>CAXKVI010000004.1:120967676-121664857 GCA_964058755.1 Campiglossa producta
GCAAGTGTGTCGATAATTCGCAACACTTTGTATATTTTCATATTTCATCTCCCTTTTTTGTGGGCTTCTTCTAGTACTTGTTTCTTGTTCTTCTTTTCGCTAGCTCCTCCAGGCACAACAATTCACTTACATACATACACATAGAGAGATATTACTCGCTTGCTTATAAGCGAATCGATAATTTTTTCTTCATCTAAAAATAGCTGAAAAAGGAAGTCATGCAGGTGGGTTTTTGGTTACAGGACAGGGTCGCTTAGTTTGACTCGATTTTGTTACTTGATTATGGGTTAGGTTGCATTGGATTGAGCGTATGACTAGACTGGGTATGCATGTGTGTGTGTTGGTGTGTTATTTTAATTGTATATGTGCATACAGACATCAAAAATGCCAATACAGATACGTTGGCTGATTGCGTGTTCGCTTTTTTTCGTTTGTGCTGGAATTTCTTAGCAGCTGTCTACATTTGTACGCACATATACACATTATTTTTCATCTTTGTGACATTTGGGGTGTGATGACTGATTTTAAATTCATTTGTTGTCTGTTTTTTTTTTTTTTGTGTTTATAAGTCGTGACTTTGTTTGTTCTTTTTTTTTTTGATTAATTTCGAATTCGATATCCAATTTTTACTATACCTTTTCGTTTTATTACTGCTCTTTTAGTTGGCCTATTTGCTTGGGTTTTGCTCGTCGTTTTTTTGTTTGTTGTTGCCTTGTGGTCTGTGGTTAGTGAAAAGTGTGACAGCTGGCGTTGGGCGATTAGTGTTCTGGATTTAACTTAGCTTAGCACGATTTTTGGGGGAAAAAAGACCAAGAAGTTTTTTCTCACGTCATTGACAGCTGCTACTTTTTTTTGCTTTAAATTACAGTTGGAATAGTGGTTGTAAATATATTTTTTTTTTTTGTTAAATGGAAAATGTGTCACTCTTCGTTTCGTGGAAACCTAAAACATTTACTTTGTGCGCGAAAATTCTACTTTTACCAACTTTAGCTTTAACTTTTTTTTGTGAAATTATTCTTTTGTTATTTGCTTTCTTTCACTTTGCTGCTTATTTCAGCTAATTTTCCTGATTTTTATTTATCACACTCAACACTTTTATTCAGCTCAGCTTCACTACTAGTTTTCCGCTCGTTTTCTATTTTCTTTTGCGTTGAGTACTGAATTTTTCACGTCCCGTAAGGATACTAAAGCAGAAATTCGTTGCTCCACTAATTCAGATGTGGCTCGCACTCAGCAGCAGTAAAATGGCGGCGAATTGTGCGTTTGTTGTTTGTGCTTTTTTCTTCTTCTTTGTGTCTATTCTTTTATTCTACTGACTTTTGTTCCACTTTTGTTGCTTTAACGGCGAATTGTCGTTTATGTCAAAGTTAGTTAATGTATCTCTTCTTTCCACACTTGCTTTTTTTTTGTTATAAAAAAATGTGTTCATATCTTTTGAGTTTCACCAATTCTTTGTAAGGTCTACACTGCGTATACGCAACTTTTTTTTAATAAGTATTTCCACAAAATACTTTTTTATAATACCGTTACTGTTTCAATATTGTTTTACAATCCTCCGTTGCTTCTCTATTAGTTCTTGCCTGTGAAAATCGATTATACGCTTTAAACGGTACATCCAGCAATCAGTCTTGGTAAGCTTTATTATGTTTTCACGGCGAACTTTGCAAGCTTTGCATATCAGTAAATGTGGTTTGGCGCATGCGCTAACTTATTTGACGTTTCCCAAGAAATGAATGATTCCATCTATACAAATTTTGTGGTGTATATGTTAAAGGAGTACATGCATATTAGCGCAACTTTGTGGTATAGAGATTTTAATATGAATTGCACAGTGGGATGTTTTCCGGTATAATAGTAGTAATAATGAAAATGGTTTGGTGGATAAATAGCATATTAACAATGGTTTACAGCCAGAAAATACCAAGAAATTCATGTTTAAAGGTGAATCGGCTTTTGAGATATCGGTAATTTTGTATTTTTTTCAGGTGTCACTTCATTAAAAAATTCTTATCGCTAATGTTACAGAAGCGATGCGAAAAGAAATTGAAATACGCTTCTAACGACATAAAATATCACCAAACCATCGCCGAGCGATTTCGTCGAATATTTGTAAACCAGTGTAATAGATAAAATAAAAAAGAATAAATAAAACAAAGTAAACTAAAATAAAACAAAATTTATAAAAATAAAATAAAACAAAATAAAATAAAATAAAATAAAACAAATAAAATAAAATAAAATAAAATAAAATAAAGTAAAATAAAATAAAATAAAATAAAATAAAATAAAATAAAATAAAATAAAATAAAATAAAATAAAATAAAATAAAATAAAATAAAATAAAATAAAATAAAATAAAATAAAATAAAATAAAATAAAATAAAATAAAATAAAATAAAATAAAATAAAATAAAATAAAATAAAATAAAATAAAATAAAATAAAATAAAATAAAATAAAATAAAATAAAATAAAATAAAATAAAATAAAATAAAATAAAATAAAATAAAATAAAATAAAATAAAATAAAATAAAATAAAATAAAATAAAATAAAATAAAATAAAATAAAATAAAATAAAGTAAAATAAAATAAAATAAAATAAAATAAAATAAAATAAAATAAAATAAAATAAAATAAAATAAAATAAAATAAAATAAAATAAAATAAAACGAAATAAAATAAAATAAAATAAAATAAAATAAAATAAAATAAGATAAAATAAAATAAAATAAAATAAAATAAAATAAAATAAAATAAAATAAAACTTAAAAATCAAATCAAATTAAATTCAATAGAATTAATAAATATAAAATAATGTAAGATTAAGTAAAATAATTTTGTGTTATACAAATATAAATAATATTGTGGCCATCGCCAGACCTTCACCAACACTAAAATATTTCTTATCAATATGGCGATTTCGTCATCTGCACTTGCCAGTTGACAAGCTTCGTATAGCCTCTTCTCGCGCTCACTGCTTGCTTCTCGTTGTCAATTTGTAAAACTCCCACTCACAATATGCTAAAATATGCGTACAATCTCGCTTGAGTTAATGCCGAATGATGCTTGTGAATGACAAGTTAGTTCAATATGTCTTACTGATGGTTTAGTAATTATATAAAGAAGTGTGTTCGAACAAATGCTAGTAGGTATGTATGCAAATTTTATATACTTAGGAAACACAAGCATAATTGAGAGACTCCGCTAATTTACTGTCTTCTTATTGCGTTTTCGTTTGAAACTTCTCAATTATTCGCACACGAATTAGTACCATGTACCAAATAGGGGTATTTTTTCTTCAAATGGGACATCGAGTTTAATAATACACTTTGAACTAAGTTCACACTTCTTTAAGTAAAAGTTTTATTAAAACAATTATATGATCAGATAACTATCAATCTTCACCTATTTTAACCCTTTATCGCCCATTCATATAAGCAATGTGTTAAACTTTGCTCGATTTAAAACGAAATACCCCATATAAATATGTAAATAACATCATTTTATTACTGTTGTTGTTATGTTATTTTTTTTTTTGTTTTTTTTTTTTTTTTAATTTCCCGACCATATTGCTAAATTTTATCAGGAAACAGCTCTTAAGGCTGGTGGGTCAGACACCTTGCTAACTACGTGTTTGCTCTTCTGCTTGACGTACAAAAATATTTCCGTAGCTGCTTTCAGCTCATCGTCTTCAACCGTTTTTAAAACTTTTTTCTGTCTGCATGTTTGTGCCCGTATCAGTCGAAAATTGTTTAATATAATTAAATGACAATTGTATTTGTAGATCAGCACGTCGTTTCTGTAACTTTTTAACGAAGTTCGTTACATAAAAATCGTTAATTTTGACACAATTTTCTGTACAAAATTTGTCAAAATCAATGTTAACGACAATAACGAATTTCGTTAAAAAGTTACAGAAACTGGGTGCTGAACTCAAAATTTAAGATAAAAATTCCTTATTTCTATAACTTTACCGGTTTCAGAGTTATCGATCAATATGTGAACCGGGGTGAACAATATGGGTATCAAACGAAATGTAACAACGAGTGCTGTCGTAAGCTATGTAATTAATCAAAGTATATCATCTGGTTTTGTGAATATGTTATAAAATGTGAGACGGAAAACAAAAGGATGGGAAGTTCGGGTCAGGGTGGGGCCACTTGAATAGAATTATGAAGTAATGAATTAAATGATCCCAAAAACAGACCCGAATCAAATGAAAGATATTTTCGGCGACATACTAACTAAAATATTTTCAAGAAGAGTTGCCACCTAGGGTTGTGACTTTATCACAGTATATTTGTGCATCCTAACGGTACTATTTCGATAACCGCTTGACGGATTTCGATAAAATTTGGCATAGAGATAGTATGCAATTTCTAGGACTATCCCCTTGGGTGTTATCACTTGGGGCAGTTTACAAGTTATGGTATTAAATGAAAGGTATTTTCGGCGACGTACCAACAAAAAAAATTTCAAGTAGGGTTGCCGACCAGGGTTACCATTTTACCGTATTTTATTTATTTTGGGGTCATTTTGGTTTCCTATTTGGGCGGGATAACATCTGCCGGGTCTACTACTAATCAATAAAATGCTACTTTGAACGCCAGTTTATTCAGTTTAACTTTAGCATACTAGCAAAGTATACTCCGCTACATACATATGTAGGTACACACATACATACATACCTACTATATGCATACGAATAACCCCATTAATTCAATTTGAAGGGCTTCAATCAAACTTGAAACACTAAAAGGAAATGAACTAGATACATTGTTATCCCTACGTATGCATACATCATGTTTGTCTAGTTTGAGATTTCCGCTTAAATAAATCTTAATAGAAACTCAAACAAGAACTTTTGAAATCATTATAACATTAAAGAGAAGTGATTAGCGTTAAAAAGGTCTTTTGGGTTATACAAATTTAAACTAGAAACTTTTAAATCAGGGATATGATATTTTATTATTTTCATTTCATCTTGTTCTACTGCGTCTAGGTAAATGTCTTCGCTAGAAGATATACAAAGTTTTTCTGATCATAAATAATTGCTAAGACATTTTTCGTTAACCCTTGACATTTTTTATTTGGGGACAACCCCTTTCTGGCGGTGGGATAATGTCTTTCCTCTAGTTCAAATTTGGCCAAACATGCCACCTTCGCGCTTTGACTGGCTGTTTGAAAGTTTTTGAGATTGTGTTCATGTATACATAGATACCAAGGACTGAAACCGAAACCCTAACCGTTATTTTGATCTGAAAAAGAACGAAACCGAAACCGCTTCAAAAGTCGGAACCCTGAGAAATTTTCATGGGAGATTGTCGAGCAAGGTTACCTTTTGACCTCAGCATCAAAATTCTAAAAGAGGAAGTTTGACTATAGTTGAATGAAGCCATCGAAAAAAATGTATGTTTCTGACGATTTACATATTTTATTTAGTTTTCATTCTAATATTTTTCTAATAAAAAAAGTAGAGTTGATTTTTAGAAATTGTTTTGCAGAAATTTTATCCATACATAGCGTCATAAAATTTATTATTATATAGCAGAAACTCCACCTGCTAACCGGCAGCGGGTAAAATCTTGGGAAATAACTGGGTCGCGCTTACCCAAAAAGGTGCTAGTTATTGTTGGATGTTTTCGAATTATCGAGTTATATCGATTATGATATGGTATTTTGATGCGTATTTTTATTTACAGTCATTTTTGGTATTGTGTAGCTCTAATTTCTGATTTTCTTTTCACCATGGCCAGCTCTGGTTGGCAGGGTACTTGAAATTTTTAGTCTGTAGTAAAATTTATTGTGTTCGTATTTCTATTTGGAAACCAAAACTGTAACGAAACCTTAACCGAAACCGAAATAAATGTGGAAGAACGAAACAGTAACCGAAACCGAAACACTTTACAAAACCGAAACCGAAATCGGATCGTTATTTTAATCGGTTTCATACCTTGATAGATACAGGTCTTGTGCTCTTCAAAATTTGATAAGAGAATACAATATGTCTAAAGAGAAATTAAGCGCGCTCTCAGCAGACCACAATCATTTTTTAATTAATACAACTAAGCAAATCAATTTTTAGCTCAGTCGTTGATCGCACATGAAACTCTTTAGAATAGATAAGATCTTCGCTCTGGACGTGGTGAAGTGATCGCTAATTAATCTTTACAAAGAAGAAATCAATTGATTACAAGTATTCGCAATGCATTTTGGCATATTGGGTTGTGGTGTTGTGGGTCTCACAACCGCATTGGAGTTGCAGGAAAATTTTCCAAACGCTAGAATCACAATACTTGCTGATCGTTTCAATGAAGATACAACCAGTTTTGTAGCTGCCGGAATTTTTAGACCCGGTACCAGCTTCAGCGGACCAACCCAGGAAATAACGCAGTAAGATTTAATAATATTTCAAATTGTTATAATGTCAGAAATAGCCATTTGTGCCCTTTTTATACTCATAAAATTTTTAGCAAATGGATGATTGATGCCTTCAACTATTGGGATGACCTACGTCGCTCTAAGGATGCACCTCTAGCTGGTGTTTGTCAACTTTCTGGTTATATTTACTCGTCCACTTCGCCAAAGATTGTTCAGGTATGATATATGTATGTATATTGTACTATCTTCTGGTTATTGCCCGTTTTTTATCGAATTTGAATGAATCTATTTCATAGTTGAGGAGGGTGCATTAAAATTGTAGTTCCCACCAAAACTAAAAATTTAGTATTAGCCACTAAAAAATTTTAACTTAGCAGCTCTTTGACACAATTTTATATGAGCTATCCGCCAAAAAAGCTATCTAAATTTAAGTCATACTTAATTTTGACTATGGCTATTATATCTTATATCTTATAACTTTAAACGAGGTACATATGTATTCTTCTATATTTATTCATAGATTTGTATATCCGGTACAATCTCGAGAACCTCTTTACCGATTTGGATCAAATTTGGCATAGATAGTATGATTTACAGGGTTGCCACCTAACTCATTTCTTTTAAATATCGGATAAGGTGTGCCAATATGGGTAGCAAATGAAGGATATTTTCGGCGACATACAAACTAAAATATTTTCAAGTAGAGTTGCCACCTAGGGTTGCCACTTTATCGTAGTATATTTTTATATCCGGTACTAGCTCGATAACCACTTGACGCATTTCGATGAAACTTGGCATAGAGATAGTATGCGATTTCTAAGACTATCCCCTTGGGTGTTATCACTTGGGCGGTTTACAGGGTTGCCACCTATCTAAAAAAATTAATTATGGAGCATGATATGCCAATATGGGTATCACATCAAAGGTATTTTCGGCGACATACCAACTAAAATATTTTAAAGTGTGGTTGCCGCCAGGGTTACCATTTTATCGCATTACATTTTTATATTTTAGGGTCGGTCATTTTGGGATCATATTTGGATTATTTAAGGATCATTTTGGAGTAATTTTTGGATCATTTTGGGATCCTTTAAGGGTCGTTTTGGGGTAATTTTGGGATAATTTAAGGGTCCTTTCTTGGATCATTTTGGCATAATTTTGGGGTAATTGTAGGATCAGTTTGTGGTAATTTTGAGATCATTTTGGGGTAATTTTTGGAAACATTTTGGGAGCATTTTAGGGTCATTTTGGATCGCTTGACCGATTTCGATGAAATTTATCATAGAACTTGGGGGTTGCCGCTTGGAGCGGTTTTTTTCCTAAATATTGAAAAGGAATGTCAATATGGGTATCAAATTAAAGGTAGGTACTTTCAGCCGCATACCAACCATGATGGCTTAAATATGAGTTGGCACCTAGGGTTGCCTTTAATTTATTTCTTCGTATATTGGCCGATTTGGATGAAATTTTGTTTATGGATAGTATACTTCACTCAAAGATTTTCTACTTGGATTTGCAACTTGAGGCGATTTATAAAATTGACCCCTTTTGATATTTTTTCGGAAATCTATTTTAAAAAGTTTATGTTGGTAAGTAAAAATATTGGAAAAAAATGTAAAAATCAAGAAACACCAAGAAAGCTAGGTCATGCAGGTATTATATTATATATCAAACATATCTACTTGGCAAATATGAATAAAACCGGACCATAAATACGGATTTTGTTAATACAGCAAATCCAACACCAGCTAGCGGAGGATTTATCCAAAGAATAAACTGTACAAATTTGGCGAAAACCGGTTCAGTTTGGGCTAATTCTTTACAAAAAAACTCCTACAATTTTATATATAGATATTAGAGTGGTTCAAAATAATATACATAGATTATATTTTCCGCCTTTTAATATAGAGGTGTGCCAGCTACACCGCTACCAGATTGAAAACTCAGATCTTATTTGGTAATACGAAATTGGTATGCAGTGCAGAAATTTATAAATAAATAGTAGTTTAACTGTCATAACGGACACCTTCTTAATAAAACTGTATGCCCAACTATGATTGATTTAGTGCACTCAACTATTGTTTATTCAATTGCTGATAACGTGCGAAAGTTCTGTGCTTTTTTGTCATAACAACATAAGTCTACATAAACGAAAAGTTATAATATTAACCAATGTAGCATTTTATATTATTTTCATATAGGCGTCGTTATCAATGTACCCAGTAAAAAAATTAGTGAAATCTCTTCACCCAATATTTGCAAGACAAAACACGCGTTATTTTGCTCTTACCATACTTTTTATTCTCTAAGTTTTCTAGGACCCCCGTTAAAAGAGCGAAGTACAAAGTACCAGCAAAAGTAAATTTCAAGCCCGAAGCTTAATAAATTTTTTCTTTAATTTTAGAATCATTTTCTCGAGCAACTTTTACCGGTTTATCGACAAGCCACCGAGGAGGAGCTCAAACTTTGTCAGGGCGATTGGAAGTATGGATCATTTTTTACTACTTGTCTTACAGAGTGTGGACTCTTCCTGCCGTATGCAACAAAGAAGTAAGATAATTTTTAAAACTTTATTATATACTACTGTCAGAGAAAAGTAGAAATGCCCATGCCCCAAGTTACTACCCTTGATGTCCTTCGGAAGAGTTTTGAGTTCCTTCTAAACCTAAACCTTAAGTAGTCATGTCAACCTAAATCTCAGTATATCATCATTTGTAGATTCGTCGCAGGTGGTGGTCAAGTCACTCGTCAGCATGTAAACTCCTTCTCTGATGTCGCGCAACAAAACTTTGATATAGTCTTCAATTGTACCGGTTTGGGTGCCAAAGATTTGTGCAACGATCAACAGCTTGTTCCACTACGTGGCCAGGTCCTGAAAGTGCGTGCACCTTGGATAAAACTCGCTTTCTACGGTGATTATGATACTTACATTTTGCCTGGCTTCGAGGCTGTCACACTTGGAGGTTGTCGTCAATATGATAGCTACAATTTGAATGTCTGTAAATATGATTCAATGGCTATAAAGGAACGTTGTTATGGTATGCTGCCGAGCTTGAAGCGCGCCAAGGTGTTGCGAGTGGGTGTTGGACTGCGACCACATCGTGCTGTGGTGAGTTTCCTTTTCAAAATTTCAAAGATTGAAAAATATTTTTCTTATAAATTTTTTGTTATTTGTGAACATAGGTCCGCGTGGAAAGTGAAATGCTGCGTTTGCCCACCGGACGAACTCAAAAGGTAGTACATAATTACGGGCATGGAGGTTATGGAGTTACAACGTCACCAGGTACTGCAAAATATGCTGTGAAAATTGCTCGAGATCTATTGGCCGGTAATAGTAAACTGTGAAAGACTCTAAATACACGATAATCAAAGTAGGGGATCTTTGTTTTTCTGATCATTCGAAGTTTTTAAGAGTAAACTAATCTGGTAAGAACTTAACACTTCCATCATTAACAATCAGTTCAAATCTGCCTTACCAACGCCGCATTATACTCGGACGGTTGCCGACCACTGCCCCCAACTGCAAAATCCTCATCGACTATAGCGACCATTATTTTCACCATTGTGTATGCACATTACTTATTTACCCTTACGTAAACAATGATTTCCACGACTTTTGTGTGACAAGAACTCTCGAGTAATAAAAGAACGGAAAATTCTTGAAGTACCACAGCTTATCCGGATAGCAAGAATACATGTCCGTACGGGCTACGACTATATCCTACAATACGTAAAAACATAGTTTGATCTCTCAACACAGGCACAATTACCACTCTTCTCCATCAGAGGGCCGGAAGCTTCTGCCAGAGACGAGAGTCACTCCGTACCAAACCCAGACAAGTCAAATGTTTGCGCGAGAAATCCTGTTGCCAAATCCCGAGACCACTGGGTCATTTTTTCCACCCGGAATCCCTGGATTATTTTTATTCAAATTCCGTTCTTTTCGAATCTCAGGAAAATGCTAAAACCCGGGATTTAAATAAATATAAACCCACGAGACTGTTAGAACACGTCCAAAAATGTACGGGGGAGAGGTATCAAAGGATGCATTTCGACTTCGATTTCAATAAGCCGAAAGTGAAAATTAAAGTTTTTTTCGGTAAAAAGTTTTTGGCGAAAAAAAAATATAATTTCACCCGGTCCGATCCCAAAATTGGAGCATGCTACCTTCCACGGGATTTTCAAAAAGGCTTCGCGATACAACCACCAAATATTCACTGATTTGGGAGTATGTGGACAGGTAAAAGTGTATTAAAAAGGTATCATTTCACAATCCCAGCAACCCTGGCCTGAGCTTGCGCTATAGTCCGCTAGATGGCGCCGTTGAACAGTATGAATATCGTCTTGGTATCGATATCTTTTTATTAAATCTGTTTTACATTCAAATTTTGCCCGTTCTGCGGTTTACAAAATACATACATACATGTGTATCTTATTTGGCATTTGAATGGAAATAAACTTGCCTGAGGTTTCGGTGCATGAAAAGTGATGCTTTCATTCACAAACCCGTATTTTCGCAGCAGCGCACATTCAACTCGATAGCAGACATATCGGTTATCGAAACCGCTATTGCTGTCAAAGTGACAATACAACAACCACTTTGTGAAAATTAGTGTTGGGCAGTATGGAGTACTTTTGAGTAGTTACTACTTTGGTATCGGGTACTTTCAAAGTAAGCATCGGGTACTTTCAAAGTATCGGGTACTTTTTGTTGTTGTTGTAGTAGGTATGTCTATATTTTACAACAAGCACCCGGTTTACCATTTTGAAAACTTCAAAGCCTCCACGTTAAGAATATGTAAAGGTTTTTGAAATAAATTTAAAAGAAGGAAAAATTTCTTTGAAAAAGATCCCATTTCCCTATACAAAATGTATGGGAAAAGTAAAAAAAAACAGCTACCCCTAAAGTTTAAGTTACAAAGCAAATTTTGTTGCGAGGCTTATTTTCTCATTAATACCTTAAGGGTCGAATACATAAAGCTTTGTTAACCTCGCCTGACATTTGCTACCTCAAAACTTTGCGTCCAACTTTAGAGGTATGTTACAACGAACGCCTTGACGCTTCTCTTTTATACATTTGATTTCGTTATTTATTTCTTTGCATTCATAGTGTTTTGGTTAATTTATTAATATAATAGAGAAAAAATTAATTAATTATTATTTCCTCCAACTTTTTATTCTTTAATTAAAGCAAATTCATCAACATCTGATTGTCAAAGCAAGCAAAGCAAGCAAAATTTGAGAGTTTGCCTAATTTTAACCTTGCTTCAACTTTGAGGTCTCCAATTTGCCATGCTTCGTTTAAATACGTATACTGAACATTCCTGTCAAAGTCAAAGTTTGAGGTAAAGACAAAATAAAGCTTTATGTAACTGACCCATTACTTTTCAAGGGGTAAGACCGAAAAAAAAAAACAATTTTTTATTTCCTTTATAGTAATAGTAGTAGCATTGTGTATCAATACCAAGTGTGAACTCTTCTTTTGACAACACACATTAAAATGTCGGTTTGTTTACATCCTGCACATATTAAAATGTCGCCAGCACCGAATAACAGAAAAGCAAATGGCGTTGTTTAACATCCTGCACACATCAACATGGCGGTCTCCTATCTTTTACCTAATGGTAGAAAGAGATGGGAAGATGGAAAGAAGTGAGACAAAAAAGGAAATTAAAAACAGGTGACTAAACTCACTTTGAAGTTTTCACGACTATGTCTATGATATCACACTTGTTATTAACCACAATCTCAAACAGGTGTTAAACTCATTTTGGAATTTTGACGTCTATGCAGAAGAGTTTACACTTGGTATTGATACACAATGAGTAGTAGTAATAGTCAGTATCGATACTTTTAAGAATCGGGTACTGTCGATACTTTTCAGCATCGAGTACTGAGTACTTTTGGAATCGAGACTGCCCAACACTAGTGAAAATAGACAACACAAAACAAAATGTCAAATGAGAAATTTTTCGTGATTGTCAACAATTGAAAATAGAAATTTTACAAAAGAATTTCATTATAAAAATAAAAAAAAAGTTTTAAAATACGTTTTAATAGCAACAAATATAAGCCATAGTTTAGCAGCAACAACAACGTACAGCCAAAAGTTGGAAAAGATGTCATCGATGTCACCATCTGAGGTAAGTCTGAAGAAAATCTCATCTAATTGGTGGACTTGTTTTTTTCTTGGTAATTCTTTTGTTTTTTGTGGTTTTACTTGTAATTAACCAGGATAAATGAGTGCATTTGCCTTCGAAAACATAATCAATCCCACTGCGGGTTAGGGGTTTAGAATATGCCGGAAGTAGGCATACCGGTCGTAAGAGGCGACTAATATGCACATAGGTAATTGACGTGGTACTCGATGGTTGATCTACGGATATGATGCCTCTCACCTCTCATTACCCATCTTCTCCTTCCTCATGGATGGAGGGATGCCATGACCTAGAAGGTTCCACTGCGCATACCAAATCGCTACCACGACAGTCGGGCAGTACCGCAAGGGAGTACCGCAGCGTACCGGGGTCATATCCGGCCAAGGACTGTCAACTTCGGCATCACTCCCCAAAACCTTCGGGGAGTGTTTTGTTGTTAACAACAACAACAACAACAAAACATAATCAATTGCTGACGAAGCAGATTACCTTACAGCTGGTGGGTAACAAAGTGCACCTGTGGTGGAGGAATCTGTCAGTGTGCATCCCCACTACGCCGTGCCGCTATTATGACCAAGAACTTTTAATTTATTGTAAAAGCATTCGCAACCCTGAGTGGGAGGGTCAACAAAGCAGGGTTAACTATTGTTACTGCAAGAGGAAAACTCGACTCCGTGAGCTTCTATTATCCGGCCTACACAGTGGCAGTGTTATTAGGTATACCATCCGTTACTTATATATTGCTTGTCCAGAAAAATATATTGACTTTCTTCTGGTTGGGTGAGCTTCCAGCAGATATGGTATGCCCATAACCATTTTGATATTGGAGAAGTGCATAGTTAAGCAGTTAAAGACATATTTTGTGGGTTTGACAGTCCTTTACCCGATACGCTCCGGTACTAGCACCATGCCGTACGTGCCCGACTATAGAGGGAGCTATTTGGTATCACCAGTGAAACCTTTTAGGTCATGTCTGGTCCTTCCATAACGAAGAAGGTTGGTATTGAGAGGTGAGAGGCACCATAACCGCAGATCAATCATAAAGTAACACGTTATGTTGTTGTAACGAGGTGTAGCCTAAATGTCAGACCAGGTCACCCCGAGTGTATTGCTCGTGTCCGGGTCGGTATAAGAAAACGGCCCGGGTCGTTTCGGCACGATGGGTACAGCACAAGTACTGGTACCGTTCTCGAAGAACCGGCAATACAAGAAACTAGCCGTGTAGGCCATGTAGGTCATTTAGCGTTACCCAGGGTGCACCAACGGGGAGCCGACCTACTCTTACACCCCTAAATAACACGTTATCCCCTTTTGTGGCTCTATACGCAGAGGTTGGCATTTTAAGGTTCAGCCTGGATGAGTAAGCGTTAGCCTTTAACAATTCCCTAAAGCTCTCTAACATCCGCTTTAAAACAGAGACTCTTATATCTAACGAACTTTGAAGTTACGACAAACTATCGGAATTCTCTTGAACTTCCTAACATCCGTTTTAAATCCGAGTCTCTTATATCTAACCAACTTTGAAGCTACGAGAAACTATCACAAATCTCCGATGTTCGTTTAAATAGGATATTTGGTCGGGTGGGTTTACGGATGGAAGTTGCTCTTGCTGTATCAGTGGTTTTTGTTGTTGCTGGAGCGCGGAAGTCCCAGGAAACGAGCAGTTTCAAAAGGGTTGGACCTTTCATTGTAACGCTGTTTTGTGTGTTGTATCAGGACTTCGCACTGCTTGGGCGGCGCATCCATTCATACGTCTAAGTGTGAATGAGACCCAACATTAGCAGTCCTCCAGCTCCCAAATATTTAAACAATTTGCCGTTAATGCAAACTTTGATTGACTGTGCTCTGTCAGATATGAATTTTGTACGCTTTGATGAATAGCACCTTGTGTGGTACACTAGCCCGACTGCTGTTGGACGATTTTGTTGGTCAAGGTCGATGTGGATTGGGTTGTTTCTTAGGACTGGCATACCCATCTCTAGAATATTCTGTACCCCTTTCCGGAAAGAGCTTATGATTGCACCTATTTGACGACAGTCACCGGACGGGAGGTGGCAAAAGAGTTCACCAACTCAGAGTGATTGTGCTTGAGGGTCGGTTGTTGTTGTTGTTGTCTTGGTCGTTGGTAACAATACTTCGCCCTGCCTAGAGTGTATGATCATTCCGGTATCAATGTAACCCTTGAGGGCAAGTCGGTGTTGTTAGGTGTTGCAGCTACGGGCTGCTATTTCAAGCAATGTGTGTATGTAAGGCTTATGCGGTTTGCAACAACTTAACATACATTGCCTGTTTAGCATTTCATTGTCCTTTTACAATCGAAACCAATTCGTATTACTGCGTAAATGATGCTTCCCTAAGACTCCCAAGTCTAGTGTTCTGGTAAACCTGCAATTTCCTCAATTGTGCCTTATGGTGGGGAATGGAGCCACCATCATTTAATGCTATGGAACCTTGGCCTTTCGTTTTTGAACTCCAGATACGCCTATGTTTAAGTCGTCACCAGCAACAGTGTATATCGTGCAATATCATGTCTTTTTATATTTTCCAAATGCAAATGTCATTTCCTCCTTTTTCGATCGTTAGTTTATGCATATGTATGTGTATACATTAAATAGACACGTTTTCTTTGTTGTTATATGAATGACACACATTTTGCTTATCTCCTGATAGTGTCAGAGGCGTCTTAATGCGCAATTGACTACCTACAAATCTTCGTATAAATTACAAGCTCTGTTTTATTTTTTAAGCATGTTGAATATTTATTCCCTTTAGCAATGTCCATAGCTCTGTATGTAAATGTTTGCATGTGGACCTAGTTAAACGTCCCAATAAACACTGAAGCTAGAGAAGGAGACGAGAAGCACTTGAGAAACATAGCGTTCTCGAACAAAATGGGACATAATTCTCAAATCCAGAAAATCCTAATTTTTCAATCAAGTTCTAAAGTCATTCTCTAATAGCATTCGAATGTAAAAAGAATTTGCATTATTTCTCGAATCATTCTCGAATCGATTTCTAGTGTAGTAATCTAGTATCGACTCAATAATTACGCTAGTTATCTAATGTGGCTATCCAAATTTATCTAACGTCAGAGACTGCGTTTGCTGGGGTCCAAGAAGAATTAAATCTTCAGGGGTGCCTATCCTATCTCCATGTTGATGTTGTTGTTGTTGTTGTTATTGTTGTTGTCAACAATGCTTCGCCCTGCCTAGAGTGTATGATCATTCCGAAGATCTTCAAGTTTTTCTAACGGAAGTCCAAGGAAACGTGCAGCTTCAAAAGGGTTGGACCAGAGAAACAGAGGGGTTAGAAGAGTAGGTTCAATTGAATCCTATCCCCATCGAGTTTAATCGCACCATTTTCTCCCAATCCGAAGGAGGTTCCACAGTTACCTAAGCACGCGTTTGTACCACTTGACTACAGTCAGGATATGACATTCCCACATAGTCGGTATACGCCTTTGAGAGGTCTGATCCTATGAACTATGTTGTGTCGAACCTTTTAGGTCATCTCAGCCTCTTTTTCTATAAGGAAGCCAAAGTTTAGAAATTAGAGGTGAGAGGCACCATAACCGCATTATATCCTTATAGAAGGTTGGAAATGAGAGACGAAATATCTGCAGATCAGGTAGTAGATTGCACACATAATCCCTATCGCCCAGTTCTGAATCAATCTAATAAGTACACGCTGTTACTTGCTGATATTGAAAACAAAATGAGACGCTTGTTGCTGCGATAATTTCATATAATCCGATCTTTTCATATACATATATGTACATTGATAGTAGGTATATTTATAATTTTGTACAACATATTTTACTAGTTTTATAAAACGCCACAAAGTATTGCTCACGCGTTGCGAATTTCGTTTTATTTCCAAAATTTTCTTTAAAACTTACAAACATACAAATATACATTACTTAAAATAAATTGAATGCATAGTAACAAAAAAATTCAATGAAATGTTATCAGTCCACAAGTGTGAGCACATTTACATGTCAGATGTATTGCAACGTGCATTCTCGAAAATTAATCTAATCAAACATAAATTTTTATATTTTTAAATATTATGTAAACTAAAACTGATAATTTTACACCCGATGCGCATTTCTAATTGTATTTTATTGCAATTTAATCTCGAATTTTTTAATTTTTTGTTTTGTATTAATAAAATTTGTATAAAACTGCTGGTGATGAGTTTAGTTTATTGATAACGGAAATATGCGATTAAACATTTGAATGTTAAACGAAGATCATGAGAAACGTATATATAGAAGTATTAACAAATTATTAGAATTGATTTAGTTAATGAGATTACAAGATATTTAAACCATAAAAATAGCTATTAAAATTAAAAAAAAAAAATCAAGTAACTAACGAAGTCTAAGTTCGGGTAAACCAAACATTAAATACCCAGCGGTAGTTTTGAGAACGGGCTGCCAAATTATACTATTTTAGCTATTTACCTTACCGAATGATGGCAATTTATGTGATTCCATTTCGATAGTGGATGTGGACGGGAATAAATTTCGTCCAATTTCATCAGGTATACTCTCTATTATGTTAATATGCCTTGTGCCAAATTTCAATTCTAACATAATCTGTTTAAGGGCCACTTGCATAAAAGCCGATAACGACTAATCGGTGATTAACTTGAAGCTAACCATACAAAATACGTCAATTAAACTCCGGTTAGTCGTTATCGGCTTTTATGCAAGCGGCCCTAAAAGTTATGACCAGTCGAATTTTAAAAAATGCCTCCCTTAAAAGTTGGCCGTGCCACGCCCACTTTTAAAAATTTTACAAGAAATCATAATATAATGACTAAGGGGTTCATCCTACCAAATTATATTATTTTATCCATTTCCGTTACCGAATTGTGTCAATTTAGATGATTTTCGAAATTTTCGATATCGAAAGTGGTCGAGGTTGGGGAGCAATTTCATCAGATATACTCCCAAAGATACTAGCATGATCTGTGCCAAATTTCGTCGTTCTACCGTAATCAGTTTAAAAGTTACGGCCAGTCGAAAAGAACGTAAACAAAAAACCGCTCTCAAGGAAAGCTTGTGACTTACGATAAAATTGGAAACACGGGTACGAACAAACAAATTTTTAAATATAAATACTACTTTACTTTTATCGCAAAGTATGAATCAAGCTACAAGAAATTTTCCACAACGAAATCCCCTAATATATCAACATATCCATTATCAGCAGCATGTTGTTGTTGTTGTTGTTGTTGTTGTAACAAAGTGTAGCCCTGCCCAGCGTGTACTTTTCCTTAACCTAAATTGTCATCAATTTCTTCTAACGGGAGTCCTAGGAAACTTGCAGTTTCGACAGGGTTGGACCAGAGGGAGATGGGTGTTAGAAGAGTGGGCTCCGAAGAGCAGGTAAATAAATGGTTGGTATTATGGGGTGACGAGCCGCATGCCGGACATTCATTCGGCACGTCAAGGTCTAGTCTGGATAAGTAGGAGTTTAACCTGCTACAGTATCCAGAGCGTAATTGAGCCAGAGTGACCCTTGCCTCTCGAGGAAGATGACGTTCCTCAGACGCAACGCATGTAATTTATTTCACTCAGAAAGTTTTTCTGTCGACGGCAAGCAGCGAAACGGGGAATTCTCGACTTCGGTGTAAAACTCAGCTGAAGGACGACTTGAACTCCACTGGGGTTTACAATTGACGTCAGTCAATGCTAAAAAGCGATGAATCGCGTGTAACAAGCTTTTTTCACACGTTACTGTACGTAATCACATGTATTCATTAGACTGGGCCAAAATAAAAAATGCTAAAATAGCAATGATAGACCTCTAGAAATAATTATCTCTTACCCATTACAAAAATTTCTCTGTCTAATGTTCATGTATGCTTTCACATTCGCCAAAATAGGAAATCTAAAGTTCATGCTTATATAACGTTTTTGGGGCAAGTAAATTAACTACTAGGCTGGTAGCGTGTTGCATGCAATATTTGTATGCCTCAATCATTACATTTGCAGTTGAGAAAATATATGACATATTTTTATATTATTTTGTATTGGTGCTTTTATAACTGCATTGCATAAATATATTTGTACGCCTACATGTCGCGATGGGAAGGTATAACGTAAAATGTCGATCAGGTAGCAAATTTGCGTCAAAATTAAGCCAATGAATACACGGAAACGTTGACAGGTAACAATACTACGTAATATTGCTGCAGGGCCATACAAGTAACATCTAAGAAGACATGGATTTAAAATAAATTAGATTGTCCGCTCAGCGCTTGAAACCAACAAAATATGTTTCCCAGAATAGTATGAGAGCATATGAGACTTATCAGAACGCTATACAAAACGTACAGATTTTGAAGGCAAGGAGAAAGGGCCTTCAAATTTGTATGGCGCTAAATGGTTGCTGAATTAAATTAAGGCTTCTCTGCGAAAACTCGCAAATCCACTACCAATTATATTCAAACGATCTTCTTAATACACACTCGCGCGCCTACATACATATTCCATATTAGCATACATAGTATTTATTTACAGTTGTACATCTTCTAGCATCACGTATACGCCACGCTGTAGCAGACAGTGACACCACAGCTTCATTTACTGTTTCGTTGACAGCGTAAAATAATTAATTATTTATTACCATGAACCACTGATCTCTATCGAAATATATTATTTTTATTACTTTACTCAACTCAGCCCAGCACTTCGGTGACTCAGCTGAGTTTTGTCGTCGTTTTGTGCAGCCACTTTTGTTAGGTTGTGTTTCATTTAATATTTATTTGAGTTCGTATGAATTTAATTTTTTTTTGTTTTGCTTTATAGCTTTCTTTCCACATATGGTTTATACGCGCATTACCGGCTAGATAGCTGACCAGCTGTTCTCTTAACCAGTTCTCGGCTGGTTATACAACTTTTTTAGACAGTTGATTGTATGTTGCTCTCACAATTTTATGGTACAGTGTTTCGTGAGAGGTGAAAATTGGAAATTAAAATTTTTGTTTACGTGCGATATGGTTTTTAAGATACAGATGTAACCGATCTAAGTGAGGCCCTATGATCCAATAGAAGTTAAGGTAAATGATGATGATCATGTAACCGATCTATATCTATTAGACTGGGCCAAAAAAAAAACTATTTAAGTTATATTGAAATAAGCTCTTTCATTAGAAAAAATTTCTTCGTGTATTATAGTTTAAGATTTGGAAGAACATGCCACTTATTAAAATAAACTTGATGACAAGGAAGGCGGAAGATTTCATGCTGCCCAGATTGGTCTTAATTGTGGCTTTAGAGCAAGCCCCGGCATCTAGTGGCACAATTGTCCGTAAATCTGAGAACCAATGAAATTGTTGGTGCGCTTGTGAGAGCGCTATATTCACACTGACCAATCAATGGACCTCGTTTGTTATACCTAGTCGCTCACTGACAAGCAACGACTCAAGAACATACGATGTTTGTTTGGTGCTTGCGAGTGAGCGACGGAGAAAAAACAAATAACAATTCACAGTAGGAATTCCTCTGCCGGGCCCTGCTTTAGAGTGCCTGACCACTGTAGTGTCTTTCAGGCAGAACTTCCTTACTTGTTATTTGTTTTTTTTTTTTTATGACTTCAAAATTTTCATATCCAATTTTACTTATTTCATACCACTGTACCATCATGCCACTTATTACCCATTTGGCTATTTGCTTGTTGCCTGACACTGCTGTTTGTTGGTAGCATACGCTGTGGACTTGTTGTAATTGACTTTGTTGTAACAAAAATATTCACTATTCTCGTACTCTTTGTGGAGGCGACCTATGACGACTAGCAAATTTCCACCACTGGACTCAGTTGTGTTTGGCACGCGAGTACGCTAAGTAAACTTAAAATAACTTGTTCCACATTAAAAAAAAAAATAAACAAAAATACCGAAAAAATAAAAAATATAAGTAGTTTGGTTTGTAAATATTTAAAGATGCGTTACGAAGTTTCATTTCAATGCATTCTAGTACTCGGAAATAATAAACAAATTTTTTTTTGTGAACAATTTTGTGATTTGAAGCGTATAATTTTGAAAAAAAATGATAATAATAAAAAAAATTTAAATAAAAACGTAAAAACTGAAGTGTGGTCAATGCAAAACAATAAAGAAATATATAAAAAAATATAATTAAAATATATCAACAAAATATTTTTATTGTTTAAAATCAAAAGCAGACACCGGTTTATAGCACTAATTAATTCAAACTGAAATTAGGATGTTTACTGCTTGATTTCTTCACTTTTGAACTCTAGATAATTTAACGGCGATTATTTTCCTGGTAGGAAAAAAAGAATGTCTTCTCTTGTTATAAATATTTCATTTATTTCTGATTCCTTCCTCCGCCAAGTCATTTTTGCCTAATTTTAGCTTTTATGTATTTTCGTTTTTTTTTTTTTGAAAGTATAATAGTCATTCTTGTTTCATTAGAGTAAGGAAATGTTATGGTCTTTTTAAATTGGTTTCTCGTTTTAAGCAAAATTGGACTCATTAACTTTACAACCAATTTGGTCTGGTCTAATTAAGTTAATTGTATAAATTATTTCGGGTTTTTATCAAGAAGAGACTAAATTTTTTGGTTATTTTTGTCTTATTTCATCTTATACGGCTAGCCATAGTAAAGCCTAACAGGTTAGTTACAGCAAAAAAACGTCTGGTCTAACTACCAATTTGGTACGTCTTAGCTATTTGTTGAGTTGTAATTTTATCATCAGTTTGTGAAGTGAGGTAGGTAACTCGAAACGTTTTCGAAAAAAGGCTTATTTCTATTCATTTCTTACTCTCCCGTCTTCCCGCTCCTCTTTGCATAGTTTTCCTTAAAAAGTAATAAATTAATGAAGGAACCATGTTCCTAGGACACGAACTACAAAAATACTGTAGTTCGGTGTAATTATACATATTTATATATTTGATTAATTACATACATAATGTATGCATTGCAGATATTTACATATGTTTTGTGTATGTTTTGGCCACGCTCCAAAATAATTAGAGTAGAAAAGTGTAAAAATGTGTACAAATTAATATAAATAAATATACACTTGAACAATTTGCAAATATATCAACATCACAAGTTAATGATTTTGATATAAACACGTTCTTCTTGGTTGAATCACACTCATGAATAGTTAATTAAAATTGAAGGGTTTACCTTCAAGCTGGGTAGTGGCCTAAGGTGTTAGACCTTCTAGCATACAAGTCACTACAGTGTTGTGAATTCGACTCTCACAATGCCGGGAAGAAAAGTCCATGAAGAGATTTAATTCCAGTATCATCGAAACATATGTCGGCTTGTCTGGTTCCTGCAGCGCGTGGGTAAATTTTTCTCAAAAAACACATTTTCATAAATTGTTTTTTTTTTTTTTTCTACCTTTCATGAACATGAAATGGTATTATAACTTTGGTCCGATGTTTGTAAGTATGAGAAGAAGAAGAGATGGACCCATCAATAAGTATACCGAAATGATCAGAATGACGAGATGAGTTGATTTAGCCATGTCCGTATGTCTGTCTGTTTGAACGCAAACTGGTCCCTCAGTTTTTGAGATATTTGGCTGAAATTTTGTATGCGGCAACCATTTTCTAATATAGGAATCATTTGTCGAAACCAGCAAGATCCAACCGATATTACATATAGCTCCCATACAATCGATTGTTCCGATAAACGGAATTTGGGCTATAACTCCTGTAATTAAAGTGATAGGAACGTGAAATTTTGTGAGAGTTGCTATTTTCATATGAGAAATCGCGACGTTGAAAATCATCGAGATGGGATAAATATTTCACATAGCCCCCATACAATCGATTGTTCCGATAAACGGATTTTGGTAGATAACTCCTGTAATTAAAGAGGTAGGAACGTGAAATTTTGTAGGAATTGCTTTTTTTATAAAAGAAATATCGATGTTGTAAATCATCGAGATGGGATAAATATTTCACATAGCCCCCATACAATCGATTGTTGCGATAAACGGATTTTGATAGATAACTCCTGTAATTATATAGGTAGGAACGTGAAATTTCGTAACTATTGCTCTTTTTGAATGTGGAATGTCGGTGTTAAAAATCAATGACATTGGACCAATATAACACATCGCCCGCATGTAATCGATAGTTCCGATAATTTCGGTATGAGCTAAAGTTAAATTGACACAGGTTGTACTGGGGATCGAACAGTGAAAATCGTGGCGGTTATTCATGAAAGGTATATAGTATTCGGCACAGCCGAAGACAGCTTTCCTTACTTGTTTTTTTTTTTTATTTAATTTAATGTTGTTTGGCAGGATGAATCATTAAATTTGAGTGCTTCTATATTTAGGACTTTTTTAAAATTAAAATTAGAATGTTGACGCTACAGTGCTCAACATAATTATACCGCACATCTCTCATTGGCAGATGTAAACAACTTCTTTAATGAGTTAAAAATTGTTTTAAAACTATTGTAGATAAAAAATTAAAAACAAATATTTGTAGCAAAAAGTCATCGAGCTTCGCATTACATTTGACTGTGGTACGAATAGTTTACAACCAGGGGGGGGGTCCACGGGTGAGGTTTTCACGTTCAAACCCACCTTCGAGATCATCCATGGACAGGATTTTTCAGTTTCAAAACCCCCTTCGGGATCCAAAAAGTCATATTTTTCACAGTAATTTATCCATACGAAGTTATCCTTGAAACCTGACAAGTACAATTCGGTTCAAGAATTTAAAAATAATATGTGATTGGAATGAAAATTATACATATAGTAAAAAAATTTAGTAAAATTTACATTTAAAATATAGCAAAAATTACACAAAAATTTTGGTAAAAAATACGCAAAAAATTTAGTAAAACATTACCCAAAAAATGTAGTAAAAACTATCAAAAAAATTTTAAAAATTAAGCAAAAAATATATCTAGTAAAAATTACACAAAAAAATAGTAAAAACTTGCATTAAAAATATAGCAAAAATTACACAAAAATTATGGTAAAAATATGTAAATAATTACCCAAAAAATATAGTAAAAACTTCGCAAAGAAAGGATAAAAATTACGTGAAAAATATAGTAAAAATTGCACAAAAAATAATAAAAACTACCAAACTGCGATCTCATATTTTTGCGTTTACGTAAAACACATTCGGTAACTTTTGAAACGATTTACATAAGTTATGCCTTGAATCTGACATTGCCCATACTAACAAATTTATATATATGTTTTTTTTTTTTTTTAAACAAGCATTAAAAGAAAAAAAAATTGAGTCTCCCCCTTCCCGAAATCCAGGATCCGCCACTGTTCCCAACTGATTGTGGATTAGAGCGTACAAATTTCACGCTTTTGAACTTATTTAGCGACCTTTTAAAACTGAAAGTTTTAACTACCCTGTCCTATATAGCTATATAATATTTCGGTGCATTAGGGTGGTCATATTAGTTTTAAAAAATACTAGTCCCGAACAAGATTGTTCCTGGCATCATAGTAGAGAATGACTTTCCGCACAGCAGGGAGTGCTAGAGCTGTAACTTGTTCAAGCTCTTCCAGAAACTTCCGTATAATCCGCTAAGCGAGTAGATCTCTATTGTCTTGTGACTGAAATGTTAAATCACTTTAATAAATAATGAAATAAGTTCAATTTAACTCAACCATTATTTCATAAAATAAAATGTTTACTTTCTCGGCAGCTGGTTTGTTATGTCTCGTTTCACTCAGCCATCGCGTGGTTAAACAAATTGTCTAGCTTTTTATAAAAAAATTCGTGCACTCATTCTATAAATGACTTTATACATATGTCTTTCATTGTTTACCGCCTGCATAAGTAAAATATTTATATTTTCTTTGTCGACAAAGCTGTCTGTTTTTATAGAGAACGTATGACTATCCAAATATTTGGACTCGTTTAAAGCATTATTACGCACATTTCTTGATCCCTTTGTTGTTTCAGCAAGTTATGAAAATGACTGATCTGTTCATTTATTGCAGAGTCATTGTGATATAAAATTATTTCTCCAGCTTTAATATTACGAGGGTAGTTCACCTGCTTCTAGTTTTAATAAATTTTTGAATCTATTTCTACTAAAAAGATTAATCAAACTTTGATTCATAATCATCATCATCTTTCTTAACCCTTACTGGAGCATAGGGCATCGATCACCATCTTGAAACGTATTCTATATGCTGCTGTTCTCGGACATCATTCTTCTAGTTCTTTATCCAAAGTTCTGTGGCAATTTTTCGCTGATGCACCAGGTTGTCGACTTACCTGTGGATTCCATAGCAATGCTTGTCTGGCTTTATTTACGCAAGGTCATTTTTGTGGCAGCTTTAGGTTGACTTGTTCGAGACCAAACTTTGATTAACTTTCTTGAACTTTGTCTAAACTTGGCAACTTTTATTCGTGTGAGTTCTGCTGGAAATCGACTATGTATATTTAAAATGAGATTGTTAAAGAGACATCCCTACAAAGCTTTGAAGGCGAAATTATCTTAAAATTGAGGATCTTGTTTGACTGGACCCGGGAGCGACCTGTTGATATGTATAGAATTAAGGGTATAGATAGGGATAGATAGATGATAGAGATAGGGATGGATAGGTGATAGAAATAGGCATATGGGTAGGGATAGGGATATGGATAGAGACAGAGATTAATATGTTAAAAATTGGTAACAAGGGTATTATAACTTTGTTCACATAACGGTACTACGATACGGCACAAAAAAATCGAAATAGATATACGAGTTTCGTACATACACAGTAAAAAGAAAAGTCTAACTTTATTACCATTTTGGTGTTTATATATAACAACGCCGAAAAGTATTAAATTAATACCATATTCGGTCTAATTAAGAAAGAGAGGAATTCAGTCGAAGATTCTCTCAGGCAAAAAAAAAAAAAATTTACACAGTTTTATTATATTGCCTTTACCGAGAGTCGAACTCACAATTTATTGAATGCTGAACGGAGATTTCTACTTTCAAGCCATCGAGTACTTATGCTTGTCAGCGTCTAATTGCACTGTTGTTCTTAATGTAGTATCGCCATAGCGACGAACCGCGTGCTCTGAAGAACAAACCACCGCTAAATGCTAAAAAGTAATTAATTTAATACTTTTCCGGCTTTGTTTTTAAACAAATAGTACCTAAAACATTATAATGAGAGAGAGCGCTATAGAGAGAGCGCTTTAATATTATTTAGGTATTATTTTAAAACTATTTGGAATAAAGAAAATTTCAGAGTCTTAAATTAATTCTATTTAGTATTAAAACTCAAATTTAATTCCAAAAAGGCTTAATTTCAATACCGACTGGTATTAAAAGTAATATTTCATTTATTACTGTGTATATGAAAGTTCTAAGGTTGAAAGGATTGAGACATGTTCATGTTCACAAAACCTTGAGTAAAAATTTAGATATTTGCATGAAATATTGTATACAGGTTACTTTCTGGCCAAGGTAGGTTGCTATTGAAAATGGGCGAAATTGAATTTTAACCGTGCCCCATTTTTCGATATCGAAATTTTCGAAAATCAAACACATTGACATATCTCGGTAGTTGAAAAGTGGGCGTGGCATCGTAACTTTCAAACTGATTACATTAGAACGATGAAACTCAGCACAAAACATACTAGTATCGGTGGGAGTATACCTGATTAAATTGAATGAAATCGCCCTCCAACCACGCCCACTTTCGATATCGAAAATTTCAAAAATCACCTAAATTGATATAATTCGGTAACGGAAAAGGCTAAAATGATATAATTTGTTAGGATGACCCATTAGTCATTCTATTATGATTTTATGATAAATTTTTAAAAGTGGACGTGGCACCGCCGGCTGGTAATAACTTTTAAACTGATTACGGTAGAATCATGAATTCGGCAAATGGTATACATATTAGCATTATATATGGACGAAATCGCTTCCCGACCATGTCCACTTTCGATATCGAAAATTTCGAAAATCACATAAATTGACCGTTGTGAAAACTACCACTGGGTATTTAATGTTCGGTTTACCCGAACTTAGACTTCCTTAGTTGTTTTTTCCTACATTTAGCTTGAGCATATTTAGTAGTATTAAAATTTTAATTTAGGGAAATGAATCACCCTAGTACCCATTTATATACATATTGTTAACGCCAACATGAATGAAATAAATACATATGTATAAGAAAAAAAGAACGTTTCGTATATTCAAAATTAAATTACAACAATTCAGAGCTGAGTGTGACGACCCCTTTTATATCAGCAACTTCTGTACATTTTTATGATAAATCATAAGCTTGCAAATTGTTTGTTCTCACCGACATTAAGTCATCTCATTCATAGACTTCCCTGTACGTAATAATAACATTTCTAATAAGTACAAAGTTATGTATGCACATAAATTTATGTCCATATAAATGTAAATTGATGAGGCACGTCTCCAATAGATTCCTTTTAAATACTCGCAATTATAAATGATAAAACAATGTAAGTAATTTGCATTTACCTGAAAAAAATATGTATTTAAATAAAAATCTAGTTAATTTAATAAAGACAACGCAACAAACTGTCAATGATTCATTTAAAAAAATCCCTACAATAAGCGCATTTGCATCATCAAAGTGTAATTACTATTTAAAATTTATCACTTTACCAGTTTGGGAGCTCAACTTTTCAACAACTATAAAAATTCACAGTTTTTCTGTCATAATGACCGCTAACTCTGAGTGGAAGAAGACGCTGCTAACAAGCGCACATAGGCACACTTGACACTCAGTTTAAACAAAAATGCGCTCTCACCTGCGCCAAACCGGCTGCCTGGCGTCGTCTATCGGCTAATGCACCTTACACAAATCTCTTAGAAAATTCTGGTAAAAATTGCAGTGTTGATTGAAGCATTGCTCCAATGCAGTCGCATATTTTGTTTATCTCAAGCGCCAGCAAGTAGAAACCTAAAAAATGTAAAACTAAAAATAAAACAACAAAATCTAAAAAAAATTGATAAATAAGGTTTCCACAAAAAGTGTTTAGCTTTTATATTTATGAGTAAAAAAGTAAATAATTCAGTAAACTGATTAGTCGCTGACCGGTTTTGCCGGCTTTACAAAGTGCATTTATGTATATTCATATAAAAAGTTTATGTACATAGAAGTGAACATGTTTGTATACTGTGTTTTTGTTTTTTTGTTTTTTTTTACTCCGGGTGCATGCGCGTTTCACGTGCTTTCTCGCTTAATTTATACGGTGGCTTATCGTTTCGTAGTGACACTTAATGTGATGCCGTTATAACTCTCTTTTCGTTCCGTAGTCTCTTTATTTTATAATAATATTCTTCACGTTAAATATATATGTGATTTTAAGGCAGGGCAAAACAAAGAATTCTAACAGGTTCAATAATTTCAACTTCATCTTGTTGTTGAAGTAAAAACCACCATTTTTATTTTAAGACATATTTCTTTTACCCAGATAAAAATATCGCCAATTGCGAGTATCGAACGAAATTTAATGTTAAGCTGTAGGTGGCAACGCTAAGTGTCAACGATACTTGAAAATATCATAGTTGGTAAGCGGCTGAGCGTACCTTTCATTTGATACTCAAATTGACATATCCGGTTCAATATATGTATAAACAATTAAGAAGGTGGCAACCCTGTAAAACACCCCGATCGGCAATACCAAAGTATGAAATCTTGGAATGAAGCTGGATAGCATGCTTACCGAAATTCTTCCAAATAGAAACATATCTTATTGGTATTCGTTTTATTTACTACCCAAAGAAGTTATTCGGGGACAAAAGTTGAGAAAAATAAAAAAAAGACCCTCAAATTTGGACTTTTCTCGATTTTTGTCCCCGAATTACTTTTTTTTCACAAATGGGATCGATGGGGACTATTGCAGTTTTCTTCCTTGGGGTGAACCTAAGCTCTCCAAAAAAAAATTTCCCTGTTGTTATACAAGATAAACTCAGTTTACCGGATCAGTATTTTTTGATTTTATGCATGGATAATAGGTGGCTTTAGCTCGAGAAGTTTAGGCTTTACAAATATAACTATTTTCATTGTCGATGGGGAACTTCGTGACAAATAAACGGTAAAAGAAAATTTTTCTACGATTTTCGAAAAAATCGAATTTTTCGAAAAAATCTTGAAAAGTCCATACGTGGCATATATTTTCATATAATTTCCAAAGCTAATTTCTCAGTCGTGATATCTCAGAAGTGGTAATTTTAGAGAAAAAATGCCAACCTATCGTTTTCAAAAAAAAGTAAAATAAAACCTTAAATTTTTACCTTTGACCCCGAATAACTTTTTTAGCACACATGGAATAAATGAGGACTTTTGAGGTTTTCTATCTGAAGGTAAACCTAAGCTGTATGCAAAAATTTGGATCTGTGGGAATTATTGTTATTTAACCACTATTTTTATTTTTTATATTGACCGGACTATATTATAAGGCCTTGTTATACAGCTACCATTTTCATAATCTATTGTGTATAACTCAGGTTTTTTATCCCATATCACGAACGGATTGAAGAAGGGTTCCAGACCATAAAATTTTGTTTTTCAAGGGGGTCTGCTTTTTCATTGCCGTCATGCCCTGGGGCCCAATCTAGTCAAACTTTGTTTTTGGCCCCCAGCTTATTAACGACTGCGACCACTCACCAACAAGCTTCGAAGTTGTATTGTAAGACTGCAAAGCATGTAGGGCGGCCTAATTGTCTGAAAGATAGTGGGGAAGTTACCCATTTAATGGGTCCCATTAGTACCGATTTTTTGTAGTTCGGTCCATAGATACCAGCTCCCTTACTTGCAATATAAGACTATTTGAAATTCTTGACTACCTTCATATGTCCTGTCAAATTTCCTAATTTTATATCACAAATATTTTGAAGCCTTAATGCAGCGAGTGTGGCATCCTTCTCTATCGTAATAGAGAAGGGACTTATGGGTCAGTTACATAAAGCTTTATTTTGGCTTTACCTCAAACTTTGACTTTGGCAGAAAAGTTCCGTATACGTATTTAAAACAAGCATGGCAAATTGGAGACCTCAAAGTTGAAGCGTGGTTGAAATTTGGCAAACTCTCAAATTTTGCTTGCTTTGCTTGCTTTGACAATCAGATGTTGATGAGTTTGCTTTAATTAAAGAATAAAAAGTTGGAGGAAATAATAATTAATTCATTTTTTCTCTATTAAATTAATAAATTAACCAAAACACTCTGAATGCAAGGATATATATAACGAAAACAAATGTATAAAAGAGAAGCGTCAAGGCGTTCATTGTAGCATACCTCTGAAGTTGGACGCAAAGTTTTGAGGTAGCAAATGTCAGGCGAGGTTAACAAAGCTTTATGTATTTGACCCTTTATTCCCACAAGGGCACACAAAGCACGAGCAGGGTCCGTTCTCATTGCACCTGTTTTACCGACATATACTACCCGATGCAGCTTTCTTTGGAAAGCGTAGGTGATTTAGAGAAATTGACTAAAACCAGGTATTTGTGCGATGAAGCTCAAATGAATCATGTTATCAAGTGGTTATGAAGAAAGGGATAGAGATAAAAATAGAGATATGGATTGGGATATGGATACGAATAGGACTGGGAATAGCAAGGGCAAAAGAGTACAGAGCTGAAATGAGGAGGAAGAGTCAAATTTTTTACATGCAAGCAAATAAATTTATTGGGCAGGGGAACGTGTGCCGGGTCTGCTTGTCTATAAACATTCAAATATATAAGAATAGCTGGTTTAAAGTTATAAGGTAATATATATTTTGAGCTATTATTTAAGTCGACAGTTGGGTATATAATTTAAGGTGTCGCCGAACTTAGACTTGCTTATTTGTTATATTTGCTTGTTTCGATTTCCTCACCTTGTTTAACATGTCTTTAAAAATGGGTATTGCCACCACAGACCACAGTCATGAAAACAGAATCAAAACTCTTGTTTTAGTCATGGCATTCCAAGGTTAATAAATAATAAAGCCACGCCCATTTCCATTAACCTTTATATTTCACATCAAGACTTCTTAACTTTTCTCACATAGGTACCTACTTGTATGTAAGCACACAATCTTGAGCTGCTTCATCTCATAAATTTACTTTAAAAGTGGTTAAATAAATTATAATTGTGCTACATAACCGTTGTAACCGTTATTAAATAAAACTTGTTCAATGTATTGCAATGACTTTAGTAAAGCACACCTTTGTAGCCTGACATAAGGATTTCCTTAACATGACAATCGTCGACACTGTACCGTTAGCTGTGAGGGAACGCACTAATTATTTTAGTTATTGCAATTTTTTAATATTTTTTATTACCACACAGCTGATTACGAAAAAAAAAAAAAAAATTTCTGGACAAATAATGATTCACTTGTTTGGTTAAATAAGCTGTTCTCATTGTATTTTGTTTGTAGTCTTCTTCTTGTTTTGCGTCATTACGTTTTTGCTGTTCTTGCATAAAAAGCAATCTTTATTTTTGTCATACAATTTTTCATTGCTGTTTAATGTACGAAATTTCTTTGAATCAATGTTTTTGTGTCGCAGTTGCAAAATACGCCAATGAAAGTGCAACGTTTGTCTGGTAAACAAATGTGCAATACAATCAGTTGCTTGGAACATGACTTGAACGTGGAAATCAACAAACGGCTATCATAAAAACATTCAATCGTAATTTGAAAAAAAAAAAAATATATATACATATGTAGAAAAGAAATGTGGCAAATCAACACTCAACCAAAAACAGTGCATGTTTGTACAGTATCTAATTGTAATTTATAAATTGCTTTAATCTTTTTTAATCGAGTTGCAAAAATCAATGATTATAGACAGATTTGTTCACTACTTCTCCCCTGTGGTTTTGTCGTTTTTCTTACAACAAAATCTTTGCTGTCAGTCATTCCATTTACGCTCCGCATCTCCAAAAAAAAAATTTGACATTTGTTCTAAATTTGTGCTAAAATTTAACAATGTTGTCAGAACAAAATATCTATCAAATTACTACTCCGAAACTGCAGGAAACTATTTGACCCTTTTATTCTCCGAAACTCTAGCACACTGAACAATTTGTTTAAGTCAAAAGCTCTCAAACGATGAAAACTAGTTAGACAGAACATATTAGTTATCAAACAACTAGGCTCCGAAACTCCATGGAACTATTTGACACTTCTTTTCAATCAGTACTAAAAACAGTTCGAAACCTCTGAAAAAAATCAAATCAAGTTTGACCACAAAATATTTATCCAATAACTTAACTCCGAGACTGCAGGAAATTACTCATTTATTCATTCTTTTTATACTCTGAAACTGTAGCACATTCTGTGGTAAAGAGATTTACATCGAAATTTCAGTTTATCGGGATTTTATCAGGATATATATGTCATTTTTTATCCAACATACGAAGTAATAAAAAAAAAGGTGGCAACCCTGCTTGAAAATATCTTTGGTATACGAAAAAATACCGTTCATTTGATGCAATTAAAAAAGATTAAGATAGGTGGCAACCCTGCAAATCTCTCCAAGCGATATACCAAGGAATAAATAAAATGATGTTAGGTGGCAACCCTGCAAATCGCTCCAAGCGATATACCAAGGAATAAGTTAAATGCTGATAGGTGGCAACCATGCGTGAAAATATCTTCTTTGGCATACGACCGAAAATAACTTTCATTTGATACCGATATTGACATATCTTGTTCAATATAAAAAAAATTCAAAATAGACGGCAACCCTGTAAAACGCTCCAAGCGTCAACACCAAAGTCAGAATTCTTAGAATGAAACATACTATCTGTACGTTAAATTTGATCCAAATCGCTTCAGCCGTTCCGCGAGATATTGATCGATATACGAAGGAGTAAAGAAAATGCTGTTAGGTGGCAACCCTGTCTGAAAATATCTTCTTTGCTATACCACCGAAAATACCTGTCATTTGATACCCAAATTGGCATATCTTGTTCAATATATAAAAAAGATTGAAATAGGTGGCAACCCTGTAAATCGCTCCAAGTCTCAACACAAAAAAAAATAAAGAATGTTGTTCCCAAAGAGATAATAGTGGATGTACAAGAGATTTATTTCCAAATGGCTGGTGCGACATCTGCTGGAAAGTAGACACACCAAAACTTTTTTCATTTCCTTCCCTTTCAAATTGCACTCTCCATAAAAACTTTGTATCGCCACCTAGGAAGTTAACTTCAAAAACTCTTTCCAAACGTTATGTCCCTTTATTTTAATGACTTTTCAGTATTCCACCGAGTTTATTTTCCAACTTGATCTCGAAACATTGTTGCTAAAACTGCACACAAGTCTACCTATTTATTTGTACCAGTTCGCGAACATTCTTAAGAACACAGGAACCGCTTTAATATGCTCATGACGTATACATTTAATGTCAGTCAATCCATCTGCCGCGATATTTCGCTGCAAGCTTTTATAATAGCTCAAATGTCATGGCTGACAGCTGTACCTTTCAATGTACATAACATATGTAAATATGTAATGCAAAATCTTACGTGCTTATATGCTTACATATGTAAATATATTTGTAAATATGCAAACAAACGTTCTAAAATATTGCTTTTTTTTATTCTTGCATACGTAAACGTCACGCCTCCGGGTAATGCACATAAAAATCGCATGGTGGGAAAGTGACTTAAATGCATTTTTTAATTTTCTTTTAAGCTTTCACTTCTAAAGCTTGTTAGAAAATTACTTTCCTTTTTAAATTTTGAAAATCTAGTTATTCGTTTTCGAAAAATAACGGTGAAAATCGTTTTTTTTTTTGCTGCCACATGCACTGGTGTTTTTCTTGCACCTTTTTCTACATCTTTGTCCTCGCTCAAGTTTAAGGCAGCGAATGTAATTTTTTTTCTTTTCCATTTTTCATTTTCCATTTTAGCAAGTTCATGGTAATTGTTGTTTACTTCTAGTTCTTCACAGCCCATTGTGACCTTTCTTATTCTTCCGCTTGTTTTTTTTCTCTATCGTGAAAATGCTCGAAAGTTTATTCGCATTTAACGGATTTGGTTTTGTAATCGAAACGCAAATGTGCAAAGCGTAAATTGGATTTCGTTGGAAACCAATTATATTTACTTTCACCTTGATCGACCATGTGTTATGTGGGAAACTTAATAAGCTTTGTTTAAAATTTTTTATAAATAGAATTCTAATTGTTTAGGTAGTGGAATCAAAAATGCACATCCGTGTTTTATTTTTTAGTGGTGGGTAATTTAATATTTTTTCCGTTTCTGCAGATTTTCTATTTCGAGTCTAGAAGTTGAACGGATAGTCAACAAGCGATAGTTCGCAATTGAAGAACAAATTCTAGTAGTCTTTCATAGCCCAACAAACCATGAAGCTATTTTTCGATTGGGGGTACATTCGAGAACTAGCCCCATTCTACAATCTCTAACGTTAGAGCAGGGCGGCCGAGAGAAAATCCGGGCGCGGGGTTAAATTACCCCCTCATCCCCCGTTTCGTCGGGCCTGCGTTAGAGGACGACTCCAGAAACACTCGAGAATCACAGCGTTCTCCAACAAAATGGGACATAATTCTCAAATCGAGAAAACTATAGTTTTCGAGTCGAGTTCTAATGTTATTCTCTTATGGGATTCGAATGTGAATTTGCAAATGGCGTAAAATGCTCGCCTTTTGGCTAGTTCTCTAACCTATCTCGAATCGAGTTCTAGTGTAGTTCTCTACTGTTGCCTTCGAATAGAGGATAACTAATTACATAGAGAATTACCCTAGTTATCTAACGTAAAGACGAACATTTCTCTAACGTTATAGACTGTGTTTGTTGTGAAGCCACGCTCTATAATAGCACGGATGGACATGTGGTATTGATACTATAGTATCAATTTTCCCTGTATACTTACTACATTTACAATGTTTGTCGCTAGTATAAGTCTCTCATCACAGATATATGGGCCAAGCATAATCATTCCGCCAATACGTCAAATACGTGACGTACTTCGATTTTGGAGCAACTTCCATTTGGAGCAACTTCCATCTGTTGTTACGCATACAAATACCCGAAGTCTACTTAGCTGTCGGTTGTTCCAATGTATTGCCATATTGTTTCTGTTCCCGTTGTACTGGTATACGGCTTCGAACCAGGAACCCTGTTAAAAGCAGTTGAGAAAGTTTGAGTACTTATTTGAAAAAAATCTATACAGAAGATGTAAGATGTATGCTCCTTCCTTAGTCCAACGGCGATTTATCATATTATATGAATTAAAGAGGGCGATTGGGCTTAGAATTTACTACCATCTACACCCAATTTGACATTATATTTTTTCATTTATTGATTATAGTATTTCAAAGAGTACTTAAATATCTGTGCGACTCTTTCACGATAAACATCTTCAAGATAATTTGATAATTTCAAAACTTGTTGTGTTTCAATGAATTTATTCCTCTCTTTTTGGTATTACTTTTCTTCAAGATGCATTTTGTTTTAAATAGTACTTTGAATATTTTAACAAATCGCCTGCCGAGTGGAAGATCACCATATTTCAAAATATTTTTCACAAACGCCCTATTTAAGAACTTTATTAAGGAACGCTCTATTATAGGAATCTTTTCAATAACGCCCGATTTGCAAATTTGGTTCAAGAACGTCCTATCGCAGAACACATTTCAAAGCGCACTATCTTAATGAAAACTCAATACATTTTTTGTTGAGATAAAGCGTTTTTGTGACCAATTTTGAAATAGGGCGTAATTGAAACAAATTCTTAGATACGGCGTTTTGCAAAAAAAGGTACTGGACTCGCTTTACATTTTAAACCTAAAATTGTTTCTTTGTTAGAAGACTACATTTCTAAATTTTCCACTGACTCCAATAGGTCTTTTTACTAAATAATCCCAAAATACTTGACTCATAATTTGTTTAAACAACTCATTACGCTCAACAGAGAATTTTTGTGAGCTGACTATCAACTGCGCGTGAAAATTTCACTTTCCATTTAGGTTGAAATTCACGCTCAATCATTAAACAAACTATGTAAAGCCGTTGCCGCTATGTTCAAATAAAGCGGCTAAGTTTATTAGCCAAGCAATATAATTAGTGAGTGCGAGTATTTAAAGTAAACAACGAATTTGCATGTTGCAAAAAGTTCAAACTTCAAGTGAAATCGGGCTTAATTTCATTCATTAATCACATTCGCAACAATGCTTTTCACTTAAAGCCAATGACTCATGCGTAAAAATAAAATGACACCGTGACGATCGCGTGCAAACCTTGGCCGCTCTGATCTGGTACGATGGCACGTTTTTGGTTTGTGACTACCGGCATTTCTCACCTATTGACATATACTGAAAGTTTACATTTCATAATTATTACCTGCCGCTTTATCTCTCCGTTCGGCTGTATGTTAACCTCACTAAATATTCACAATAAATACTTTACTTTTTAATTTTGTTATGCCTTTTTTTGTTTATTGCATGTCTGGCTGTGTGCTAATTGTTTGGAATTCGCAGTTGAACTTTATGTTGGCAGCACTTAAAATTCCAAAGCTACTAAAGATTCGAACATTAATTTATTCGATAGCAACAAACACAAATCATGCAAGAGTTGATGAGCAATGCTAAATTTTGTTTGTAAACAGAACAAAAAAAAATTGTTTACATTTCGAAATTATATTAAGTAATAAATACTACACAATTTGTTCGATATCAGCCAAACGTAGACTTTCTTCCTGCCACAAATTTATTTCCCTGCATGTTTCTCTAACCTAATCCCTATATCTATTTTAATCCATATCCCTATCCCTTTCGTATAGGAGGAACCACGCCCCTTTTTCGTTATCCCCATTTTTTTAGAGGTGGCAGGGATTGATCTTATATAACTACTCACAAAATTTCAGAGATATAGATTATGAAGTATTTCATTCGTATGGGAGGTGCCACGCCCCCTTTTTCGTTATCCCCAGCTTTTTTGGAGGTGGTGGGAATCGATCTCATAAAACTCCTTGCCAAATTTCAGTGGTCTAATCTAAATACTTCCAGAGATATGGACTACGAAGTATTTCATTCGTATGGGAATACGAAGTAGTTTATTCGTTAGAAATATTCACCTTGAAGAAAAAAGTTTGTATGGTAGGTGCCACGCCGCAACGTCGGCAACTTCCGGACCGCTATTGCTTTTGTGTTGCTTTTGAGGGTGGTTGCTGATTCGGGCCCTCGATGTTTGCCATCAGCATGTTTAGCGACCATGCTCAACTTGGACCCGGTATGTTAGTGGGGAGTCTAATATTTAAATACATTCTGTGAGATTATATTTAGAGGCCGACTTTTTCGGTATGTATTTTTTGTAAGGAGTATAAGCTCTGTTTTTTTTTCAATTCCAGCTGAAGTCTTTGATTTAATGAGGCAGATATGTCTCTTAATACCTCGGTATTGAAAGCTTTTATTTCGTTTTGATTTTGATTCAAAAGTTTGCGTACCTACAAACAGTTCTCTCTTCTCTCAAATATGAACATGAAATTAAGCGGGAAACAGAATCAGTCCGCCAATACGTCAGTTGCGCGACGTACATCAATTTTAGAGCAAATTCTATTTTGACGTATCTGGCGTTACGCATACAAACACCCGCAGTCTACTTTGCTGTCAGTTGTTTCAACTTACTGACGGACTGATTCTGCTGAACCCTTAAGAGACGCATAAAATAAACTTTTTCCTTGCCCGCTTGTCAATTGCCGTCACATATTACTCTTGCAATACGAGACTAATTGGAAAATTTGCATTACGCGAGTGCATCTGTCAGAATTCAACCAAAGCATATTGCTTCTTTGTCTTAATGAATATTCCGACCGACATTTATATTTTTAAATCAATATTCATACCCTTCTTGCATTTTTAATTAAACAATGCGACACGTGCATCTGGAATTGTAATTTCAAGCTTTATCTCAATTTCTTAACTTTAATATGCCAATATTAAATCATCTGCCAAATTGTTCAAACGACCAAAATTTAAAATTGGGTTTCAATTACATAAGTACTTATATATGTATATCTTATCGAAGCTGCATTAACCCAGCATTCACCGGATCTGCTACGGGTGCGTTTGAACCTGATAACAGGGATAGAAAATAACAGTTAACTATAAAATCAAAGCGGTTTCTGACATAGAACTTATGTAATTTTTAAGCAGGAAATGTTTCTCTGTTAGGTAGGTAGGTAGGTTCAAGTGGCTGCCGCAGAGGCACACTTAGGCCAGTTTTGAAGGCCCGTTGTGATACCACCAACACAAGGAAAGTCAGCCCCGGGACCCAGCCATATGGAAAATCCCTGAGTTGTTGGGATTTTCCACATAGCAGAATCCCGGGACTGACACTCCTAAACCGACACCGTTACTCCTCCTCGAACCACTTAGATGACTTTATGAAGCCCATCAAGTCCTTTATGTCCAGTTCCGCGATCTGGCTTAGACTATCTAGGAACGGAACTCCCAAAAAGCGCGTTCTCACGCCGCTTAAAGCCGGACAGTTGCAGATGAGGTGCTCCACCGTTTCCTCCTCCTCATCATCTTTGCAACTCCTGCAGCATCGTCGGTAGGGCACACTTAGCCTTTCTGCATGCCTACCAATGAGGCAGTGACCGGTTAATACCCCTATCAATATGCAGATTTCCCTCCTAGTTAGGGCATAAATGCGTCTAGACCTTTTAAGATCCCATTTTGGCCAGGTTTGTTTCGATATCCGACACCCTGGGGATTGCAGCCATCTTTCGTTGGCTTGACGGAGTGTGTGCTCCTTCAGCATTAGTTTGCATGTGGCAAACGGCATACCTAAGCGCTCTTTATCCCGAAGAACCTGCTTGGTCGTGCCCTGCCTGGCAAGCTCGTCTGCCTTACAGTTTCCCTCAATGTCCCTATGTCCCGGGACCCATATGAGGTTTACGCGGTTCTGTTGGGCCATCTCCTGAAGAGATCGACGACAGCTGAGCGTCAGTTCAGAGTTGAACGTGTATGAGCCAAGGGATTTGATTGCCGCCTGGCTATCGCTGAAAATAGTGATATCTCCTCCGATAACACGTTTGCTTAACCAGGCCGCGGCGTCCCGGATTGCCGAGACTTCCGCCTGGAAGACGCTACAATGATCAGGTAGTCTGAAGGAGAGTTCAAGGTCCAAATCCCTTGAATAAACCCCTCCTCCAACTCTGCCGTCCAACTTCGAGCCGTCGGTGTATATGGAAGTGCCACCATTTGTTTCGGGACACCAATCCGTCCTCTCCCAGTCTTCTCTGCTGGGAATGTTTATTTTGAAGCAGCTATCCCCGACTGTAGTGGTCGCACAACGATCTGTGCTTAGAGGGAGAAAGCTGTAAGATTCCAGAATACTGGAGTGTCCAATAGTACCCGCACCCCAACTGGAGGTTTCTCTTAGGCGCAGAGCTGATGCCGCCGCTGACCGAAACCCTTCCAGATCAAGTGGCAAAATGCCCAGAATGGCCTGGAGGGCTTCGTTGGGCGTTGTCCTTAGCGCACCGCTTATACAGATCATATTGGATCTATGGACTTTCCGCAACAGATTCAGGTATGTTGTCTTGCTCAGTGCCGGCCACCATACGACGACTCCATACAGCATGATTGGGCGAATGATGGCCGTGTAGATCCAACTGCATACTCTAGGGCTGAGCCCCCATTTTTTGCCAATGGCTCTTTTGCATGTGTAAAGAGCGATGCAAGCTTTCTTCTGGCGCTGAAGAACATTCTCCTTCCAATTCAGTTTCCTGTCCAGAACTATGCCTAGAAACTTGGCCTTATCCGACAAGCCCAGGCGCGTGCCATCTAGTTCTGGTAGGCTTAGTGGCGGTGTTTTGTACCGGTTGGTGAAGAGGACAAGTTCCACTTTCCCCGGGTTGATACTAAGTCCGCAGCGAGAGGACCACCTCGAAACCTCTCGCAGTGCTACTTGCATCAGGTCACACAGAGTTTGTGGGAACTTGCCTCTGAATGCAATAGCTAAATCGTCTGCGTATGCCACTATCTTCCCGCCCCCCCAGCTTGTGTCACGTAGCAACGAGTTGACTGTGAGGTTCCATAAAAGCGGGGAAAGAACACCACCCTGGGGCGTTCCCCTTGTGACATAGCGTGATAACTCGACCGTACCAAGTGAAGAAGCTATTTTCCTTCCTCTTAGAAGTTGGTCAATTAAACCAGTTAGAGGTCTATCTACGCCCAGATTAGTTAGAGCGGAGTTGATCGCCTCCGGGCTTATATTGTTGAAAGCCCCCTCAATGTCTAAGAAGGCCACGAGACAGTAGTCCTTTTCACACAGCGATTTCTCAATGACAGATACTAGGCTGTGCAGAGCAGTTTCTGTTGATTTACTCTTGGTGTATGCATGCTGATAGCTAGAGATAAGGTTGCTATCAATAGTCGTTGAAAGGTAGTCGCTTAGTATCCTCTCAAGGGTTTTGAGTACAAAGGACGAGAGACTGATCGGTCTGTAATCTTTTGGCTCGTAGTGGGATGCCTTCCCAGCCTTAGGGATAAACACTACCGTGGCGCTTCTCCAGGAGCCCGGAATGTGGTTGAGAGCCAGGCAGGCTGTGAAGAGAAATACCAGCCATTTAGCTGATGTCTCCAACGTGTTTATAAGTTGCGCGGGGATAATCCCGTCCGGCCCGGCAGCCTTATACGGTTCAAAGCTCTTAACTGCCCACCTTACTCTTTCCTCAGTGATGGGTATATTTACTGCCAGGTTTGTTGCAGGTGCTAGTGGTGCATCATGCAGATTCCCCGGAAAATGTGTATTCAAGAGCAGCTCAAGGGTTTCCTCTTCCGTGCTGGTCCAGGATCCGTCAGGCTTTCGCAAATAGCTGATGGTTGTTTGACTTTTCGAGAGGACTCGTCTAAGTCTCGCTGTGTCGTCGACCTTTTCGACGCCAGTGCAGAAATTTCTCCACGAGGTTCTCTTCGCCTGTCTCAGAGCTTTTTTGTAGGCCCTTAGTTTAGCTTTATATTCATGCCAATGAGGCTCAGAGCCGAAGCTCTTGGCCTTGTTAAATTGTTTCCGGCATGATATTCGGAGCGAGTCCAAATCGTAGGACCACCAATGTGGCCTGTGTTTACCGCGTGGTTTTGGCACTGGACAAGCCTGTCCTAGAGCATTTGAGAGCGCCGATGTAAATGTAGTAACAAGATCCTCCAGCTCCTCTACTGATGAGGGGGCTTGTGAGGGCAGTACTGGTAGGTCTCTGTCTAATATTTCATTGTGTAACTGCCAATCAGTGTTACGTGGATTGCGCTTCATGATTGGTTGTTCTACAATAAAGTCTAAAACCATTTCTATGTAGCGGTGGTCGGAGAAAGAATGTTCTTCCAGAACCCGCCATTTTCTGACCCACTCATAAGCGCCTTCACTACAGATAGTGAGGTCTATGACCTCCCTGCGGGTCTTAGTGATAAAAGTAGGCTCATTACCCACGTTGCAAATCACCAGGTTGGTTGTTAAGAGGTAATCAAACAGAGACTCGCCCCTGGCATTGATGTCGGAGCTCCCCCATTGGACATGGTGAGCATTAGCGTCCGCTCCAATAATAAGATTACCCGTGCAGAAATTTGACACCAGGTCTTTCACCTCCGTTTGTGGTGGGGGTTCTTCGGCGTCGTAGGGCATATAGACCGACGCCACCGTCAGGCGGGTGCTGTCGACCGTTAGACTGATAGCGGTAATATCACCATTGGTGTAATTAGGTAGGAGAAAGGAGTTCAACTCAGACTTGACCAAAATACACGTTCTGACTTTGCTCTCCTCGCTGGCTCGAATGAGCTTGAAGCCCTTAGTCCCCAATCCGCAGATTCTCGAGCTATTGACCCAGGGTTCTTGGATGAGGACCACATCCACGTCGCCTTTAGAAAGACGACTACTTAAAGCAGCCGAAGCCACTTTAGATTTGTGCAAATTAATCTGAAGCACCACCAACATGAGAGCGCACAGACTTCCCTGCCGTCCCCATATCGTCGAGGTTTGCTCCATCCCGGAGGTTGCCTATCAACGACGAGTTGTTCCGATTAACTGCCCGATGTGGCGTTGCAGGAGTCCTGCTGCCTGTAGCGTTAGATGTTAGTCGCTCAGCGTTGGCTGCTACCACCGTGACGTCGAGGACTTCCTCGTCCTGTAGGCTGTCCTCCATCTCCGAGTTGCTCACAGCACTATCGCCAAGAGACGTGGCGGATAACATGCTTTCCGCATCGGAATCCTCCGCTTCCTCTTCTGGTAATAAGTTTTCCGGTTCCCCCGGAGCAGCCGAGAAGGCAGCGCGCTGAGCATCACCACGATATACGTGGATAACGATCTGGCCTACGCTGTAGTGTACTAGGCCATTGCACCTTTTGAGGGGCTCGATTGACTCTTTATTCATGGTGAACACCACCTGTCTGTCGGGCCCTACCGCATCCCCGACCAGATTGACACTCCAGTCATGCGTTGGGAGGGACGGATTCATTAGCCGTAGCATCCCGAGTATTCTCTCGGGTTCGTCAGGGATGGCCGGAATCCACGCCCTTGCCCTTGGACGAGCTGGAATGTCCTTCCAGTCGACGACCTCTATCTTTGCGCCCTGGTAGACTTCACCCAGTTTAGCAGCTGCTGCCTTGTACAGTGCTACGGTTTTTGCATCCTCGCATGCGAGTAATTTAATTTGACCCTGGTGCCAACCCGCATCCGTTACTCGTGCCGAACTACCCGGAAACTCCGGAGCAACGTTGAGAAGAATGTTGCCGAGTTCATTTCGCACGTAACGCCACCGGTCCTTGGGGATGGCCAGACGGTCATTGCCTCGGTCAAGGACGCCTATAAGGATCCTGTCCTTGGTTACCTCAGCAAAGCTTAGTTTGCCCGCTCCGGAGGTATTCTGATGCCGCTTGGGAGGGGGAATAAACTCCAGATCCGATCTCTGGCGCTTGAAAGGGTTAACTTTTAACCTCTTTGGCATGTACGAATTTTGGAAATCCGGTATCACAGCTTTCGCTAGCTCTACAGATTTACTGGAATTCGGCGACAGTGATTCCTGCGGTACCCCTTCATACCTCTTCAGGATCTTTGCAGCCAATCTTTTCTCGTGGTATGTGAAGCGGTGGGGAGATGTCTCCCTGGAGTGCGGACCCGTAGTTGCCATCGCGGTCGCTCTCCTTGCCGACATCTCAGTTGCAGCTTCCTTCTCCTTCGAAACTCCGAGGCCAGGTCGTGAGACCGCTGCCACAGACGTAAAGATACTGGTTTTCATATCAGCGGTTGATGGGAGTTTAGCATCCGCCGTTGTCCGCTTAGCTGCGTTGGCAACCGCACTGGTGCTAGCTCCCATCAAGTCAATCTTATTCGATAGAGGGTTGGTTGACCGACTCGTAGTTGCCATCGCTGTCGATCCCCCCCTTGATTGTGGAACGGAGGTTGTCCTCCGGCGTTGTTGTTGCTTCCTCGCCTGCTCCTCCATAGCTCTCCTTTGCTGAGGAGTGAAATTTGGCGTTGTTTGTTTTTTAGATTTTTCGTTTTTATTCAGGTTATTCGAGTTCATCTTGTTCGTACGACCCATCGCCGGACAAGGCCAGCTTAGGGTCAAGGGAAGAGTAGGGGAAAATGTGTCGTCCGCCGCGGCAGAGCCCCGTACCGCGGTAAGGCCATGCTTACTCTCTGAGGCGACCCGGTGTCAGAGAACAAACATTTCTTTTTATGTTGGCATTTTGATTAATTGTAGACCAGGAGTTTCCCAAAAAAATAGCTGTGGTTTCATTAGTATTATAACAACATGAGTCCTTTTTAATTCGTTGACAGTTATCACCGAGCTCTGGCTCTTATAATGAATGACAGTGTGCCGTTGACCAATTGAAAGTGATTTGGTCAATTGTCTCCCAGCCACCTCACAATCTATCTTTGATTGTCTATTGAAGTTTGCTGCAAAAAATATATAGATAGATATTAGTTTGACGTAATGCTTCAAATATGTTGCATCAGCTATGCATGACTTATTTTTATTGATAAGGGGACATCCATAAACTACGTTAACCATATTTCCAGAATTATTATTATTATTGCAATTTGTTTAGACCCCTTCTCCCAATCGGTGTATAAGTTCATACTTTTCTGAGTTTACGTGAAATTTTTTATGTGATATAAGACGACCATTCGAGGATGGTTTAGATTCACAATCCGGACCAATAGATGAAGTGTGCGTGACAACTTCCATACAAATGGGACTTTTAGTACTGCATATCTCTGAAAGTATTCATCGTAGAATATTAAAAAATGGGTAGAGTTAAATGAGATTAATCTCTTAACAACTCTCAAAAAAAGTGGTCGGAGGAGGGCGTGGCACCTCTCATACAAATGGAATGCTTCGTATTGCATATCTCTGAAAATATTAATGGTACAATGTTGACATGAGATTAATCTCTAAAACTTGAGAGAAAGGGGAGGGATGGAAAATAGGGAAATAGAAGGCGTGGCCTCTCCCATACAAGAAGGGTTTTTCGTGCTGCACATAGGAAAAGGAATAAGAATATGAATAGGAACAGTAATAGGAATAGGAATTGGAATAAGGACAAAAAGAAAAGGACGTTATAAAAAAAGAAAGGAGAAGAAAGAGAACGATGGAGAATGGAACAGGAAAGGATAGATGAGCAGGAACGCAGTCTTATGCAGATGTGCAATTTCAAACAGAACAACGGCTGCCAGGCCCTCTAGCATGCAATAGTGGAAAAAATAGACTCAGCCTTCATATTATGTATTTCATCGTTCATATCTTGAATATTATTGCACTATTGATTAAAAAAGTTATACACGTTTTTAGGTTCACTCTCAGCATTCAATATTGTGTTTTCTGTCAGGAGCTGGGGATCAGTAGGAAATTTAGGCTGCCTGAATGCTGTCTAGCGCATTCGCATTCGGAACACTTGGTATTCCCCTTGCCACCTGTGGTCTGCTTTTGGGTAGATGGGCTTCAGATCAGTTAAGCAAGCGCTGGGCTGATACCACCTCTTGTAAGGTGTCCGAAGTCCTTCTGGCCAGTGGTTGACTCCAGGCGATCGGCGGAACTACTCAGGTTCTCCAAGGCACACCTTTCCATTATGATTGGGGGTGGTGACGGGGCACTGTCCGATGGGAATCCATGCGGTGCGCTTAAACATTGCTGAAAATCCGAACTGTGTGAGCTGCATGGAGGATGACGAGGTGGAATCATCAGATCACTTCATGCTCAACTGTCCCGCTTTTGCCAGGACTAGGCACAGGTTTCTCGGGTCGGACGTACTTAGGTCTCCGAAGGACGTATCGAAGATCAATGTGTGCCTTATCCGGAGTTATATTGTCGCTACGCAGCGATTTGAGAGGTAAATTTGAGTTTGAGTTAGTGTCACCGTTTAGAATGTGGTATCACAACGGACCATACAAGTGTCCAAGTGAGTGGCCCTCTCAGTTGGGCTGCTACCACCGTACCTAACCTAACCTAACCTAGTGCGTTTCGCGGTGGAGGCAATATGGCAAGTGTAGTGAGGCATGTCCTATGCTTCCGAACAAATACCGACTATTTGGTGTTTGGCTAATGACAGTGAAGAATGCTAAGAAAACGTTGATACTTTCTTGTCACCCTGTATTGATTGGACTTTGTATTGCTCTGTTGACAGTGACAGTTACGTTTGCAATCAATTAGCTAATTGCTTTATAATGTTCAATTCTTGGAATGTGCTTTCCGTTGAGCTGCCTTGAAGATCTTATTACAATAGAGCTTTGACTTTTCAGCACTCCTACAAATGTGTTATATGAATTAATTATTATATACATTTGTCCTCATTGGCATCTCCTTTCATCATAGCCTTGCAATTCGCTTTTCATCGCAAGGATCCCCTACAGCTGTTGGCATTAGCCATCAAGTCTCATGATGTCTTCCGAGTTTTTGCAATCTTATACAAATATTTGTGTGTAAATTAAATTAAATGCATTTTTATTTAACTACTTTGCTATTTTTCTTAATTTTCTACATACACAATTTTTGCACTTACTATCTTTGTACAAGTACCTTATGTGGTATCTTATCTTTAGCTTTAGTTTACTTTGCCAAAGGTGTTTACTTAATTATAGTTGAATCGGTTTATTCGCCAACCATATCTTATCAGTAAATATTTGCACTTGTTTATTTTTTTGTAGAGTTAATGGGGTTGATAAATTTATTAAAGAACATTTACAGTTCCAGTTTGGCAATAAAGTCGATAAGATTTTGTTTTTGCTGTCTAAATTATACAAGTAAGGCCCAATTTCACAGTGTCAGGTTAACTTAAGTTCCACAGTTAACTAAAGATTCGCAATTTTATTTAAATTCTTTAATTGAATTTTTTCTATATAAATTGTTGGTAGACAGCCTTTTGATATCTGACCAGAGGTTAAACCACCAACGTTGGGCAGTTAACCTTTGGTTAACTCAAAATGAAAAAAAGAAATCTGTGGAACGTAAGTTAACCTGGCACTGTGAAATTGGGCCTAAGTAAGCAACTCAGTTCAGAAAGTTAAACGTCATTGCTATTGGTATAGCAAAAAAAAGCTGCCTAATGAATAATATGTTTTATGCCTAGACCTTTGATCGTATTTCCTCTTGATGTTGTTTTAAAAACAAAATTACTCCCTGTAGGTTTTTGGGGAAAGCTCTCATCGTTCAATTGCCTTCGATACAAGCCTTTGGCATCACAAGGACCATACATTTCACGGACAACTTTTCCCACAAGTACTTCTAGGGCCATATTTTTTCGACATCGTACATGATTCCTAGCCGTATATTGTAAGATATTATGAGGTATTTACAGAGCGTGATTTTTGTTCGTTTTTGTTGTTGCTTGTTCATTGAGGGAGAATATTACTTCTGAAATGCCTACTCAGTCCAAATGGACAAAGTCCTTGGCAGTTTCTATTTTGTATCCGGAAACATTGACTTGGGTTTTTCATTATAGAAAGTTGAAGGTTGAAATTAAATAAACATTTTACTTAGAAATAACCAGGGACCGAAAATAATTATTATTCAGACGAAAAGGTTACGCGAAAATTCCCTTTATATGTTTTAGGGAATTTTTAACCATTATCGTAAGAGGTATTTTATTTTGGACATCGTAACCAATATAAATGAGAGCTATATTTTTTTGGTTACGAATAACCATTAAGTCAACCAAAATAACCATTCTCGCAAGTAATATAATTTTTTGGTTATAGGTACGGTGACCATACATTTTTTTGGAAAAAACAGAACTCTTTCGACTTAAGGCTTGGTATTGCCTTCACGTGAAAATTTCGCTACCCGGCTATAAACTATTTGGGGTTACACTCTCAATATTTGGAATAAAAAAGTGTTTTTCATGGCGTAATAATCTCTTTTCAGTAAAAAATGTTGCCAACGTCTTAGAAACATTGAAATTGCAATCTCAAATAATTTCAACCAAAGTGCATCAATTGAAAGTCATTTTTTAAGTATATTTTTCCTTTTTGTGAATAGTATTTCTTGATGGTGAGAGACACTTCCTTGTTAATTTAAAACGTACCATAACCACCGTTGCCGTTTTGGCCGAAATGTACCATTTTTGGTATGAATTTTTTTCCGGGTACGGATTTTTCATAGATTGCATTTTATTTTATTGCAATTTTTGATTTCGCTGAAGCACTTGACCGCGTTAAACATAAACTAAATTATTTTTAAAATATTTTGAAAGATTTTAAACTTTTCATAAAGTTTTGAAATTATTGAGCAAACTAACTTTACAGAGCTACTCATTACATTTGTTAAAAAAGCAGAACAAAAACAGAACATTTGCTTAAAAACAGAACATTTCTGTTATTTTCCTTAGAAAAAAATACGCAGAACAAGCTCCTTAAAAACAGAACTGTTCTGCCAAAAACAGAACGGATGGTCACCGTAGTTATAGGTGACCCACTCGATGTATTATGTATTTAAATAAACATTTATGTTCGGATAAGAGTTATATTTTAGTACATAACATAGCAACATAATTTTCTATTAGTAACTTTTATTGGCAACCAAAAAAATTTTTGGTTGACTTATTGGTTATTCGTAACCAAAAAATGTTTATCTCATTTATAATGGTTATGGTGACCAACATAAAGTATAACTTACGGTACTGGTTAATTATAACCAATATTTTAATACATCAGTACTAATGGTTAAATGGGACCTTTTTATCATATTTCTTATAACAGTTACGTCCCTGGAAATAACTATGTGCGATTCAAATATCTGCATGGCCTTCATAAAATGCCAATGACTTTTTTTACTTTCAGTAAAGTCCAGGTCTGTTTTTGAATCAGGGTCAAGGCTATCCTTTCGTCATCAAAATTAGTGCTAAACAAAGCACTTGTTTTGTTAACTTAAATTTAACCTAAACGAAATGATCTGAAGTACTGCTTTGAACTTTTCTACTTAGTAAACTATTCCCAACAAACAGTAAATATGATTTTACTTCATTTGGCAAATTCGCAAATTGGTGTTAATTGTACAACAACAATTCAGGGACATATAAGTATGCACAGATGTTTTTAGAAAGAAAGCAGACTATGTTGCTAGGTAGGTTATTGAATGTATTCAGGGACTTTTTTGTGCATCATATATATGTATCTACGTAGATAGGACTTTCCGTACTGCACTTCTCTGAAAGTTTTCATGCTAAATATTAAAAATTGGTAAAGGGTTATAAGAGGTTAATCCCTATCACCTCACGAATGCTTATCTCTAAAAGTAGTCGTGGTAAAATTTATACAAATATATTAGAGGTTAATCTCTAACACATCAGATGAAAAGGTGGGTAAGGGAGAAGAGGGAGTGGCACATAACATACACAAAATTTTGCATACTGTTTATCTCTGGAGGTATTCATGGTAAGCATTGAAAAGTGATAAAAAGTTATAACACTGTCACAAAAAAAAAATATTAGAAAAGGGACGAGGGTTTTGGCACTTGCCATAAAAAATCCCTTACACCGTACGAGAAGTGGGCGTGGCACCTAATATATCTCTGAACGTATTTTTGCTAAGTCTCTAAAACCTCTACAAATAGGCGAAGCAAGGGAGATGAGGGCGTGGCGTGGCATTCTCTATGGCGAACGATAACCCGAACAAATGATTTGTCCTTGACGTTTCGTCTAGCAGTCACATTCTAGTTAGAATCCGAAAGTGTTGTCAAAAAGCCCAAAAGAATAAACCCAGAATTTTGAAATGAAATAAAAAACTTAAAAAACTCAACTGATTCTTATTAATACTTGCACTTCCATTAGACAAATAGCATGCAGGGCATGTTTTTGAAAGGGAGCTGCTTAGTCTCAATAAGTAAGAGTTTAACCTATTACAGTATCCATACCGAAGTTGGGCCAGAGTGGCTCTAGTCTCCCTTGGTAAGATGCGTTCTAGTTAAAGCCCGCTTATGGCTACGCAGTTGAAACGGTAACGTAACATGATGCCGGATCTCATCATAGTGCTTACGGAGGTGTCGCCTTATCTCTGAGAAAGTGTCATCCCATGTCACTTCGAGTGGCTGGCAGTTGGTAGCTTAACGTCATCAACGTAAATGTCTAACTCGTCTCTCATTTGGTGCGTTCATGTCGCAAAAGAGTGTCCCCATAATTTAGGTCGGTGATATTGGCAGATTTCGCTCGGTGAAAAACTTGGAAATGTCGCAGAGGTAACCGTTGACTTTCGTACAGAGTTCGTCAGTATGGGGGTCCTTCCCCATAGCCATTATCGTACAGTCGTCAGCATAAGAAACGATAGAGACACCATCCGGTGGTGGGGGCATCTTCGATAGATAGAAGTTAAGTGTCGGGATGGGACACCACCCTGTGGCACCTCCTATCTAATACGTCTATATTTGGATTTTGCATTCCTAAAGTTTACCTACGCTTATCGTCCATTCAGATAATTAGCCGTCTACCTCTATAGATTATTAGTGAGCTGTGTCTCAAATAGATCTTGTATTAGTGTGACATGATAGATAGACTGTATCAAAGGCCTTTGATAAATCCAGTGCCACAAGCACAGTTCTGTAATTTGGTTGGATTTGATTTAGACCGTTATTTATCTGCGTTGTATAGGCATTGAGCGCGGTGGTAGTGCTATGTAATTTACGAAAGCCATGTTGACTGACCATATGCAGGTTTGCAGTAAAATATGGCTGCACAATGGACTCTAGCGTATTCGCTATGAATCGCCTATGTCAGCCGGTTTTCTTGGTTTTAAAAAAAGGAAATATGTGTTATAAGGACAACTAGGTATACAAATTCATAGATATGTTCTTAAGATACCACTTAAGTAGCTTGACGACAATGGCTGATGGTAACTTTACATTAAAGGCTGATCAGCTTTGATTTAGCGTTGCCGACTACTAGTTTAAGCTTCAAGCGCGTGTCAGCTCAACTTGACTCTCACTTTTTCAGGGCATGCATCAGGCGTGTAATCCGTGCTTTCAATTTTTTCTACACATGAACAATGTGTTTACTTTAAATATTTATAAATATATTTATGTTTTCAAAATAAACAAACGAAAGGGGAAGGGGTTAATAAGATAATGTACAAAATCAAAAATAAAAAAAAAATTGTTAAAAATAAAATACAACAAAAAGCAAAAACAAAAACGGGAGTACTTATAAAAAACGTACTACAGGAAAGCAAACTGCAATCACAGCATAAACAAAAAAAAAAAATAAAAAAAATAAGGCACTCCAAGCGAGCGTGTTGATATTGCTATGACTGACGCTGATAGCGTTTGCTTTAACAATATGTTTTATTTATTTCTATTTTTGTTGCTTTTTCCAATTTTATTTCCCTTTTTATTTATGCCTCAGGTGTTATTAGCAGTTTCACTGAGTAGCTAGCGTATATTCGTTTATTGTACGCCAAAGCGAGCACAACATTCAAGCGGAAAGAAAAAATTTATTGCAAAAATAAATTAGAACACAAAAAAAAACATATTTGAAACGCTTTAATTTCGGAGGCGTGAAAATAATTATTTTTTAATATAAAAAAAAATTAAGAAAAAAAAATTTTTTTAAATTACAAATATGACGCTGTGTTATAACTCTAAGTGCAGCATTGTGTGACGACGACGATTGCTTGCCGGTCTATGGTCGTTTAAGTGTGCAGCGTAAGAGAATTAATTGCTATTTGCAAGATTATTGCAGCAATTTCAATTTAAGCGCGAACAAAAAAAACACATTATTTTGTAATTCAAATGCCGCTAAATTGCCAAAGCATTGACTTAAGTGTTTTATAAATAAAAAAAAATTGAAAAAAAAAATTATTTAATAGAATGTACGCTTAATGCGACTAACGCGCTAAAAGCAGAAATTACAAACTCAAACAATTACTTGCATTTTTTGCCGGTGCCCATTCATTCAGTGTTTGCTGCTTTATTTAACTTTTAATTCAATTAAATACTTAACAATTAATAAACCAATCTACTGACACTATTTTTGCACAATCTAGAATATTACATCAGCGCTTGCAGTATTAATAAAATACATACATATAGTAAATAGAGAAAGAAAAAAGTGACTACTAATGTAAGAGCGCCAATTAAAGCGCACTTTGTATAAATTTACAAAAAAAAACAAACAGTAAAAAATTAATTGCTTCTAGTCATAGAAAAAAAGTCAGTGCTAATTGACAAAATGTTGAAAATATTCAAGAACAAGAAAGACAAAATACCTAAATCAGAAATTATCACCTGCGAATCTCAGGTGACAAAAGAACCGCGTACGAAATGCGGTAAACCGTTGGTGTTGGATAATACACGATGGGAGGCAAGTATTAATTTGCAGTGAGATATATGTATTTTTATTTTAGAAACTTAATTTTTTCTTTTTTTTTTCAATACCAACTACGATGATTGCAATTTCGATCTTGTTGAAGGATCTTGTCAAACCGCTTTGTATTGTTGCTTAGAAATTTTTCATCACCTTAACTGGTCATCGAACCAAGGAGAGGAGATTAGGAAAATTAAAATTTTGATTTTTTTTTTTGCTCTTCACTTAAACGATTAAGGAGTCAATTCCAGTGCAGCGTTACCGTGAAGTGGACGGTATTCGCACCAATTTGCCACAAAAAAATTGTGAATTGAAAAGGAGTGAAAAAAGTCAACGCCAACTAAAATGTACATATAAGTATAAGAATTTCAATTTAAAGCTCAGTGAATGAAGTAAACATATCTAATCCCGCAAGTTAAACCAAAGTGAAAAGTTTGTTATCACTTCACGGTAACGCCGAACCGAGTTAAACTACCGTTTAAACTTAAGTTAACAGTGAAAGCCAGATGATGTTCATCAGACTAGTCCAAATACAACTTGATATTAGGTTTGTTTATTGAGCTGCTCTAGCTTACGCCAGGTTGAGATATTTCATAACATTGTGTTTCATGAACACCTTTCTTGCTCAAGGTTGCTCTATATTTTGTTTCATGTGTACGCTCAAAACAAAACTAGAGTAATCTAGATCACAAATTTCTGCTCTAGCTTTTTTTTGTGGAGCAAGTTAGAGCAGAGAAGCAATTGTAGTCAAGAAAATTAAATTTTTAAAAACTTCAAAAAAAACTAGCTTGCAAGAAAAGCAACGTTTTAGTATACGTGCATTTGCATTAATTTTTAGGATTTAAACAAAAAAAAAAAAACAAAATAAATAGAATTATTTAATAAATATTTCTTAAAAACTTTTCGCACAGTTGCTCCAAGTTCCTCTTTTTCTATTTTGACAGCTGAACTTCTCTGCTCTAAACTTTTTTTGTTCAGTAAACAGACCTATTATTTGTTAGAATGAGGGAAAAATATATTTTTAAGGATACGGATTCAATTTCGACAAAAGTATAAAAGGAAAGTACTCGATAACTCCTGGAATTGTACTCGGTAATAGGCAGTCACAGGTCCCCAATCATAAATAAATCAATATTGTCGAATGGGACATCCAAACACGAGCATGAATTCCACGATTAACCAACCGGTCTTAACTTAATTAAGTCAAATTTTTTTTTTACTTTTTCAGTTTCACCATGAAATTAGCCAAATTCCCAGTAGACTTATTCTTAACTATGTCAATGTATCGTGAAAGAAGTCAAGAACGGGAGCAAAGCATAGGCGTAAAAAAAAGCATTCGAATCGGTCAGCTGTTGTTTTGTGTCTCATTCTAACATTCATATATACATATAAGAGATCCTTAAAAAAAATACCATTTTGATTTTGGTATGCTGGGTGCAAACGTAACAAAAAAAATACGACTGTGTACAAAACTGCCGATCGGGTTGCTGTAAGAAAAAACTATCCGAATCACTCAGTTGGTGAAATCTAAAATTAAGTTATCTCTAAGTCTGGGCTAACTTTAGTTAAAACTAAGTTTTAGCTTTAGTCTTTAGTCACGTTGATGAAACCCGCTCTAAAAATCCAAAAGCGGAAACCCAGTTTTTTCATCTTGTATTGAAAAACTAAATCTTTTTGGTTTCCACAAAATTAATCACTTTTTTGAGGAGGAGCGAGGAAAAAAAATTTCAGTCCAGAATATCGATCAAATAAAATTACGGAAACGGACCAATGAACTAATATTTTCTCCTTCTCGTTTAACTATTTTTCATACCTTTTAAAAATTTTATAGTTTTCAAGCTCCCCAAATGTTCTCCAGCCTTAGAAAATATTTTGATAACTTTTTAGTTCTCAATTTGATATCCAACCAAATTCTCCTTGTACTGTCCAAGCTTTGAGATATTTTTATAAGTTTATAGTTCTCGAGTTAATCTACACAATTCTCAATTATGCTTCAACCTTCAAGAGTTTTTGGTAACTCTAGTTTGCAAACCATTACAATATTTAAGCCTGATTACTTGGGAACGGCACTGTTGGAGAAAACTTTTTTTTCATTTGGACCAGTCGAAATGTATGATATGACCTAGTATGTGCGTACGTGAGAAAACACATGTTTCATTTCTCCAATTTTCATATTACGTCATTGTACTTGGTAAATCTAACTGTTTAATTGTTAACTTTTCGCATTAGATAATGTGTTATTTCAACTTGATAATGTCACGTAGACCACAACTCAGAAATGTTGACTTTGTTGTTGAAGAACTTTCATTTGTCAATAAACTAATAAACACCATCATCTTTCTTTGGAAATATTTCCTTTTCGGACTTACATTTATACATTCCCCCCTCCCTTTTATTGTAAGTCCCTTATTTATTTCTATTCAATACTTTTTAATATCACCAAGTGATATGCGATTTGATAACATTTTATCTTATCTTATCACTACTCAACTGATAACAATGTCTGCTGACTAAGTTTTTTTAATTAACAAATACTAATTTTGACAACTATATACGAGCAATAACGAACAAATTAAAACAATAGGGGAATTCATCAAACCTTATAAGAAGCTTATAAATCGTGTAAACGTCTAATTTTGTCAAGCGTGTAAATGAACTGTCAAAATTAGTATGGAACTAAGTTTGCACAAATTTCGTAAACTTCCTGAGTTCCCTTAGTAATACCCAACTCTTAAATATTCCATTAGCTACTTTCAAAAACAAATATCATCATTTGAAGTTTTTTTATGATTAAATGGTTAACGCCTCTTCACTTTAGTATTGTGTAAAAAATTTTATAAGTAGCTTGTTTGTTCATTCGCTACTCAATTACATAGAATTACCGCTAATGCCTAATAGAGATAAATATACCTACTTCACACGTCAAGGTGGAGAAATAAGTACCATAAATACATACCTAAGTACTTACTTGTAGCTGACTCTTTCTTATCAAAAATTGGACTTTTCAAAATGTATTGACGTCTTTGCGTTCAAAGTTTTTCACTTACTTTTTTCTTTTAAAAATATTCAAGAATATACTTGCAATAACGTCTTCAACTTCTTCATAGTAAAATGAGATTTCTGTTATAATCTGTTTAAGATACGAATTATTAGACTTCTGGAGTCCTTATAACTATATGTACTTATATCGCAGCTACCAGTCGTATATTGAGTCGTAAGCTCGCTCGAAGGGTCACGCTGGCTCAATTACTTTCTGCATATTGTAGCAGGTTAAACTCCTACTTATCCAGACTGAACCCCGACTTGCCAAATGAATGTCCGGCATGCGGCTCGTCTCCACATAACACCAACCATTTATTCACCTGCTCTTCGGAGCCCAATCTTCTAACACCCATTTCCATCTAATTCAACCCTGTAGAAACTGCTAGTTTCCTAGAACTTCCGTTAGAATACATTGATGGCGATTTATGTTAAGGAATGGTACACGTTTGGGCAGAGGGCTACCCTTCGTTACAACAACAACAACCGAGGGGTTCATTGGTCTTAAGAGTTTTTACAGCAACAGTTGTATTTTTGCCACTTTTACACAACCCTCTATGTACAATTGTGTCACGAAAGGCTTTTTTACGGCTCTGTATAATTACGATCAACTTTTTCCTGGATATTGGACCAAGCCAACTTTTTTGAAGAGGTAAAATGTGGGCATGCCCTGCCTTCCTCTCAACTGAGCTTTATCAAATCGATAGCGGAGTTCAAGATCACCCTATATCAAAATATTTTTGAAAACCACTCTATTTCAGAATTTGTTTGATCCCCATCCTATAACGCCTTGTTTATTTCAATAGCGGCCCGTTTATAAATTTGGTTCAAGTACGCCCTATCTTGGCATCAGTTTCAAAAACGCTCTCTCTGAACGAAAATTCAATACATTTTCATCTGAGATAGGGCGTTTTTTCATCAAATACGGAGATATCGCGTTGTTTAAAAGTATTGGAAGTGGGATAATCATCAAATCTGGGGGGTCACTCTGTATTGCGATGCGAAAAATTTTTTTTTTTAAATCCGAAAGAAATTTCTTTCGAATCGCAATACAGAGTAACCCCCCAGGCGTCGATATACACAGCTTAAAACAGGAAATTTTTCGGGATTGTTTTCAAGACAATTCAAGTATGGTTTTTTGGATCCTTTAGGAACTTTTTTCCTAACTATCGACAATGTTTTGAAAAAATTTCTTAACTTTTTGGAACACCCAAAAATGGTTCTGAAAATATCTCGAATTCGTCCCGAAATCATCCCATAAAGATCCAGAGACCACCCCGAAATCGTGCCAAAATGATACCGAAACTATCTCGGAAAAGACTGGAAAAATTCCGTCGCAGGGAAATGATTTCACTTTTAGGATATATTCAACCCCATTCTAAATAATAATTACAGGATTTTTTCCGAGGGAATTACCCTGATTATTGAAGAAAAGAGTTGGGAAAACTTTTTATCAGGAATGAAAAATTCGAGGGAGAAGAATTCCACGAGAATATTTAGAATGGGGTTTATTATTTTGTACGTGGAAAGAATAATAAGGTCAAAACCGTGATTACAATTTGTATTTTGTAACACAATAAAAAAAGTTTGAGCTTGTACATTTTGCTGGAACGTAGATAAAGGTATATACAATTACAAAAAATAAACCATTTCGCTGTTATCACAAACGTTTATACAGTTTTAGTAAAACTTGTTTATATCATGATATTACCAACAAGTGTTTTTTATTATGTATATACAATAAACAATATTAACTGTGACTAATTTGTTTTTATATATTTTATTTATAATTACAGAGAAGACTGCATAAAGAGCTGATGTCTCTAATAAAGGAGCCGCCACCAGGCGTTACCGTCGATACCGACAGCATAGGACAAAATTTAGCAGAGTAAGTTAAAACTATTCTATGGATAGTATAAAAATATACGCTCTATCAGTTGAGTTATTATCCAACTAATATTTTTTTTTTATTTTTTTTTTACAGATGGAAAATAAATATTGCCGGTTTCGAGGGTACACTATACGAAGGTGAAAATTTTCAGCTCTTATTCAAATTCAACAATAAATATCCCTTCGACTCGCCTGAGGTGACGTTTATTGGCAATAATATACCCGTTCATCCGCACGTCTACTCCAATGGACATATCTGCCTTTCCATTTTGACAGAGGATTGGTCACCAGCGCTTTCAGTACAATCGGTTTGTTTAAGCATAGCATCAATGTTGAGTAGCTGTCGCGAAAAGAAACGTCCACCAGACAATACACTCTATGTAAAAACCTGCAATAAAAATCCGAAAAAGACCAAATGGTGGTATCATGGTAAGTTTAAAATTTACTTTGTTTTTAGCAGGGTGCCCGACGTTTTCCGGGATACACATATGTAGATGTATTTTGTTGTTGTTGTTGTATGATGTATGTATTTTAGGATGGTTCTTACTTTTCCTTTTAGTTTAAACCCCCCTTATTTAAACCCCGTTTCCCGTCGTTCCCCCTCATTTTCTTCACTTCATGCCTGACATTCGTTCTACGGATGACGAAAACTCCCCAACCCATTTAGATATAGAGCCCTGTTCGTAAAAAGTACGTATTCAGCCACGGAAAAAGTACTGTTTACGTGTGAAATTACGTCTAAATTTTGTTCCTCTAACTTTATCTATATATATAAAAATGAAATGGTGTATAATTGTAACGCTAAAACTCGAAAACGGCTGAACCAAATGAAATACTTCCTTTGGGGGATTTGTTTGTTATTACCACGCGCAGGTCATGTCTTAAAATCAGAACAAAATGTTAAGGGGGAGTGGCACCTCCCATACAAACTGAATTTTTCAAGTTGAATATCTTCAAAAGTGTTTAAGGTAGGAACATGAAAATTGGTACAGAGCTACAGGATAACAGCACCACTCTCACCTATAAAACCGGGGGTTATCCAATAAGGGGGCGTGGTACCTCCCATACAAACTAAATTTTTAAGCAGAATATCTGTGAAAGGGTTCAAGGTAGGGACCTGAAAATTGGTATCAAAAGCCTTCTTACACATAAAAGAAGGGGTAATCGGAAAAGGGGGCGTGGCACCTCCCATACAAACAGAATTTTTCAAGGTGAATATCTTCAAAAGTGTTTAAGGTAGGAACATGAAAATTGGTATAGAGCTATAGGATAACAACACCATTCTCACCCATAAAACTTGGGGTTATCGAAAAAGGGGGCGTGGTACCTCCCATACAATCTATATATATAAAAATGAAATGGTGTTCAGTCGTTACGCTAAAACTCGAAAACGGCTGAACCAAATCATATACTTCCTTTAGGGGGTTTGTTTGTTATTACCACGCGCAGGTCATGCTATAAAATCAGAACAAAATATTAGGAGGCGTGGCACCTCCCATACAAACATTTTTCTTCAAGGTGAATATCTCTAAATGGGTTTAAGGTAGGGACCTGGAAATCGGTACAGACCTATAGGATAACAACACCATTCTCACCCATAAAACTGGGGGTTAACCAAAAAGGGGGCGTGACACCTCCCAAACGAATGAAATACTTCATAGTCGATATATCTGGAAGTATTCATGTTAGACCACTGAAATTTGGTAAGGGATTATATGAGATCGACCCCTACCACCTCCAAAAAAGCTGGGGATAACGAAAACGGGGGCGTGGCACCTCCCATACAAATGAAATATTTCATAGTCGATATCTCTGGAAGTCTTCATGTTAGACCACTGAAATTTGGTAAGGGGTTATATGAGATCGATCCCGGACACCTCCAAAAAAAACTGGGGATAAGGAAAAAGGGGGCGTGGTTTCTCCTATATGAAGGAGATAGGGATATGGTTTAAAATAGATATAGGGATCGGGTTAGTGAAACAGACAGGGAAATAAATTTGTGGCAGGACAACGTCTGCCGGGTCAGCTAGTAACTGTATAAATTTTCTAAGTGATAAACTTTAGAAACGTCACAGTGTAACAGTGAGCCAGGTAGCTTAATCAAAAAAAGAAAAGGAGTCAATCCAATGGGGTGTGGTTGTATAGTTGGGCAAGCAGCTCTAACTGTGTGACCTTACTGAATCCCGACCCCGTTCGGGCACTCTGGGCTACGTGAAATATTTATTGGTCGCAGGAGAAAGTGAGAGAGCCCCGGTGGGTCCACTCTGGCATATCTGGTTTAAGGGATCACCGAGGTCTTTCTAGCAGCGTCTGTCTTGGAGCAAGCGGGTTGTGCGCTGGGTTTGGGACCCGCCACGTAAAAATCAAATTCCAATGAAAAAACAATTAAAGCCTCGGATGAGAACCCCATTTAATGTTGACGACCCGGCAAAACGAACTAAGGACAATGAGAAGGATATTAGGTCATGCACCTGGAATGTCCGGACGTTTTCTAGGGAAGGTACCACCGTCCGACTGGTTGATGTCCTCGCTAACGCAAAGGCTGACATCACCGTCCTGCAGGAAATGCGATGGACGGGAGAAGGAAAGACGACCATCGGACCTGGTGATGTATACTACAGTGGCCAGACACGCAAAAAATCGCGTGGTGTAAGATTTGTGCCGCCAAGTACTAGCGTTCAACCCGCTGCGATCCCCATCAAGGCGAGGAGAAGGACTCCTTCTACGATAAACTTGAACAGAGCTATGATCGCTGCCCCCAACATGATATCAAAATCGTGCTAGGCGACTTTAATGCCAAGGTGGGCAAGAAAGGAGTCTTTGGTCCTACAGTTGGGAAATTTAGACTCCACGGTATAACATCCCCCAACTGCACTAGGTTGATTGACTTCACCGCTGCTCGCAATATGGTCATCAGTAGTACCAGGCTCCAGCATAAACGAATACACCAAGCCACCTGGCTGTCGCGCGATCAAAGACACAGCTCCACCGTTCTGGCCGTGCATACACTACGTGGTCCCAATATCGACTCGGACCATTATCTTGTTACAGCCAAGATACGCACACGCCTCTGTGCAGAGAAGAAAGTACGCACAGTAACGGAAGGAAAGTTTGACGTCCAGAAGCTGCGCACGACACAAAATAAGATACTTTGCCGAAGGAAACATACCTCTAAAACTAATTCTGATGTCCCGATTTTGTACTTTTGACTTAGAGCGCCAAAGTTTGAAAAATCCTAAGTTGACCCATATAGAGTGTCCCATTCGTGTTTAAATGTATGACGGACCCCCACTAACTTTGTAGGGCCGACCCACCCATGCCAGTGGTACACACCTGTGGGGTTTTACATACAAAAATTAAAAAAAAAATCACCATTTTAGGCCATCTTATGCTCAGAAAGGTGGCAGCTCTGTACCAGTTTCGAATTAAACGAGAAAGCGACCAGTGAACAAATCGCGGCTAACGGTTAAGATAAAAATATATATGATTCGCGGCTTACATAATGGCAGAGACCTCCGCCTAGAAGACGCTGCAGTGATATGGTAGTGGATACAACAAATCTAAGGAAAGGTCCTCCGAGAAGACCCCACCACTCGCGTTTTCATCCAACATGAAATCATTAGTGTAGATGTTTGAGTCACCCCAAACAGACTTCTCCCCTACCCAATAGGCCTAGTCAGCCCTGCAGGACTTTGAAATTATAGGCTTGATGAGAAAACGGCCCTGAGCACTGAATAGTGAAGTTTTAAATTAAAGTCTAGATTAGAAAACCTTTTTATCTGTTCTCTCTTTTGAATTTGTTTAACCTATTGACTTCTAAATATTTATTATACGCACTCATTTCTTCCTCTCACAGATGATTCGGTCTAGTGGAAGCCTATTGCTGCCGCTGCTGATCGGTATACTTATAAGCTCTGCGCTGCACTGACAAACTCATTGCTGGTACTTAGAATGGAACTACAACAACAAATTACGCAAATATACACTGAAAGTAAATTGTCTGTGAAAAAACTACGCCGACGCGTTAAACTTAAACGTAAACGTGCTGCGGCAATCAAACACTTACACAAACATTGAATCAAATATAAAACAAAATTCTAAAAACTAAAAAGCGAAACGAAACAAAAAAGCAATGCTTAAAATTAAATATAGATTTGCTTGAGGTAAATATGTAGACGTTTGAGCCGAAGCCGTATGTTTTTTTGTGTGTATCTGTTCGCGTGGATTGGCGCAAGCGTGGCATAAAATTAAAATAAATAACGTATTTTAAATTTAAATTTATTTTAGTTGTAACATAATATTTACTTTAACTTTATTAAAAAAAAAACAAGCCATTAACAAAAAACAAAAGCAGAGGCGGCAACAATTTGAACAAAAAAAAAAAAAGATTATTCAATAAACAACAACAGCAACAATCTTTTGAGACGCAAGCTAGCATATTTAATAATACATATATTATATTTAACTATAAACACTTAGCTTATATACAGACAAGCATACTAAATGTGAGGAAAACTTAAAAACATGAAAATGCAATGTAAAACTCTTTAACGAAAAAAGTGACAAAATTATCGAAAATAAAACCAAAATGAAATGCGTGAAAATATCATATTTTTATGAGATTTTTAGGCTTTAATTATTAAAAAAGACATTTCAATTTATTTTTATATTAACTAATTTGAAACTGTAAAAATTTATCTTAGTTTTTCTTTTTATTAGTGAAGTGTCATTACAACTGAAATTACAAATGATTGGCATTGGTCCTTTTTTTTTTTGTATCAATTTGGTCAAGAAAGAAGTTTAGATAGGGGTGCGGAGCTATTCTCGGCTGCTCAGAAAATCTCATATCGAAAGGCTTTCGTTTTGATCTTTCATATGAAACTCTAAACACTTTCAAATGAATTCAAAGAACGTAAACAAATTTTTTGAGCCTATATTTAAGGGGAAAACTAAAGCAAAAGTGCTTCAAGTATATAGGGCCTGAGCAGCACTGTTAAAAAAAATGTTATTAATTTATAAATTATAGAAAAAATGATTGAACTCTTGATAAACGTTAACGTCGTTGAGACTCTTTTTTTTTGTTTTTGTTTATTGTATACGAAGAGATATTAAAGTTCAAGGCTTACAGTCAAGCGATTTAGTGGAACATGTCTGGCTAATTTTTGAAGTAGTTTTGCTATTTAAAATAGCCCAAAATACTGGTCCAAAAAAAATGTGCTCTCTTGAAACTTTTTGATCTTTAAAGACGACAAAAATATTTAACTTCAAGGCTCATAGTCTCTTTTAAATATCTGTGCCGATTGGCAATAATCACATAAGCCGACTTAACATTTTATACCAATCGACATTTTTTCTTCCGGTTTTTAATATCAAATCGAGGAATTTTGCAAGAGTTTTAAGATTAATATTTTTCATTTGCAAGCGATTCAGTGCAATGGAAAAGGTCTGGCTAAGATTTGAAGCAGTCTTGCTATTAAAAACGGCCCGAAGAACTCGATTGATCTAAAAAAACATTTTCTCTCTTTGAAACTTTTTGATTGTTAAAGACGAAAGATATCTGTGCCGATTTGCAATAATCACATATGTAAGTCGACTTAACATTTTAGACTAATCGAAATTTTTTCAAGCAATTTTTAGTATCAACATCGTGGAACTTAACCCCCTTATTCATAAAAAAATAGGCTTATAAAGCTTTTTAAAATGACACTTCCATACAAATTTTGAGTTATAGCAGCTTATTAAACCTTTCATATATTTTATGAATATGGGGGTAAGACTGTTATAATATTTTTTATTTACAAGCGATTTACCCTAACCTAACCTAGTGGAACATGTCTGGATAACTTTTGAAGCGGTTTTTGTTATTAAAATCGCCCGAAGAATTCGATGGGTTAAAAAGTCTATTTTCTTATCTGTCTCTCTTTTGGAAACTTTTTGATTGTTAGAATATTTCATTCCAGTTTTTTTATTTAAAACCGGCAAACAATTTGATTGGTCTAAAAAAGTTTATTTTGAAACTTTTTGATCGTTAAAGACGAGAAAAATATTAATTTCAAGTCATATAGTCCCTTTTAAATATCTATGTATATCGTTTTGCAACTATCACTTACGTCGACGTAACAGTTTAGACCAATCGACCTTTCTCCTTGCGATTTTTAATATAAAAATCGTGAAATTTTGCAAGAGTTTTAAGACGTTTATAATGATTTTTTTACAAGCTATTTAGCGGAACATGTCTGGATAACTTTTGAAGCGGTTTTGTTTTTTAAAATCGGCCGAAGAATTCGATTGGTCTAAAAAAGTATATTTTCTATCTCTCTCTTTTAGAAACTTTTTTATTGTTAAAATTATTGATTTTTAAACCAATCTTGGATTGTTTGAGATTATATAAAAATTTCACAGCTTAACCTTCGAAACAGGGTTTAATTTTTCACTTTGGTTCTCTTATTATTTATTTCATTATGAAAACTACCTTTAAAGTTACAAAAAAAATCTGTAGTTGTCAATGCCAATCATTTGTCCCATTGACTTAGAATGACCCTTCTCTACTCTACATTTTTTATTGAATCTAAAATTGTTGTGTAAAATGTTGTCTTAAAAGTTTTTTTGCTATAAGTATGTAGTTTTTTATAGGTAGTTTTTGACTTTAAGGCCTGTATACAGCTCTCTGAAAGAGTGAAGAAGGTGGAGTTTAATTATAATAAAACTTTAAGCCTTTTCATGAGATAAAGTTCTCAAATTTCCTGCGCGTGGTATACAGACCTTTAAAACTAACAAAATTAAAAGTATTATGATTGTTGTTGCTTTAATTAAAAATATGATGACAAGAAAATTTTGTAGATTGGAACTTGCATGTATGTAGATTTGATAACAATTATTTCTTCTCAAATCAAAAATGTTTGATAATAAGTAAGTAGTGTGAAAACTGCTTAACAAATGCAGCAACCACATTCCATACTGTATGTATTTGCTGAAGGTGCAATAAAGCCAATAAAAATCAAACGGTTGCAATACATTTATAACTTAAAAAAAAAAAAAAACAAAGTAATATTTTCTTAAATAAGAGCAAAACACATGCAAAGGTCGGAAAATGGATGACATAAATGCATTAAACTAGTGAAAAAATAATTTAAAGCAAAAGTAAAATTCTATTCGAACGCATTTGATAGAATTGTCATACCTACTTTGTTGAATCTCCTGCGCTTCGATATTCCTAACGGGAGCAAATATCTTATGTTAGCAACAGTAACTCTTTATTTGAGAATTTATTTCAAAAACGACTCTCAGCTAAAAACGTATTGAAATTTTGTTCAAATAGAACTTTTTTAAAAATCATTCTGAGCTAAAGCATTCTTGAACCAAATTCTGAAATGGAACGCTATTTAAAAATATTTTGAGCTAAAAACGTTGCATGAATCCCCTGATTATTTAAAATTAAAGTGTGATTTTGAAAAGTCTTTGTGTTTGCTTTATGCAGTTAGAAACTGAAAACTCCCTTCAGCGTGTGGAGATGATTTCCTTAAAAATAAAATGTTTTCATACAAAACATACACAACGCGGTATGGAGCCGCTTAATTATGTAACATCTAACTAATTTAACACTTCATTCAATCATTACATTCTGTATTTTTGTCGAACATTTTAATTTAATTAAATTAAATCGTCTTTTAAGTTGTACTTTTAGGATTCTATTTTTAATATTATTTCTAAGTCACTTAATTGTAAGTCAAAGCCTAAAATTAATCATATATATTAGGAAAACAAAAGAATAGAGTGCACGTATGTATTATGAAAAAAAATCTTAACAATACTTAGAAATGCGTGTCATTATCAAGTATTCAATAAATTTAAATTAAATAAAAAATCTTGGTTTTCTTGCTTTTCTATCCTAACCATAGTTTGATAGACCGGTCAAAATAGACATACAAATAGTGGTTATATAACAATTCATAGTGTCCACAGAGCCAAATTTTCTCTACAAATATCCCATCCGATTCCATTTGTGCTGAAGCAGAGAAAAACGCCATGGAACCAAAGTAGAGAAAATCCAAATTTGAGGGTTATTTTTATTTTTCGCGACTTTTGACCCCGAATATCTTTTTAACTCAAATGGGATCGATAGGGACTTTTGCAGTTTTCTTCCTGCGGGTGAACCGACGCGCTGTTGGAATTTTTGTTACACAAAATAAACTAATGGAGAAAAGGCGGCTCTAGCTCGAGTGCCATTGGCTTTACAAAAATAGCAATTTTCATTGTAGGCGGAGAACTTCGTGACAAATGAAGGGTAAAAGACAATTTTCTACACATACTAAAGTTTTCGAGAAAAGTCCTGAAAAGTCCATAAGTAGCATACATATGCTTTTTAACTCAGAGCTAAATGCAAATAAGGGTTTAAACTCATTCACTTGACAAGTTTTCAAATTAACTCTGAGTTAAAAGGCGTGCAAGTGAGTCAGTTATTTATTTTCAAGAACTTATCCGCACTTCCTCCATGCTCCTCTACAGCCCTAGAAAGTTCATAACAACGTTTTCTTATTAATTTAAAAATGTATTTATACTACGAAATAATTTGAAAAAAGCTAAACACAATTTATCATGTTTTATTGAACTTTTTGTTTGCTTGCATTGCCTTTAAATCTTCGCCATATCCAACAGATCAGTACAATTGCCAACACAAGCGGCACTGTAACAGTGGCGGCGAAAAATGCGATTACATCCAATAAATAGAATTGATACCAATTCAAATCCAAACCAGCAGCTCGCATATGACGCGCTCCCTTATGACGTATCACATAATCGACCCAATACATAGCGGTTTCACGTGGTCCCATAGGACGATCACGAAAGATTTGAGACATTCGTTTCATAGTATCACGATATTTCGGCTCGTATAACACTTTGTGGAGAGCATTCTTTAGGTCGTCACGAGTAAGTGTGTGTATATTTAATGGAACGGTATAACCGGACAGCGCACCCTTCTTTATATTTAAATCCTGTGTGTAAGAGAAAGAGAAAACAGGTATGACTGTAGTTATTCTCTTTGTTCGATTTGTTTCAGTCCGTTAAATTTGTTGTCTCTCACTAACACATGGCATTTCATTGTGACAGAGACCATATAACCATCTCCTATGTTAGTACAAGAATTCTGTTATTTCTGTGCAAGCACAGAGAACGTTGATCATATCAACGTTCTCTGCAACTTCTCTATTTTCTATGTTCTCTGATTGTGACAACTGTGTTAGCAAACGGTGCAGTCAAAAAGTAGATAGCGAAGCGTGCAGTAGGTACACACCGGGAATTCGTAAAAGGCGCCGGTATTTAAAATGGATTTGAACTCATCTATACCAGAAGAAATTGTCGGCGAGGCGACCGATTTTGATTTAAATTCGTCATGTATGAACCCATATGTTATGTTCTGTTAAGTAATTTCGGACCTATTTTTTCTGCCCACCCTAATGTGTTTATATGTATGTATGCCGGGTCCACTTAATTACCTGATCAAAGAAGAAAGGTAAACCAACAACTGGTACGCCATAGTAAACTGCTTCTTGTGTACCAAACATTCCACCATGTGAGATAAAAGCGCGTACATTGGGGTGTGGCAAAATATCATTCTGTGGCATCCATGGTTTCATCATAACATTACTGGGCACATTTTCTAAACTTATATTATCGAATTTCCATAAAACGCGTTGCTTTAGATTGTGAAATACATCTAGAAATATTTCAAGTTTTTCTGGTGGTAGCTCCTGTGCCTGAATATGAGTGCCCAAACTAAAGTAAATAGCGCCATGTTCGGCTTCGTCCAAAAATTGCTGTATATCGCTGGGTAAAGATTTATTTGGATAGATGTGAATACCACCAACACCTATCATGTTGTCCATTTTAGGTCCAGGTAACTCTAGAGGTGTGTAGTTATTAATGAACATGGCTGAAAGATTTCTGGTCATGGCCGACGTACTCGGGAAGTCAACTAAAAAATTGTTTAAAATATTTATTTATTTTTAAAATGGGAGTGTGCACTGAAAATACATTTTTGAATATACAAAAAGTTAACAATAGTCCGGTCAAAATTAACATATGAAACAACAATAATCCCCACAGATCCAAATTTTGGTAAAGGTACACGTGCTAAAAAAAGTTATTTGGGGTCAAAGGTTTTAGGTTTTTTGGACTTTTTTCGAAAAATTACTTGAGACCAAGTTATAGACCTGGAAATTCTCTACCAATGTTGTCGGACAAAAAACGGGCTCTTTAGGAATTTTTGAAAAACAAGATAAATTAAATTAACCGGTTTACTAAAGTTCTCGAGAAAAATCCTGAAAAGTCCATACGTGGCATATAATTTTCAAGCTAATTTTACAATCGCGATATCTCAGAACTGGTTACTCTTAGAGAAAAAATGCCAGGACCATATTTGTAGAGAATTCCTAGGTCTACAACTTGGTCTCACTTTTTTAGCACATATAGGATCGTTAGGGACTTTTAAAGTTTTCTCTCTGATCGCGAACCCAAAATTTAGCTCTGTGGGAATGAATGATCCAAAAGTTAAGGTTTGAATAAATTTCCCATACACGAATGCATATCTGACGGACTCAGCACTGAAATGAATAAAGCGTTTTCTCTGTATTTTGAAACAAATCGAACTACTTTAAAACTTTCGTAGAAGTGGTTTAATATTTTGATTTGATTTGATTTAAGATGGAAATATCGACTAAGAATTTAGTTCGTCTCTATCCTGAGTCCGTCATACATATGCATATATATACTTAGCTGACTTTCTCACTCCCCATTCACTTATGTTTGTATACACTTACTTGCCAAATGTCCAAAATATTTATTCACAAGTTCATCCATTTTTCTATAAAAACTTGCTTCTCTTGAGTAATCAAATTTCAAAGTATAATAAGTGTTTTTTACACGCTCCCAAAAGTTCATGTTATCCGTCAAGGGTAGAAAATTTAATGGTACATAGGATAAAGGTGATATGAAACCAAACATTTCACTCATATAGGTTTGTTGTGCATATGTTGCAGTACTTATAACGGGTATATCGTAGATATGAGCCAAAGCCAGAAATGCATCTTGACATGCTTGTTCGACTAACAACAAATCGTAGACACCTTTAGTTTTCTTAGCGTTGATAATGGCTTGTATTTTCGGTTGTTTAAGAGCATGCTCGGTAGTTCCAACACCAACAAAATCAAGCATTTTAAAAATAAGTGATGGATTGTCTACGCAATCTAACTGTGAAGTTACGCCGGTTTCTGCTTGACCTGAAAAAATTAACAAATAAGTATCTACATATCGTTTCCTTTAAGTATGATATAGTAAAATACATACTCACAACAAATTTCAAGGAGTTACTAGCAGTAATAACGAAGATATTCCAAATTTACAAAGCTATATTTGCATGCGGTCAATGTAAAAAAAAATTTAGTTTTTTGCTTCTCCTGTAAAATTTTTTTATGTCAGTTAGGGCCTTTGTGAATTAAGGTAACGATATGCACTGACTTGCTATACACTCCTTATCATAATTATAGGACACCTCGTTCCAACATGTTCTAAGCCCTTATGTCATTTTATTTTAATTTTCTTTTTTTTGCTTATAGAATTCTAAATTTAAAACAGTAAAAGTCTCCGCTCTAAGCGTTCACCCTGATTTTTTAAAGTTAAAATACGGTTTGGAAAAAGTTCAACATTTTTTCAAATATTTTTAATCAAAAAATGCCATTTTGTAGCCAGTTCAATTCTAGTCTAACAAAGTGTAAGCTTTAAGTATCTCAAAAATCACCTTTAATTGTTAGAATTTTTTTTTGACAATGCTGCGCATTTTTCTCCATATGTATATGTATCCCAAAATCAACATTTTTAGTTCTATGGAGAAAAATGTCTGATGCCCTAAAAAAAAATTTTTAACAATTAAAGGAGATTTTTGAGATACTTAAAATTTTTTTTTTACTTTATTTTTTGTGAATTTTTTGTGTAATTTTTGCCCACCCCCGTGGTTCCGCCCTGTTTGAACATAATTTTTACCGGTGATTTTGTACAAAAATATAGCCCCTAGGGGTGGACCGATTTCAACAATTTTGTACACAGTCAATACCTTTAATGAGGGTATCTAATGCGATTTATGAGATATTTTGCTTTTTTGAGCTGAAATTAAAATTTGTATTTAATTTTTTTTATAGCTCCAAGGAAGGTACCCGTAGGGGCCGATTTCAACACTTCTAAAGGTATATGCAAAAAGGGATAGTAATATATAGCAGAAAGAACACCTAAACTTAAAATTTATTCACAAAAATTTACTTTCTCAATCGTTTTGAACACAATTTCCAAAAAAAAAACTTGGAAATTACAGTTTTAATTCTGATGCAGTTTTTAATAAAAAAAAGTTGGTTTGATCCAATATATCGCTCGTTCCAAAGTAAATAGCTGTATTTAAAAATTTTATTCTTTTGGGGAAACGAGTTCAAACTTTTATTTTTTCATAGAGCTCCATTACAAAAAATAAATTCAAAGGCATCCATGGACGCCATTTCCGTACTTTTGATCATTTTGCAACTAAGAGAACCAGCAGTCTGTTTGTTTATCATAAAATCGCGAAAAACGAAAATTTTGATTTATATCTTTACTTTGGAACGGGCGATTTACAGATTTTTAGCTACTTACTATACTGCCAGTAATCGAATTCTGGCTCGATTAGTATCTCCGTAAAATTTTTTCCCAAATTCAATGGTTTTAAAGTCTCTGCAGTTATCATGGTTACCTAATTTAAATGGTGTTTAAGTTTATTAAATTTTTTTTTTTAATTATTTCTCATTACAGTATAACCAAATAAATTGTACTTTGAAACTAGAATTGGTTTCTTTAGCTAAGGAACCAACTAACCGTTTGATTGAAAAGCTTTTTAAATTACAATTAAACGGTGTCCAATTAAGCTGTTAATACTGTATTCAATTTGTGTACCTCATGTCCACGTTGCACTAACTCTTTCATTATCACGCCATGCATCTGGTAATGACTTCTACCGGGTAGTGCGTAGACTGCGAGTATTTTAGCGCCATTTGTTGTTGGTGTTTGCCACAGCACCGCAGTCACAGCCAATATTGTGACAACAAACATTTTGGAATTCTAAATTGAAAAAGAAGACAAATTATTTTAGTTAAAGCATAACAACCATTGAATATTATTAAAATATTATCTTAAATTCGCAAACTTTTAATTTCATAATAAAGAAGCGTATCAAAACTGTATAAACACTAAATCGTTTTTTTTTTTTTTGCAGCAGCAGAAATATGCTTGATTTTTTTCTAGTGAAACCTTTAAATCACTTTGGTCTTGATAATTTTAGATTTCACAGATATTTTTATCTAAACTCCGAAATTTCAAAATCTCAACGACTATTAAAATGTTAAATTACCATTTTTTTATATTCTTAATTTTTTAAAAGTTCTTTTGTTTTAGCGGTAGCACAAAATTCCTATTTCAGTGGTCACTCTGCAGCATTGCTATTTATACTAAAATAATAATAGATAAGTCTGAGCTTGCATCTATCGCTTGCATTATCAATTGAGCCGTTTAAAGCACAAGTGACGCAAGTCCACTTTTCGTTTTTTGTGTTAAGCATGTCACTATGTAGGGAAAAATGTGTTCTCTATAACGCGCTAAACATCAGAACTAACTTGTGAAAGCCAGGCCGATATATCATGTTGCTAGTTGCCTTCGTATGTAATATAATTATTTATAATGCCACTTGTGTTTTTAGGGACTCGAAGGCCATTCTCTGATAAAGATGCTAATTGTTTTGGCGAAGCTTTTATTGCACCGCGACCATTTATACGATCTATTGTGTGACCCGCTGAGGGCACTATAGGGTTCCAGCGAGCCCGCAAGAACAACTGGTACGATGGGGAATGAAAAACTGCCTCGAAAAAAGGACGCTGCCTACAAGGAGACGTTGCGAACGGGCGCAACCCGCAGTGTATGGCAACAATATCGTGAGGCAAAGAAGGAAGAGAGACGCCTTTTCAGAAAAAAAGAAAAGTGAGGCCGAAAGGCGTGAGTGTGAGGAGCTTGAGATGCTGGCTGACAGGAATGATGCCCGAAAATTCAATGAAAAGATCCGGCGGATGACGGAAGGTTTTTTAGACCGGGGCAAGCTCCTGTAAGGACAATAATGGCGACCTGATAACCGACGTACAAAGTATACTTAAATTATGAAGGGAGCAGTGCCCCTGCGGGTTAGGGGTTTAGAATATGCCCGAGGTAGGCATACCGGTCGTAAGAGGCGACTAATATGCACATAGGTAATGACGTGCTACTCGATGGTTGATCTACGGATATGATTCCTCTCACCCCTCATTACCCATCTTCTTCTTCCTCACGGATGGAGGGATGACATGACCTAGAAGGTTCCACTGGTCATACCAAATCGCTACCACGACAGTCGGTCAGTACCGCAACGGAGTGCCGCAGCGTACTTCGGCATCACTCCCCAAAACCTTCGGGGAGTGTTTTGCTGTTAACAACAACAACAACAACAACATGGAGGGACCATGGAGGCGAAGAGCTGGTAAAAAGCATGCATTAGCTCTTATGCAGAATATGGTCAGACGAGTGCATGCCTCCGGATTGGAATTTAAGTGTGCTCTGCCCAATCCACAAGAAAGGCGATCCCGTTAACCGCACCAACTACCGCGGAATCAGTCTTCTTAATATCGCATATAAGGTCCTTTCTAGCGTGTTGTGTGAAAGGCTGAAGCCCATCGTAGACACACTGATTGGTCCTTATCAGTGTCGCTGTAGACCTGGTAAGTCTACCGTCGACCAGATTTTCACGATACGCCAAATTCTGGAGAAGACCCATGATAAAATAATCAACACACATCATCTCTTTGTCGTTTTCAAAGCGGCTTTTGACAGCGCAAAAAGGAGTTGCCTGTATGCCGCCATGTCTGAATTTGACTTCTCTGCAAAGCTTATACGGCTTTGCCAAATGACTTTGAACAATACCAACACCTCCGTCAGAATCGGGAAGGACCTCTCTGAGCCATTTGAAACCAAACGAGGCTTCAGACAGGGCGACTCCCTTTCGTGCGATTTCTCCAACCTGATGCTGGAGAAGATAATTCGAGCAGCAGAGCTAAACCGCAATGGATGGCCTTTAGAGTATTTGAGAGAAAAGTTCTCCGGAAGATTTATGGTCCTTTCCGTGATGCCAACGGCGAGTATCTAAGGAAATTTAACGATGAGCTGTACGAGCTCTAAGCAGATTTGACCATAGTCCAGCGAATTAAAGCCCAAAGACTCCGCTGGCTGGGCCATGTTATGCGAATGGACAAAGAAGCTCCAGCACAGAAGGTTTTCCTATCGTCGCCTGAATTCGGCAGCAGAGGAAGGGGGAGGCCTCGACTGAGATGGAAACATCAGGTGGAGGATGACTTGAACTCCCTTGGGGTTTCCAATTGGCGTCAGTTATCGCTAAAAAGGAATGACTGGCGTGCTTTGATATGCAACGGCCAAAATCGCTTAGGCGGTTAAGCGCCAATAAATGATGATGATGATGATGATTGTGTGACCTTTCAGCTTATTGCTGTATGCGGAGGCTCTGTGTAAATTTGAGCACCTGCTCAGGTTTTTTATTCCATATTACGAACGGATTGAAAGTGACCCCACATAGGTAGCAGAATGTCTTTCTTGCTAACGCATAGCATTCGCAGAGTATAGAACCGGCGTTTCATCGTCCAGTTGGCAAAACCGACAAATCGTTGTATCTGATAGATTCAGCTTACTCAGCTGATAACGCAGTCCGCAATGTCGCGTAAAATATCCAGTAAGGGATCTTAGATCTAATCTTAGATTAATGAGCCTAGCTGATGCTCTTTGTGAGGGCTCTATAAAGAGTTTGGCCTGCCTCTGTCCTAAGCTTCTAAGCCATGCTGCATAAACAGTTTATTTTCCCAGTTTCGCATGATCCTGAGTAGGAGTTATTGCATCACTTACTTGCAATATAGGACTATTTATGAAATTTTTGACTATCTTCATATGTTCTGTCATATTTCCGACTTTTATATCGGAAATGTTTTGAAGTCTTAATGCAGCAAGTGTTGCCTCCTTCTCTATCAGAATAGGGAAAGGAGGTATTCCCACAGCACTTAAAGCATAAGCAGGGCACGTTCCCATTGCACCTGTTATACCGAAACAGGCTAGCCGATGCAGCTTACTTAACTTAGTTGCCGCTGTTCTTTGAGCAGTCTTAGGCCACCAGGCTAGAGAAGCGTATGTGAGTATTGGCTTCACAACTGTATTAAATGACCAGTACTTCATTCTGGGAGACAGCCCCCATGTCTCTAAAAGAGTTTAAGGTAGGGACCTGGAAATTGGTACAGAGCTATAGGATAACAACACCATTCTCATCCATAAAACTGGGGGTTAACACAAATGGGACGTGGCACCTCCCATACAAATGAAATACTTCATAGTCGATATCTTTGGAAGTATTCATCCTATCATCTCCAAAAAAAAAACCTCCGAAACGATGGAAACATTTCATAGACCATATCCCTGAAAGTATTTAGGTTAAACCACTGAAATTTCGTGAGGAGTTATATAAGATCAATCCCTGCCACCTCCAAAAAACTGGCGATAACGAAAAAGGGGCGTGGTTCCTCCTAAACGAAGGAGATAGGGATATGGATTAAAATAGATATAGGGATTGGGTTAGAGAAACATGCAGGGAAATAAAGTTGTGGCAGGACAATGTCTGCCGGGTCAGCTAGTTTCTTATTCAAGTAAAGTCGTATATTAACTAATCGTTATTCGGCGATTTTCATTCAAATACCTATATCGTTGGACCATATGCATACATTAAAGGCTTATCTTTTTTATCAAATATGCTGCGCATTTATAAGTACTAGATAGGAAGTTGTGGTTTTTTTATGTTTAAGTATAAATGCACTTAAACATTTTGATATATGTACATTAGGGTGATTCAAATTTAAAAAAAATGTTTTTTTTCGGTCTTACCCCCTGAAACTTTAGGTATTGATGATAAAATAAGCCTTGCAAAAAATTAGCGCTCTAACTTAAACCGTAGGGGTGACTATTTTTTTCGCCCTTTCCCATACATTTTGTATGGGGAAAAATGGCATTTTTTTCAAAGTGAATTTTCTTTTAATTTTTGAAACTTTTTTGTAAATATTTTTGCATGCTCTTAAAGTTGAAGCTTTGAAGCTTCCAAAATGGTAAGCCATGTGCGATTATCTTAACTATTAAGATAATTAAAGCCGTTTGAAAATGGCTGAGTTTTGTATTATTGCACACACATACACAGTAACACGTATAAAATTTAGTAAATTTTAAGGGGCTGTAATTATTTCAATAGTTAAGACATTCGCACATGGCTTACCATTTTGGAAGCTTGAAAGCTTTAACTTTAAGATTATGAAAAAATATTTTCAAAAAAGTTTCAAAAATTAAAAGAAAATTAACTTTGAAAAAAATACCATTTTTCCCCATACAAAATTTATGGGGAAGGTCGAAAAAAATAGTCACCCCTAAGGTTTAAGTTAAAGCGCTAATTTTTTGCAAGGCTTATTTTATCATCAATACCTAAAGTTCCAGGGGGTAAGACCGAAAAAAAACATTTTTTTTTTATTTGAATCACCCTAATGTACATATATCAAAATGTTTAAGTGCATTTATACTTAAACATAGATATTCGCAATAAGATTGGTTAGAACAAGCCATCTTTAAAATTCAATACAATTAAAAATTTTTTGAAGCTTTTTATTTTATTTTCGAAACATACCCTGCTAGACAGTGCTATGATATTCAGTCAGCCTTGTAATGTTGCCTTTGAAAACGTGATAGAAAATCGTGATGTAAATATAAAGCAGCTGATATTTACATCACGATTTTCTATCATGTTTTCAAAGGCAACATTACAAAGCTGACTGAATGTCATAGCACTGTCTATCAGGGTATGGTTGTGAGTTCAGTTATTAGTCGATGGATTGGGTATTGGGCACTTATTATTATTGAAATTTAATTTTAACGTATTGTCCGAACAACATGAAGCGTATCCTATCTTTCTCCACATCTTTGATGCCTTTGTAAAACCACCCATCGAATAATTACAAAACCATTATAGGGAATCAAACTGTTCACAGTTGTGAACGGATCCCAACATATGTGAATGCGCGCATGTACGAGCCCCGACCAAAGAGAATATATCAACAAGAGCCACCACTCGTTATGAAAGCAACGAACAAGATGGATGCCGTTTACTTTCAGGGTTTTGGTAATATAGATATAAATATGTTATTGTCTAATCAAAACAAAATGTGTAAAGGAAAATAGACGAGAACTGAAATAACACAAGAGTCGAAAAAAAAATGTACCAGCTGTCGAATTTACAAAACTGAGGAAAACAAAATTACCGAAACCCTGAAAGAAAACGGCATCCATCTTTTTCCATGCATTTATACACTGAACCAAAAAAGTACATATTTTCTACGAAAAAGTGCATATATTTTACGAATTTTTTTCATTAAAAGCTCTCCAAAGAACGTTTTCGTAGAATTTAAGAACAAAAATTCGTAAATATTCATGTCAAACTAAATTTTAATAATAATACTTAAAATCCAAGAACTCATTCTTACAATCTACGAAATCATTCTTAGAATATGTCAATACATACTACGACCTCATTCTTAGAACGTATGAAAAGATTCTTAAATTGTACGAACTCATTCTTAGAATATGACAAACCATTTATTAATTGTACGACCTTATTCATAGAATGTATGAAAAGATGATTAAATTGTACGAACTCATACGAACGAATATGTCAGTCCATTCATAAATTATACGACTCATTCTTAGAATGTATGAATCCATTCATAAATTATACGAGCTCGTTCTTAGATTGTATGAATCCATTCATAAATTATACGAACTCATTCTTAGAATGTATGAATCCATTCATAAATTATACGAGCTCGTTCTTAGATTGTATGAATCCATTCATAAATTATACGAACTCATTCTTAGAATGTATGAATCCATTCATAAATTTTACGAACTCATTCTTAGAATGTATGAATCCATTTCAAATTTTATGAACTCATTCCTAGATTGTATGAATCCATTCTAAATTTTACGAACTCATTCTTAGAATATATGAGTCCATTCATAAATTATACGAACTCGTTCCTGGAATGTATGAATCAATTCTTAAATTTTACGAACTGATTCCCAGATTGTATGAATGCATTCTAAATTTTACGAACTCATTCTTAGAATGTATGGATCCATTCTTGAATTTTAAAAATCATGAAATTCAGTTGGAATGTTTTATTTTAATTGACATACTTATTTCTTTTACAAAGGTAACGTATTTTCATAAAAAAAAATAATTAAAGTTAAACATTCATTAGCAAAAGGAGTTTGTATGTATAAAAGGAGGGCTGAAATAAGTACATATGTAATTGTGCTTCAGCTAAAGTTGGTGTTGTTGCATAATGTCGCTCTGGTACGGCTGCAGCTTAATATGATGCTGCTTCAGTTGAGGTTGAAGTCTTTTTGTTTATTTCCAGATGTCTTCTTATGTGGGTTCTTTTTAGGTGAAACGTTAATTTCTCGGGACTTAACAAGTCTTTATCACACACTACACTTCATAATAGCGAACTTTTTTCTTTTTCTGTTTTTTAATATACATAATTACTATATGTTTAATTTTTAACACACGATCTTTTCAATAAATTGTATTAATAAAAAAAAATTTAAACAGTGGCAGCTGTCTGCTCTAGTTAAGAATGTTTTGGTTCAATCGATGACGCTTTCCTATAAGAAATAGTTCTTAAAATCTACGAAACAAGTTCTAAATATTTAGAAAAAGTTCTTATAATCATAGTAAAAAAATTGTACGTACGTAATTTCTTAAAATTTAAGAACAAATTCGTAATATTTAAGAACAAATTCAGCTAAAAAATTAATGAATTTTAGTTCTTATATTTTATGAACGAAGTTCTGACGTTAATAAAATTTAGCGTATTTTTTCATATATAATAAGAAACTTTTCTTAAATTATATGTAATTTTTCTTAGATTCTAAGAAAAAATCAGCGTGGACTTCTATGAAACTTTGTTCGTACAAAACATGTACGTTTTTGGTTCAGTGTAACGAGTGACGGCTCTTGTTGATATATTCTCTTTGCCCCGACCACTATTAATTCGTACGACAAGCATTTTTACGCGTATGCAATATTTAACAGATGATATTTTCAATACTAAAGTAGATAACACATGCAAACCTATTTTTTCTGAAAGATAATTTTATTCTCTTAATTTTAGAAAAAAAATTTTGTTGTACTTCAACAACAACAACAACAACAACAACAACAACAATATTTATTTATTTGAATGCTTTGCTTAACTGATAAGAAAAATTTGACCAGTATTAATTCGTACGGTGCGTTAAATATTTCATATTTTATCAAACATGTAATTTTTTTTAAATATTAATATTGGGTAACATCGCCTTTTGCCTTTATAACACATTTACAACGGTTTGGCATAGAGTTTAATAAATTCTGGCATTGTTCTGTTGTAATAGAGTCCCACATCTCTTGCAATTTTGTTTTTAAATCAGAAAGGGTTCTTTGAGGCTCATTTTTTAAGTTTCTTTTCATTATTCCCCATATATTCTCGATTGGGCTTAGGTCCGGACTATTTGATGGCCAATCTAAGACCCCAATTTCCTTAGACTGCAGCCATGATTTGGTTCGTTTGACAGTATGAGATGATGCTCCATCCTGTTGAAATGTGTATTCACCACAGTCAGCCAGTTTTGGTATTGATGGCAGCAAACTTTCTTCTAGTATGTTAACGTATTTTTCAGCATTGACCATCCCATCAATAAAGTGCAAGCGTCCTACTCCTTTGGCAGACATACAACCCCACACCATTATGCTTGCTGGGAACTTAACTGTCCTTTTAATGCAGTCTTTATGGTACGCCTCAGTTTTTTTGCGGATAACTCTCCTTCGCGCATCACCGACACTCACATCAAATTTAGATTCATCGCTAAATATGATGGAGTTCCATTGCCTTTGAGTCCAAGACATCCGTTCGCGACACCATTGTAAACGCTTCTTCTTTTGGCGAATCGTAAGCAATGGTTTTTCCTTGGCCTAGTAATTTAAGATATTGAGTATGTAACATAGATAATCCCTATACATACCTTATAGAAGTTATATCCAATATCACGCAATTGCAGACGCGTCCACTCACGCTTAACACTTTTTCCGATTTTATCAGACCATTCTGATGCTAAAAAGCATGCATCAGCTCTTATGCAGAATATGGTCAGACGAATGCATGCCTCCGGGTTGGAATTTAAGTGTGCTTTGCCCAATCCACAAGAAAGGCGATCCCGCTAACCGCACCAACTACCGCGGAATCAGGCTTCTTAATATCGCGTATAAGGTCCTTTCTAGCGTGTTGTGTGAAAGGCTGAAGCCCATCGTAGACACACTGATTGGTCCTTATCATTGTGGCTGTAGACCTGGTAAGTCTACCGTCGACCAGATTTTCACGATACGCCAAATCCTGGAGAAGACCCATGATAAAATAATCAACACACATCATCTCTTTGTCGTTTTCAAAGCGGCTTTTGACAGCGCAAAAAGGAGCTTATACGGCTTTGCCAGATGACGTTGAGCAATACCAACACCTCCGTCAGAATCGGGAAGGACCTCTCTGAGCCATTTGAAACCAAACGAGGCTTCAGACAGGGCGACTCCCTTTCGTGCGATTTCTCCAACCTGATGCTGGAGAAGATAATTCGAGCAGCAGAGCTAAACCGCAATGGTACAATCTTTTACAAGAGCGTGCAATTGCTGGCGTATGCCGATGATATTGATATCATTGGCCTTAACAACCGCGCCGTAAGCGCTGCCTTCTCTGGACTGGATAAAGAAGCGAAAAAAGTGGGTCTTGCGGTCAACGAGGACAAGACGAAGTATTTGCTGTCATCAAAGAAAGAATCGGCGCACCTGCGCCTTGGCAGCCACGTCACTGTTGATAGTTACAAATTTGAAACTGTGAGGGACTTCGTCTATTTGGGAACCAGCATTAACACCGAAAATAACAGATTTGACCATAGTCCAGCGAATTAAAGCCCAAAGACTCCGCTGGCTGGGCCATGTTATGTGAATGGACAAAGAAGCTCCAGCACAGAAGGTTTTCCTATCGTCGCCTGAATTCGGCAGCAGAGGAAGGGGGAGGCCTGGACTGAGATGGAAAAAACAGGTGGAGGAAAACTTGAAATCCCTTGAGGTTTCCAATTGGCGTCAGTTATCGCCAAAAAGGAATGACTGGCGTGCTATGATATGCAACGGCCAAAATCGCTTAGGCGGTTAAACGCCAATAAATGATGATGATGATGATGATTGTGTGACCTTTCAGCTTATTGCTGTATGCGGAGGCTCTGTTTAAATTTGAGCACCTGCTCAGGTTTTTTATTCCATATTACGAACATAGGTAGCAGACTCTCTTTCTTGCCAACGCATAGCATTCGCAGAGTATAGAACCGGCGTTTCATCGTCCAGTTGGCAAAACCGACAAATCGTTGTATCTGATAGATTCAGCTTACTCAGCTGATAACGCAGTCCGCAATGTCGCGTAAAATACCCAGTAAGGGATCTTAGATCTAATCTTAGATTAATGAGCCTAGCTGATGCTCTTTGTGAGGGCTCTATAAAGAGTTTGGCCTGCCTCTTTGGCAATAGCTTAAAATTATAACAATTAAAGGAAATGTTTAAGGTACTTAAGACTTTGGCTTTGTTGGAGTGAAAAATTCTAAAAAATTTTGATGAAAACGTTGAAAATTTATATGAAAGTTAGTTTAAAAAAAACTCTCTGGAGTCGAAATTTGTAAGAACTTCTCATAAAGTGGTGTAGCCGAATAGACTCAGTCACGATAATTTAAATTCCATTTGCATAATCCGATCATTTCTGCCACACGAAAATCTAGACTTAACCTCTTTTAAATATATTATTGATAAAACTCAGCTCTAAATACTTATATGTAATAATTATGGTAAAAGGAAATGCTATTGCCTTAGACAGGTTTCTTTTAATCAACTTTTTTATTTTACGAACTTTTAAGCCTATAATACTAGCCACTGCCAGCATTTATATTTTTTTGGGCAGTGTATGTACCAAGATCTGACTTTATCGGTGTTAATTAATTTAGGTATGTACATATATTAATTTTTTTTTATACTTGCTTTTTATATATCAGTTAACACCAGCTAAGTTGTAACCCAAGCTGACACCAAAACTATAGCACCAAGTCAGCAATAAGGGTAGTAAACAATTATTGAGAATTAGCCAGACGCGCACTCAGCAAAATCAGCAATAACATCCGCCATGCGTCTGTGATAGATTGTAAAACAGTGCAAAAAGTTAAAAGTGCCGCAAAATAGTAAGACTTTAAAAAAAAAAACAATTTGAAAAATACATTAATCAGCTAATTAAACCCATTCTCAAGTTAAAAATTTAAATAAAACAGTTTTAAAAATAGGTACATACCTAGTGGAAAAACTAAATCAAGAATTTAATTTTTTTTTTTTTTTAAAATAGGTAGTCAAAATCCACAAATAAAACATCGGCTTGTACAGCCTATAAAATTAAAACCCACTAAAGCTGCGATTCACCACCTTCGGGGGGACCCTCCAGCTTATAATATAGAAAAGACACTGCGATTCACCACCCAAGGGACCCTCCAGTGATCTATCAATTAAACAAATATATAAAAAGGATAAACTGATAACAACAACATAAAAACAGATAATAATTACCAAAATGGCTAATCAAAATAATCTAATTAGACCCACCCAACAAATATCCCCAGACATGGCAAACATGATACGAGTTATGGTTTCCCAGGCTATAGAAGCCAGTGGGCCAGAGCTAGTCAGAGCTACTCTAGGCAACAACAATAACCCCATCATAACGGATCAGACCATAGACGAGCAATATAGAAACAATATGGCTGAAATGGATAAAGTACCAGATGTCGTACGATCCTTGAGAGAATTCTCAGGAAACGCCTCAGAGTTCAGCTCATGGAAAAAAGTGTCGAGCGAATTATAAAGATATATGAACCCTCAAGGGGCACCCCAAAATTTTTCGGAATTCTAAATGTTATCCGGAACAAAATCGTTGGAAAGGCGGATATAGCCTTAGAATCATACAACACCCCCTTGGATTGGACAGCCATCTCCCGTTGTCTGACCACCCACTATGCCGATAAACGCGACATAGGCACTCTAGAATATCAAATGACGTGCCTTATTCAGGGAAGAAGCTCTATAAACGAATTTTATCAGAAGGTTTATAGTCAATTATCCCTAATACTTAACAAGATAGGATGCATGGAAATTGGCGAAGAAGCAGTCCATCTACTAACGGATAACTACCGTGCCAAGGCCCTCGATACCTTTGTGAGAGGACTTTCCGGTGACCTCCCTAGGCTTCTGGGTATAAAAGAACCCAAGAGTCTACCAGAGGCACTACACCTTTGCCTAAAGCTGGAAAATCAAAGCTTTAGAGCACATCATGCCAACAACCAAGTGTTAAACGCACCATCAGTCCCCAGACATCAAAGCTTCAACTCTTTCATTCCCAGACAACAACCCCCCATGGCAAGGCAGGTACAACCATCAAACTCAAAATTTCCCCAATCAAGATTCTATCCCGAATTAGCCCATATACCTCACCCTCAGCAAACCTATCGCCAACCAAATTCCAATCCTCATAGCTCCCAGCAATACCAAAATCCAAATCCAAATCCATACAATAACTACCAATAACAGAATCCCTATAACCAGCCCAGATATCCATATAACCAACAACCAAACTACCCTCCCCCAAGGCCACCTAAACCCCCCCAGCCCATGGAAGTAGACGAAAGCATCAGAACAAGGGCAGTAAATTATGTGAACCGCCCTAAGCCCCAAGAAACTGGCAAACGACCCCTGAATGCATCTATGATCAACCACCCCCCAGCGAAAGCCCAAAGGAACTTTCACATAAACACGGACGAAAAGACTTACGATCCATACCATGAAGACCAACATTATGACTATGACCAATACGATAACAACCAACAAACAGCTTACAGCCAGGAAACGCCTTACAATAACGTAGACGAAGAACCATACGACCTAACGGACGTACATTTTTTAGACTGAATAGCTCTTCGTTGCCCTATTTTCAATGCAAAACGAAGAGCGGCGACATACTTAACATATTAGTAGATACAGGATCTAACAAAAATTATATTCAATCCAGTCTAGTTAAAAACGCAAAAGAAAACGATAACCCTTTTTTCGCCAACTCAGTTGGAGGAAAAATAAAAATTACACAACACACATTTCTAAATCTCTTCAACTTGGAAAATTGCAAACTCAGATTCTTCCTACTACCCACACTTAAGACATTCCACGCCATATTAGGAAATGACAGCCTGAAAGAACTTTCAGCAGTTATACACACAAGAGAAAATTTCATGGTCATAGCAAACACAAAAAGAATCCATTTAAAACAATTTAGTATACAGAATGTTAACACGATACATATTCAAGACGAACACCTTCCAACAATAGGTAAAAACGAAATTAAACAACTAACACAAAAACACCGCAACCTATTCTCAGAACCGAACGAAAAACTGACATACACAACAAAAGTAGTAGCAGAAATACGAACAATTTCCGACACGCCCATATATTCAAAATCCTATCCATACCCCACCACCCTTAAGCAAGAGGTCGAAGACCAAGTAAACAAGTTATTGGAAGACGGAATCATCCGAAAATCAAGGTCACCCTACAACTCACCTGTCTGGATCGTACCCAAAAAGAGCGACGCTTCAGGCGAAAAAAAGTTCAGAATGGTTATCGATTACAGAAAATTAAATGCAGTCACAATTGCAGATAGGTATCCAATACCCGAAATAAATGAGGTTCTCTCTCAGTTAGGAGAAAACCGAATTTTCTCTGTGATTGACCTAAAAAGCGGTTTCCATCAAATTCCTCTTAAGGAATCTGACGTGGAGAAGACAGCTTTTTCAGTGAACAACGGAAAATACGAGTTCACCAGACTGCCATTTGGTTTGAAAAATGCCCCATCCATTTTCCAACGGACATTGGACGACATACTAAGAGAACATATAGGACGGATATGCTATGTATATATAGACGACATTATTATATTTAGCAAAAACGAAAAAGAACATTCCCTACATATAGATACAATTTTTGATACCCTTACAAAAGCAAACATGAAAGTACAAGTCGACAAATGCGAATTCTTTAAAAAACAAGTCGAGTTCTTAGGATTTGTAGTATCCTCCGAGGGAATCTCAACAAACCCATCCAAAGTACAAGCCATAGCCAACTTTCCCTACCCTCAGACGATCAAGGACTTAAGATCATTCTGAGGCTTATCTGGTTACTACAGACGATTTATCAGAGATTATGCTAAGTTAGCAAAGCCGTTAACATCCTTACTTCGAGGCGAAGAAGGAAGTATGTCTAAAAGCAGTTCAAAAAAAATCAAAATACAATTGAATGAAGAAGCAAAGGCAGCATTCAATAAAATCAGAAACACGCTGATATCCAAAGACGTAATTCTGCAATATCCCGATTACAGCAAAGAATTCAACCTGACCACAGATGCCTCAAAATACGCCATAGGCGCGGTCTTGGAGCAAAATGGCAAACCAATTACCTTCATATCAAGAACCTTGAACAAAGCAGAAGAAAATTACGCAGTAAATGAAAAGGAAATGCTTGCCATAATTTGGGCACTCAACTCCTTTAGAAACTACCTACACGGTACAGCAAAAGTGGTAATACATACTGACCACCAGCCCCTTACATATGCTCTAAGTAACAAAAATAATAATTCAAAGCTAAAACGTTGGAAAGCCATACTCGAAGAGTATAACTATGAATTAAGATACAAGCCCGGAAAATCGAATGTAGTTGCAGACACATTATCTAGACCATTCGAAATAAATTCATTATCAGTTGCTACCCACTCTGATGAAAGCTCATCACACAATCTAATCCCAGCAGTAGAAGGACCCATAAATGCCTTCAAAAACCAACTTTGGATCTCTTTAGGAGAAGAAGACAGCTATCAATTTAAAATACCATTCCCGACCTACCATAGACATATAATTACTAAACCCAATTTTTCAATAGACAACCTAACGCCATTACTAAAACGTTACCTAAATCCTTCAGTCATAAATGGCATAATTACCTCTGAAGAAATAATGGGAAAAATCCGAGAAATCTACCCACTACATTTTTCCAATTATAAAATCCGCTATACACAAACAAAAGTAGAAGACTTAATAAGCGAAGACGCTCAAAACGAAGAAATTTTAAAAGAACACAAGCGAGCACACAGAAATAGAGACGAAAATAAAAAACAACTCATACAAAAAGTCTATTTCCCCAAAATGAAAGAAAAAATAGAAAATATTATAAAGCAGTGCAAAGTTTGTAAGGAACACAAATATGATCGTCATCCCAACAAACCGAAGTTACTTGAAACCCCAATTCCCCAATATCCCGGTGAAATAGTCCACATAGATATCTATACTACAGAAAAACATTTGGTCTTAACGGCACTAGACAAATTCTCAAAATATGCACAAGTTAAATTAATACAATCAAGGGCAATAGAAGACATTAGAGAACCACTACGGGAAATAATCTTTGCTTTCGGAGTACCGAAAACCATAGTCATCGACAACGAGAAATCGTTAAACTCAGCTTCCATCCAATTCATGATTGAAGACCAACTTGGAATTGAAATATTTAAAACACCCCCTTACGCAAGCACAGTCAACGGTCAGGTGGAAAGATTCCACTCCACCCTTTCCGAAATTATGCGTTGTCTTAAAACAGAACAAACTCATCGCTCGTTCCAAGAACTTTTAGACAGATCCACATACGAATACAACTACACCATACACTCCGCAACAGGAAAACGACCGATAGAGAAATTTTTTGGCAGACGAGTCTCAATAGACCCCGAACAATACGAAAACGCACGCAGAGAAAACATAGACGTACTTAGGAAAAGACAAGCGAAAGACTTAGAAACCCATAACAAAACAAGACAACCCATGAAAACATATTCCCGTGGTGACATAATTTACGTCAGGATAAATAAACGGCTAGGATCTAAACTTACCGCTAGATATAGGAAAGAAATAGTAAAGGAAGACAAATCTAGCGTGGTAATAACGGGAAAAGGACGGACAGTACATAAGAGTAACATCAAGACCTAGAACTACTAATCTTTCAACATTTTTTTTTTTTTCTCTTCTCACCTTTTTTTTTACAGACTCCTCGTACATTCAGTGTACGCAGACTTTAAGATTATAGACTATACGAACGTACAATTAGCAACATTCGAGACAGGACTGACGAAAATTCAAACCGGAACCTACAGGATAATACACAAAGTTGATCTAGATGCGTGTCAAAATGCATTAAATGAAATAGCCACTACCATAAAAACCAAAATTACTAACGAAAATTCCCTTTTACCCATCCTTACTAACGAATTAAATTTAACACAAACTTATCTAAATAGGCTGAAACCCAAAAGATTTAAGAAATCTATAGACGCAATAGGAAAAACCTGGAAATGGATCGCGGGAAATCCCGATCACGATGACCTGGTTACAATAGAGAGCCAAATAAATCATATAATAGACAATAACAATAATCAAGTAACGATAAATAAAATAATTTTTGATAGGGTAAATAAAATAACAGCCGTTTCTAATAAAATTTTGAAAGCTGTCCAATCAAGCGAGGACATACAGCACAATGTTGCTATAGAATTAAAATACAAACTTAGAGTTATAAAAGAAGAAATCATTAATATAGACTATGCGATTCATTGGGCTAAAGCCGGAATTGTCAATTCTTATATTTTGTCAAATGAGGAATTGGAGATAGTTAAATCTGTAATTTTAAGAAATAACCTTGCATTAAATAGCGTTGAGGAATCGTTAGAACTTGCGAATATAAAAATAGCTTCAAATGATACAATGTTATTTTACATAGTAGGTATACCATTGACAAATGATGAAATTTGTGAATCAATTCTAATTAAACCAATTAAAAAGAAAAAGTATGTTAATAAAATCCCTTTTGAGGACACTATAACTTGTAATGACAATAAAATATTTGCGATTAAACTAAAATGTAGAGAAAACAACAATATTAGAATTTGTAATCATAGGAATATTATAGACATTAGTAACACTACCTGTGTCCCACAACTACTCAAGAGCAAACCAGCAGAGGGCACATTAGTCAACAATCAACACATCCCTTCAGTAGAAAACATCTCACCCGGAATTATCCTACTAAACCAGTACAAAGGTACAATTGAAATTGACAGCCAAAAAATAACCCTTGAAGGGTCATATGCAGTCCAATTCCACAATTCTACGGTTATAATCGATAACCAAAAATACTCTTTTAACGAGATACTAACCAGCAAACCCCTGCCTGCTATACTGCAATCAAATATCCCCTCAAACAAGAAGAAGAAATTTTAAGCTTAGAAATGATGAAAGAACTCCACATCAATAACACTAAGCGGTTGTCTGCACTGAAAACAACCCACACAGCAGCTCTAATAACAAATTTTTCGCTAACGTTCATTAGCATTATTTTCATAGCAGGTTTGATTATCAAGTCAATCACGAAAATAAATTTCAAGACAGAACCAGAGCTATCGAGCTACAATGTGAAAACCAGTGAGGCCGATACTCAAAAAGTCACAATATCCGAAATGCTTTATTCAACAGAAACCACAAGTCCAGTTTTTTTAGTTCAAACAAACGAGGACACCAAAACTATAGCACCAAGTCAGCAATAAGGGTAGTAAACAATTATTGAGAATTAGCCAGACGCGCACTCAGCAAAATCAGCAATAACATCCGCCATGCGCCGATTAAATTAACCCAGCGGCCTAAATATTTGGCAACAACATCCGGCATGCGCCGATCCAAGCACCAATCAACAAACCGCTGACACAGGTAGACTTAGGGTATAATTAAGAGAGGAAAAGTAGAATTAAATTAGTATTAACATTTATATGAAGCAATAAAGGTCTTACGACCAGAAAAAAATTTTTTTTTCCGTCTTGTGCAAAGCAAGCCGGTAATTTATCTATAATACAATGCAATTTCAATGTGATAACATGTATTCATCGGTGTTGAATATAATATTTATTAATTTATTGTTTTGCTTTTAATTTAGTTATTGATATTTACGAACTTTGAACATTTTGTGTACTTTGGACCAGTCGAATAATTTTTATCAAACTATTCTTTTGAGTTTTAGGCGAAAACATTTCAACTTGTTACCAACTACGATGATTGCAATTTTTATCTTGTTAAAGGATGTTGTCAAACCGCTTTGTATTGTTGCTTAGAAATTTTTCATCACCTTTACTGGTCATCGAACCAAGGAGAGGAGATTAGGAATTTTTAAACCGCAGTTATGACCCGTGAAATTTTCAAATATGCCTCCCTGAAAAGTGGGCGGTGACACACCTACTTTTAAAAGGATGATGCAACTTATCATATTTGTGTGTATGTACATTAGGGTGATTCAAAAAAAAATGTCGACTTGGTCTACCTCCTAAAAAGTTAGGTATTGATGATAAAATAAGCCTTGCAAAAAATTAGCGCTCTAACTTAAACCTTAGGGGTGACTATTTTTATCGCCCTTTCCCATACATTTTGTATGGGGAAAAATGGCATTTTTTTCAAAGTGAATTTTCTTTTAATTTTTGAAACTTTTTTGTAAATATTTTTGCATGCTCTTAAAGTTGAAGCTTTCAAGCTTCCAAAATGGTAAGCCATGTGCGATTATCTTAACTATTAAGATAATTAAAGCCGTTTGAAAATGGCTGAGTTTTGTATTATTGCACACACATACACAGTAACACGTATAAAATTTAGTAAATTAGTAATAAGGGGCTGTAATTATTTCAATAGTTAAGACATTCGTACATGGCTTACCATTTTGGAAGCTTGAAAGCTTCAACTTTAAGATTATGCAAAAATATTTTCAAAAAAGTTTCAAAAATTAAAAGAAAATTAACTTTGAAAAAAATACCATTTTTCCCCATACAAAATTTATGGGGAAGGTCGAAAAAAATAGTCACTCCTAAGGTTTAAGTTAGAGCGCTAATTTTTTGCAAGGCTTATTTTATCATCAATACCTAAAGTTCCAGGGGGTAAGACCGAAAAAAAACAATTTTTTTTTATTTGAATCACCCTAATGTACATATATCAAAATGTTTAAGTGCATTTATACTTAAACATAGATATTCGCAATAAGATTGGTTAGAACAAGCCATCTTTAAAATTCAATACAATTAAAAATTTTTTGAAGCTTTTTATTTTATTTTCGAAACATACCCTGCTAGACAGTGCTATGATATTCAGTCAGCCTTGTAATGTTGCCTTTGAAAACGTGATAGAAAATCGTGATGTAAATATAAAGCAGCTGATATTTACATCACGATTTTCTATCATGTTTTCAAAGGCAACATTACAAAGCTGACTGAATGTCATAGCACTGTCTATCAGGGTATGGTTGTGAGTTCAGTTATTAGTCGATGGATTGGGTATTGGGCACTTATTATTATTGAAATTTAATTTTAACGTATTGTCCGAACAACATGAAGCGTATCCTATCTTTCTCCACATCTTTGATGCCTTTGTAAAACCACCCATCGAATAATTACAAAACCATTATAGGGAATCAAACTGTTCACAGTTGTGAACGGATCCCAACATATGTGGATGCGCGCATGTATGTGTTTATGTATGTGGACACAATTAGTATATACATAACGATCTCGCCATGCATATTTACTCAATATACATAAGGCGAGACCGCTATCTCACTTTTGTGTTGGTCGTCTAGGACGATAATGATGGGACTCAAGTATGGTTATCAGTTAGATAAGACACACCTGAGTCCACAACATATTTTCGCATAGTGACAGATTTCACATACATGTGCCATCTACGTTGTTGGGTTTACTTAGGAGTACCTGGGTGACCGAGCTTGCTCGGTGCTATCAATTTAGCGCTAAATTTACTTACCCAAAATGATCCCAAAATGACCCTAAAATAATCCAAAAAGAATCCTAAAATGATCCCAAAAAGACCCTTAAATGTTCCCAAAATGATCCGAAATTGAACCCAAAACGACCCAAAAATGATCCGAAAATGAACCTAAAATTATTCCAAATTGGTCCAAAAATAATTCAAAAATTACCCCAAAAATACCCTTAAATGCACACTAAACGATCCAAAAAATACACCAAAATGATCCCAAATATATCCTAAAATAATCCCAAAACCACCCCAAAAAGACCCTCAAATGTTCCCAAAGTAACCCAAAAATTATCCCAAAATGATACAAAAATTATCCAAAAATGGATCCAAAATGAACCGAAAATTACCCAAAATTGTACCAAATTAATCCGAAACTGAACCCAAAATGATCTCAAGCAAGCCCCAAAATTATCCCAAAGTGATGTTCTCAAAATAATCCTAAAATATCCAAATATGATCCCAAAATACAAAATACAATTACAATACGGTAAAATGGTAACCCTGGGTGGCAACCCTACTTGAAAATATTTTAGCTGGTATGTCGGCGACAATACCTTTACTTTGATACCCAAAACTACCCAAAAATGATCCCAAAATGACCCTAAAATGATCCCAAATTGGTCCAAAAATAATTCACAAATTACCCCAAAAACACCCTTAAATGTACCCTAAACGATTCGAAAATTACCACAAAATTATCCAAAAATGATCCCAAAATAATCCTTGAATAGTCCCTCAGATGTTCCCAAAATAACCCAAAAATTATCCCAAATGATGACGTGGCAACCCCCAAATTGATAGTCTTAGAATCAATCATACTATCTACATACCAAATTTCATCCAAATCGGTCAAGCGGTTCTCGAGATAGTACCGGATATAGAAATATATTGAGGTAAGGTGGCAACCCTAGGTGGCAACCCTACTTGAAAATATTTTAGTTGGTATCTCGCCGAAAATACCTTTCATATGATACCCATATTGGCATATCTTGCTCCATAATTTAAAAAAAAGGGATAGGTGGCAACCCTGTAAACCGCCGCAAGTGGCAACCCTAAAGTGGGTAGTCTTAAAATCGATCATACTATCACCATGCCAAATTTCAGCCAATTCGGTCAAGCGATTCTCGAGATAGTACCGGATATACAAATATATTGTGGTAAGGTGGCAACCCTAGGTGGCAACTCTACTTGAAAATATTTTAGTTGGTATCTCGCCGAAAATACCTTTCATATGATACCCATATTGGCATATCTTGCTCCATAATTAAAAAAAAAGGGATAGGTGGCAACCCTGTAAACCGCCCCAAGTGGCAACCCTAAAGTGGGTAGTCTTAGAATCCATCATACTATTTTTGTGCCAAATTTCATCCCAATCGGTCAAGCGGTTCTCGAGATAGTCCGAACATACAAAAATACAAATATACAAATATACAAGATTAACTCGTTTAAAGATATTAGATTAAGATATATGTATGTATACACATGTACACATGTACATGCGTACTACGTACAAATTAGATGTAAGTTGAATGTTAGATTAAGAAAAGATATAAATAAAGGCACTCCAGGAAACTGGAGTGGAGTTTCATTTGTACCATCAACCGGTAACGTTATTTTAAATTAACACAAACAAAACTATGTAATTTCAAATTTTTGCAAATAAAATTTAAAACACTCGACGCCTGGAACCTAGGATTAGCAAATCTCGTTTTTGCCACTTTTGGTTTTGCTTTTGGTCGACAGGTGATTTTGCATAGGCAACAACGATACTTACCATGCTTCCAGAGATCATATTCAGGGTCAATTAGTATATCCGTCAAATTTTTCCCCAATTTCAATGGTTTTAGTGTCTCCGCAGTTATCATGGTTACCTAATTTTAATGGTGATTTCATAAATTAAATGAGATGCTGGTAATATTAACGCTTAACTAATGATCCTTAAACAATTATTATTTTTTGTTTAATTAATTTGTTATTAGGGGTAAATAACAGAAAATTAGTTAGTTTAGTTTTGTAAAGATATCGACTTAAATAATCAGGGGGTAGATCCATTTCAAATCACCCAGCCATTCCTGACGACATTTTTTTGGTTTGGTGCGAATTTTTTTGGACACAGAGCCAAAAGTACCTAATAAAATAGAACAAAAATGATAAGATATCTGTCTGGTCTGAATTTTGACCTTGGAGTTTCTGACCATTGTATGGTTGCACTTAAAATCAGTAGTCTAAACAATGTGTGTAAATTTAATAATAAGAGTCTAGCTGTCGTTAAGAAAATCAATTTTAGCGCTCTTCATAATTCGCTTCGCTATGAAAAATGGGAAGCTGTTTATCTTGAAAATGGCGTGAGTAAAGCTTATAATTTATTTTTGTCTACGCTACAAGCTCATATAACAAAATCTACGTTTGTTGCTTCTCCTAAACGTTCGGAAACTATTCTCAAGCCCTAGATTAATCGTGATCCACCCACGAAAATTAAACTTAAAATCGCAAGCACCCAACAAACACTCGCCTCCGGAAGCGGGTAAAACTGCTCACATGCAGTATTAATAAAGAATGTCATTTAAGGCATGATAGTTTTTTTAAGTATACATTTTTAGCTGCGAAAGGTGACTTGAAGAAAGAATGGAATGTGGTCAATGACATTCTTAATCGCAATAAAGAAAACCAAACTAATTCCTTTGTTTTGGATATCGGCGGTGAACTTGTTTCTCTTCCATTAGACGTTGCCAATCACCTCAATGATTTCTTCGTTACAATTGGAAAAGAGTCCGCTCCAAGTAATAGTAATATACCCTGCACATGTAACAACCGCTTAATTTTCTCTGTAAATTCTTCTCCTGGCTGTAGTTTCTTCTTTGAGCCAATTTCTGGGTCAGAGATTTGAAGTTTAATAAATTCTTTAAGAAATACTGATTCTTCTGGTAGTGATGGTATTTCAAACCGTACTTTAAAGAACATTGCTTTGTATGTTGTTGACATTTTGAAGCATTTATTCAATGTAAGTATTGTCACGGGAGTGTTTCCAGCCGATCTAAAATGTGCTATTGTCATACCACTGTATAAGAAAGATAAAAATAACTACAGACCAAGGACAGAACCGAAACCGTAACCGTTATTATGATCTGAAAAATACCGAAACCGTTTCAAAACCCGGAACCGGTTCCAAACGGGTTTGAATTTTTTTATGGTCTCATTTCTTTTAGTGGGCACATAGGTATTTTCATTTACAAACAGGTCCCTGAAAATATTCATGGAAGATTGTCGAGCAAGGTTACAAAAGACACCTTTTTACCTTAGTATACATATGAAAGAGGAAGTTTGACTATAATTGAATGAAGCGATCGAAAAAAATTTACGAGATCCGAAAAAGAAAGGTTCAGACTTGTCTCAGAAAGCACCACTCTTATTAATGTTTTTGACGATTTATACATTTCATTTAGCTTCCATTCTAATATTTTCTTAATAAAAAAGTAGAGTTAATTTTAGGAATTTTATTTGCAGAAATTTCATCCAGGCATAGCGTTAATAAAATTTATTATTATATTGGAGAAATTCCGTCATGGCCGCCGGAAAAAAATTATGAAAATTCAGACCTATTTCGCAGCTACAATTTTAGTAGTAAAATTTATTTTTATCGTGTTTTTATTTGGAAACCGAAACCGGAACGAAACCGTAACCGAAACCGAAATAAGTTTTGAAAAACGAAACCGGAACCGAATCGTGTTACAAAGCCGAAACCGAAACCAGAACGTTATTTTAATCGGTGTTATACCTTGCTACAGACCTATTTCTCTCTTGCCATCAATCTCTAAGGTTTTTGAGGAGACTGTTAAATGCAGTCTTGCATTATTTGGAAAAAATTAAGTTTCTTAGCCCATTGCAATATGGATTCCGGTCAGGGGTTTCTACTGAAGATGTTCTTCTTAATTTATGCTCCTTTATCTATAAAGCAATGTACGAAAAAGGGACTTGTGGTAGTCTTTTTGTTGATATAACAAAAGCTTTTGACATGGTCGGCCATAATATTCTTTTAAGTAAACTGTAGGGTGTGTTCGAGCCGCAATTGTTGCGGCAGTGTTACTTTTTATGACAGAGCATCACGTTCTTCGGCAACGTTTTGGCAAAATTTGCAACATCGCGCGTTGAAAATAAAGAAAAATGAAAATAAAGTATGTAATCATTGTTGCATAGTCATCTAAGTATCAGCATCATTGCATCAATAAAGTAACATGACTGCAATATTGCAGTAATATTGAGCGGCTCGAACACACCCGTACTCAGCTGGTTTGCGTGGCAATGTTTTAGATTGGTTTGGATCATATCTTACCTTAAGAAGTCAAAAGGTGAAAGTAAATAATTATCTAAGTGCACCTAGACTGGTTGATCTGTTTTATCAATTTTATTTCTTATTTATATTAACTCTCTATTTTTAATGCCTTTTATAGGAAATGTCACAGCATTTGCCGATGACTTGGCAATTGCATATAGATCAGTCAATGCGCTTAATCTGTGTGGGGATATAAACCACGATGTGAGCCTGCTAAGAGAATGGTTCGCTTCTCATAGACTTATTGTAAGCAATAAGTCCAAACTAATGTAATGGTGGAAGGGAAGTTGTTCAAAATTTTAGGTATTTAGGTGTTTTAGTCGATCACAACCTGAGCTGGTCGTTGTTGTTGTTGTTGTTGTTAACAATGCATTGCCCTGTCTAGAGTGTATGATCATTCCGAAGATCTTCATCAAGCTCTTCTAAGGGGAGTCCAAGGAAACGTGCAGTTTCAACAGGGTTTGTCCAGAGGGACAGAGGGGTTAGAAGAGTAGGTTCAAATGAACAATTGAAGAGATGTAGAGTATCATGGGGGGTCCTACCACATGCAGGGCATGTGTTTGAGATTGTGTCATTAAGTCTGGACAAGTAGGAGTTTAACCTTACACTATATCCAGACCTAAGCTGTGCCAGGGTAACTCTTGTCTCCCTTGGTAAGGTGCGTTCTTCTTCAGCAATATCCGGTGGAGGACTGTTCAGAACGGGGTTCACAGGTAGAGATCCGACAAAAGTATCTACCGACTCGGTGTGGATGTCGGTTAGAGCCCGCTTATGATTCTGCAGATCAAACGGCAAGGTAATATGATGCCGGATCTCATCATAATGTTTACGGAGATGTTTCCTTATGTCTCTCGGGGGCGGATCTATGTCCAAGCTGGTCGTCGCATATCTGTGCTATGAAAAATTACTTGCTAGCAACTGTTCGCTTATTTTATCGCCTTCAAAAACTATGTGCAAGCAGTGTACCGCAAATGATGTACTATGGACTAATACAGTCTAAACTGCAATATGGCATAACCTGCTGGGGTAGTGCATACTCAAGTAAAATTCGTCCACTCTTAATGTTGCAAAAGTGTCTTATACGTAGAATTTGTAATGCAAGCCGTTTAACGCACTCCATGAATCGCCTTAAAAGATTAGACATCCTACCTGTAAGACACTTGTACTATTTGAAAGTTTTAACAGTTTATTTATGAGGAGTGGGTATTTACGAAGTCCAATATATACTTGGATCATGTTAAGAAGCAATTCTCACACTAATGTTACAGTTCCTGCCTTACGCACAACTCTGTATCGAAACTTCTATACCGTAGTATCGTGTAAAATTTTTAATAAACTTCCTAGGGCTATACAATCAGTTCGAAGAAAAGGCGTTTTCCTAAAGCTGGTAAAATTATGGCTTCTTGGTTGATATCATGACGATATCGAAATTCTGTTACGGCCTATCATATAATCGGCTTCCAATTAAAAATATTACAACATCTCTTCTTCTCCTTTTTTATTTTATTTATCAACACCAGCTTCGGAGCGCTCTTAGATCTGATCTTTTATATGAGTTTTTTCTGAACAGCATAAGTTCAGTTTTCGTTGTTTTTTTTTTAGTTAGGCCTGATGCTATATAGGGGAAAATGTGTTCTATATAACACCCTAACGGGGTAACTCTTACCTCCCATAGCAGCCGAATAAATGGCAGAACTAACTTGTGAAATCAACAACACAAAACCTTGAATATCTCAGTTCGAAAAAAGGTGGACTTATGCTTATTATATAACTGCTTTATGAGTTTACTTTCATTTTTCGGATTAAAGTAGCTATGTTAGTTATGATTTTTCTTTTGAAAATAAGTTTTTTAGGAAAAAAAAAATAATGTTTGAATGTTAGATATGCATGAAAATGCATGGTTATCTCTTTGTTTCTACATATTTAAAAGGAAAACATGGGAAAAGAAGAGAAAAATAAAAAATGAAAGGAACCTAATAAAAATGAAAGAGAGAGGGAAGATAGTTATTCGTACAAAATATACTCTTTTATGCACACTTTCAAGGGCTCAAAATTTATTCGAAAAAGAATGATTTATGCATAAGACTGAGACCTCATTTATGAATGACCAGTTTCATAGGAAAAGCCATTCAATTACAAACATTTTATGACTGTTTATCATTTTTTTACGAACTCATTATGAATGTGAGCTCTCAGAGGAAAGAGTCGTATATGCGCTCATTTAGAAAACTTATGGTTTGCTGGGAAACGACAGCATTACATTGGTGCGCTCGCACTAACACTGCCTCAGTTACAAAAATGCCTCGGCCTGGTTTAAATGATATTTGTTTGCACCCCACATTTCCCATCTTCTATTGTAATCACTACAAGAAATGACGTTATCACTGTTCTCAACGCCATTAGCTGTTATCTTATTACATATAGTTAAATGTTAATTCATGTATCATGTTAATTTCTTTAAGGGCGGATTTCTCAACTAGCCGTCAACTTAACGCTTCCTTTAAATTTAATCGGGCAGTTCATCCTCCTGTTAAATAAAGGGCAAATGAACTGGCTCTTAAACTGACAGTGAATTGACAGTGAACTTTGACGTTAACAGGCAGTCAAGAAATCCGCCCTAAATTGTATAAGATAATAATGAATAAAAAAATGAATTTTGGTATAGGGATAGTATGCTTCATTTCCACCTTGGTTTTGCCACTTGGGGTGTCTTAGCGGGTTGCCACCTACTTGCTATTTTCAAAATCTATTTTGGAAGCTTTTACTGTTGGTAAGATTTGGTGACAAATTCTAGGATTACCGAGCGAACTCGGTCACCCAGGTACTAAGTAATTAAGTTACCCGCGACATTGTCTGTGAAAGTTTCAGGGTTGTTGATTATATATCAAACATACAGCTAGGTACTAACATCGAGTTTCACGTGAAGCAGCTGTCAAAATCCATACAAAATTTCTTGTCGTGAAATTTCGCTTGTACTTCACGGCAAAGTAGTACTGAGTTCACGATCTGAAAATATTGCGCAATATGGCATTAGCAACATTTTCTCACGACTTTTTTAATTGTCCATGTCATTTAAAACAGTGCGAAAAGTGACATTTGTTGCCATTGACCCTTGAAAATGGGAAAATAACAGAAGAGAGATAAATAAACAAAGAATAAATGAAATAAAAAAATGAAGATTGCTAGCAACATTTCACGACAAGCTGATTGCATGTTGCCGGTGAAATTCCACGGCTTTGATGATAGTAGTTGGCTTACGTGCCAAATATGGAAAAAATCGGGTGAATAAATACATCCAGCGGTAAAAATATATTCTATGTTGAGAGGACTTATCCAAAGAATAAATTGTCAAACTTTGTAGAAAATCGATGCAGTAGTTTTTCAGCCAATTCGTTACTAAAAACCCCCTATAATTTTTCATAAATACACAAAAATCAAATACCTAATAACGCCAACCCTGACACCCATTCGGTGGAAGTCATACTTGAAAAATATAAGAAGTCATACATACTAACGTATGTATGATTCTAGGGAAAAAATTGATTGAAACCAATAAAAACGTATTTTCAACTGGACTTAGGACGTGCGTTTTTGTATTTTTGAAGTTAACTTCTTAGGCGGCGATATGAAGTTTTTGATTGAGAGTAAAATTTGTAAAAATTGATGACAATGCAACGGAAGCTATGCCACGGAAATAGAAATAAATGGAGTAATTTTTGCTGATTTTTTAAGTTATATGCCCAGGCGCTCATAAAAACACACAAGCAATATTAATAACTAAACGAGTATGAATGTTTGTTCGTAAGCCAGCTGACACGATGACAATCGCTGTTGCGTACATTTTCATAGGCCAAAGGCGTGTGGGTTTACGCACACAATGCCACTTTTTACAAACATCACAATTTACTTTCTCAACGAAAGACTTTGAAATATGTGGATATTTCAACAATTTCCAAATAAATGCATTTATTTATCTGTTGTTTTCCACTAAAATTATACAATTTGTAATATTTCAAGAATTTATACTTTGTCGTGTGCTAAGATAGCAATAGCAAATATGTCGCAGCACAAGTGGCCTTTGTTCGCCTTTTCATTGTTTAATCCATTAAAATGTGATTTTATAACTTTTATGCACAATTTATGGCGCAAACTTTCTCAACCAAAGACTTTGAATTTTGAAGAAGCGGCATACATAAAAATTAGGCAGCGAACGACATTTTGCTCAAACATTTCCCCAAAAAAATGGCAACCCTGTCCTGAAAGACGGTTTTCCATATATTGTATGCTTGCATACAACGACGTCGTGTGATTGGTTAATATTTTAGGGATGAAAAATAATTTCAGTCGCTTTCAAACAAGCGCAGAAACCACATGTGTGGGCTTACGCACGCAATGTACAGGAACAAAAGCGTTCCGCTATTTTTGTCAACTAACTCTTTCTTTCATATTTTGCATCTCACTCTTGCAATTTAGAGAAAATCTTAAATTCTGTTTAAAAGTAAGGAAGTCTAAGTTCGCCTGGAACCGAGTATTTAATACCCAGATTAAATGGCTATGGTCTACAAGTAAGAGTTCTGCTTGTTAGCTACTAAATTTTGTTATTTAACTAAATAAATTACCTAAATACCTGATCGTTATGTGTTTCTCTAAATATTCCATATCGGCGCACACACAGAAGGTATATTAAGGTTGAAATGGAATGGAAAAGGTCTGTCCGGACTCATGTGCAAGACGAAGGGTTAAGAAGTTAGCTTCGTTCACGTGTACTCGCTACACGCGGTTTTTTTTTTTTGCTTGTCGTGACTTAGAACATTTGGTCACTTTTTTATGTTAAACGATTTATTTATAACTGCACTATCGTTTTGCATTGAAATCTAATTTTTCAACCAAAAAATGCATGTGTAATTGTTCACATTGGAGATGGCTAGCGTTCTCGTTATCGTTATAGCCATGGCGTTAGCGATAACGAAGTATAATTAAGCCTTATCTTATCTTACTAATATATAAAAACGTAAGTTTGTGAGTGACTGCGGATGTTTGCGGTTCTTTAACGCCAACGGCAGAATTTCCTTCGTTACTCGCCGTTGGCATCTCTCAAATACTCCAAGGGCCATCTCATCTTCTCTTGACATTGTCCATGAATCTGAGCCATACATCAGGACAGGTATGATGAGAGACTTATAGAGCGTGATCTTTGTTCTTCGAGAAGGGACTTTACTTCTCAATTGCCTACTCAGTCCAAAGTAGCACTTGTTGGCAAGAGTGATACTCCGCTGGATTTCTAGACTGATATTATTTTCGGTGTTGATACTGGTTCCCAAATAGAATAAGTCCCTCACAGTTTCAAATTTGTAACTATCAACAGTGGCATGGCTGCCAAGGCGCAGGTGCGCCGATTCTTTCTTTGATGACAGCAAATACTTCGTCTTGTCCTCGTTCACGGCAAGACCCACTTTTTTCGCTTCCTTATCCAGTCCAGAGAAGGCAGCGCTTACGGCGCGGTTGTTAAGGCCAATGATATCAATATCATCGGCATACGCCAGCAATTGCACGCTCTTGTAAAAGATTGTACCATTGCGGTTTAGCTCTGCTGCTCGAATTATCTTCTCCAGAATCGCACGAAAGGGAGTCGCCCTGTCTAAAGCCTCGTTTGGTTTCAAATGCCTCAGAGAGGTCCTTCCCGATTCTGATGGAGCTGTTGGTATTGCTCAACGTCATTTGGCAAAGCCGTATAAGCTTTGCAGGGAAGTCAAATTCAGACATGGCGGCATACAAGCTACTCCTTTTTGCGCTGTCAAAAGCGGCTTTGAAATCGAGAAAAGATGGTGTGTGTCGATTCTTTTATCATGGGTCTTCTCCAGGATTTGGCGTATCGTGAGAATCTGGTCGATGGTAGACTTACCAGGTCTAAAGCCACACTGATAAGGTCCAATCAGTTTGTCTACGATGGGCTTCAGCCTTTCACACAACACGCTAGAAAGAACCTTATATGCGATATTAAGAAGCCTGATTCCGCGGTAGTTGGTGCGGTTAGCGGGATCGCCTTTCTTGTGGATTGGGCAAAGCACACTTAAATTACAACCCGGAGGCATGCATTCGTCTGACCATATTCTGCATAAGAGCTGATGCATGCTTTTTACCAGCTCTTCGACTCCGTGTTTGAACAGCTCGGCGGGTAGTCCGTCTTTTCCAGGCGCTTTGTTGTTTTTGAGCCGTGATATAGCTATCCTCACTTCATCATAGTCAGGTGGTGGAACGACTTTTCCATCGTCAGGCATTGGGGTATCGGGTTCGACGTCTCCCTCGCAATTTAGCAGTGAGGATAAGTGCTCCCTCCATAAATTAAGTACACTTTGTACGTCGGTTACCAGGTCGCCATTATTGTCCTTACAGGAGCTTGCCCCGGTCTTAAAACCTTCCGTCATCCGCCGGATCTTTTCATAGAATTTTCGGGCATCATTCCTGTCAGCCAGCATCTCAAGCTCCTCACACTCACGCCTTTCGGCCTCACTTTTCTTTTTTCTGAAAAGGCGTCTCTCTTCCTTCTTTGCCTCACGATATTGTTGCCATACACTGCGGGTTGCGCCCGTTCGCAACGTTGCCTTGTAGGCAGCGTCCTTTTTGTCCGAGGCTGTGGTGCATTCCTTATTGTACCAGTTTTTCTTGCGGGCTCGCTGAAACCCTATAGTGGCTTCAGCGGCGGTACATAATGAGTGAGAGATATGCTTCCATTGCTCGGTTACATCGTTAGGTCGAGGATTGCTCTCCGATAGCAGGTGTGAGAGTCGAGTGGAGAAATTATCAGCTGTCTGTGTTTAATTAATATAGTTCAACAAATAATCCTGTTATATAAACAACATTTGAGAAAAAGTTGAGAATAGATGTTTTCTCAAACGTTTGAGTTTTTGGTGCTCGATGTTTGTTAGGTGGTATCAAACGAATGGAGAAGACCACAGCTTTCATTTGGACTTTGGTTTATTTCGATATATTTATCGATAACAGAATTATCGGCTGAAATGTGGTTGCGGGTAAATTTTCGAATATTCGCCAAAATTGGCATCAAAAGAAAGGGTAAGACCACAGGTCTCATTTGGACTTTGTTTCATCTATGCTAACATTTATTTTGATAACGGCTGGACATAATAAAATTAAATTTGAAAGCGAGATATTGTATCACTTCGAGATGGTTATACGATAAAAAAAAATAAATGCATTTGAAAAGGTTTTGGAGATATCGCTCAAAATGTGGGCCAGGGTAAGCTTATTAAGTGTTCGTTCAATATGGGCATCAAATGAAAGATACTGATAAGTGTTTTAAAATATTGTAGTTTTCAGTGCAGTATGAGAGTCCGCACAGAGGCAAAAAAATCCTCATAAAAATAAGAAGATTGTTCTTACAATAAATAGAAAACTTCTTAGTCTATTTTTAGAAGATATTTCCAAAGATATTTCTTATTATTTTTGGGAGGTAAATCTTTTTTATTTTATTTAAAAGTATACCTTCTTAAAATTTGTAACTCGACGATATCTTCTTACTTTTTACATATAACCGTTTTCGAGAAAAATCCCGCAAGGTCTATACGAGGCATTTATGTGAATATAATGTATAGAATTAGTTTTTCAATCGCGATATCACAGAACTGGTGAATCCTAGAAAAAAAAACCTGTTCGGACCATTTTTGTAGAGAATTTTCAGGTTTACAACTTTTATCTCAGGTTTCAGAGAAAAAAAACCTCAAAATTTGATTAAAATTTTTTATTTTTATTGCATCTACTTTTTTATTATCATGTCCATATTTAAGACATATGATTGACACTGTAAAATAATTGTCTAATTGTTGTGTCAGGATGAAACATTACATTACAATTGGTATTTTTAATGAGTTTTTTGAAAAAAGAGCTCGGGAAAAAATGCTGAAAAGAAAAAATGGAGGGGCATGCTTAAAACCCACCGTATTAGATATTCAAATAATTTTATGGCTGTGCAGTTTTCATAATTTTTTTTTAAATTTTTCCAAGGTCTAAAGCTTTCGGCAGAATCAGTCCGTCAATACGTCATGTGCGTGACGTACGTCGTGACAAAACGTACGTGCCGCACAGGGATGGCACATAGCGATTGACGTACGTCATGTTGAAGTACACAGATATGTCAACAAAGTAATTAGCGCAAAACGAAAATTATTAAAAAAAACATAACAAATGCAAAATTTCGGTTAAAAACATGGAAAATATTAAAAAATTACTTTGGTTAAATTTGCTTTTTCACAATTTCACAACTCGTTGTCAAATTGGCGGTAAAATTGATTTTGACATTTGTCACGCAGCTGCCGTTCCGTCAAAATAGAAAATTGGCAAAGGATGCCGGATCCGTTGACTGATACTTTGTCAATCTAGCGTTTTACATGCAAAATACACACATCCTACTCAGCTGTCAGTTTCTTCCTTTTCCGGCAAGTACGTGACGGACTGATTCTGCCGAAAGCTTAAAACATTGATAAAACCAATTATCCTCAAAAAGGATACGTAAACAAATTTAAAAAGATCTTTTTTGTTAAACTTTTTCAAATTATATCAAAATATACACAATTGCCCTTTATTTGCATTCAATGCATTAAATTTAGTTAAGCCGTTGAATTGCAACGATTTTTTTTTAAAAAAGTGCTTTTTGTAATTTTTCAAATTTTTTTTTTTGCGAATAAATTTTGCAAAAACTAAAATTTTGCAAAGAAATTTTCGGGACTAAAATTTTTCACGCAGAGCTATTGATTAAGGTACAAATCATCAAAATATAAGACAAAATTTTTTTTGCGCTGATTTCAAATATTTTGTCCCAAATTTGTTCCAAATTTTAGCGGCTCATAATTTTCATCAAATCGGGGGTCTTATTTTATACATATTTTGGACTCATTTCAGACTCAAGTTATGAGCGCTCCTAAAATGTTTTAGAGGTTTTTAAATACTAAAAAATTTTAAAAAAGCTAAACACAATTTATCATGTTTTATTGAACTTTTTGTTTGCTTGCATTGCCTTTAAATCTTCGCCATAACCAACAGTTCAGTACAAGTTCCAATACAAGCGGCACTGTAACAGTGGCGGCGAAAAATGCGATTACATCCAATAAATAGAACCAGCAGCTCGCATATTACACGCTCCCTTTGACGTATCACATAATCGACCCAATACATAGCGGGTTCACGTGGTCCCATAGAACAATCACGAAAGATTTGAGACATTCGTTTCATAGTATCACGATATTTCGGCTCGTATAACACTTTGTGGAGAGCATTCTTTAGGTCGTCACGAGTATGTGTGTGTATATTTAATGGAACGGTATAACCGGACAGCGCACCCTTCTTTATATTTATATCCTGTGTGTAAGAGAAAGGAAAACAGAGAGCATATTTATTTCAGCCTCTATTTATGAACGCATATGTTACATGTTTTGTTAAGTAATTTCGGACCTATTTTTTCTGCCCACCCTAATATGTTTATATGTATGTATTCCGGGTCCATTTACTTACCTGATCAAATAAGAAAGGTATACCAACGACTGGTACGCCATAGTAAACTGCTTCTTGTGTACCAAACATTCCACCATGTGAGATCAAAGCGCGTACATTGGGGTGTGGCAAAATATCATTCTGTGGCATCCATGGTTTAATCATAACATTACTGGGCACATTTTCTAAAGTAATATTATCAAATTTCCATAAAACGCGTTGCTTTAGATTGCGAAATACATCTAGAAATATTTCAAGTTTTTCTGGTGGTAGCTCCTGTGCCTGAATATGAGTGCCCAAACTAAAGTAAATAGCGCCATGTTCGGCTTCGTCCAAAAATTGCTGTATATCGCTGGGTTAAAATTTATTTGGATAGATGTGAATACCACCAACACCTAGGTATCATGTTGTCCATTTTAGGTCCAGGTAACTCTAGAGATGTGTAGTTATTAATCAACATGGCTGAAAGATTTCTAGTCATGGCCGACGTACTCGGGAAATCAACTAAAAAATTGTTTAAAATGTTTATTTATTTTTAAAATGGGAGTGTACACTGAAAATTCGTATTTGAATATACAAAAAGTTAACAATAGTCCGTTCAAAATAAACATATGAAATAATCCCCACAGAGCCAAATTTTGATAAAGGTTCACGTTCGCCGTCAGCAAGAAAACTTAAAAAATCTCCATCGACCCTATGTGTGCTAAAAAAGTTATTCGGTATCAAAGGTCAAAATTTTAGTTTTTTGGACTTTTTCCGAAAAATTACTTGAGATCAAGTTACTCTTACAGGTCAATTCTACTGTGGTAATAACTTTATTATTACCGGCAAACAAATTCACTCGGCAACTTTTACTCCTTTTTGGTATTCTGAGGGCAAAAGTTTGCTGGTAACACCGTTACCACCAAAATAGGTGGTAACATGTGGTAACATCAATATAAAACAGCTGATGTTTACTTTGAAAAATAAAAAAGCGAAAGTGCAATTGGACAAAATAAAGTGATAATTAAACAAAATAAATAAAACAAAGTGAAAATCAAACAAATAAACAGGTATATAGTATTAATAAATCACAATAAAAACTGTGTATAACGTTTCTAACGCCAGTAATTCCTTTAGTATAGTAAAAATGTCCGCGTTAATACTATTGCTGCTGGCTGAAGAAGATGAAAATGATGAAATTTTGGAGCGGAGACACAACTTGAAAAGCCTTCGGGACAGTCATGACCGTTGCAACTTCCTTCCAATATTTTCAAGCAACATTTTCGTTTGCCAAAAGAAGCCTGTAAAATGCTCATAGAAGAGTTGTGGTTTGCTTTTCAATTCACCATACACACTGGTGAGTTGTTTTGCCATTAGAGCGTTACCATCTGCTCAGAATCGCAGCCACTTTATTTGGTAACGTATTTTAGGGAAAATTGTTTGCCGATGGCAATTTTACCGGTAACGCGCAGCATAGGGCTGTTAGAGAAAAAATGCCAAGACCATATTTGTAGAGAATTCGTTTTTAACACATATAGGATCGCTAGGGATTTTGCTCTGTGAGAATGAATAGGTTTGTTTATTGGGCTGCTCTAGCTTACGCCAGTTTGAGATATTTCACAAAATTGTGTTTAAAGAACACTGTTCTTGCTCTAGGTTGCTCTATCTTTTGTTTCATGAGTACGCTCAAAACAAAACTAGAGTAATCCAGATCACAAATTTCTGCTCTAGCTTTTTTTATGGAGTAAGTTAGAGCAGAGAAGTAATTGTCAGTCAGGAAAAAAAAAATTTTTGAAAACTTCAAAAAAATTAGCTTGCAAGAAAATCAACACAGTAAAAAATTAAAGTTTACTTTTAATACCAGTCGGTATTGAAATTAAGCCTTTTTGGAATTATATTTGAGTTTTAATACTAAATAGTATTAATTTAAGACTCTGAATTTTTTTTAATTCCAAATAGTTTTAAAATAATACCAAAATAATACTAAAGCGCTCTCTCCCTAGCGTTTTCTCTCATTATAATGTTTTAGGTACTATTTGTTTTAAAACAAAGCCTGAAAAGTATTAAATGAATTACTTTTTAGCATTAAATTAAGTCCGGTGGTTTGTTTGCTCAGAGCACGCGGTTCGTCGCTATTGCGACACTACATTAAGAACAACAGTGCAATTAGACGCTGACAAACATAAGTACTCGATGGCTTGATAGTATACATCTCCGTTGAGCATTCAATAAATTGTGAGTTCGACTCTCGGTGAAGGCAATATAATAAAACTGTAATTTTTTTTGCCTGAGAGAATCTTCGACTGAATTCCTCTCTCACGAGAAATCAGACCGAACATGGTATTAATTTAATACTTTTTTGGCGTTGTTATATATAAACACCAAAAAGGTATTAAAGTTAGACTTTTATTTTTACTGTGAATGTTTTTGTATACGTGAAAGAGAAATCTTGCAGAAAATGAATTGATTTCTTAGGGTTCTTTTTAATAAGATGATCTTAGGGTGCCTAACAAGAAGATATGACTTATTAACTGATTTCCGCATAATTTTATGTGTTTATAAGATGATCTTAGGGTTCCTAACAAGAAGATTTGACTTATTAATGTTTTCAAAGGGAAATCTTGCAGAAAACGAAATGATTTCTTAGGGTTCTTTTTAATAAGATGATCTTAGGGTTCCTAACAAGAAGATTCGACTTATTAATGTTTTCAAAATGAAATCACATATTATTGAGAAGATCTTCTTTTTGATATTTCAAATAAAAAAAATAAAAATTATATTTCAGAGTTCTTACATTGTCTTCGAGAACTTCAGATTATCAGTTACGATTCAGTTTTAGATTTCTCTTGAATTGCCTTTACCTTCTTATGTTGCCTTTTTATATTTCCTTCAAGCCATCTCACCGCACTCTTCCTTACATTGCCTTTCATACTTGCCATATTGCCTCCACCGCGAATCGAACTAACCACATATTGAACACAGGTGCTTACCATCGAGCCATCGGGTACTTCTGCTTCCCAGCGTATAATTGTTCTAAATGATGTCTGCTGATGATGATGCAAGATTTCCCTTTGAAAACATTAATAAGTCAAATCTTGTTATTAGGAACCCTAAGATCATCTTATTAACACATACAATTATGCGGAAATCAGTTAATAAGTCATATCTTCTTGTTAGGAACCCTAAGATCATCTTATTAACACATACAATTATGCGGAAATCAGTTAAGAAGTCATATCTTCTTGTTAGGAACCCTAAGATCATCTTATTAAAAAGAACCCTAAGAAATCAATTCATTTTCTGCAAGATTTCTCTTTGAAAACATTAATAAGTCAAATCTTCTTGTAAGGAACCCTAAGATCATCTTATTAAAATAAGAAGTTTTTCCTTTTTCATCTTTTTTTCATATTTTTAAGGAAATCTTGAAAAGATTTTCTTATTAATAACACATATAAAAAGAAATCGAAAAGAAATAAGAAGAAATTGCACTTAATAATATCAATAAGAATTTCCTCATTAAACCAAATAGATTTGCGTATAGTTTTTTTTTTTTTTCGTTTCCGTCGTTTCGACTACCCCTCAGCCCTAAACCCGCTCATGAAGACAATCTTATTAATTTTATTAGGCATTTTTGGCTCTATGTATATTGATTTTCTTTTTAAAGCGGGCTACTCACCTGCCAAGAAATGTCAAACTCCATATAAAAAACGCTCAAGAACTGTTTTCACACGTCAGATTTTCTTGAGCCAAGAAATAAATATGCCCGTATATATTTCTTGAGGTAAACGTGCAGATTCACGGCAAAGGTGAGTAAATATTTCACTAAACATGTTTTATACATTTTTATAAGAGTAATTTGCAAAAAAATGGAAAATTTGATAAACGTCAAAATTTCTTGACCAGGCACAAGAAATATATGCTCCACTTTTCTTGAGGTATTTCTTGGCAGGTGGGTAGCCCGCTGAAGAAATGTGGAAAAAATTACTGTAATTTAAAGTCTAGAGGTCTAGTTTAGATTTTACAGAGTTTACCTCACACATTGGCATGCCTCAAACATTGGCATGTTTTTTTTTTGGATTTTCCGATTTTGATTTGAAAATTTACGAAACATGAAAAAATCGACATCGAATAAATCTAAATACATATTCTCAAGGGAAATTGGCTGCTGAATCCGATTTCGATAACAGAATTTAATCAGAACAGTCCAAAATTATTTTTTAATGTTTTTGTTAACCTAAGTTAGAGAAGAACCGCGACCTGTTAAGCTAATTCTGATCACGGATTTGGATTAAGCTCGCCAAAATACATGAAAATTAATGTATTGAGTTCATAGATCAGTCAACTTTATGTGTTTCCTGGCTGCGACATTTGAAGACCGTAAAACTATACCTTCGCAGAGAAAGCATATATTAAGCAAAATTATGTTTAAACGTATATGAGAAATGTATATTTTTGGTTATGATATTGATCATGTAAGGATAATTAATCATGTAGAATATCAATCAACAAAATTTACTAAAAAAATTGGATCAAAAGCAACAAAAAAGATTTATTTTTTAATTTAATACTAAATAGGTTTTGACAAAGTAACGTTACAAAAAAAAGTTGTTTAACCTTATGGGCTACAACTCAATTTCCTTTAAAAATCTGTATCTATCTTTTTTGTACATGAACATATGCATTTTTGACAATTTTTGAAAGGAAAAATGGGAAATCGAAAAAACATGCTAATTTTTGAAGCTAGAATACTGGAAAACGGCTAGTCTGAGAAAATTTCGGTCAATGCAAATTCTGTAGGGAATTCGATTTAAATATACATCTGTTTACTACGGAACGGGCGAGGTGTTTAGTAAATCGGGATCAAAGGTCAAAATTTTAGGTTTTTTAGACTTTTATCGAAAGCGGATGCTATTCACAATGATTTTCACCGTGCAAGGGCACATTTTTCTTTTGCCGTTTATTTATCTCTTGTAAAGCCTATACCGAGCTCTCGAGCTAGAGCTACCTTTCCCCTTTGTATAATTTAAAAAAATACTAGTCCGTTAAGATCTTTTGTTATTTAGAATTGTGGAAAACTGCCATTAGAATCTGTGATGCCATGCGTAGGGGAAAGAGGCTACATGTATGGAAATTCAGCCTTAATTTTGGGATAAAGGGAAAAAATGACAGATTTTCAATATTTGCTTAAATGTAGGGAATTTCTTTTAACTAGCCTAAATGTAAGAAAATATTGAATGATATTAATTAAAAAGTTTAAAAATTGTATCGACATTGTTAAAACTCGGCAGGGAGTTTGATGTAATGAAAACAAGCCCTTACAATTTAATTCTTTTACATACATGAACACACTCGCTTGCCAGGACTCAAAATTTTGTTGGTACTGTGTTTTTGAACATACTCATTTGTCAACAAGTCACAAAAATAATTATACATCCCTTTATGGGAAGTTCTAACCAATTTCAATAATTTATTATTTCACACATAAAATGGGGATTTCGAGTTGGGGACTTTGATTTTGACGATTTTGATTTGCGGATTATGAGCTTGGGGATTTTGAATTAGGGGATTTCGGTTTTGGGGATTTTGATTTTGGGGATTTTGTAAGTTTCTACTGATTTCTGTTCGACGAAAAATTAGCAGAAATGAGATTTTGACAGCTTTTTACAAGACTCTCTTCTGCTGACAGTTCTTTGCTGTATTTTTCAAGAAACATACCTTGTATATTTTATAGGAATGTAAATCTCGATGTCAGTTTTTTAATTCAAATTTGACTAAGCTCTGGAGTCAAATGTCCCACGAGTCACGATGGGATGTCCCATATATTTTTTTAACTCAGAGCTAACTGCAAATAAGGGTTTAAACTTCGGCATCACTCAAAAAACCTTCTGGAAGTGTTTTGCTGTTAACAACAACAAAAACAACAACAACAACAAAAGGGGTTAAACTCATTCGATTTGACAAGTTTTCAAATTAACCTTGAGTTAAAAAGTCGTGAGTGGGTCTCACTTATTTATTTTCAAGGGCTTATCATCACTTCCTCTATTCTCCTCCACAACCCTAGAAAGTTCATAACGTTTTATTTTTAATTAAAAAATATATTTATACTACTAAATAATTCAAAAAAAAACTAAACACAATTTATGATGTTTTATTGAACTTTTTGTTTGCTTGCATTGCCTTTAAATCTTCGCCATATCCAACAGATCAGTACAATTGCCAACACAAGCGGCACTGTAACAGTGGCGGCGAAAAATGTGATTACATCCAATAAATAGAATTGATACCAATTCAAATCCAAACCAGCAGCTCGCATATGACGCGCTCCCTTGTGACATATCACATAATCGACCCAATACATAGCGGTTTCACGTGGTCCCATAGGACGATCGCGAAAGATTTGAGACATTCGTTTCATAGTATCACGATATTTAGGCTCGTATAACACTTTGTGGAGAGCATTCTTTAGGTCGTCACGAGTAAGTGTGTTTATATTTAATGGAACGGTATAACCGGACATCGCACCCTTCTTTATATTTAAATGCTGTGTGTAAGAGAAAGAAAAAACAGAGAGCATTTTTAATTCAGCCGCTATATGAACCCATATATTACATGTTTTGTTAAGTAATTTCGGACCTATTTTTTTCTGCTCACCCTAATATGTTTATATGTATGTATTCCGGGTCCATTTACCTACCTGATCAAATAAGAAAGGTATACCAACGACTGGTACGCCATAGTAAACTGCTTCTTGTGTACCAAACATTCCACCATGTGAGATAAAAGCGCGTACATTGGGGTGTGGCAAGATATCATTCTGTGGCATCCATGGTTTAATCATAACATTACTGGGCACATTTTCTAAAGTAATATTATCAAATTTCCATAAAACGCGTTGCTTTAGATTGCGAAATACATCTAGAAATATTTCAAGTTTTTCTGGTGGTAGCTCCTGTGCCTGAATATGAGTGCCCAAACTGAAGTAAATAGCGCCATGTTCGGCTTCGTCCAAAAATTGCTGTATATCGCTGGGTAAAGATTTATTTGGATAGATGTGAATACCACCAACACTTATCATGTTGTCCATTTTAGGTCCAGGTAGCTCAAGAGGCGTGTAGTTATTAATCAACATGGCTGAAAGATTTCTGGTCATGGCCGACGTACTCGGGAAATCAACTAAAAAATGGTTTAAAATAAATTTTTGATTTTGGCGACCTTTAAATTTAACACTTCTTTCTTCAAACTGGCTCTAGGTCAATAAATTAAACACGTCGTTGTTGTTGTTTTTTCCAATATATTTCGATCTCCAACGGAGATCGTCTTCTAGGACTACAATGATAAATAAATAAAATACTGTATTTTACACAATTTATCGGATCTTGGCGTAAAATTCGATATATTGACATATCATTCAATATGCTGTCCATTCTTAACCTATACGAAACGTGACCGTAGCTATGAAAAAAACAGATTATAGGTTAAGAATGGACAACATATTGAATGATATGTCAATATATCGAATACGATTATATATTAAGATTACAGACCAAAAACAACCAGTTAGCAGAAAAATTGCATAAATTAGGTCTTATAACAAAAGCAGAAAAATATAAAATGACCACGCAACAGCTATTCCACCCCGAATATATGGTTTACCAAAAGTTCACAAAGAAAATATGCCATTAAGACCCATTTGTTCCATGATAAATGCTCCGTCCTATAATTTATGTAAATACTTGACTAATATTTTAAAAAATCTGACCATGAAATCTATGTTCAATGTTAAAAGTGCATTAGAATTTAAGGACAAAGTCAATGACTCCTATATATGTGACGATGAGCGTTTTGTATCGTTTGATGTGATATCACTATTCCCAAGTATACCAACAGACTTGGCTATACAGACAATTCCGGCGAAATGGGAGGAGATTAAACCACATACGAATATGCCAAAGAATCTTTTTATGGAAATAGTGACGTTTTGTATTTGTGAAAATCGATATTTTAAGTACATATGAGGAACGAGTATATACGCAATTAAAGGGTCTTCCAATGGGATCGCCGGCATCACCAATCGTCGCCGATATTGTAATGGAAGAAATTTTAGGAAAAGTAGTAAACAACACGAGACGACTTAGTAAATATGTAGACGATGTGTTTGCATTGTGTTAAATTCATACCACAAAGATATACAATTCACGATGGAGTATAAATTACTTATCTAAACATCCGAAGAATATGATATTTAATACAGCAAAAAATTTTATCCGGCGAGTATTAGATACTAGTGATCCAATTTTTCACTCGGAGAATAAAAAACGTATTGAGCACATTTTAAAGATGAACGATTTCCCGTCAGGGGTTATACGTACATAAGTTGATAAACACGCATACACACAGAAAAATTTCTTACATTTTTAGTTAACATGATTCATGTTAAATCAACATGAACACCTCTTGTACGTAAAACAAAGACAATTAGAATTACATTAGTGTGTATCCCTTACACTAAATTCGGTTTGTTTAAACATGAACAAGTGTTGTTTTCGAGCATCATCTGTTCCCCATAAAAGCTTGTGAACAGAATTGTTCTCAAAAGAACAGAATTTAAGTCAGTGTGTAGATACCGACTTGATGAAAAGTTGTATATATTATAAATAATTAATATATTGTGAAATTTATAATTTCTTAACTTGCGAATAAGTTGTGAAGTTTTGCAAAAAGTTTTGGGTAAGTAATTTGTGATGTTTTTCATATTTTGTAAACGCTTCCTGCTAAAACACGTCCAAAAATGTCGGGCTGGGTTGAAAACAACGCGCACTATACATAAATACCATATACTACCTACGCTTGGATAATTTAAAGAGCTTTCAATGAAACAATTTTTATTTAATTTTCAGATTGGGTTTTGTTGTTGCTGTTTTCGATGCAGAAGTTGCCAATGATTGGATTTAAATAAGTATATGTATATGTATGTACATATATGTACTTTTATTATTTAAAATGATGATCGTGTTAATTTAACATGTCTGATCGTGTTGATTTAACAAGAAAAATAATGTTGTATCAACAGGAAATCATGTTGATTCAAACCTTTGTGATCATGTTAAATTCACATGAGGCTACTGTTTCACTGTTCCTACATGTTAAATCAACATGAAGGAACAGTGAAACAGTAGCTTCATGTTAGAATAACATGAGCGATAGTGTTGAAAAATAATAACCTGAAAAAGTGTTAAAAAAGTGTTGATTCAACATGAAAATTATTCTGCGTGTAATAACGGTACCAAATCTAACATCGAAGATAAAAAACCGATCACATACAAATCTATTGTATATGTATATACCTGGCTTTTCCGAAAGATTACAATGTTCAAATATTTATGATAGGGAAAAAATCGGAATAGCACACAAACCGGCGTACACAAATCAAATATTTTTGAAGAATATGAAAAGCAAGTTGGAAACGATAGAAAAAAATAATGTTGTATACAAAATACCATGTGCAGGAGACGGAGATAACGAATGCACGAAAGAATATGTTGGTACTACGAAAAACAAGTTAAAAACACGAATAGCAGGGCACCGATCCGACATCAAATGTTTACAATCAAATAACACGCATAAAACAGCACTTGCGGCCCACTGTGCGGAGAGCGGGCATAAACCAGACTTTGACGCGGTGAGTATACTACAACAAGAACAACATTACAACAAACGATTCACTTTGGAGATGCTCCATATAATAGACACGGACGAGAACAAGAGACTGAACTACAAGAAAGATTGTGAAGCAGTCGCACATATCTACCGCCACTTACTTGACTCACGAAAATCAGTTCAAAACAGCACGTCGAACTGATTAGATGATCTCCACCTGACATCTAAGAACATGTATGTATGTTTGCAGAAATGCGAATTCGTCTATGCATAAATTTCTATACATATACATACATATATATATGCCTGTGATAAATTGTGTAAAATACAGTATTTTATTTATTTATGATTGTAGTCCCAGAAGACGATCTCCGTTGGAGATCGAAATATATTGGAAAAAACAACAACAACAACATGTTTAATTTATTGACCTAGAGCCAGTTTGAAGAAAGAAATGGTTTAAAATATTTATTTATTTTTAACATGGGAGTGTACACTGAAAATTCGTATTAGAATATACAAAAAGTTAACAATAGTCCGGTTAAAATAAACATATGAAACAACAATAATCCCCACAGTGTCAAATTTTGGTAAAGGTTCACGTTCGCCGTCAGCAAGAAAACTTAAAAAGTCTCCATCAGGTTTTTTAGACCTGCAAATTCTCTACTAATATGGTCCGACAAAAAACGGGTTCTATAGAAATTTTTGAAAAACAAGATAAATTATATTAACTGGTTTACTAAAGTTCTCGAGAAAAATCCTGAAAAGTCCATACGTGGCATATAATTTTCAAGCTAATTTTACAATCGCGAAATCTCAGAACTGGTTACTCTTAGAGAAAAAATGCCAGGACCATATTTGTAGAGAATTCCTAGGCCTACAATTTGGTCTCACTTTTTTAGCACATATAGGATCGTTAGGGACTTTTAAAGTTTTCTTCCTGACGTCTTTATACCGAAATTTTGCTCTGTGAGAATGAATGATCCAAAAGGTAAGGGTTTGGTTAATTTTCCCATATATGAATGCGTATCTGACGGACTCGGCACTGAAACGAATAAAGCGTTTTTTCTGTATTTTGAACACAAATCGAACTACCTCTAAACTTTCGTAGCAGTGGTTTGATATTTTGATTTGTTTTGATTTCAGATGGAAATATCGACTAAGAATTTAGTTCGTCTCTATCCTGAGTCCGTCATACATATGCATATATATACTTAGCTGACTTTCTCACTCCCCATTCACTTATGTTTGTATACACTTACTTGCCAAATGTCCAAAATATTTATTCACAAGTTCATCCATTTTTCTATAAAAACTTGCTTCTCTTGAGTAATCAAATTTCAAAGTATAATAAGTGTTTTTTACACGCTCCCAAAAGTTCATCCGATCCGTAAAAGGCATATACATGATAGGCACATAGGACAACGGTGATATGAAACCAAACATTTCACTCATGTAGGTTTGTTGTGCAAATGTTGCAGTACTTATAACGGGTATATCGTAGATATGGGCCAAAGCCAGAAATGCATCTTGACATGCTTGTTCGACTAACAACAAATCGTAGACACCTTTAGTTTTCTTAGCGTTGATAATTGCTTGTATTTTCGGTTGTTTAAGAGCATGCTCGGTAGTTCCAATACCAAATAAATCAAGCATTTTAAAAATAAGTGATGGATTGTTTACGTAATCTAACTGTGAAGTTACGCCGGTTTCTGCTTGACCTGAAAACAATCACAAATAAGTATCTACATATCGTTACCTTAATTCAAAAAGGCCCTAATTGACACATTTTTCGAAATTGACTTTTTTACATAGTTAAGTATGATATAGTAAAATACACACTCACAACAAATTCCAAGGAGTTACTAGCGGTAATAACGGAAATATTCCAAATTAACAAAGCTATATTTCCATGGGGTCAATGTAAAAAAAATTTGGTTTTTTGCCTCTCCTGTAAAATTTCCTTTAATTGTTAGGATTTTTTTTTTTGACAATGCTGCACACTTTTCTCCATATATGCATCCCAAAATAAACATTTTCAGTTCTATGGAAAAAAATGTCTGATGCCCTAAAAAAAAATTTTAACAATTAAAGGAGATTTTTGAGATACTTAAAATTTTTTTTTACTGTATTTTTTGTGAATTTTTTTCCTATATTAAAAAGAAAAAGTTGGTTTGATCCAATATATCGCTCGTTCCAAAGTAAATAGCTGTATTTCAAAATTTGAATTTTTTGGGAAAACGAGTTCAAACTTTTGTTTTTCAGAGAGCTCCATTACAAAAAATAAATTCAAAGGCATCCATGGACGCCATTTCCGTACTTTTGATCATTTTGCTATTAAGAAAACCAGCAGTCTGTTTGTTTATCATAAACCGCGAAAAACGAAAATTTTGATTTATATCTCTTTACTTTGGAACGGGCGATTTACAGATTTTTAGCTACTTACTATACTGCCAGTAATCGAATTCTGGCTCGATTAGTATCTCCGTAAAATTTTTTCCCAAATTCAATGGTTTTAAAGTCTCTGCAGTTATCATGGTTACCTAATTTAAATGGTGTTTAAGTTTATTAAATTTTTTTTTTAATTATTTCTCACTACAGTATAACCAAATAAATTGTACTTTGAAACTATAATTGGTTTCTTTAGCTAAGGAACCAACTAACCGTTTGATTGAAAAGCTTTTTAAATTACAATTAAACGGTGTCCAATTAACCTGGTAATACTGTATTCAATTTGTGTACCTCATGTCCACGTTGCACCAACTCCTTTATTATCGAGCGATGCATCTGGAAATGACTTCTACCGGCTAGAGAGTAGACTGCGAGTATTTTAGCGCCATTTGTTGTTGGTGTTTGCGACAGCAGCGCAGTCACAGCCAATATTGTGACAACAAACATTTTCGAATTCTAAATTGAAAAAGAAGACAAATTATTTTAGTTAAAGCATTACAACCATTGAATATTATTAAAATATTATCTTAAATTCTCAAACTTTTAATTTCATAATAAAGAAGCGTATCAAAACTGTATAAACACTAAATCGTTTTTTTTTTTTGCAGCAGAAATATGCTTGATTTTTTTCTAGTGAAACCTTTAAATCACTTTGGTCTTGATAATTTTAGATTTCACAGAAATTTTTTTTTTTGGTAATTTACTTTCAGCTAAACACGGAAATTTCAAAATCTACACGACTATTAAAATGTTAAATTACCATTTTTTTATATTCTCAATTTTTTAAAGTTCTTTTGTTTTAGCGGTAGCACAAAATTCCTATTTCAGTGGTCACTCTGCGGCAATTCAATTTATACTAAAATAATAATAGACAAGTCTGAGCTTGCAGTACAATTTTTGGAGGCAGTTCAACTATCTAAGGCAGAACGTCTTTATCAATTGAGTCATTTAAAGCACAAGTGCCATAAGTCCACTTTTCGAAAATCTGAAAAAATTATAGTAATTTTTTTCACATTTCTTAAAAAGAAAGTCAATATAATTTTTGAAAAAAAACCAAATTTTGTATTTTTGGCCCGGTCTAATAAACATAAACAACCGACTAATGAAATTGTCCTCTAAGTTGCGAAATGATCATAATTAAAATGGCGTCCATGGATGCCTTTGAATTTAATTTTTATAATGGAGCTCTATGAAAAATAAAAGTTTGAAGTCATTTTCCCAAAATATGTACATTTTTATGTGCATCTGTTTACTACGGAACGGTAATATTCGTACTTCTTATTAAAATAAGGTACTACTACCTTTATATATCTTATTCAAGTAAATTCGTATATTCGGCAATTTTCATTCAAATACCTATATCGTTGGACCATATACATACATTAAAGGCTTATCTTTTTTTAACAAATATGCGTAATTACAAGTACTAGACATTCAGTCCAGGTGTTATCTTCAGACATTAACTAAGCGATATGTGATTTGATAACTGCATGATTTTTTTTTAGCATTATGCTTGCTTTCATTTAATAATAACAATGATAATAATTTGTAGAGCTCTCGATTTCGTTCGCACACTTTCGAGTAGCCCGGGCAAATGTTGAACGAGTACTCGAAACCTCGCTCAAAGCTTAATACTAGAAAATTGTCCAGCATGAACCCGAGCATATCGAGCAATTTGAGCAATGTTCTTATTTATTACATATATTATTTTCTTAGCACTTAATGTTCAAGTCTCGGAATTTTTTCAAAACAAAGTGGATATATTGCTGAGATGCAAAATATATGCAAGCTTTTGCATTTTTTAGCTAGGAAGTTGTGGTATTTTTATGGGGCCCTACCACTCTGAAACAGTTTTAAAACTAAAGATTTTGCTGCTTCTTATACACCGACTATAAAAATACTCAGGAGCCGCCGTACTCGCCCCTAGGGTATACGATAACCAATTTAGAGTGTCCAAAACGAGTTCAAATGTATGACCGATCCCCATCCACCCACGCCAGTGACACATCCCTAGAAACCCCAACTAGGGGGATTTCCCATACAAAAATGAAAATCAAGATTTTTTGCACACTCAAAAAACAGCTGGTATCAGGTACAAATAGTAGTGTCAATATGCAACTTTGGAGTATCAATTTTTCTTCATCAAACGTATTCAATTGATATTTTATAAGTTGTAATTTAATATCTTTGAATATCAATTATATGATTTATGCTACTATATTGATATCTAGTATTAGTGGATTCAATTTGACATTTTTGAAGTGACAATCTAATACTTTTCTTCAGCGATTCAATAACTAAAATGAAGATTTGATACTTTTCACTATCTTTTTTATATGATGCATTGTTCCATTGATACGAAGAAAATGATACTTCTAGAAATTTCATTTTAACCCAACCGGTATGAAACCGATACCGATACATTTTTTTTTAGTGTACGTATTTTTGTTTCATCGTTGTGAGCCATACTACCAAATTTCATTAAAATACATGGCCGTCGAAAAAATTGTAGGTGGCTCAGTTCAAAAAATTCAATTCATAGTGACTAGGCTATATTTTCCTGGTGATTTTATGAGTTTGCATAAATCGTTTTGTTATCTGTAACTTATCACTGCACAGTGGGCCAGGAAGGGGTCAAAAGTGGACATAATTCAAAATCTAATCGTAATAGCTTACAAATTGCTAATTTTTACCACGCTTTTATTAGGTTCACTTGTATGGTTGCTTGTTTGTTTGTTTGCTTGCTTGTATGTATGTGACTCTCGTTCGGTCTAAGCCCCAGTGGCCCAAAACCGTAAAATGTCCCTAAAATATGGGTATCAAACGAAAGGTAAAGGCCCCAGGTTTCATTTGGACATCGACATATTTCGCTAAATTTATCGATAACTGAGCTATCGGTCAAAATGTGATTGCCCAAAAACCTTAACATTTCCCTACAATATGGGCGAGGTGTTTAGTAAATCGGGATCAAAGGTCAAAATTTTAGGTTTTTTAGACTTTTATCGAAAGCGGATGCTATTCACAATGATTTTCACCGGGCAAGGGCACATTTTTCTTTTGCCGTTTATTTATCCCTTGTAAAGCCTATAGCTCTCGAGCTAGAGCTACCTTTCCCCTTTGTATAATTTAAAAAAATACTAGTCCGTTAAGATCTTTTGTTATTTAGAATTGTGGAAAACTGCCATTAGAATCTGTGATGCCATGCGTAGGGGAAAGAGGCTACATGTATGGAAATTCAGCCTTATTTTTGGGATAAAGGGGAAAAAAGGACAGATTTTCAATATTTGCTTAAATGTAGGGAATTTCTTTTAACTAGCTAAATTTAATTCTTTTACATACATGAACACACTCGCTTGCCAGGACTCAAAATTTTGTTGGTACTGTGTTTTTGAACATACTCATTTGTCAGCAAGCTTGACAAAGGATCAGTCACAAAAATAATTATACACCCCTTTATGGGAAGTTCTAACCAATTTCAATAAGTTATTATTTCACACATAAAATGTGGATTTCGAGTTGGGGACTTTGATTTTGACGATTTTGATTTTGCGGATTATGAGCTTGGGGATTTTGAATTAGGGGATTTCGGTTTTGGGGATTTTGTAAGTTTCTACTGATTTCTGTTCGACGAAAAATTAGCAGAAATGAGATTTTGACAGCTTTTTACAAGACTCTCTTCTGCTGACAGTTCTTTGCTGTATTTTTCAAGAAACGTACCTTGTTTATTTCATAGGAATGTAAATCTCGATGTCAGTTTTTTAATTCAAATTGGACTAAGCTCTGGAGTCAAATGTCCCACGAGTCACGATGGGATGTCCCATATATTTTTTTAACTCAGAGCTAACTGCAAATAAGGGTTTAAACTTCGGCATCACTCAAAAAACCTTCTGGAAGTGTTTTGCTGTTAACAACAACAACAACAAAAACAACAACAACAAAAGGGGTTAAACTCATTCGTTTTTGAAAAGTTTTCAAATTAACCTTGAGTTAAAAAGTCGTGAGTGGGTCTCAGTTATTTATTTTCAAGGACTTATCCTCACTTCCTCTATTCTCCTCCACAACCCTAGAAAGTTCATAACGTTTTATTTTTAATTAAAAAATATATTTATACTACTAAATAATTTTAAAAAAAACTAAACACAATTTATCATGTTTTATTGAACTTTTTGTTTGCTTGCATTGCCTTTAAATCTTCGCAATATCCAACAGATCAGTACAATTGCCAACACAAGCGGCACTGTAACAGTGGCGGCGAAAAATATGATTACATCCAATAAATAGAATTGATACCAATTCAAATCCAAACCAGCAGCTCGCATATGACGCGCTCCCTTGTGACGTATCACATAATCGACCCAATACATAGCGGTTTCACGTGGTCCCATAGGACGATCACGAAAGATTTGAGACATTCGTTTCATAGTATCACGATATTTAGGCTCGTATAACACTTTGTGGAGAGCATTCTTTAGGTCGTCACGAGTAAGTGTGTGTATATTTAATGGAACGGTATAACCGGACATCGCACCCTTCTTTATATTTAAATCCTGTGTGTAAGAGAAAGAGAAAACAGATAGCATTTTTAATTCAGCCGCTATATGAACCCATATGTTACATGTTTTGTTAAGTAATTTCGGACCTATTTTTTCTGCTCATCCTAATATGTTTATATGTATGTATTCCGGGTCCATTTACTTACCTGATCAAAACAGAAAGGTACACCAACGACTGGTACGCCATAGTAAACTGCTTCTTGTGTACCAAACATTCCACCATGTGAGATAAAAGCGCGTACATTGGGGTGTGGCAAAATATCATTCTGTGGCATCCATGGCTTAATCATAACATTACTGGGCACATTTTCTAAACTTATATTATCGAATTTCCATAAAACGCGTTGCTTTAGATTGCGAAATACATCTAGAAATATTTCAAGTTTTTCTGGTGGTAGCTCCTGTGCCTGAATATGAGTGCCCAAACTAAAGTAAATAGCACCATGTTCGGCTTCGTCCAAAAATTGCTGTATATCGCTGGGTAAAGATTTATTTGGATAGATGTGAATACCACCAACACCTATCATGTTGTCCATTTTAGGTCCAGGTAGCTCAAGAGGTGTGTAGTTATTAATCAACATGGCTGAAAGATTTCTGGTCATGGCCGACGTACTCGGGAAATCAACTAAAAAATTGTTTAAAATGTTTATTTATTTTTAAAATGGGAGTGTACACTGAAAATTCGTATTTGAATATACAAAAAATAACAATAGTCCGTTCAAAATAAACATATGAAATAATCCCCACAGAGCCTAATTTTGATAAAGGTTCACGTTCGCCGGCAGCAAGAAAACTTAAAAAATCTCCATCGATCCCATGTGTGCTAAAAAAAAGTTATTCGGGATCAAAGGTTTCAGGTTTTTTAGACCTGCAAATTCTCTACTAATATGGTCCGACAAAAAACGGGTTCTATAGAAATTTTTGAAAAACAAGATAAATTAAATTAACTGGTTTACTAAAGTTCTCCAGAAAAATCCTGAAAAGTCCATACGTGGCATATAATTTTCAAGCTAATTTTACAATCGCGAAATCTCAGAACTGGTTACTCTTAGAGAAAAAATGGCAGGACCATATTTGTAGAGAATTCCTAGGTTTACAACTTGGTCTCACTTTTTTAGCACATATAGGATCGTTAGGGACTTTTAAAGTTTTCTCTCTGATCGCGAACCCAAAATTTAGCTCTGTGGGAATGAATGATCCAAAAGTTAAGGTTTGAATAAATTTCCCATACACGAATGCATATCTGACGGACTCAGCACTGAAATGAATAAAGCGTTTTCTCTGTATTTTGAAACAAATCGAACTACTTTAAAACTTTCGTAGAAGTGGTTTAATATTTTGATTTGATTTGATTTAAGATGGAAATATCGACTAAGAATTTAGTTCGTCTCTATCCTGAGTCCGCCATACATATGCATATATATACTTAGCTGACTTTCTCACTCCCCATTCACTTATGTTTGTATACACTTACTTGCCAAATGTCCAAAATATTTATTCACAAGTTCATCCATTTCTCTATAAAAACTTGCTTCTCTTGAGTAATCAAATTTCAAAGTATAATAAGTGTTTTTTACACGCTCCCAAAAGTTCATCCGATCCGTAAAAGGCATATAAATGAAAGGCACATAGGACAACGGTGATATGAAACCAAACATTTCACTCATATAGGTTTGTTGTGCAAATGTTGCAGTACTTATAACGGGTATATCGTAGATATGGGCCAAAGCCAGAAATGCTTCTTGACATGCTTGTTCGACTAACAACAAATCGTAGACACCTTTAGTTTTCTTAGCGTTGATAATGGCTTGTATTTTCGGTTGTTTAAGAGCATGCTCGGTAGTTCCAATACCAAATAACCAATGCATTTTAAACATAAGGGACGGATTGTTTACGTAATCTAACTGTGAAGTTACGCCGGTTTCTGCTTGACCTGCAAACATTACCAAATAAGTATCTACATATCGTTACCTTAATTCAAAAAGGCCCTAATTGACACATTTTTCGAAATTGACTTTTTTACATAGTTAAGTATGATATAGTAAAATACACACTCACAACAAATTCCAAGGAGTTACTAGCGGTAGTAACGGAGATATTCCAAATTAACAAAGCTATATTTCCATGGGGTCAATGTAAAAAATATTTGGTTTTTTGCCTCTCCTGTAAAATTTCCTTTAATTGTTAGGATTTTTTTTGACAATGCTGCACACTTTTCTCCATATATGTATCCCAAAATCAACATTTGCAGTTCTATGGAAAAAAATGTCTGATGCCCTAAAAAAAAATTTTAACAATTAAAGGAGATTTTTGAGATACTTAAACTTTTTTACTGTTTTTTTTGTGAATTTTTTTCGTATTTTTTGTGTAATTTTTGCCCACCCCCGTGGTTCCGAACTGTTTGAACATACAAAAATATAGCCCCGGGGGGTGGACCGATTTCAACAATTTTGTACACAGTCAATACCTTTAATGAGGGGATCTAATGCGATTTATGAGATATTTTCCTTTTTTGCGCTGAAATTAAAATTTGTATTTAATTTTTTTTTATAGGTCCAAGGGAGCTACCCATAGGGGTGTCCGATTTCAACACTTCTAAAGTTATATGCAAAAATATATAATAATACATAGCAGAAAGAACACCTAAACTTAAAATTTATTCCCAAAAATTTGCTTTTTGCTGTTTTGAACCAGACCTGTTAATAATTGATTAGTAATCGGTAATGATTAGCATTTCATTGATTATTTTTTGAGAAGCCACCTAATGATTGATTACCAATTACTTTCACTTTTTAATGATTATTTTTTCAATTGATTAAAAAAAAAATCAAAAAAAATCAAAAAAATTAAAAAAAATCAAAAAAAAATCAAAAATTCAAAAATAATCAAAAGTAATGATTACTTTTGATTTTTTGATTTTTTCCAGTACTGTTGTAGAAAAATATGTGCATACATAAATATTCACTTGCACCATCATACAAATGTATAGGTGAAGCAAGAAGTTCTTTTATATAAATGCATGTATTCATGCACATAAATATCCCTGGAGGAAAAATCTCGAGATCTTTCGTACTACTTAGTTCTCATCAAGTGGTCGAACTACAACCTAAACAGAAGACTGGAGCTTTAGCACATTCAGTCTATTATTTTTAAAAAGGTATATGTAATATGGAATGATAAGGATGATAACATATTAATATGAAAAATATGGAATGTAGCGGTGTAATTTACAACTTGTTAATAGTACTGTACGATAGTAAATCAAATGTCAAATGCCCATAAATGACTACGTCGCCCAAGTCTCTTTTGGACATAGTTGGTATGCCTATGTTTTAATTTGTGTAGCATACTTAGGCTACGGTCACACTGCAACCGACTTTTTCATCCGGTCTCATCAGAGAAATTCGAACGCGGCCAAAGTTTGTTTACATTCGGGTGAAATCAGATGAAATAGAGGAGCTCATTTAAAACACATGTGTGTGGGTGTGTGATTGTTGCCGGACGGCCGAAGTCGGTTGCAGTGTGAGCCTAGCCTTATAAGTGTTCAAATAGAACTATCCGACCGTACCCGTAGGGTATCAAACGAGAAATGTCCGACACTAGCCGTTTACATATAAAAGGACAAATTACACTAGTTTACAGACAGACCGACAAAAATTCTAAAAATGGTTGATTTGGACTTTATTGGCTTAGTAATGACTAATACTATGAATATTTTTTTGAATATCTACAATACTCAGATATCGACCTTTTACAATTCTATTGAAAGTTACAAAAAAAACGCCAAAAATACAGTTTTTCCTAGATCTTGGTAATATTACGCTTAAAGTGTTTGCAATTATACACACTAATTTTCGAAAAAATAAACAGTTCTGATTTTCACAACTTCGCATGAAAAAAACATTTTTAAAATCAATTTTTTTTTTTTTTTTTCAAAAATCGTAAAAATTCGACAAAATTTCGACTTTGGCCATCTATTGCTCAGCGATGGTTTGACCCACCCTTACATTTTATAAGTCGTTAGAAGCGTATTTTAATTTCCTTTCGAACGAGGTATCGCTTAGCTCCATCGCTTTTGCAGCATTGGCAAAAAGAAATTTTGAATAAAGTGATACCTGAAAAAACACAAAATTACCGATATCTCGAAAACCTACCTATACAAAAAATTTAAAAAATATGTTTTGTGCTTGGCTTATCAGTGCCAATTCACCCATATACATGAATATCTTGGTATTTTTTCAAATTAGTTATTTGTAAACTAGTGTTATCATCTCTCCAACCAATATAACCATTAAACCTGGCATATACTACATATACTTAGCGATCAAGGTTCATTCTAGAAATCCATGAGCCCCAAAGTGTAAGTAGGTGTATATATTTACATACAAAGATACACAGATGTTTACACTTTTAACAACAAAACTTTAAAATAATCAAAAAAAAAATCAAAAAAAAATCAAAAAAAATAAAAAAAAAATCAAAAAAAATCAAAAAAATTAAAAAAAATCAAGAAAAAATCAAAAATAATCAAAAAAAAGCCGTTTTTGATTACTTTTGATTATTTTTGGTTTTTTTGATTTTTTCTTGATTTTTTTATTTTTTTTGATTTTTTTCTGATTTTTTCTAATCGTAATCAATTAGTAATTGCTTTTTCTTGAAAGCAATTAAAATAATCATTACTAATTAAAAAAAACCTTCTAATCAATCAATTACTAATTACTAATCAAAATTAACAGCTCTGTTTTGAACACATTTTCCAAAAAAAAAAAAAAAACTTGGAAATTACAGTTTTAATTCTGATGCAGTTTTAAATATTAAAAAGAAAAAGTTGGTTTGATCCAATATATCGCTCGTTCCAAAGTAAATAGCTGTATTTCAAAATTTTAATTTTTTGGGAAAACGAGTTCAAACTTTTGTTTTTCATAGAGCTCCATTACAAAAAATAAATTCAAAGGCATCCATGGACGCCATTTTCGTACTTTTGATCATTTTGCTATTAAGAAAACCAGCAGTCTGTTTGTTTATCATAAACCACGAAAAACGAAAATTTTGATTTATATCTCTTTACTTTGGAACGGGCGATTTACAGATTTTTAGCTACTTACTATACTGCCAGTAATCGAATTCGGGCTCGATTAGTATCTCCGTAAAATTTTTTCCCAAGTTCAATGGTTTTAAAGTCTCTGCAGTTATCATGGTTACCTAAATGACATAATAATAAATGGTGTTTAAGTTTATTAAATATTTTTTTTTTTAATTATTTCTCACTACAGTATAACCAAATAAATTGTACTTTGAAACTATAATTGGTTTCTTTAGCTAAGGAACCAACTAACCGTTTGATTGAAAAGCTTTTTAAATTACAATTAAACGGTGTCCAATTAACCTGGTAATACTGTATTCAATTTGTGTACCTCATGTCCACGTTGCACCAACTCCTTTATTATCGAGCGATGCATCTGGAAATGACTTCTACCGGCTAGAGAGTAGACTGCGAGTATTTTAGCGCCATTTGTTGTTGGTGTTTGCGACAGCAGCGCAGTCACAGCCAATAGTGTGACAACAAACATTTTCGAATTCTAAATTGAAAAAGAAGACAAATTATTTTAGTTAAAGCATAACAACCATTGAATATTATTAAATGATTAAATTCTCAAACTTTCAATTTCATAATAAAGAAGCGTATCAAAACTGTATAAACACTAAATCGTTTTTTTTTTTTGCAGCAGAAATATGCTTGATTTTTTCTAGTGAAACCTTTAAATCACTTTGGTCTTGAAAATTTTAGATTTCACAGAAATTTTTTTTTTGGTAATTTTCTTTCAGCTAAACACGGAAATTTCAAAATCTCAACGACTATTAAAATATTAAAATACCATTTTATATATTCTTAATTTTTTAAAGTTCTTTTGTTTTAGCGGTAGCACAAAATTCCTATTTCAGTGGTCACTCTGCGGCAATTCAATTTATACTAAAATAATAATAGACAAGTCTGAGCTTGCAGTACAATTTTTGGAGGCAGTTCAACTATCTAAGGCAGAACGCCTTTATCAATTGATTCATTTAAAGCACAAGTGCCATAAGTCCACTTTTCGAAAATCTGAAACAATTACAGTAATTTTTTTCACATTTCTTAAAAAGAAAATCAATATAATTTTTGAAAAAAAACCAAATTTTGTATTTTTGGCCCGGTCTAATAAACATAAACAACCAACTAATGAAATTGTCCTTTAAGTTGCGAAATGATCTTAATTAAAATGGCGTCCATGGATGCCTTTGAATTTAATTTTTATAATGGAGCTCTATGAAAAATAAAAGTTTGAAGTCATTTTCCCAAAATATGTACATTTTTATGTGCATCTGTTTACTACGGAACGGTAATATTCGTACTTCTTATTAAAATAAGGTACTACTACCTTTATATATCTTATTCAAGTAAATTCGTATATTCGGCGATTTTCATTCAAATACCTATATCGTTGGACCATATACATACATTAAAGGCTTATCTTTTTTTTAACAAATATGCTGCGTAATTACAAGTACTAGACATTCAGTTCAGGTGTTATCTTCAGATTAACTAAGCGATATGTATAATGTGATTTGATAACTGCATGATTTTTTTTAGCATTATGCTTGCTTTCATTTAATAATAACAATGATAATAATTTGTAGAGCTCTCGATTTCGTTCGCACACTTTCGAGTAGCCCGGGCAAATGTTGAACGAGTACTCGAAACCTCGCTCAAAGCTTAATACTAGAAAATTGTCCAGCATGAACCCGAGCATATCGAGCAATTTGAGCAATGTTCTTATTTATTACAAATATTATTTTCTTAGCACTTAATGTTCAAGTCTCGGAATTTTTTCAAAACAAAGTGGATATATTGCTGAGATGCAAAATATATGCAAGCTTTTGCATTTTTTAGCTAGGAAGTTGTGGTATTTTTATGGTGCCCTACCACTCTGAAACAGTTTTAAAACTAAAGATGTTGCTGCTTCTTATACACCGACTATAAAAATACTTAGGAGCCGCCGTACTCGCCCCTAGGGTATACGATAACCAATTTAGAGTGTCCAAAACGAGTTCAAATGTATGACCGATCCCCATCCACCCACGCCAGTGACACATCCCTAGAACCCCCACCTAGGGGATTTCCCATACAAAAATGAAAATCAAGATTTTTTGCACTTTACATTGAAAAATCAGAAAAATGGCTCTTTTTTTGCAACTTTCAAAGGCATAGAATTGAATTTTGTGAAGTGAGCCACTTTTTTTTCGAAGTTGTACTATCTTTCTGAAACTTGTTTGTATAGTTCACAACAACAACAAAACAGTATTTTTGGGCAAGTTTTTCACAACTCAAAATCAGAGTAACTTCCAGTTAATTGCTTCTGGATTGCGCAAATGTCATAGAATCGTCGTTTGGTAGAAGATATATATTTAAAAAATCGGTTTGGCCAATCGTGAGAAAATCAAAAAGTGAGGAATTTCGAAAAGTGTTGACAGCTACATATAACTTTCAGTATCAGGTACAAATAGTAGTGTCAATATGCAACTTTGGAGTATCAATTTTTCTTCATCAAACGTATTCAATTGATATTTTATAAGTTGTAATTTAATATCTTTGAATATCAATTATATGATTTATGCTACTATATTGATATCTGGTATTAGTAGATTCAATTTGACATTTTTGAAGTGACAATCTAATACTTTTCTTCAGCGATTCAATAACTAAAATGAAGATTTGATACTTTTCACTATCTTTTTTATATGATGCATTGTTCCATTGATACGAAGAAAATGATACTTCTAGAAATTTCATTTTAACCCAACCGGTATGAAACCGATACCGATACATTTTTTTTAGTGTACGTATTTTTGTTTCATCGTTGTGAGCCATACTACCAAATTTCATTAAAATACATGGCCGTCGAAAAAATTGTAGGTGGCTCAGTTCAAAAAATTCAATTCATAGTGACTAGGCTATATTTTCCTGGTGATTTTATGAGTTTGCATAAATCGTTTTGTTATCTGTAACTTATCACTGCACAGGGGTCAAAAGTGGACATAATTCAAAATCTAATCGTAATAGCTTACAAATTGCTAATTTTTACCACGCTTTTATTAGGTTCACTTGTATGGTTGCTTGTTTGTTTGTTTGCTTGCTTGTATGTATGTGACTCTCGTTCGGTCTAAGCGCCAGTGGCCCAAAACCGTAAAATGTCCCTAAAATATGGGTATCAAACGAAAGGTAAAGGCCCCAGGTTTCATTTGGACATCGACATTTTTAGATAAAGTTATCGATAACTGAGTTATCGGTCAAAATGTGGTTGCCCGAAAACCTAAATAATTCCCTACAATATGCGTATCAAACGAAAGGGGAAGGCCGCCGGTTTCATTTGGACTTCGATATATTTCGATAGATTTATCGATAACTGAGTTATTGGTCAAAATATGATTGCCCAAAAACCTAAAAAATTCCTTACAATATGGGTATCAAACGAAAGGCGAAGGTCCTAGGTTTCATTTGGACATCGACATATTTCGATAAATTTATCGATAACTGAGTTATCGGTCAAAATGTGGTAGCCCGAAAACCTTAAAATTTCCCTACAATATGGGTATCAAACGAAAGGTGAAGGCCCCAGGTTTCACTTGGACATCGACATATTTCGATAAATTTATCGATAACTGAGTTATCGGTCAAAATGTGGTTGCCCGAAAACCTTAAAATTTCCCTACAATATGGGTATCAAACGAAAGGTGAAGGCCACAGGTATCTTTTGGACTTCGATACATTTCGATAAATTTATCGATAACCGAGTTATCGGTCAAAATGTGGTTGCCCGAAAACCTTAAAATTTCCCTACAATATGGGTATCAAACGAAAGGGGAAGGCCCCAGGTCTCATTTGGACTTCGATATATTTCGATACATTTATCGATAACTGAAAATTGCCTACAATATGGGTGTCAAAAGAAAGTGGATGCCCAGAGGTTTCGTTTGGACTGCTGTATTTTTCGATATATTTATCGATGCCACCTGTAATAAATTCGCCTTGATGGCATGGCAGTGTAGATTAGACTAGACATCTGGGTTGAAGGTTCATTTCTTTTTTAATTTGAAATGTTAAAAAGAAAATCTTCTTAATATTATCTGATTTCTCTTTGAAAACAGTAATAAGATTTTCTCTACAAACATATGTAGCCCATCCTCTAAAAAGAAAAACTATAGAGATATCTTCTTACTTTTGTTCTTTTTTATTAGGTGGTTTTCGCTCTGTGTAATTAATTTAATACTTTTCCGGCTTTGTTTTTAAACCAAAAGTACTTAAAACATTATAATAAGAGAGCGCTAAAGAGCGCTAAAGAGGGAGCGCTTTAGTATTATTTTAAAACTATTTGGAATTAAAAAAAATTCAGAGTCTTAAATTAATACTATTTAGTATTAAAACTCAAATTTAATTCCAAAAAGGCTTAAATTCAATAGCGACTAGTATTAAAAGTAAACTTTAATTTTTTACTGTGTACTAGTATCATTGAGAGTATACCTGATAAAATCGCCCTCCAACCCCGCCCACTACCGATATCGAAAATTACGTTATTCGGTAAGGTAAATAGCTAAAATACTGTAAACTTTTAGGTAAATCATTGTTATCCCGTTCTGAAAACTACCGCTGGGTATTTGAACTTAGACTTCCTTACTTGTTATATTAAGCTTCTTTCTACCACAATCCGCACTTAAAGCTCAAATGACTCATTTTATTGAGCTCTTGCACTCTGCAATTAGAAGCAATATTTGGATCAAGGTTCATTATTCTGAAAGCCTAAACGTTTCTCCTTATCACACAACAACGTTCTACTATCGCTGACTCATAGCAGACAAGCACCACGAGCAGATTTTGTTGAACAACTTTTAACCAAAATGGTCCCATTTATAATTTTTTTACATTTCTCAATTTATCAATTTACAAGATATGGAAAAAGAAGAAAAAAATTCCAAATTCAAATTCGTATGTAGTTAGCACTTTCTTCATTTCATTGGTGGACTTAGCACCTTTTATAAACATATTTCGATGATTCTGGATAAACATCTCATCAAAGACTTTCCTCCCGGCGTTGTGAGAGTCGAACTCACAATACTGTATTGACTTGTATACTAGAACTCTAACACCTTAAGCCACTACCCAGCTTGTAGTAAAACCTTCTCGAGTCAAAAATATGCCTAAACTAGCGGTGTTAGTTGTTGGTGTACACAGTAAGAATCTATCTATCGCCACATGAAAAACTTTAGGAACCTCCAGTGAGCGAACCGTTTGACCGATTTGAATGAAAAATGCACCGATGGAAAGGAAATTGAAAAAACTGAGGTATAGGCGGTATATTTTCAGGGGCGTCCCCGAAATTTAAGGGTGGGGGTACGGCTAGCGACCCCACGACCACCTAAAGATTTTATTGGTCGAATTTTCAATCACATGCGATATAGTTAAAATAAATGGCGCATATTCATAGTGGAAATAAAGTAGGCACTAAAGTTAGCGTCAGCTTTTTGACACCATTTCTAGCGGCATATCTGTCAAAAATGCTAACGCTAGTGCTTACCTTATTTGGACTATGAATATAAAAGTATAATTAAAATAAGAAAGTTTAATCTTTTCAAACAATATTAAAGTAATTATTGAACTTTTCGTTTCTCCTTTCCACTTTTGGCCTTTCGCCAAATCCAGAAAACGAGTAAACAGATAATCCCGATGATAGTAGCTACAGCGGCCACAAAAAGAGCGATCACATCTATTAAATAGAATTGATACCATTTTAAATCCAAGCCAGCAGCACGCAAATGACGAGCTCCTTTATGACGTATCACATAATCGATCCAATACATAGCTGTTTCACGTGGCCCCATGGGACGATCACGAAAGATTTTTGACATCCGTTTCATAGTATTACGGTAGTTGGCATTATATAAGACTTCATTCAGAGCATTGTTTAGAGCATCACGCGTTAGCGTTTCCTTATTCAATGAAATGGCGTAACCAGCTAGTTCACCTTGTCTCACATTTAAGTACTGCATAAGAGAAAGTAAAAATTAGATAAATCTTAATGGCTATAGCAATATGTAAAAGTTCAGAATACCCCATGGAGACTCAAAAAATGAAAGTGATTTTTCGTTTTACCTGATACTGGAAATCAATAGCACTGTGGTCGGAGATATCACATTCAAAATTTGGTTCCGATTGAAAAAGCCTAAGGCGTGTCGCATCGGGGTTTCGGTGTTTCTAATCGGAACCAAATTTTTTTATGTGATCTCCGACAATATACACAAAAAAAAATGAGCTGGTTATGAATAAGAATTGACAGTTATTTGCTCATATCAACAAAAATATGGGTTGATTGAATCAAAATCACGGTCCATTCTTATCCATTCCCAGCTCATTTTTCTCTGTGTAGTGCTATCGATTTGGAGTATTAGATAAAAAGAATAATTTTTATTTTTTGAGTCTCCATGGAATTGTCTGAGTTTTAACCGCCTGCGACACGCCTTAAGAGCCACCCTAGTAAACATATGGGTGTTTCCGAAAATGTGTAACCCAAAGAGAATAATTTGAAAATGCCCCCCAGGTCAAGCTTGTTGAAAACATTACAAAGGCACGTATGGGACACAACTTGACTCATCCCTACATACATATCCAAAAAAATTGATTTTTTAGGTCTAGTTAGTAATTGATAAGGCAACCTTACAAAAAATATGCGGCAATTTAAGTTATCAATAACGAAAAACGAAAAAAAAAGTTTTGTTTTGTTTTCTGGTCACCCTAATGTATGTGGATCGTTTTGGTGTTCAGAAGTCGCAAGAAATGTAAATTTATACTTAAGCGAGGTAATTGCAATAAAATACCTGTGTGGTCAATATTTTGTTTGTTGTAAAAAAAGATCCTGTTTTCTTTAAGACCAAAAAAGGGAACGTCCGAACGGGAACAACCGAACAAAATTAAAATCGATATTTGTTTAATAAAAAAACTTCTCTATAAATATTATGATAATGTAGTATAAGTCTTTGTTTATTCCTCTATTAATCGTGTATGCAACATTGTTTTGTATTTAAAGCAACGTCCGAACGACAAGTTTAAACGTAAAAGGTGGTAATGCGTCGTCTTTAGAAAAATGTTTCAATGGCCTTAGATAGATGAGTACAAAGGCTATATATGGCAAAAGAAAATATTCTGATCCAAAGCCTCCTCTAGGTTTTATACAGAAAATAATGTGCCAGCATAAACCGTCCGTAACGCTGGAAACACCCATATATACAGGATGTGAATAAAGATTTTTTCCAACAACTTACTTGGTCAGCATGGAAGGGTATACCGACTACTGGTACCCCGTGATAAACTGCTTCTTGTGTGCCAAACAATCCACCATGCGAGATAAAAACGCGTACATTAGGGTGTGCCAAAACATCGTTTTGTGGCATCCATGCTTTTATCATAACATTTTTCGGTACATCTTCTAAACTAACATTTTCATACTTCCATAAAACATGTTGCTTCAGATTACGAAAAACATCAAGGAAAATTTGTATTTTTTCGGGTGGTAGATCCTTACTTTGAACTTGAGAGCCCAAGCTAAAATAAATAACGCCATGTTCAGCTCCGTCTAGAAATGTTTGCATGTCACCGGGTAGCGATTTATTTGGATAAATATGCACGCCACCGATATCAATAATGTTATCCATTTTGGGACCAGGAAACGCCAGTGGTGCATGATTATTCATGAACATGGCAGATAGATTTCTGCTCATAGCCGACGTACTTGGAAAATCAACTAAAAAAAATATGAAAACAGAAAATTGATTAATTTAAAGTTAGTATTTATCATTATTTATTGGCGCTGAACCGCCCTAGACGATTTGCCCGTTTCGCAACTAAGCATGCCAGTTATCACGCATTTGACATAACGCATGCCAATTGAAAACACTAGAAGAGGCCAAATAATCACAGTTTTTTTCGCTACGGACTTGAGCGTATTTTTTTCATTCGCATAACATGCTCTATAACGGTAATCTGTTTTACGGGCCGAGTTTTGTTAAAAAGTTACATAATAACCGTACTAGTAGTAGTAGTTTTCACTGCTTAGTCCTTTCACTTCACCTTTTTTGTATTTAGTTCTAAAAATCAAATCCAGTCAAATAACTGCCACATTTGAGCCCAATAGTCACAAACAATCTCAAGTTTAGGGCCCAATTAGTCTTGACGTATACTTAACTTAAGGCCAACCTGGTATATGAGAAACCAGTATAAATTGTTATTCAAAAATTTAAATTAAGCAAGAAAATATAGGCAACTTTTGGCTTAAGTTAAGTTAAAAATAGATAAAGACTAATTTTAGATTTTGTTTTTTTTTGGAAATAGGATTTTCAGCATGATGCCATATGGCATCAATTTTTTTCAAGTTTTTGTTTTGGCAGGTGTTTTTGCCAACCGCTTGATGGAATCGAACGAAATTGTGATATAATGACCCTGACTGCCCCAATCCATGGTGGGCTAATTAAAAAAAATTGGCCAAGGGACGTGGCACCTCCCACAGGCGTAAAAATTTCAAAGATCCATATACTTGGACTTGCAGCCTAAGCCGCTAGACGGAGCCGAACGAAATTTTGGCATAACGTACCCTGACTAACTCTATCCATATAAAAAAATGTAGACCAGGGGAGTGACACCTCCACAGACGCAAACATTCCAAAGATTTATATTTTTGATCTTTCACCCAAATCACTGTATAGAATCACACACAACTTTGAAAACCCTACTCCTACTCAATGTTAAATTTTTTGCTCCTCTAAACAAAATTGATGCCATATGGCATAAAGTAAAATTTGAAACTCTTTTTAGTTAAATTATTGCATTTAATTGCGTCCGAAAATATTAAAAGTTTAGAAAAAAAATTAAATTTATTCAAGGATGTTGTCACGACAGATGCAAGTGAAGTAGTAGACATCACCAGAATATTATTTTTTTTTTCTAAACTGTCCAAAAAAATAAAAAAAATAAATTAAATACTCCAAAAGCTTCAATCGGCCAAAACATATGTAAATGAGTCCACAAAAATTAAACTTGAGAAAGACAGCTTTAACTAAAACTAAACGATTTTTCGAAATTTATATTCACTTACTTGTCAGGTGTCCGAAATATTTCTTAACCAATGCATCCATTTTCGGATAATAATTAAATTCTTTATCGAAATCAATTTTCAATGAATAATATGTATTTTGTACGCGTTCCCAAAAACTCATTCGATCGGTTAGTGTCGTAAAACCAAATGGAACATAAGACCATGGGGATATAAGACCAAACATTTGGCTCATATGATTTTGATGTGCAAATGTTGATAGACTTATAACGGGTACATCGTAGACATGAGCCAACGCTAGAAATGCATCCTGAACGAATTGGTTCACCAATAATACATCGTAGACACCTTTAGTTTGTTTAGCATTGATAATAGCTTGTACCTTGGGCTGTTGAAGTGTATGTTCTGCAGTGCCCAAGCCCACAATCTCAAAGACATGCATTAAAAATGAGACATCGTGAATACACTCAGACATTGATTTTTTACCAGTCTCTTCGTAAACTACAAAAATTGATATATCATGTTAGATAGTTATTTCGTATTAGCGATTCTATGTATATTTGGTTTTTAAATGATTTTTTGTACATACTACGTTTCCATATATCGAACTCGGGTTCAATTAGAATCTCCGTGTAATTTTTTCCCAATTTTTGTGGTTCTAATGTCAGTGCGGTTATCATGGTGACCTAATTAATTTGATTTCGTAAAATAAATAGGTTTTATTTTTAAATTTTTATCCCCCTAATGATTTTGGGGTTTTTTTATTACTATTATATTTGAATACATATTATTGGGGCATATTCATAGTTGAAATAAAGTACACAGGTACGAAAAAAGTACGTAGGTACTAAGGTTTGAGACCATTTTCAATGGCCTATCTGTAAAAAAAAGTTGATACAAACTTAAGCGGTGGTGTAGCGGTACTGTGTTTGGCCTACTACACCATGTACATATTTGGGTGTATTTCTGCCATGAAAAGCTTCTCAGCAAAAGTTCATCTGCTCGTTCGAAGTCGGCAAAAAACTGTAGGTCCCGCCAATTTTGTAAGAAAAAACTGAAAAGCAGCCCACCACAAGTTGAAGGAAAGTCTGTTAGTATATCGTCGCCATTAGTTTTTTTTTTCTCAAGTTTAGTACCTACTTTACTTCGACTATGACTATACCCCATTACTTTTTATTTTCAAACCTCATGCCCATGCTTCAACAGTTCCTTAATTACCGCACCAGTCATCTGGTAGTGACTTTTACCAGGATATGTCACAACTGAGAGTATTTTTGCGCCATTACTAGTAGGTGTTTGCGTTATTAGCAAATTCAAGGCCAGTAGCGTGATAATAATTTTGAAAAACTGTAATGGGAAATATATCAATTTGTAGTTAGTTGGTACAGCCAACGGCGGATTTAGAGGTGGAGCACGGGGCACCCTAGAAAAAATCTTGGATCCGCCCTTGGGTACAGCTTAAATAAAGTTTCGGTTTTTCATACAGTTTTGTATTCGGTTCTGCTTTCGAATGGATTCTGCTTTTGGTTCGAAATATTAACGGCTTATGAAAATCTTTTAGTTCTAGCTTTTGAGATATTTCAGCATAAAGTTGTGAAATAAAAATGTGTGCCTACCGTGCTATATTAAATAGTTCTGAAGTTATTAACATTCGAATTTTAGAAATTCGTTCCCTCAAATATGGGTAAATTTCCAAAACTTTGCATGAAAACACAAATAAGATTACCAAGTTTTACTGTGCAAAAAGTGTTCCGAAAAGATCACATATACGTTTTGTTGCGGATTGAAAAAAAAAAAAAAATAAAAAAAGGTTTATAAAGCTCTTATAATTCAAAAATTCACAAGTAGAAAGATGAAAAAATTTCAAATGGGATCATCTACCTGAGTTGGTAACTGACACATAACTTGTTGACCTTAGCCAGTAAAGAAAAATGTTTGGGCTATCATATTCAGCCTTATAAAGACTTATATCAAATTTACTTGTCGACTTATGGAGCTCGCAAAATGAGCACACAATCGTTTTTTTTTTTTTTTCAAAAGTTGTGCAACAAAATCTGCTCGTAGATATGGACTTATCTGCTATCAATCGGCGATAGTAAAACGCTATTGAATGATAAAGAGAAACGTTCAGGCTTTAACATAATAACACTGTAAACATAACACTGTTTTCGTCTCAGTTTTGACCAAATCACCTTAAAAAAAACGTCCAAAACCAACGATAGCTCCTAGGTGCTATTCCGTTTTTTCATTCAGTCGATGATATAAAATTTCAAATCATTTAGATATAAATATTTACGCAATTCACAACCTCTAGTATTTCGTGCTATTTGTCTATTTTTCAAAAAATTTATATTTGAAACCATGGAAACATACAACCATAGACGAATACGACGCCCCTTGTGAATTGCCCAATTATTTCTAATACTATTTAATTTACCATTTTAATATTGTACACTTTAAATATTTATTAAACTTAATACTTTCTTAAACTTATTTTAATAAATTTTAAAAGAACTTCTCATCTTGTTATTTAAGTGCTAACTTTTGAAGCTCACTATTTGTACTAAAATAAATATTATATTTTTTTTTGCGCGCTAGACCAATAATATCAAATATAAGGGCAATCATATAACTATAGAAAAGTATTTTGTACAGTTTATTTTCGTACCTTGTTTCTATGACATCAAGTGCACATACATTTATTTAGGGCGTTCATCTAACTGAGCTGGTAAATGTGTATATAAATTTACGCATTTCGTAAAATTATTTGCTTACATGAATGCCACTAACAAAAATATTGATTAAGGTAATAATACAAAATATTGATTAGATCCGCAGTTTTCCGGGAAACATTCTTATTTGGTTTCAGCCATGCCTAACGAATAGAGTTCAGAATGTTAGAGTTGGAAATAATGAAAGTGAACCCAGACCTATAAGGGACCAATGTATTCAATATACATAAACTCTATTTTCTCTTTGCCATTTATTAGAAAAGTAACGGCCCTTGCTTATAGCCTTGCCATCTCATATAGATAAAAAAAAAATAATTTAATTTAATAAAACTAAAAAATGACAAGTGTTTTTTATAGCACATCCAAGTCGGAACTATATTCCGGGGTTTCTGCAAATACCTTTTTTTACCTGAAAAATGCTTTAAAACTAGAAAATATTGGTATATGAACTCTCTATATGGAGGCAAGGAGAAAAAGTGGGCAGATCACGCCCATTTTTGTTTTCAAGTCAGATTAAGGTATTTGCATTGTCGTTCTAAACCAGACTTGTGACTGGAGTTGTAGACTTGAGTTGAAGGCATTCCATTGTCAGATGACTGTGCATTTATGTATACTAGAGTTTGCCTAGTGGTTGAAATTCAACCACAAATCCTTATTTTATTTCTCTACCTTATTGAAGTTCAGTTTCCTTAACTATCACTTTGTTTGCTATTTCTTAAATTATCTTTACTTTTCCTTATTTTTTATATTATCCGTTTCTATACATTCCTCTACTTTTTGCCTTCTTCTCCCTCTTTACGCCATTCAGTAATATAGTTTCAATGTTTATAACTATTTATTTTAGGTCGTTTTTATTCGTCTTTCTTTCCTTTCCCTTTCTCGCCTTTCCTTTCCTTTGGTTTTATTTGCTTTTCTTTCCTTTTCCTTTCTCTCCATTCCTTTCCTTTGGTTTTATTTGCTTTCCTTTCCTTTCATTTCATTTCCTTTCCTTCCATTTCCTTCCTTTCTTTTCCTTTCCTTTTCTATCCTTGCAATTCATTTTGTTATTTTTTTCTTTCCTTTCTTTTCTTTTTTTCCTGTCTTTTCCTTTCTTTTTCATCCTTTTTACTTTTTTCTTGCCTTTCCTTTCGTTTCGTTTCATATGCTTTGCCTTAGTTTTGCTTCGTTGCCTTCATTTTATTTATTTTCTTTTAATTTCTTTTCTTTTTTTTTCTTACCTTTAATTTCCATTACATTCCTTTTTTCTTAGCTTTATTTTCCTTTCCTGTCATTTCCTTTTCTTACCTTTCCTTACTTTCTTTCTTCTCCTTTTCGTAAGTCCTTTATTTTTATTTCTTTTCCATTCCTTTCCTTTAATTATTTTTCCCCTATCCATTCCATACCTTCCTCTTCCCTACCTTTTATTTCCTTTTTTTTTCTTTTGCAGCGGGGGAGAATTTCCTCCGCCTAGGACATCGCCATGTTAAATTCGCCAGTTGATTACATTTAAAAGAGATAGAAGGCGAACTAGTAGGGGTAAAGCAATTAGAGTTTGAATCATACAATTTTACTTACGATGTAACGTAAGTGACGGTGGAATCTCCCGTTAATAAAAATGCTGACTTTGAATAATTTAGGCCGAGTCAAGGCGAACTCATACAGGTGGGTTCGAGCGAATTCATTTCTACACGCACGCACACACTCCTTGTAACTAGAAATGTCAGACAAAGCCACAACATATACTATTTGAATGCTCCGATTCAATTTTCAAGGAAGAAGAAGAAACCATATGGCGGGAGGATGCCACCTTATGAATTCGCCTGGGGCCGAGTTCAAAAGTTTAAATTCGATGTTGAACTATGTTGTTTTAGATGGAGTAAAAGACCGCGCACAGCAAATTTTTATATTTCTTTTTTTTTTCTCAAAATATGCGTTTATAACTTAATACAAAATACCTTATATCACATTCATAGATGGCAACTGTGTTTTGAGATACCTTAATATTTTTATTCTGCTTTTTCTTTGCTCTTTCCAGCAATAATTGTATGCCAAAGCCCCCTAATCAGTGAACACGCAACTGCGATCGCCACAGCGGCAGCTGCTACAAACATTGCGATCACATCCAACAAATAAAATTGATACCATTTCAAATCCAAACCAGCAGCACGCAAATGACGCGCTCCCTTATGTCGTATCACATAATCAATCCAATAGATTGCCGTCTCACGTGGACCCATGGGACGATCTCGGAAAATTTGTGACATTCGTTTAATATTATCTCGATATGTTACATCATCTAATACTTTATGGAGAGCAGTCTCCAAGGTATCCTGTGTAAGACTTTGTATGTTCAATTCAATGGCATAGCCTCCAATTACACCTTTACGCACATTTAAATACTGTTGAGAGAAATGGAATTTTCAAATATTTTGTTAAGGTTTCTAATATTTTAATGTTAGTTTGTCGACTAAGGGCCACTTGCATAAAAGCCGATAACGACTAATCGGAGTTTAATTGACGTATTTTGTATGGTTAGCTGTCAAGTTAATCACCGATTAGTCGATATCGGCTTTTATGCAAGTGGGTTATGGTGGGAGCGGGTAATGCCAATGGTGTATAGCTGTTAATTAATATGGCGGAGAGGTTTCGACTCATATCTGATGTACTTGGAAAATCAACTTAAAGAATAAAACAAAAATTTAATTCATTTATGGCCATTTTCTCAAGTGAACTTTAAAATTTATTTGCCCGATAAAAAAATGTTCATACAAAATGTCAAACAGTTTGTATGAATTTTTTTATCGGACATATAAATTTTAAAGTTTACATGAGATAATGGCCCTTAGGGTGTGAAGATATATGTCTATATTTAAGAGAAAAGTTTTCCGGAAGATTTATGGTGCTTCCCGTGATGCCAACGGCGAGTATCGAAGGAGATTTAACGATGAGCTTTACGCAGATCTGACCATAGCCCAGCGAGTTAAAGTCCCAAAGTTAGCTCTAAAAAGGAATGACTGGCGTGCTTTGATAGGCAACGGTCAAAATCGCTTAGGCGAACGATTTTGAGTATTGGTTAAAAAGAATAATTTTTTTTTTTAGTCTCCGTAGGGAAATCTGAAGTTGGCTCCATGCGACATGCCTAAAAAATATTACATTTAATTCTAAGGACCACTCTAAGGTACATATTAAACTGGGCCAGTCTAGCCTGACGAGAGGGAGGCGCTCATTTACCCCGGGACCGGGAATCTCAAAATGCTATCCAAGCCTTTTGCTTACAGAAAATAAACAAACAACACCCTTAATCGCCTTTCGTAGATAGCAATCATTTAAAATTTCCACAAATTTCAAAAATAGCTTTGTTTCTTGCCTGCTAATTACGAATAATTATGAATAATTATTCCTAAAAAAGTGTTCTTTGAAAAAATTAGCAGCGAATTCAGCAGCTTTTTGACATTTAATTGAGGAGAGAGCGCCAATTCGCTGCAAGTTATTGCTGGAGATTTTTCGTCCAGCAGAAACCAGCAAGAAGGAACAGATGATCGGTGACATAGCAAAACAACAACAAAAAATGTAAATTCAAATTGTTAGCCAATCAGAAACGTATACGCTGTTTTGTCTGCAAGTTTCTGCTGAACCCTGTTCGACGAAAAATCAGCAGAAATGAGATTTTGACAGCTTTTTACAAGACTCTCTTCTGCTGACAGTTCTTTGCTGGAGATTTCAAGAAACAAAGCTAATATCTTAAAGTTGAATTCGTTTTCTGTTGCAGCAGAAAAATTCGCATATGATGAATTTCATATCAAAGGCAGAAAAGGACGTACATTTTGAACCCGACCCCCTCAGAATTTGATGAAATCTTGCATAGAGGTACATCTTACCCAAACACAACCTCATTTCTAGAAATTGCATTTTCGAAAAATTGTGGGCGTGGCAAGGTATCGAAATATTCTAAAAAATTTACGATAATAGGTACTTTTAAAGTGTGATTACTACGGAATGGCTTTACCGATTTCAAAGATCTTCATACCATTAGAAAGGTATTGAAATTTGCTTTTTTAATTAATTTTTTTAGTACACTGAAAAAAATGTTTCCCAAAATAAAATTTGCGATTTTGAAAAATAGGAGAACCAAAAAGATCTAAGTGACATTTTTTTTTAATTGGGTTATACCCATATTTAAGTTAAATATAGTGTATATTTGTGGACAATGCGATCCAAGCCATTTTCCATATATTTGCCAGGCGAAAACGTACTAAATTTTATTGCATTAATGATTGGAGCCAAAAGGATCTAAGTGCGCTCCTCCAAGCAATAAAATTCAATTGCTCGGCCAAGAGAACATATAGAATTTTTTCGAGTATGCAGTTTTGTATCTCCTTTAATTTTAGTCTAACAAAGTGCTAAACTTAATGGCAATATTTTTCTGGATCCAAGTGCACTTTTTATAAGTCCTACACAGCGTATGAGTAACATATAAAAATAGAGCTTGGATCCAGAAAAAAATTGCCAAAAATCAGCGAGACTTCCTACGAACTTAAGTTTAGCACTGATTAGCATTATGGGTATGGCGTTAGCGATTAGGAAGTATAATTGTCGCTTAAAATTGTTAGAATTATAGCATAAAAATTACTACAGTGTTGTGAGTTTGACTCACAATGAAGCGGGAAAAGTCTTTGAAGAGATGTACTTCCAGTATCATCGTAACGTATGCCGGCTTGTCTGGTCCTGCAGCGCGTGGGTAAATTTTTCTCAAAAAAATACAAATGAATTACATTTGTTTTCAAAAATACATACTCACTTGTCAAGTGACCAAAATACTTCTTCACAAGCATATCCATTTCCGGAAAATAACTAAACTCTCTATCCAAGTCCATTTGCAATGAATAATATGTATTTTGCACACGTTCCCAAAAGTTCATGCGATCCGTAAATGGCATTAAGTTAAACGGGACATAGGACCATGGTGTCATTATGCCAAACATTTGGCTCATATAATTTTGCTGTGCAAATGTTGCCGTACTTATAACAGGAACATCGTAGACATGAGCCAAAGCTAGAAATGCATCCTGAAAGAATTGTTCGACCAATAATAAGTCGTATACACCTTTGGTTCGCTTAGCATTGATAACTGCTTGTATTTTGGGTTGTTTTAGAGCATGTTCCGTTGTGGCTGAACCCAGAACTTGAATCATTTTCATTAGCGCTGATGCATCATTGGCAATTTCATAAATGGAACTCGTACCGGATACTTCGTGAACTAAAAAAAAGTGAATGCAGTTACATAAGTTTAGGTACATGAGAAAATATGTAAAATACTTGTTTGCCTCTGAGCGTTTATAGTAGGTACTTACTATGTTTCCAGTAATCGAATTCTGGCTCAATAAGTATCTCCGTATAGTTTTTTCCCAATTTTTGTGGTTCTAATGTTAGTCCGGTTATCATGGTCACCTTATGATAGCTCAATAAAAAGTTAATATTTAAAAAATGTATTTGTTAAATATTTTATACCTCATGCCCATGCTTAACCAATTCTTTGATTAGCACACGATGCATCATGTAGTGACTTTTGCCTGAAAAGGCGTACACAGCGAGTATTTTTGCACCATCTGAAGTAGGTGCTTGTGTCAGCAGCACTGCCAGGATCAAAATACTAGCAATAAATTTGGAATACTAAAATAAATTCACAAAGGGTAATTTTTTGATTAATTTAAAAAAAAAAAGTATACAAAAAATACACTTAAAAAAATTAAAAATCCCCTACTACATTGGATTTTTATACCCAGCGTACTGGCAATAGTACAAGGGTATTGTAATTTTGTCCACTTAACGGTACTACGTAACGGCACAAAATAATCGAGATAGATATCTAGTTCCATATATGAAAGTTCTTAGGTTGGGGAAAAAGTTCATTAGGACATGTCCGTCCGTCTGTACACGGACACGATAACTTGAGTAAAAATTTACATATTTGCATGAAATTTTGTATAAAGGGTACTTTCTGGCCAAGGTAGGTTGTATTGAAAAAGGGCGAAATCGGATGATAACGACGTGGTTTTTCCATATCGAAAATCATATAAATTGACATATCTCGGTAGCTGAATTGGCTAAAATGATATAATTTTATAGGTATGTCCCCCTGGTCATTCTCTTATGATTTTTCCATAAGTTTTTTAAAGTGGCCGTGGCACCGCCTAAATTTAATTAATAATTTTTTTCGACCACTTCATTCAACTACAGTCAAACTTCCTATTTCAGAATTTTTATACTGAGGTCAAAACGTGTATTTTGTAACCGTGCTCGACAATCTTCCATGAAAGTTTTCAGGGTACCCGTTTGTGAAAGAAAAAAACCTACATACATATGTGCTCACTAAAAGAAGTGAGACATTAAAAAAATTCAAAACCGTTTGGAACTGGTTTCGGCTATTGAAATGGTTTCGGTTTCGTTCTTTTTCAGATCAAAATAACGGTTACGGTTTCGGTTTAAAAAAGTTAATCGACTTTAATCGGTTACGGTTACGGTTTTGGTTCAGTCCTTGCTTTTAAGGAAGGCATTTTTGAAAATTCGACTGATCGTAACTTTTAAACTGATTACGGTAGAACGATGAAATTTGGCAAAACATACTAGTATCGTTCGGAGTGCACCTGTTGAAATTGGATAAAATCCCTCTCCAGCCACGCCCACTTTCGGTAAAGAAAACTTCCAAAATCACCTAAATTGACATAATTCGGTAACGGAAATGGCTAAAATAATATAGGTTGGTAGGATAAATCCCCTCGTCATTCTATTATCATTTTTTTTAATATTTTATTAAAAGTAGGCGTGTCACCGCCCACTTTTCAGGTAGGCATATTTCAAAAATTCACGGGTCATAACTTTTAAACTGATTACGGTGGAACGATGAATTTGGTGCAAGGTATACTAGCACAATAGGGAGTATACCTGATGTAATTGGACGAAATCGCTTCCCAACCACACCCACTTCCGAAATGGAATATTTCGAAAATCATATGAAAACTACCGCTGGGTATTTAATGCTCGGATTACCTGAACTTAGGCGTCCTTACTTGTTAAACATAAATTTGTACTGATCACTGCGAACACCTCTATTGTAAATATTAGCTTAAGTCATATGAATCACATTGGGGCATATTCATAGTCGAAATAGAGTAGGCACTAAAGATAGTGTCAGCATTTTTGACAGATAGGCCGTTAGAAATTGAAATACCCTGTAATGTCATATGTTCGGCCCAGGGTTGGGAAATCAGAAGTTAGAAATTGTATTGAGGCCAGAAAAAAATTTTACTTTTTAGGTTCCAAATGTACTAAATTAGTCTCCCTTTTTAAGTTTCTTTACTGTAATAAACATAAGGTATGAAATTTTATTAATCAACAAAATTATCGAGCTGTGTGCGCAAAAAAGATGCACGAGACATGATTTTCGGTTAAAGAGTTTCTTTTGAAAATTCATTATTTACTATGAAACGCTTAATTGCTACGAAGTATACAGTTATGAACCTAGAACAAAATCAGTTCTGTCGTAAGTAAATTGTCTTTGTTTGTTATTAATTTTCGAAATTTTAATAGGCCAATAAATATTTACACAAAAATTAAAAAAAAAATCCCTGATATTGCCGGAGTTTTATTGCAAACCCGGTGACTTCGGGTGCAACTTCCTGTAAAAAATTTTGATGTACAAGGGTTTTCTTTATATTACCAATCTATTTTGATTACATACGGCAATCGTCTTCGGGGTGAAATTTTTTTACACGAGTGTATCACTTGACGTGGAGTTGGTAAAAAGTGAAGTGGTCATAAATTCCAACTTCGGTTACACACTATTATATAATTGTAGACAACTGTACAAACACTTTTTATGGAGAATCATCTCTCCAACAAAGTGTGAAAGAAATTTTTTTGACAGATGTTACCATTACCGAAATAATTGCTGCAAAAAAGCCAACTTCGTGTTAAATCCCTGTCGCCTGCACTAGAGTTTGGTTTTAAACATAAATAAAACATATTCAGTTTTCTAAAAGTATACAAATTTCTGAATGGAAACAACTTGATCGAAATCGCACATTTTTTAATAACTATTCACAAATATTCTCTTTTAACTTTATGTTTAATTACCATTTTAATTTTTAATTTCCAAAAACACTGTAGTGGCTTTAAACGAAGGATATTTTTTGAATTACACCTATTTTACTTCAACGTAAGTCTAGACATTGCCACTGCAATATTGAAACTGAAACAACTATGTATTATCTACTTGCATTGAGAAATGACAATAAATAATACTTGTAGACCTACATATGATAATTTGCAAAATACTTTATTGGACCTGTAATGATAACTTCCATTAATATGACTATGTAAACAATATGTAAACGTACGCAAAATGTTTACTGTACAAGTAGTCAAACATAAAAAAAAGTCCGAGATATTTTATCAACTACTAACGATAAAATTGTAAGGAACGCGATGTTTTCTTGGTTACGATGTAAATCCAAAGTCAGCTAAATAAAAATACGTAACTTATGAAGTTTTATTCATTACCGATAGACTAGATAAAGTTCGGCTAACAAATCTAAGCCTTTTTATCAGATCTGATTTAAATATAGCCTATTAATACATTTATGTATAAGATGCCTAAACTTGGCATACTGGCATCTCAAACTGATTTCAGATTGAATTCAGAAAACTCCAAATGTATTTCAGAAAACAGCAATTGAATTTCAGAAAAAGCAATTGGGTTTCAGAAAATCAAAATTGGATTTAAGAATATTCAATTGGAATTCAGAATGTGTGAATTGGAATTCAGAAAACGTCAAATTAATTTCAGAAAGTATTTTTTCTAACGGGTTTTTTTCATGCTAATACTTCACTTAGTAGGTACATGTCTTACTTACTTGAGGTTTCAAATTATTTTATAACTTTGAGCAATGAAATTAATGGAATCTGAAATCCAATTGATGTCTTTCGAAATCCAATTGAATATTCTGAAATCCAATTTTAGTTTTCTGAAATCCAATTCTCAATATGGAAAAGGTGTAGACGTATAATCGCCTTCATTTTTTTTTTTTTTTTTGTAATAAGCTCCTATAATTCAAAACTTCTTTATTTTAATATTAAAGAAAACACGTAACCATGCTGTCAAAGGTAAAATATATCGGGCTTACTCTTTCACTTGACAAGTATGAACTCATCTAAATTTCACAAAACGTAGCTACCGACAAACGATAAGATAGTTTACTACTATGTAATAGCACGGATAGACATGTGGTATTGATACCAGGCACCGAAAATAATTGTTATTCAAACGAAAAGGCTACGCGAAAATTCCCTTTATATGTTTTAGGGAATTTTTAACATCGTAACCAATATAAATGAGAGCTATATTTTTTTGGTTACGAATAACCATTAAGTCAACCAAAATAACCATTATCGCAAGTAATATAATTTTTTGGTTATAGGTGACCCACTCGATGTATTGTGCATTTAAATAAACATTTATGTTCGGATAAGAGTTATGTTTTAATACATAATATATCAACATAATTTTCTATTAGTAACTTTTATTGACAACCAAAAAAATTTTTGGTTGACTTAATGGTTATTTGTAACCAAAAAATGTTTCTCCCATTTATAAGGGTTATGGTGACCAACATAAAGAATATCTTACGGTAATGGTTAATTATAACCAATATTTTAATACATCAGTACTAATGGTTAAATGGGACCTTTTTATCATATTTCTTATAACAGTTACGTCCCTGATTGATACTGTAGTATAGAAATTACAAATATTACAAAGTCAGTGAAACTAACATCAGTGATGTTAATTCGCACGCCAAAAGCGTTAGTTTTTTTTTTTTTAATATATAGAAGTCTAGTGCAATTATAGTTAATGTAATTATAGAAAGATGCACGCGATATCTCATATGTATGTATTTACACAAATACTTGCATATTTGTAAGCACATACTTATTTCATAATCTCTTTCATTAACTGTTTTAATGGTTTGCAAATAATTAGTAAGCGAAAATTTTAATATTTACCTATGTACTTACAATACTTCAATGGGCAATTCAAAAGGTTTCGAAATCTTATCTATTCAATTGTCTTTATTTGTCTTATGCTGGGGACACACATCGTAATATTGTATCAATAATAGGTGGCGCGAACCAAAGTCAGTGGAACTAACGTCAGTGATGTTAATTCGCACTAGAGTAACTTCTATCGCGCCGCCGCTGAATGGCTTAAATGTTTTTTTTTTTTGTTTAGACGGTGTGGCTTGTAGGCCGCATAGTTAGAAACTTGATCCGAAATGGAATAGTGTGGATTCAGATTTAAAGTTTCTTCTCCGACCTTTGACCCCAAATGCTTGCTGTTTTCTCTCTGAGGGCAAACTCTACAAAAATTTGTCTGTCGGAATTTTTGTTATTTCAAATTGCTAATTTGACAGGACTAAAATAGCTACTTTGAATAAAAATCTCTTGTAAGTCAAGTATAGGGGTTCTGTTGTTGTTTCGTTTTGGAGATCGGTGTCGATAGTGACACATTTGCCGGTTATGAACTCGGTACGCTCCGGTACTAGCGCCTTGCAGTATATACTTGACCGACTGTTGCGGGAACGTTAGACAAGGTCACTTGTTGTTGTTGTTGTTATTAACAATGCATTGCCCTGTCTACAGTGTATGATCATTCCGAAGATCTTCATCAAGCTCTTTAAACAGGCTTACATTGAAAGTGACAGTCCTTGGCCGAGGTAAAACCCCGGGTGGTTGCACTGCGCAGAGATCCATGGCGATGTCCTGGGTTTTCTGCTCTGAGAAGTGACTGTACCTAGGGAACCTGACAAGGTCACTTCGAGGTGTATTGCTCTGGGCCGGGTTATGAAGAGATAGATTAGAGAACTAGCCAAAAGGCGAGCATATTGCACCATTAGGTTAGGTTCAAGTGGCTGCCGCAGAGGCACACTTAGGCCAGTTTTGAAAGGCCCGTTGTGATACCACCAACACAAGGAAAGTCAGTCCCGGGACCCAGCCAAATGGAAAATCCCTGAGTTGTTGGGATTTTCCACATAGCAGAATCCCGGGACTGACACTCCTAAACCGACACCGTTACTCCTCCTCGAACCACTTAGATGACTTTATGAAGGCCATCAAGTCCTTTATGTCCAGTTCCGCGATCTGGCTTAGGCTATCCAGGAACGGAACTCCCAAAAAGCGCGTTCTCGCGCCGCTTAAAGCCGGACAGTTGCAGATGAGGTGTTCCACTGTTTCCTCCTCCTCATCATCTTTGCAACTCCTACAGCATCGTCGGTAGGGCACACTTAGCCTTTCTGCATGCCTACCAATGAGGCAGTGACCGGTTAATACCCCTATCAATATGCAGATTTCCCTCCTAGTTAGGGCATAAATGCGTCTAGACCTTTTAAGATCCCATTTTGGCCAGGTTTGTTTCGATATCCGACACCCTGGGGATTGCAGCCATCTTTCGTTGGCTTGACGGAGTGTGTGCTCCTTCAGCATTAGTTTGCATGTGGCAAACGGCATACCTAAGCGCTCTTTATCCTGAAGAACCTGCTTGGTCGTGCCCTGCCTGGCAAGCTCGTCTGCCTTACAGTTTCCCTCAATGTCCCTATGTCCCGGGACCCATATGAGGTTTACGCGGTTCTGTTGGGCCATCTCCTGAAGAGATCGACGACAGCTGAGCGTCAGTTCAGAGTTGAACGTGTATGAGCCAAGGGATTTGATGGCCGCTTGGCTATCGCTGAAAATAGCGATATCTTCTCCGATAACACGTTTGCTTAACCAGGCCGCGGCGTCTAGGATTGCCGAGACTTCCGCCTGGAAGACGCTACAATGATCAGGTAGTCTGAAGGAGAGCTCAAGGTTCAAATCCCTTGAATAAACCCCTCCTCCAACTCTGCCGTCCAACTTCGAGCCGTCGGTGTATATGGAAGTGCCACCATTTGTTTCGGGACACCAATCCGTCCTCTCCCAGTCTTCTCTGCTGGGAATGTTTATTTTGAAACAGCTATCACCGACTGTAGTGGTCGCACAACTATCTGTGCTTAGAGGGAGAAAGCTGTAAGATTCCAGAATACTGGAGTGTCCAATAGTACCCGCCCCCCAACTGGAGGTTTCTCTTAGGCGCAGAGCTGATGCCGCTGCTGACCGAAACCCTTCCAGATCAAGTGGCAAAATGCCCAGAATGACCTGGAGGGCTTCGTTGGGCGTTGTCCTTAGCGCACCGCTTATACAGATCATATTGGATCTATGGACTTTCCGCAACAGATTCAGGTATGTTGCCTTGCTCAGCGCAGGCCACCATACGACGACTCCATATAGCATGATTGGACGAATGATGGCCGTGTAGATCCAACTGCATACTCTAGGGCTGAGCCCCCATTTTTTGCCAATGGCTCTTTTGCATGTGTAAAGAGCGATGCAAGCTTTCTTCTGGCGCTGAAGAACATTCTCCTTCCAATTCAATTTCCTGTCCAGAACTATGCCTAGAAACTTGGCCTTATCCGACAAGCCCAGGCGCGTGCCATCTAGTTCTGGTGGCTTAGTGGCGGTATTTTGTACCGGTTGGTGAAGAGGACAAGTTCCACCTTCCCTGGGTTGATACTAAGTCCGCAGCGAGAGGACCACGTCGAAACTTCTCGCAGTGCTACTTGCATCAGGTCACACAGAGTTTGTGGGAACTTGCCTCTGAATGCAATAGCTAAATCGTCTGCGTATGCCACTATCTTCCCGCCCCCCCAACTTGTGTCACGTAGCAACGAGTTGACTGTGAGGTTCCATAAAAGCGGGGAAAGAACACCACCCTGGGGGGTTCCCCTTGTGACATAGCGTGATAACTCAACCGTACCAAGTGAAGAAGCTATTTTCCTTCCCCTTAAAAGTTGGTCAATTAAACCAGTTAGAGGTCTATCTACGCCCAGATTAGTTAGAGCGGAGTTGATAGCCTCCGGTCTTATATTGTTGAAAGCCCCCTCAATGTCTAGGAAGGCCACGAGACAGTAGTCCTTTTCACACAGCGATTTCTCAATGACCGATACTAGGCTGTGCAGAGCGGTTTCTGTTGATTTACCCTTGGTGTATGCATGCTGATAGCTAGAAATAAGGTTGCTATCAATAGTCGTTGAGAGGTAGTCACTTAGTATCCTCTCAAAGGTTTTGAGTACAAAGGACGAGAGACTGATCGGTCTGTAGTCTTTTGGCTCGTAGTGGGATGCCTTCCCAGCCTTAGGGATAAACACTACCGTGGCGCTTCTCCAGGAGCCCGGAATGTGGTTGAGAGCCAGGCAGGCTGTGAAGAGAAATACCAGCCATTTAGCTGATGTCTCCAACGTGTTTATAAGTTGCGCGGGGATAATCCCGTCCGGCCCGGCAGCCTTATACGGTTCAAAGCTTTTAATTGCCCACCTTACTCTTTCCTCAGTGACGGGTATATTTACTGCCAGGTTTGTTACAGGTGCTAGTGGTGCATCATGCAGATTCCCCGGAAAATGTGTATTCAAGAGCAGCTCAAGGGTTTCCTCTTCCGTGCTGGTCCAGGATCCGTCAGGTTTTCGCAGATAGCTGATGGTTGTTTGACTTTTCGAGAGGACTCGTCTAAGTCTCGCTGTGTCGTCGACCTTTTCGACGCCAGTGCAGAAATTTCTCCACGAGGTTCTCTTCGCCTGTCTCAGAGATTTTTTGTAGGCCCTTAGTTTAGCTTTATATTCGTGCCAATGAGGCTCACAGCCGAAGCTCTTGGCCTTGTTAAATTGTTTCCGGCATGATATTCGGAGCGAGTCCAAATCGTAGGACCACCAATGTGGCCTGTGTTTACCGCGTGGTTTTGGCACTGGACAAGCCTGTCCTAGAGCATTTGAGAGCGCCGATGTAAATGTAGTAACAAGATCCTCCAGCTCCTCTACTGATGAGGGGGCTTGTGAGGGCAGTACTGGGAGGGCTCTGCCTAATATTTCATTGTGTAACTGCCAATTTGTGTTACGTGGATTGCGCTTCATGATTGGTTGTTCTACAATAAAGTCTAAAACCATTTCTATGTAACGGTGGTCGGAGAATGAATGTTCTTCCAGAACCCGCCATTTTCTGACCCACCCATAAGCGCCTTCACTACAGATAGTGAGGTCTATGACCTCCCTACGGGTCTTAGTGATAAAAGTAGGCTCATTACCCACGTTGCAAATTACCAGGTTGGTTGTTAAGAGGTAATCAAACAGAGACTCGCCCCTGGCATTGATATCGGAACTCCCCCATTGGACATGGTGAGCATTAGCGTCCGCTCCAATAATAAGATTACCCGTGCAGAAATTTGACACCAGGTCTTTCACCTCCGTTTGTGGTGGGGGTTCTTCGGCGTCGTAGGGCATATAGACCGACGCAACCGTCAGGCGGGTGCTGTCGACCGTTAGACTGATAGCGGTAATATCACCATTGGTGTAGTTAGGTAGGAGAAAGGAGTTCAACTCAGACTTGACCAAAATACACGTTCGGACTTTGCTCTCCTCGCTGGCTCGAATGAGCTTGAAGCCCTTAGTCCCCAATCCGCAGATTCTCGAGCTATTGACCCAGGGTTCTTGGATGAGGACCACATCCACGTCGCCTTTAGAAAGACGACTACTTAAAGCAGCCGAAGCCACTTTAGATTTGTGCAGATTAATCTGAAGCACCACCAACATGAGAGCGCACAGACTTCCCTGCCGTCCCCATGTCGTCGAGGTTTGCCCCATCCCGGAGGTTGCCTATCAACGACGAGTTGTTCCGATTAACTGCCCGATATGGCGTTGCAGGAGTCCTGCTGCTTGTAGCGTTAGATGTTAATCGCTCAGCGTTGGCTGCTACCACCGTGACGTCGAGGACTTCCTCGTCCTGTAGGCTGTCCTCCATCTCCGAGTTGTTCACAGCACTATCGGCAAGGGACGTGGCGGATAACATGCTTTCCGCAACGGAATCCTCCGCTTCCTCTTCTGGTAATTCGTTTTCCGGTTCCCCCGGAGCAGTCGAGAAGGTAGCGCGCTGAGCGTCACCACGATATACGTGGATAACGATCTGGCCTACGCTGTAGTGTACTAGGCCATTGCACCTTTTGAGGGGCTCGATTGACTCTTTATTCATGGTGAACACCACCTGTCTGTCGGGCCCCACCGCATCCCCGACCAGATTAACACTCCAGTCATGCGTTGGGAGAGACGGATTCATTAGCCGTAGCATCCCGAGAATTCTGTCGGGTTCGTCAGGGATGGCCGGAATCCACGCCCTTGCCCTTGGACGAGCTGGAATGTCCTTCCAGTCGACGACCTCTATCTTTGCGCCCTTGTAGACTTCACCCAGTTTAGCAGCTGCTGCCTTATACAGTGCTACGGTTTTTGCATCCTCGCATGCGAGTAATTTGATCTGACCCTGGTGCCAGCCCGCATCCGTTACTCGCGCCGAACTACCCGGAAACTCCGGAGCAACGTTGAGAAGAATGTTGCCGAGTTCATTTCGCACGTAACGCCACCGGTCCTTGGGGATGGCTAGACGGTCATTGCCTCGGTCAAGGACGCCTATAAGGATCCTGTCCTTGGTTACCTCAGCAAAGCTTAGTTTGCCCGCTCCAGAGGTATTCTGATGCCGCTTGGGAGGGGGATTTAACTCCAGGTCCGATCTCTGGCGCTTGAAAGGGTTAACTTTTAACCTCTTTGGCATGTAAGATTTTTGGAAATCCGGTATCACAGCTTTCGCTAGCTCTACCGATTTACTGGAATTCGGCGACAGCGACTCCTGCGGTACCCCTTCATACCTCTTCAGGATCTTTGCAGCCAATCTTTTCTCGTGGTATGTGAAGCGGCGGGGAGATGTCTCCCGGGAGTGCGGACCCGTAGTTGCCCGTAGTTATTGCACCATTAGCAAGTTCACATTAGAGAATGACATTAGAATTCGACTCGAAAACTATAGTTTTCTCGATTTGAGAATTATGCCCCATTTTGTTCGAGAACGCTGTGGTTCTCGAGTCGTTCTCTAACGTTAGAGATGGGAGAATGGGGCTGGTTCTCGAATGTACCTCCAATCGAAATCTAACTTCATGGTTTGTTGGGTTAACTTGAATCAAATCAAAAAATTATATTCACTACTTACCGTTCGCCAATTGGTAATATGTAATTGATAAATTTTCTGAAGTCTTGATTTTCTGAGATTCTCCACAAAATAGTTTGTTAGAAACCTTTTAGAGAGTAAATTTTGGTAGTCGAGAGTAGACGTTGTTGACTAGTTATTTCTTACTGAAAAACTGCAATTGGTTGCCGTCGAAATTTATCGTCTGTAAAAGACAAAGGCGCCGCGAGCTGTGTCACACGCTTCGCAGCGTGACGAACGTAAAAATGTAGAACTAATTATGTTGTCCTAACCGTCAAATCTTTTGTTACGCACATAAATATTCGCAGTCTACTCAGCTGTCAGTTGCTTCAACGTATTGCCGTTTTGAATCTGGTATCTGCTTCCCGCATCATACAGTAATTCACCATACGAGGTGTGTTCAAAAAGTATCGCGAATTTTGAATTTTCGCTTGTTACGTATATTCGAATTTCGAATTTTTTGTGGCGTTATGTTGGTACTCATGTCTCTCACTTATGCCGACAAGCTCGGCCATTTTGAATGTTCAGTTAATTGTTGACAGCTGCTTTGCTTGCACGTGTTTTTGATCGTCTTCGATTTTTACCTATTCAAAAAAATGGATCAAAGAACCTGTATCAAATTTTGTGTGAAAAACGAAATTAAGTGCGCGGATGCATTCCGAATGTTGACTGTGGCATACGGAGAAGCTACCTTGGACCGAAGCAACGTTTATCGGTGGTACAAAATGTTCTCAGAAGGCCGAGAAGATGTGAACGACGAAGAGCGTGCCGGACGCCCTAGCACTTCAACAACAGACGAAAAAATTAATGAAGTGGAGAAAATGGTATTGGCCAATCGTCGAATCACCGTTAGAGAAGTTGCTGAGGACCGTAACATATCGATTGGCTCTTGCCATTCGATTTTTATCAATGATTTGGGCATGAGACGGGTCGCCGCGAAATTCGTACCAAAATTGCTCAATTGTGACCAAAAACAGCATCGCATGAACATTGCTAATGAGATGTTAAACTCTGTCCGCGACGACTCAAATTTGCTCCAGAGGGTGGGTTTATGGTTATGACGTGGAAACCAGGATACAGGTTCTTTGATCCATTTTTTTGAATAGGTAAAAATCGAAGACGATCCAAAACACGTGCAAGCAAAGCAGCTGTCAACAATTAACTGAACATTCAAAATGGCCGAGCTTGTCGGCATAAGTGAGAGACAACAACAACAACAGTACCAACATAACGCCACAAAAAATTCGAAATTCGAATATACGTAACCAGCGAAAATTCAAAATTCGCGATACTTTTTGAACACACCCCGTACAACCCAATTACATAAAACTTTGACAGATGAGCGCCTCGCTTTACGTTCCACAAACTTTGTATGAAAGTGGAACCTGCAAAGTTTTTTGTAATTGGGGCGTTATACCGTTTCATTTGGGTCCCATCTTTGATAATTTGATTCAGATACCAAGCAGTTACTTTGATAAGGGGCATAATTCTCAAATCGAGAGGATCAAGTTTCCTTTGAATAAAAACAAAATCTTTAGCGGCAGCTGTTATCACGCTTTATTCCGATTTTATATTTATGTATGTATATTTTAAAAGTTCAACTCGGATAATCAATCATTTTTTAGTACATATTCTTATATCTTTTTATCGCTTTGACATTCTGCGAATAACCCAATAGCCAATGCTCTTTTGCAATACAATTTTATCAAGAAGTTTTTTATGCTAATTTGGCAAAATTTCACAAAAACGACAATAGCCTGCGTCTGCACATACGAACAGTATCCATCTTTTCAGCTACACATATGTATGTATGTAATCGATCAAAAAGGAAAGTGGCAGCTGATTGGTTTACTTACAGTGAGTTTTTATTTTATTTTTGATTCATCTTCGAATAACTGCATTCCACTACTTTTCATCATTCATTCTTCGTCTCAGAAGTACTCATTCATTCATCAACGATTTAAACTATCATATTCATATCTATGTAAAATGTTTTGTTTTGTTTTATATACTTTGAAAATTGATTCATTTAAAAATAAAAAATTAAATCCAAGTATTCTGCTGATATATATTGAAATAAATTGGCTAAGAGAAAAATGGCTGAGCATTACAGTTGGAGTTTAAATAGAAATTGTCTAATTGTGTTTTTTGTTTTAGGTTTAAATATGTTTGTTGTATATTAATATAATATTGCAGACTCGAAAATTAAGAGAAAATGGAGTACAGTAAGTATATTTAATTTATGTTTATCTAAAACTAATAATCATTTATTTCTCAACATCATTCCAAAAGTGCACTGTTTAAGAAGTCTGATTTCATCTTTGTCTCGTTTTAATAAATTTTTGTTTACCTTTTTTTGTTCGTGTTTTATAAATAGTTTTACATGTTGTTAAATTTTTTTGAGATTAGCGCACACGCGTTCCATGCTGCATTCCTTGTTATGGTTTGTTAATGTGTTTAGTATTTTGTGTTTTTTTTTTTGTATTTCTAATTATGTTGCTCTCAGAATGTGCTAAACAGCGATGCAATGCTTCATTCTTTCAATTCGTTTTTTTTTTTTTTTAATTTTGTATATTGTATTTTTTTTTTTGGATTTCTTCTCGATAATTTTTTTGTGTGTGTTATCTATTTGTTTAATAGTAGGATAATAAGATTATATATATTCATATATGTATATTTGTTTTTTTTTTTTATTGCGTTAACAGATTTGCTAAGTTCAGTCGTCATCATCTTCCGATTCGGCCTCTTGCAACCAGGTCAGCCAGTTGTTAACTTGAAATAGAGCAGTACCTTTACCAGGATATTTGTCGGATATTTGTTCTTTCCACAAAACGAATGTCTCCTCTTCAATAACTTCAGCTTCGTACAAATATTTGAACCAACGGCACAGCATACCTAAAATTAAGTAATGAAAAATATTGCATTGAAATTTGCCTAAAAAATTGTATGTAACAGTTTTATATTAATAGTATTTACAAATTATTTAAATGACAATAAAGCCCTTCATCTCTAAGTAAAAGTACCCAACTGTCATCACTTCTTTAGGCAATCTCCAAGAAGATTCAGACCTATCCCGACAATCTGGCCAATTCTAAATAAAATTTCGCACGAATTTGATTTCCTCTCTCAATTATCACCCCAAGAGAAAAGACTTGGGGCAATTTTTCCGAGAATTAAAAAGATCTCAGGGAAAAAATCCAAGAGAATATTTAGCATTGGCCTGAATATATCTGAGCTAAGACTAGCAGCTTTTATTTTAAAGCCTTACAAAACACAGATATCCTGCCTCTTCCTGGGCTAATGAATTTTAAGTTATTACCAAATCTATATCTACACAACTTCATCGCATTAACAGCCTACAACTTTTTAGGCCAACAAACACAATACTTGTTTTTGTTGTTGTTTTTGTCGGGTTCATGGATGTTATGTAATGGTAAATAGGCCATAAAAGGAACCATTTCACCACTACATCGAACCCTTTTTAATATAATTCTCGCGAGAATTTCAGGAGCGCAGCAAAACTTGGTATTTTCGTTCGCTGCGCTTAACTTTTTGGAATTCCTTTTTTTCGTTTTTTGTAATCCTTTTTTTTTTTTGTTTTATTTTTTAGAATTTTTTTTTTTTTGGATTTTTTATTTTTTTTAATTTTTTTTTTTTTTTTTTTTTAATTTTTTTTTTTTTTTTTTTTTTTTAATTTTTACAATTTTTTTTAGATTTTACATTGACTTGTTATAAGTTAATACAGCTTCCGTTAGCGCAAAAGCAGTTTCGATTTCTTGACGTATGGAATGCACATATATGGCGGTTCGCAAGACCCCCATACTGTGCATTTTACATTATCATCATTATATCATTATCTTCAGACGATTTTCCTTTTATACAAATTTAACACACCTTTTTGCTGTTCATCACTGCATTATGTTTGTTGAAAAAAAACGGCAGCTTTCAACAAACGTTTATCGGCATTGATCTTATGATCTCTTGTTGAAAAAAACGGCAGCTTTCAACAAGCGGTTTTCGGCATTGATCTTATGACCTCTATCTCAAATACTGGGTACTCAGTTCTATCTCTATTTTATTTCTTTAAGGTTCGTCCAGGCTAGAAACATTTGACCATATTCATAAACGATTTCTTTCAATATCTCATTACATTTCTTACATTTTCTTACGTTTCTTACGATTTTTTACGTTTCTTACATGTTCTTACGCTTCCTTACGTTTTTTACATTTTCTTAAGTTTCCTTAGTTTCCTTACGATTTTTATTAGCTCAAAAATTCAAAACCTCGAATAAGTGTGCGGGCAATTGCCCTCATACAAACTCATTACTCTATAGCAAAATCAGCATTATCTTCTTTTTGTTTACATAAGATATTTTTTGGCCTCTGTTGAGCTTTTGAGTTTACTTTTGCTTCGCAATGACACTGATTTATGCATTGTTTTCTACCACTTATCTCGTATCTCTTGTTTGTCTAAACTAGGACGAAGATTTCACTGGCTCGTCTCCTCAACCGATTTATATGACATTATCCTAGCCCTTTGCTTTCTGTAATTTATTTCCATCTGAGTTAGGTCCTTAGAGCCCCCTATCTCCCTTGCCTAAATAGACTTCGTTTAGATACCTGAACTTGGGTTTTAAACTAATTACATTATCATACCTATGCTGTTATTTAAGGCTACTAAAGTATGTTTACTCTAGCTACAACATTTCCGGCCTTGCTCTACAGCTAATAACGAATTCGATGTCAATGTATACTTAAGCAGCTTTTCTACCCGAGTCAAAGAAAAACTACCATTATTTCATTGATATCGATGTACGTTACTTGCTGTGAGTGATCTTCTCTCCCCGCTCGGGTTCAATCAGCAAAAGAAATACGTATGGCAACAAAGCCAATACCTTTAACCACTAGCATATTCCTTTTGCTATGACAAGTGGAAGAGCACTATATTGACAACGGTATTCCTTTGGCCAATAAGCCGCCCATCCACTTGTGGATTTTAGTCGCCTTTTACGACAGGCATACCTTACCCCGGGAATATTCTAAGCCCCCTAACCCGTTGGGATTATATTTTACTTTTTTGTTTTTAATTTTTTTTTTTTTTTTTTAAATTGTTTTCTTTTAAATTTTTTTTTTGGATTTTTTTTTAATTTTTAAATTTTTTTTGGATTTTACATTGACTTGTTATAAGTTAATACAGCTTCCGTTAGCGCAAAAGCAGTTTCAATTTATCATCGTATTGAATGTACACATGTGGCGGTTCGCAAGGCCCCCATACTGTACATCCCTACAGTTAACATTACCATCATTGTCTCATCGTCTTTTCTTGCATACAAATTTAACACACCTTTTTGCTGTTCATCACTGTATTATGTTTGTTGAAAAAAAACGGCAGCTTTCAACAAACGTTTTTCGGCATTGATCTTATGATCTCTTGTTGAAAAAAACGGCAGCTTTCAACAAGCATTTTTTGTAATTGATCTTATGACCTCTATCTCAAATACTGGGTACTCAGTTCTATCTCTATTTCATTTCTTTAAGGTTCGTCCAGCTTAGAAACATTTGACCATATTCATAAACGATTTCTTTCAATATTTCATTATTTCATTACATTTCTTACATTTTCTTACGATTTTTTACGTTTCTTACATGTTCTTACGTTTCCTTACGTTTTTTACATTTTCTTAAGTTTCTTTAGTTTCCTTACGATTTTTATTAGCTCAAAAATTCAAAACCTCGAATAAGTGTGCGGGCAATTGCCCTCATACGAACTCATTACTCTATAGCAAAATCAGCATTCTCTTCTTTTTGTTTACATAAGATATTTTTTGGCCTCTGTTGAGCTTTTGAGTTTACTTTTGCTTCGCAATGACACTGACTTATGCAACATTGTTTTCTACCACTTATCTCGTATCTCTTGTTTGTCTAAACTAGGACGAAGATTTCACTGGCTCGTCTCCTCAACCGATTTATATGACATTATCCTAGCCCTTTGCTTTCTGTAATTCATTTCCATCTGAGTTAGGTCCTTAGAGCCCCCCATCTCCCTTGCCTAAATAGACTTCGTTTAGATACCTGAACTTGGGTTTTAAACTAATTACATTATCATACCTATGCTGTTATTTAAGGCTACTAAAGTATGTTTACTCTAGCTACAACATTTCCGGCCTTGCTCTACAGCTAATAACGAATTCGATGTCAATGTATACTTAAGCAGCTTTTCTACCCGAGTCAAAGAAAAACTACCATGCTTTCATTGGCATCGATGTACGTTGCTTGCTGTGAGTGATCTTCTCTCCCCGCTCGGGTTCAATCAGCAAAAGGAATATGTATGGCAACAAATTTCTTACCGCGCAACACAGTCAATACCTTTAACCACTAGCATATTCCTTTTCCTATGACAAGTGGAAGAGCACTATATTGACAACGGTATTCCTGTGGCCAATAAGCCGCCCGTCCACTTGTGGATTTTAGTCGCCTTTTACGACAGGCATACCTTACCCCGGGTATATTCTTAGCCCCCTAGCCCGTTGGGGGTAATATTTTACTTAGTTGTTTTTAATATCCTTTTTTCATAATTTTTGTTGTTTTCAATTTTTTTTTTTTTTTTAATTTTTTTTTTTTGTTTTCAATTTTATTTTATTTTTTTATTTTTTTTTTTTATTTATTTTTTGTTTATTTTTTTTTTGTTTTTAATTTTTTTTCTTTTTTTTTTTTTTTTATTTTTTTTTTGGATTTTTTTTTTTTTCTATTTTTTTGGATTTTACGTTGACTTGTTATAAGTTAATACAGCTCCGTTTCCGCAAAAGCAGTTTCGATATTAATATATCAATATATTATCATCTTTCGACGAATTTTTTTTTTGCATATGTATAAGTAAAACACACCTTTTTGCAGTTCATCACTGTATTATCAATGTTATGTTGAAAAAAACGGAAGTTTTCAACAAAAACATTTTTTCGGAAGTGGCTCCTCTTTCTAGTACCCGAAAGAGTTCCCTCAATCTAGCACACTGATCTTCTGATCTCTATCTCAAATACTGGGTACTCAGTCCTATCTCTGGTATATTTCTTCAACATTTTTCCATATTCTTAAAATCTCGCATTTTCCTAGGTTTCTTAAGTCCTCTTACGATTTTCATTACCTCAAATATTCAAAGCTTCAAATAAGTTCAAATAACCCTATCCCGAATTCGACATTTTCTTCTCTTTGTTTATGTAACATATTTGTCCGCCTCTGTTGAGTTTTTGAGTTTACTTGTCTCTTTAGTGCTTCGCTTTGGCACTGCCTTATGCAACATTGTTTTATACCACTCATATCTTTATTGTCCTAACTAGGACCTAGAGTTCTTTGACTCGTCTCCTCAACCGATTTATATGACATTACCCTTCTCCCCTACTCCCCTCCATCTGAATTAGGTCCTTAGAGTCCCCTGTCTTCCTTGCCTAAATAGACTTATTTTAGATACTTGAGCTTTAGGTTAAACTTGTTACATCTTTATCATACCTAAGCTGTTACTTAAGGCTACTAAAGTATGTTTACTCCAGCTACAACATTTCCAGGCTTGCTCTACAGCTATTGCTGTGAAGCGAACATAACGAATTCGATGTCAATACACATTTATGCAGCTTTTCCCACCCGAGTCAAAGAAAAAACTACCTTAGTAGCATTGACATCGATGTACGTGACTTCTCTCTCCTCGCTCGGGTTCAAATTAACAAAGGGAATATGCATGGCAACAAATTTCTTACCGTATCAGACTTACTTGAAAGTGGGGCCACATTGGCGTAAGCAATGCGACACGCAAGCACTCCAAATTAAGAGCAAAACACAGCCAAGACCCTTAACCATTGGCATATTCCTTTTGCTATGACAAGTGGAAGAACGCTATATTGGCAACGATATTCCTGTGGCCAATAAGCCGCCCATCCACTTGTGGATTTTAGTCGCCTCTTACGACAGGCATGCCTACCCCGGGTATATTCTAAGCCCCTAACCCGTTGGGGGTCATATTTCACATAACTTACGTAATGTGAGAACGGTATCCTACCTTATAATTATCTAAATTATAAATTAAATTTTTATGCTAAGTAAATGGAAACCTTCCCTATTCAGAGATGCCTCTTCCTTTGATACTCACATTGTTACTATTATAAGTTTCCCGAATAAAGTTTACTAAAAAGTTACTGCATTTCAACATACCTTTGGGGAAATTTTCGTTATAGCAAAAGACTTGCAATGCATAAATTGCGATCAATTGAAGTTCATTGCTGCCACCTAGGAATGTTTGTAGAATTTGGCAATACTTCAGGAGAAATTGTTCTTCCTTTTCGATAGTTGCGCGATCAGGATGCTTTTTAGTATCAGTGCCTTCAGCTAAAGTAGTTTCCTAAAAAATTAAAAAATTATTTAAGTTCAAGTTTTCTTTTGTCCTGAAATACTCACTTGTGTAATATATTTCACCAGCACTGTCATGAGTGCATTAATAAATCCGCTATCCTTATAGTATTTAGCATCTACATTACTCTTAATCCATTTATAGAATGCTGCCGGCGTTGGATCAATCATCAATTGCTTCCACATCTCTGCTTGTACTTTGAGCAATGGATAAAGGAAAGCTAAATTTCGATCATCAAGTATATCACCTAAACGTGCCTTATTGCGATCTACTTCTGGCAAACTATTCATTAAATCAATTTTACTTTCACGGAATTTATCAGCTAATGCCTCTTTGCCAATCGATTTGTGCAATTGTTGTAGGACGAGTAAGAAAAGTGGATAATGCTGACCATTGTCCGTATAATTGGCAATATCGGTCAATTTAAGCAGACCTGCATCGCCAACAGCACGGCTTAGAAGGCCAGCAACGTGTGTGGCAATGCGTGGATTCAAAGCTTCACGTTCATTCATTTTATTGGTAACTTGTTTGAATACTTCCAATATGATGTTGGATTTGATATTGCTTTGCTTGCGCACTGACTGTAGGAAGCTTATTACACGTTCCAAATATTTATCTTCAGGTTTTTCTAGAACGTCCATAATTACATTAATGCATACATCTTTCATACATTTCTCAGGCACTTTCAAATCCAAGAAACCATCTACCAGCGCTGTTAGTTGCTTGCTTTGATTGCTCTCATTGGCAGTGGAACTTGCTACACCGCTGTCATTATGCTCTTCTTTTTCGGTAACATTTTGCTCTTCAGTGACAGTGGTCGATAGATCTTCCTCTTCATCAGTTTCATAGAAAAATTTCTCTTTTATATATGTTGTTGCTTTTTTCAAAACTTCTTCTTTGTTGAACGCTTTTTCTTTCTGTTTCTCTTTTTTCATGCTACCAGCTTCGCCTGCCCTCTCTGCTGTACTTGATTTTGTGTTTAGCTGTTGTGAATCAACTGGTGTTGTACTACGTTTTTTATCGCTTACATCGACCGGAGTTGAATATTCGCTATTTTTATCAGCAGTTGCACCGAGTTTACCTCTTTCGCCAACACTAACAGCATTTGATGAATTGAAATTTGGCGAAGAATTTGTAGACTTCAAATTTCGTTCTATCGTTAAACCCAAGCTTGCGGATTGCGCTCCCTTTCCATTATCTGTGTACTCTGCAGAGGGCGTGGATGAAGGACGTGCTGCTGAATTGCTGATAACGTGCGATGTGGGTGTACCAAGAAGCGGATATTGCGTGTTAGATAGTTTTTCTTTGTTTTGGTTGTTAGCAGAATTGCCGCTGCCGAAACCACCACCACCACTCATCATACTAGGTGGTGTAGATATTGGCAACATTGCAGGCATTTTATGATTTTGTGATGCTGCTTTAAAAAGAAGTGAATTGGCTGCGGGTCGCATTTGTAGATTTTCGACTGGGTCTTGATTGGTCGACATAAGATTACGTTTGAAGCGTGGGGCCAATTCTTTGCTATTCAGTAGCTGATTACCAGCGCCACCACCGTACTGTGATGAACCACCAGATTCATTATCACGTCCCATATTGTTATGATTATTACGGTTAGGGCGCCCATCTTCACGATTTCCACCGGATCCGTTATTTTGGTTATTGTGTTTATTGTAACGGTTGTTGTAATTGTTGCCATCACGCCCACCCTGGTTACGATCACGCCCATTATAAGGACGATTCGAATTATTAACGAATCTAGAAAAACAAAAAATGTTTTGAATATTACAAAACTCTTCCATTGCTCATATGTATATGGGCATTTCCTGGCGTAGCGGACGTTACGTTTGAACGAATTTATTGAATTTTCAGTAAGAAGTACCGTAAAAACTGGGGCCGATTTATTATATATATTTAAGAACCTGCTGCCTGTAAAAGCATGTTGCAGGCGCTTATATAGTATGATGTCGCTGTCTTAACCACCGTTACTCAAAACGGAAGTAGGGTTGAGGCAACTAAGTAATCGTTCCATATCTCTGTTGCGGACGTTACGTTGCGGACGTTTTTTTACATAGTAAAATAAATTTTCTCCATACAAAATTAAAATTTTCGCTTTTTACATCATAATCGCTGTATCTACACTAAAGTATTAAAGAGTTAGTGTCTTAACCCATTAACCGCCCAGGATTAACGCTTTGGTAAACAATTTTTTTTAAATCCGAAATCAAATTTTGTTAATGGTAATGACGTACATGAATAAGAGGGATCTTAAACGATTAGTGGATTAGCCCAATAAACCTTCAGTGTATTAACCCTTTAACCTCCCTGGATTAACCCTTTGGCGATAAGATTTTTTTAATTCCGAAATCTAAAGAAAATTAATTATGGGATTAACCCAAAAATATTTAGTGTCTTAATCCATTATCTCCTGGATTGGGCCAATGGTCACCAGTTTTTTTTTAATTCCGAAATCCAATTTTATAAATGAAAATCATTATACAAAAAATAAGACTAGAGTTTATTACATACACAGTGACAGGGATAAACTCTAGTCAACTGTTAAACTTGTATATACCCATTGGTGAACTATTTTATTTGAAATTTTGGTGGGAAGAGCAAAATTTTATGTGAAATTATACTTACGGTGATACGATCGGTGATGCACCCGTTACACTCAAACTACTAAACATATCATTATAGCCCGGTTGCAAATTAATATGAAAGCGATTCATCCAACTATCACCGTCGCGATCATTATTACGCATATCGCGATTCCTTTGTGCGAACGGTGTACGAATAATTGTATCATCATCTGTGCGTATTTGTTTAATGGGCACAGGTTCCGCAGTGGTAGCCACTTTACGGGGTATCCAATTATTTTGACGTAACTCGATGACATCCTTTAGCATAAAGCGTATCCTTGGTGGATAGTCAGTCGATTTTGATCGGCGTTCCAATTTATCAAAGTACTGATTCATCAGCTCTTTGCCCTGTTCTGAATCCAAGTTCTTACCGCACGTCTTGAGCAACTGTGCCAAGCATTCCATGTCCTCGCACATTTCTTGCGGTGATGCAGAACGTTTCTTCTTTTTTTCGAGCAATTCCATAATGCATTGATGTAGTACAGTTTTTGACAACATATCCAATTTGTGCAATTCACCGATGAATTTGACATTGCCCAGCATACGCTGTTTGGCCAAGTGACGGCGTTCCTCTTCATCGGTGTCATTTTCACTTAAGTTAACTTGTGTTTCTGGTCTATGTACTTTATTAAATTGATTATTATTATCGCCGTCGATGTTGTCACGTTTTAGACGATTATTAAATTTATCACGACAAACAGCGATTAGTAAACGCAAAAAAGTGCAAGAACTATTTGGATCCTTTTCAAATGACGGAGCTTCTTCGGATAAACGTTTGCATAACTGCGCATACATAGACGAGTATTTTGGCTCATCGAGGGCTTTATCAAAAATCAGCAAAATAACACCATTCAATATGAGAATCGAATTAAGATCAAGTTTCAATAATTCATCGCTAAGATCTTGGAATTTCTCTGGAGTCAATTTATTGAGAATGCCACGAACCTAAAGGGAAAATGACAAACAATTTTAATTATACATTTTATATGAGAACGAGGAAGTTCAAGTTCGGGTGAAACCGAACATTATATATCAGTAGTGATCTATAGGTTAAAAATTGGACGTGGCCCATCACCCAATTTCGGTCATTTTCTCAATTTTACTCAAGTTATGTCAACAGCACATGCATCCCCCCCCCCCCCCCCCCGTGGGCTAGGGGGTTAACATTGTTAACAACAACAACAACAGGGTAGGTCCGTGGACTAGGGTAAAATTATAAAGTTATCAAAATATCTCTAAGGTTGGAGAAAAAAATGGTGAATTGTGTTGGAAGTCCACTTGAGAATTATACAGTTTTTCAAAGGTTTGAGGAAAAGTTGAACGATGTTTGCTGGGTATAAGAATTCACACTCACAAATGTTCAGGACAAGCTCTACGTTGTGAAGAATCTATGTAGGCAGAGCAGAAATTATTTTGCAATTTTTAGTTGATTTTAAAAACATTTTAAACTAAAAATATTTTGTTATTCTATTTTTTTATTGACCTCAAAATTTACTCTAATTATAAGCCAAGCAGAATCAGTACGCCAATACGTTAGATACGTCGAAATTAGAGAAAAATTATATTTTTCCGTATCCGTCGTATCTGTTGTTACGCATACAAACACCCGCAGTCTACTTAGCTGTCAATTGTTTCAACGAATTGACGGACTGATGCTGTTTCCCGCTTTATTCTGATTACCGACGGACGAGCGAACATAGCCTAATCAATTTCTCTTTTCCTTCTGAACTTTTCTATTTGTATAAGTCAATATCTATCTCGATTCGGTAATGCAGTTGCCTTTAAGAGAATAAAACTAACATGCCTTGTTGCCTTAGTACCACTAGGTACATTAGGTACATATACAAATTAGAAAGTCGTTTACTTACCCTTCTGAAAACTGCATCGTTCTTTTCACTTTGTGTAAGTCCATGTTGTGGACGTAATGAAGGTGGAACCCAACGTCCAGCCGCTGGTGGTGGTGGTGTGGGTGATGGTGAAGGACGCTGCGCGCTGATTGCAGCGCCAGCTGAATTCGGTGAAATACCACGCGACGAAGATGAAGCTGAATTTACGGAAGATGGAGCTGATGATAAAGCGCCTGCTGCTGATCCAATTCCTGATGATGCTGGTGCATTTCCGCCGCCTCCACGAATTGGTGGCGTGCGATTGTTATAGGTGCGGCCACCGTCAGCCGCAATTGGTGCACGTTCGTAACGATCCTCTATTGAAATACCGCCCTGTCGTAGAGCAGATGGTAATTGGCCGTTGTTGCCAGTACCCTGCTCAGAGGGCTTATATCGCCCACTATGGCCGCCGCCGCCTCGTTCTAAACTATTTGTGCTACCTGCGTTATAACGCGAGCGTGGTGTATCGTCGTATTCACGATAATTATTACTGCTACTGTAATCGTCCCGATAATTTGATCTTACATTTACATTGCCATCATTGTTATATCCGCTACGTGATCCATAATTCGATTTGTTTGGGTGGTTGTTATTATAACCAGCGTTTGATCCGCTACCATATGATCTATGTTGTCCATTGCTGTTGTCATAACGTGAACCTTGTTGGCGATAGCTATTGTTGCCTCCGCCGCCGGAATTTATATTACGTTGGCCGCCACCACTACTATAGTTGCCATCTGTATTGTTTTGTTGATTGTAACGTCGATTATTGCTTCCGTCGGCGTTATATGAGCCGCGTCCGCTATTGCCACCTTCGTTACCTATGATAGAGCGTCCAATAGCACCACCGCTACCAAAATCAACGCCACCACTAAGTGTGCTATTACCAGTTACAAGCGAAGCTTTGGGGCCCTGACCCAAATTGTCACTATTTTTGTTATAGTAACGCGACGACGACGAGTCACCCTGGTAAGTTCGTCGAGGTCTTGGGCTTACGTCCGAATCGTATTGACGAATTTTGACGGAGTTCCTATTATATCCAGTACCAATATATCCCGAATTGCTGCCTGTTCCAGCTCGTCCACCAGCACTAATGCCGCCTGGGCCAGTTGATGTTATACCACCGCTGCCTCCGTTGGAGATTAAAACACGATCTTCAATTGAAGTTGGTGATCCAACGATAATGTTATGTCCAAGTGAATTGCTGTTATTCTTATAACCACCAACGCCGCTGTTATTACCTTTTGGGCGATAGTTACCACCACCACTATTGGTGTTATTACCTGGGCTAGAACTCTTATCGATTTTAACCAAATTCTTTAAGTTATTGAATGTATCCGTTGCAGTTGTAATGGGCAAAAGATTTGGACTTGTATTTAGCAATGTTTTACCAATCGTTGGTGTGGGCGGGGATTGGCCACCGCAGCTGACGCCGCCGCCTCCTCCTCCTCCTCGATTATTCAAATTCTCGTTAAAACGCTCAGTATCAGTTTGATGAGCCGTTATTGCAAGATGTAAACCGTTGCCGCCGCCGATGCTGGTGTCACCGGTGCTACTACCTCCCTCAATCGTGCTTGCTTTTATACTCACTTCGTGCGATATGGTGGAGCCTATTAATTGTTCGCTGGTTGTTGGTTCCCAACGTTGCCTTGGGTCGTCGTAAGGCTGCGAAAAATTACCAACAAGCGTTGAATGAGGAATGATGAAAATTTTTGCGTTAACACTTGGGTGAAAAAAATTAGGCTCACTGTTACTACTACCACGACGCTATTTTCTGTTGTCGCGATTTTCCAGTACTCTTAAACCGACAAGAGACCCCGTACACTTTTTAACAAAAACAAAAAGAAATTGTTCGTCACTCAGATAAATTAGTTACTGATGTGTTAGATCTAGAATAATGATTTGACTGTCCGTCGAATTCGTTGGCTAGTTCTTAAGATCGCCTGACTGACTACCAATTCTGTGTGACTGGAGATTTAAACGATACACAATCAACTCACACGCACACACTCACGGTTGCCAATAAAACGTATAAATTTATAACGAATGGGGACACAAACAAGATGTTGATTTTTACTAAGTATGAATGTTGATAAATATTATAATGTGATTACTAAAAGTGTTCCACTAATTTTTTTTCGCAGTTATGCGCTTTCCACAATTTAAATATGTACCTTGTTTTCAAGTATATTATAATTTCAAACTTATCTTTTATAGAAAAAGAGTTAAGTGTCCTTCAAAGTCAATTGCCTTGCGAATATTCTGCAATAGATGAAAGAAATAAAAATAGAGTTAGTGTGTCAAACGTTAATCGTTTTATTAAAATATTAAAATTGTAAATCAAAGGCTGGATGGAAATAACCTCATTTCAAAATATTTTTCAAAAACGTACTACCTATGTTAGTAATTGTTATGTATGTGTATTAAATTTTCGTACAGATGGGTTTTTTTAAACTCATGCTAATTCTTGAACAAAATTTTGAATAGTGTTTTATGGACCTCATCTGTGGCGTTCTTCAAAGAAATTATGGGATAGGGCATTTTTCAAAAGCGGTTTGATATTTTTGTGTCATCTTGAATAAAGACGACGTTTTTAGGATGCCCCTTAACTAATAACAGCCAAACCAGTGGAGCAATTCACTTGAAATTTTACAACCACAATGCAAATACCCATATCTCATTTTAGAATAAAAATATACTTTTTTACACCCATATGTTGTAGTTTTAAATCATTTTTCAGGGCGAATATACATACAGGGCGAAATTAGTTTGAACCACAATACGGATATGAAAATCAGTTAAAAAAAGATTCCCTTGACGCACTGACTTGAGTTTGTTTGTGAATATAATAATTTCTTTGCGAATATTTTCACTAACGAAGGAGTAGATGTGTAGTGCGGAACTAAAATGAGCATTTCGTTTTGTCAGTCGACATTATAATGTCAGTTTTTAATTACATATCGTCCCGTTTCTGCCTTAACAACCTCGTATCTACAAAAAAATAATATTTCAGAAAACCAACTGGAATTTTGATTTTGCATACTGTACGAGGTAAAGGATCGTACAAAAAACCACGTAGGGTTATAGTTTTTAACAAACTGATTTTCGATTAGGATTTATGGATGTCTTAAGAGCATTTCCACATAAAAAACTAGTTTTCTCAAAAAGTGTAGTTATGCGGTTAAGGCAGTAACGGGACGATATGTACAACAAATCTGCACATTCCATTCGGCTCTCTTTTCACGTTGCAGTTTGTTAAGTTACCTGCTTCATACATAAAAACAAAATTACTTCTTCGGATGCCACATACCTTCGTATGCCTACTAACATTTCAAATACTATTGTTGGCGAGATGATTTAGTACCTACCTGCTTTTCACACACTACATGCCTGCCATTACGAATGTCAGACATGACATTTTTTATACAAATAAGTGGGACCTGCTTGGCCGACTGCGAACCGCATCTGCTAAATAGACGATTTTTTGCTGTTTCGTGACAAAAATACACTCGTAGATCAAAAAACAAAAACATCCATCAACTATTTCAAAAAAATTTAAAAAACTTTAGTTCTCAAGTTGATATTCAAGATCATTCTTCAATCTCCATCCTTTGATATGCGAATTAAATTTGAACAACCTAAGTTGGATGTTTGATATGAGTACTTGAAGATGCTAGCTCCCGAAAGTACTGGATTGATACCTATTTGGCTAGAACTGCAATTTCGTAATCAAGAAAGGTTCGAAGTTCCGTTGGAACGTAAAACTCGATAGAAATCACGAAATTTTTCGTTCGTTTGACAATTTTGATAAATTTCGTGATTTCTATATATCGCTCATTTGCTGCAACGTCGTCATAACTCAAAAAACCCAAATTTTGAGTTAACATCACTAATATATCGGAAATAATATGTTTGATTAACTGGCAAAGTGTTATATCCGAGGTTTTAACATTTCACGCAGCATCGCGGTAGAATTAATTACTTATCCCATATAAATATACAGCAATTCAAAAACTAAAAATGCGTTTTCTGTAATATCACATTTTTTGAGTTATGACGACGTTGCAGCAAATGAGCGATATGTAGTTTCTCGATAAATCAATTAGGCAATTCCCAAGATCTCATATTCGCGTATCTGCTATTAGTTTAAAACCAGCCTATGTAAATCGAGTGTGCTATTTTGTTATTCAATTTGCTTTTTTGGAATGTAATCTTTTTTCTTTTTAATTTTTATTTCAATTTGTCTAGGTTGAAAAGTGAAAGAAGGAAAACAAAAATTAACAATTTCCTGATAAGTTTTTACAAAATTTTCAATTATAGTTTTCAGATACGACCGTTCAACTCATCGTAGTGCTCGCAAGAGCTGTTATCAAAATAGTGCAATAAACCATAGGACACCTTGTGAATTGCCTAAATACCTTTTTCTGAATTACTTTTTTTTTGTTGCAGTTTACAGTGGCCTCCTGACTTGCGTTGTTGTTGTTGTAGCGAGGTGTAGCCCTGCCTAAATGTCAGACAGGGTCACCCCGAGTGTATTGCTTTTGGCCGGGTCGATATAAGAAAACGGCCCGGGTCGTTTCGGCACGATGGGTACAGCACAAGTACTGGTACCGTTCTCGTAGAACCGGCAATACAAGAAACTAGCCGTGTAGGCTATGTAGGTCATTTAGCGTTACCCAGGGTGCAACAACTGGGAGGCAAACTACTTTTACACCCCTACACTTGCGTCAGTGGAGTTACTTGAAGAAAAGCTAAAATCTACTTTCAAATCGTTCTACGTAAAAAAAAAAACGTAGGAAAATCCAATTTTTCACAACCCTGTTTCTGAGGTCTCTGCTAATCGAATTTCAGCCTAAAAGTATGCAATAACCAAAATATTTGATAATTTTCATTATTTCATTGGACACAGTGAGTGGAGGTGACTATACAAATGCTGGTAAAGGGAAATTAGAATATGTACCTATATCCCAGGTCCACTATTACATTCCATAAATGTATCACGATTAAGGCGAAAAACTGGTTGAGATGCTACCTAATACAAAATATATGTATGCACCGAACATGTATGTACCTATGCATCAATTTCAGAATAAATTTTAAGTTGAAAGGTCTTTGAAACGCATTACAGAGTTAATTGTTCTTGATTGAACTTTCTTTGTGCATACATACATATGTACATACCTACATATGTACATAGATCGCCAACAAAAACGTGAGACATGACCACATCATATGGACAACAAAAGCGTACGTCAACTGAAAAAGGGATGCAATGCGAAGTGTGTATCTGAAGAAATACAGGAATACCTCACACGAAACTTATATTTTGAATATGATTTTCATGCGAATATTTTCTATTTCGAATCATGATTTTCTCTATGTATCGCATAATACTACTTCTACCTATTACTGTAAAATTAGTTGCTTTTGATTAAATTTACTTTATCAAGTTTTCTACCTATATTTTTTACATATAGAATTTGACGGCCGCTAAAAAGCTTAATAAATTGATTTCGACCTCAATTCGGGTTTGTGTATTGTAGCAATCCTCTCATTTCACTTGAGCAAAAAGCAACGATTAAATTTTCACTTTGCACTTGCTACTCTGCGTCGATACTAATGCGCACGTAGCAGCGGCAGCCGACTGCGCGGTTGACGTCATATTCGCTGCTATCAACTGAAGCAGACATTATTAGCTTTCGCTTACTAAAATATTTCGAGATTCATATAGACATTTTAAAATTTATTAAGGGAATTTAGGGGTTTCGAAAAGTTGAAAATCTGAACTTAATGTGACCAAAGATAATTATTTCTAGAAGTGTACGCCTATATTTAAAAGTTTAGAGGAAAACCAACGCCTTAATCCACGTCCATGCGCATATATTATATATATGTGGTTGATTTTGTTGCCCTTTCCAGGGACGATTACATGACCATGCGCTAGAAAATTGCATAGCATAGATATGGCATACAAACTTCTTAGAAATTCATGATATATATAAAATGGCGCATCATTATATCTAACAACAAGATGAAGAGTCAGCAGTAATGTTGAAAGCGGAAACGTCCAACAAATGAAGCAAGTACCTACAACCATATATAGTATACCTACGGTACACATTTGTATTGATGTGGGCAAAAATGCACATTGAAAATTTTCAACAAAGAGATGAAAAATGTCATACGCGTGCGTGTGAATGTGCAAATACCAAGTGTATGTATACTAGAAATGGAAGATTTGTCGGGGTGCGCGACATGGTAATCCATCGGAACGACGTTGTTGTCGTCGTCATCGCCATCTTGGTTGAGACGTCGCTCGTGTGATTCACTGCTGGTGCGAGGTAAATGCGCTGTTGCTGCTACGTCAACAGCGCTGCCTTGAGTGTTCCAAATTTTCTTGGCCATTTCCTTAAATGGTGGAAAAATCAATTTCCTCAACATTTATAACAAAGAGCTAAACAATAAAATGTTTACTAATAATGCACTGACTCATTAACATGGCCACACCAGAGAAAAAACCTTCACAGCCCACTTAAATGTATGTATATATATTCCTGCAGTAGCAGCGCAAGCAAAAATGGAAAAATTTCACGTCCAACTTTTTGACTTGCAATTCAACAAATCAATATTTTGCCTACTATTTGACACTTTTTGTATAAAACACAGAAATATTTGATATTATCCAATAAACTATAGAAATTTGTGTATATTTTACACTTACCGTTTCTAATAAAAATTTATTTTTCTGCAAACCGATGCACAAAAATTGAAACACACTAGCCAAGGCAAAGGCAAAAACGAAGAAATTAATTTTTGTCACCGAACTTGTTGGCGAAGCAAACTAAACGAACGAGTACGCCAGTGTGACTGTTGGCCACTTATACTCACTACTTTTTTTGGAATTGGCACGCTTGCAACGAAATGTATGTATTTAATGATGGGTATTTGATAGAAGGTATGGGATTAATATGACAAATGGAACAAACAAAAAAGAAGTATTTACTGCAAGATTTTGAAACAAAAACTATCAACCATCAGACAGATAAAAAAGTGAATTTATTCGTTAAAAAAATTTGATATAACAAAATGAAAAATTTTAAATAAAATTGAACAAGAGTTAAAGTACGGGCACACCTAGCGACACGACCAAATAGTTGCCTATTTGATCAACTATGATGTATCGCGTCGTGTTGCGTAGTGCTGCTGTCGCTGGGTGTACTATGCTCCATAAGATGCTTGCAAAGAATATTTGGTCGCGTCGTGTCGCGTCGGGGGGTGTCGCTAGGTGTACCCTTGTTGTTGTTGTTGTTGTTGTAGCGAGGTATAGCCCTGCCTAAATGTCAGACAGGGTCACCTCGAGTGTATTGCTCTTGTCCGGGTCGTTATAAGAAAACGGCCCGGGTCGTTTCGGCACGATGGGTACAGCACAAGTACTGGGGGTGAATTCTGGTTCTATGAAATGATAAAATGAAAAGAATTTTCATACAAAATTTGTGAAAAGAAACTTCAAATACATACAAATTTTTTTTCACGTTATCATATCATAGAACCAGAATTCACCCTCTGGTACCGTTCTCGTAGAACCGGCAATATAAGAAACTAGCCGCGTAGGCTATGTAGGTCATTTAGCGTTACCCAGGGTGCACCAACTGGGAGGCGACCTACTTTTACACCCCAAAGGTGTACCCTTAGCTTTAGTTGCCTATTTGATGAACTATCTTGTGTCGCGTGGTGCTGCTGTCGCTAGGTGTGCTATGCTCCATAAGAATACATGTAAAGAATATTTGGTCGCGTACCGACCACGGCAACGAATCCCGAAGATTTTTGACAATCCCGGAATTTTAAAATAACAATCCCGGGATCTCTGGATTTTTCGGGATTATCTCAGTAACCCTCCAAAAAGGTCTCAAAATATACGTGTTGGCCGCGGTATGCATAATACGAAAGCGAATACGGACCCGGTTACTTTCCAATAACTTTTTACTGAAACAAACCTTTAATTTCTGCTTTCGGATTATTGAAATCTAAGTCAAAACCTCATCTTTTGATGCCTCTCCCGACTTTTCTGGATGTTTTTCACCAGCTTCGTGAGATTATAATTATTCAAATTCCGGGATTTTAAGACTTTCCTGGGTCTCGAAAGCCCGAGCGAGAAAAAGGGAGGGAGGGCCCGGGATTAACCAGCCTCGATGCCTTAATAAAGCCATCAGATATTGGATCATATATATAAAGAAATGTTTTTTTCTTTATTTTTCACAAATAAGGCAAAAATGGAGAAAATTGCTTTTCTTTTATCGCTGAATTCGTCCATGGTTTCCCCCACAACATAGTACTTTTAAATCGCACCAGCGGTAAAAGTATAGTATGGTGGCAATACTGTGCCAACTCATGACATAGGACGTAGCAATTACCTGATTCTGTCAAAACTGGTTAATTCATACGGTATCGCTTTGGGCACAATCTCGTCTTTTTGGTTCATGAGTGTGCATAAGAAATGGCCGGTAGGGACAGTATTCGTTGTATTACAGCGAGTTATTCCGTAGTGGAAGTGTTCGGAAAGTTGTATTTTACACTAAAGCGGGCTACTCACCTGCCAAGAAATGTCAAACTCCATATAAAAAAACGCTCAAGAAATGGTCAAGAGACGTTTTTACACGTCAAATTTTCTTGAGCCAATACTCAGTTCATAAGAAAAAATACAGCACTTTTCGATAGTTGGCAACGCCGGTTTACCTCAAGAAATAAATAAGCTCGTATATATTTCTTGAGGTAAACGTGCAGATTCAAGCGGGCTACTCACCTGCCAAGAAATGCCTCAAGAAAAAAGCGAGCATATATTTCTTGTGCCTGGTCAAGAAATTTTGACGTTTACCAAATTTTCCATTTTTTTGCAAATTACTCCTATAAAAATGTACAAAATATGTTTAGCGAAATATGTACTCACCTTTGCCGTGGATCTGCACGTTTACCTCAAGAAATATATACGAGCATATTTATTTCTTGAGGTAAACCTGCATTGCCAACCATCGAAAATTGTAGTATTTTTTCTTATGAGCTGAGTATTGGCTCAAGAAAATCTGACGTGTGAAAACAGTTCTTGACCATTTCTTGAGCGTTTTTTATATGGAGTTTGACATTTCTTGGCAGGTGAGTAGCCCGCTTCACGGAAAAGGTGAGTACATGTCTCGCTAAACATATTTTGTACAGTTTTATAAGAGTAATTTGCAAAAAAAAAAGGAATATTTGGTAAACGTCAAAGTTTCTTGACCAGGCACAAGAAATATATGCTCGTTTTTTTCTTGAGGCATTTCTTGGCAGGTGAGTAGCCCGCTTTACTTGAGTGATGTCACACCTTATATCCTTACGGACACAAGCCATAAATGTTACATCCATACTGAACGTTTAGTAATAAATATTCTTGGATCGCGATCAAAATAGTACAATAATTAGAAATTTTGAAATCTGGATGTTACATTCATGGATCCATCCATGTGATCCATCTGCGATCAAGAGCGGATATATCATTGACTACTCCATTGCCTTCTCTTTACTTATTTTTTATTCAAAAAGATAATACAGAAAACTTTATTTCAACTTTACCTCGAACTTTGACTTTGAAAGATAAGTTCAATATACGTGTTTCAACGAAACATGGAAAATAAAAAACCTCGAAGTTGAAGAAAGGTGGAAATTTGGCAAACTCTCAAATTTTGCTTGCTTTGACAATCAGATGTTGATGACTTTGCTTTAATTTTAGAATTAAAATTTGGAGGAAATAATAATTAATTATTTTTTTTCTATTAAATTAATTAATTTACCAAAACATTCTGAATGTATAAAAGAGAAGCGTTGTTGTTGTTGTTGTAACCAAGTGTAGCTCTGCCCAGCGTGTACTTTTCCTTAACCTAAATTGTCATCAATTTCTTCTAACGGGAGTCCTAGGAAACTTGCAGTTTCGACAGGGTTGGACCAGAGGGAGATGGGTGTTAGAAGAGTGGGCTCCGAAGAGCAGATAAATGAATGGTTGGTATTATGGGGTGACGAGCCGCATGCCGGACATTCATTCGGCACGTCAAGGTCTAGTCTGGATAAGTAGGAGTTTAACCTGCTACAGTATCCAGAGCGTAATTGAGCCAGAGTGACCTTTGTCTCTCGAGGAAGATGACGCTCCTCAGCCGCGACGCGAGGTGGTTTGGCGTGCAAAACGGCGATCAGTGGACAGAGCGAGACATAAGACGCATCGGACGTGTCATGGATGTGCTTCAGGGCCTGCGTATGTACCTTTGGATCAAACGGCGAAAGTGTGAGGTGCCGGATCTCATCAAAATGCTCACGTAGATGTGCCCTTACGGTCCTAGGAGGTGGTTCATACTCAAGCAGTAGTCTGTTGGGATGTTGTGGTTTGCAACAGTTCAACAGGTACTGCTTGTTTAGCATTTCATTGTGCTCCAAAACTGGGAGCATTTCCACCTCATGATGTAAATGATGTTTTGGAGACATAAGGACGCATCCCGTGGCGGTTCTGAGTGCGGTATTTTGGCAGGCCTGCAGTCTTTTCCAATGAACCTCAGCAAGCCCCGGCGACCATATCGGCGACGCGTAATTCAGGATCGGCCGACCAATTGCTTTATAGGTTGCCAGCAACGTTTCTTTGTCTTTACCCCAAGTGCTGCCGGCTAGCGACTTGAGAATTTTGTTGCGGCTTTGTAGCTTAGAGACAATTGCGGTTGAATGAGCAGCGAATTTGTGCATGGGGTCGAAATTACCCCTAAGATTTTGGGGTGAGAGACAGTAGGTAATTTTTGATCGCCTACGTAGATTTCTAACTCCATGCCAACTTGCGCCGTCCAGGTCGTGAATAGTGTCGCCGAGGACTTCGTTGGCGACAATGTCAGGCTCCGGGCAGTGAAAAACTCAACAAGAGAGGGGAGATAACCATTGATCCTGGAGCATAGCTCATCAACGGAAGTGCCAGAAGCCAGGATCGTACAATCGTCTGCGTAAGAAACAATCGAGACTCCATCTGGTGGGGAAGGAAGCCTCGAAATATAAAGATTAAACAGAAGCGGGGAAAGGACACCACCCTGCGGTACCCCTTGTTTAATCTTTCTCGGTTTTGATTTTTTGTTTCTGAAAACTACAGACGATTGACGACCACTCAGATAATTGGCGGACCAACGCTTAAGACAGGGGGGGAGCGATGAATCTTCCAAATCGGATACCAGTTGTCCATGATTTACTGTGTCAAAAGCTTGAGACAGGTCAAGAGCAAGTAGAACCGTCCTGTGATGAGGGCTTTTCTGGTTGAGTACGTCAGTTATCTGAGTGTTAATGGCATTTAGAGCAGATGTTGTGCTCCGTATTTTTCTAAAGCCATGTTTGTGCTCGGCTAACCTCAACTTTGATGTGTAAAGAGGAAGTAATACCGCCTCCAATGTCTTCACTACTGGCGAGAGGAGCGATATCGGACGATAAGACTCCCCTACGTTAGCTGGTTTGCCAGGATTTAGTAGTGGGACCACGACTGGCTGTTTCCATTTTTCAGGTATGACAGAAGTGGCCAGGGACAAATTGAAGACGGTAGTGAGGAATTTTACTCCCTCTTCGCCGATGTGTTTTAAATGCACCATGGCTATGTCGTCAGGGCCCATAGCTTTAGAGTTTTTGGCTTTCCTGATGGCCACTCGAACCTCTGTAGCGGTGATGGAAACGGGGCATTGTTTTTGTGCTTATGCGCACACCTGAAGATCCTACGTCTGTCCCTGTCCTGTGCAGGGTGTGGTACAAACTGTCGGCAAAAGGCCGTTGCACTTTTCTTCGGGTCACTAAACGTCTTATCACCAAAGGTGATGTCTACGTTTTTTGGTGGGCCCGTCGAATTTGACAGGGATTTGACTGTGGACCATAATTTTCCAACACCGGTAGAGAGGTTACAAGACCTCAGATGCTCCTCCCATTTGGCATGTTTGTGTCCATCTACCAACCGTCTGATTTCCGCGTTGAGACCACTGATCTGTGGGTCTGTGGGATCGATGCTACGTATATGGTCACGTTCATTGGCCTGGGCTGCAGCTGCAGTTGGGAAGTTTGGCCGTATATTTTGTATTCTCCCAGCTGGTATAAAAAGGGCTGCAGCTCTATTTATGACCTTACGTATTTCCTTTTCACCTTGGCGTACTTCAGTCGGTATGGGAAGAGCACCAAAGGAGCTCTCAGTAAACTCAGTAAAGCCAACCCAGTCAGCCCTCCTGAAGTTTACGTAGGATCTCTTCTCAGAGGTGGTGAAATCCGGGGCACGATCAACGGACAGGATGATTGGCAGGTGATCTGATGCCAAAGCCACCATTGGGCGCCAGTTTATGCAGTTTATTAGACCCGGACTAACAATTGTTATGTCCGGGGAGCTACTGCAATTTACTGCCATCCTCGTGGGGGCGTCCGTGTTCACCGCGCAGAATGTGGAAGCGTCAATTTGCTCGGCTATTTCCCGTCCTCTGCCGTCAGCAGAATGGCGTGAATGCCACATGTCATGGTGTGCATTAAAATCGCCCATAATGACACGGTTATCGCCCCGTAGGAAATCGCTTAAATCAGGGCGATAACTTCTGGGACAACAGGTGACGGGAGGTATGTGGATGTTTATCAGCTCGAGATCAACACCTCCAGCTGAAATGACAATACCCTGTCGCTCTAGGGGTATGTCCTCTTGGTCGGTGTTGAATGCAAATTCCCTATACCGCACGGTTTGGTGGATGATGAACGCAAGACCACCCCCACCGTCCGTACGATCATGCCGGAGAATGTGGTAGCCACCACTCGCTCTGAGATCCGAGTGGGTGCCAAGTTTAGTCTCCTGGATTGCAGCAATTTTGATGGAGTTTTGCTGCATAAACTTGGTGATCTCCACAATCTTGCCAGTTATACCATTGCAGTTTAATTGCATTATTTTGAAATGCGGGGGAGAGGCAATGGTCACTCTGGGAGTCAGGGACTGGTGCGCTCGCCGTGGAGGTAATATGCTAGTCCGTGATCGTCGTCGCAGTCCTGAAGGCGACAAATTCCGCTCGTTGGGAAACGAGGTAGAATTTGTCGGCAATGTGGGCTGCACAGCTCGACAACACGGCGCAACATACGCATCAGTCCATAGATTTCTGTTTGCGAGCCCTGAGCATATGCGCAGGTGACATTGGCCAAGGCAGGTATTGCACTTGACGGATGGCACTCTGGACGCATATATTCTATGCCGACAAACAGTGCACATAGTGTGAGGGACCAGGAGCTGATGGCCTTGATTCACACTTGTGCCGGTACCGGAAGAAGTAGAGGGGAGGAGAATATTTTGGGGCGGGGGTTGTAGCTCAGCAGTGCTCACAACATCTATAAATGTGCTACGAGGGAGTAGCTATGAGCTGCTGTGTGAGGTGTTAGCGCGCTAGGGCGCGAGCTACAACTGGGAACACACAATGTTTGCTGAGCAATATATATATTGCGAAGGGGAGGCGATAGCGCTACGCCGGAGCGTCGCGAGCCACGAGACGTTCTAGGACGTGAACAGCAAGGCGCCACGAAGGTTTTAAAAAAACTAAGAGGCCGGTGTGTTTTTGGATCTAGTCCGGAGCAACTAGACTTGTGTAGCCAACCTTTACAAGATGTGCATTGCACCGAATGCGAACATCTGGTATACATTTTCTTCCGGCACACACAGCAGAACCATTCTGTTGGACCAGGGTTTAGCTCAACGCCAGACCGGAACAACAGAATAGGGAGCAGCCCTGCTGCAAGGAACTGCTCCAGGGATGACAATTTTAGGGGGAGGAATCGTGACACGTTAGACAGGGTCACTTCGGGTGTACTGCTCTTGGCCAGGCTGTAATAAAAAAATACAGCCTGGGTCGTTTCAGTACGAAGGTTACTGCGCAAGCACATGTATCTTTCTCGCAGAACCGGCAGTACGTAGAAACGTCAAACGTCAATTGTAGCATACCCCTGGAGTTGAGCGCAAAGTTTCGAGTTTGCAAATGTTGGGCGAGGTTAATAGTACATTTACACCGCACCAAATTTGGCCCTTTTTTCTATACAAATCTCTTAATGGGTTAAGCGGGCTACTCACCTGCCAAGAAATGTCAAACGCCATATAAAAAAACGCTCAAGAAATGGTCAAGAACTGTTTGCACACGTCAAATTTTCTTGAGCCAATACTCAGCTCATAAGAAAAAATACTACAATTTTCGATGGTTGGCAACGCCGTTTTACCTCAAGAAATAAATATGCTCGTATATATTTCTTGAGGTAAACGTGCAGATTCACGGCAAAGGTGAGTAAATATTTCACCAAACATGTTTCATACATTTTTGAGGCATTTCTTGGCAGGTGAGTAGCCCGCTTAATTGACGTGTGATAATTTTTGCACTATGCACAGCTGTAAATAACAGTTTCAACTACTTTTTTTTAAGAAAATGGGCGAATTATACCAGGAAAAGTTAATTAATTAACACATTTTCCGCAGTTATGGCCGTACATCTTTCTTCCGATTGTGCGAATTTGGAAAATTTTCTGTTTTTCTTTCAAAAGAAACCATTAATTTTATTTGAAAAAAGAAAGCAGAGCCCCGGCACACAAAAATCGAAAATGAAAAATGTAAACAAATGCTTCCTCTTCCTGTTTTCTAAGCGTACGACGCCTGGCTACCAGCATAGTCATACACTGAGCACCATGTAGCTTTCATGCTTTGCCACTTTCGTGCAGCTGCCCATTCGTGTGCAGCTCTTCATTTGTATGAAATATGTGCTCAGCAAGAAAGCGTACAAAAATCGGATGAAGCGTCTAATATGCGTCTATGACGATTCGCTCCGTGTGCAGACTCGCTGAACGGCGTCCAACTGGCTCATTTGAATTCGCCAGATTTGGTGCGGTGTAAATGTATTATAAGGTTAAAGGGTCAAATACATAAAGCTTTGTTAACCTCGCCTGGCATTTGTAACCTCAAAACTTTGCTCTAAACTTCAGAGGTATGCTACAATGAACGCTTTGACGCTTCTCTTTTATACATTTGTTTTCGTTATTTATTTCTTCGCATTCAGGGTGTTTTGGTTAATTTATTAATTTAATAGGGAAAAAATGAATTAATTATTACTTCCTCCAACTTTTTATTCTTTAATTAAAGCAAAGTCATCAAAATCTCTGCTTCAACTTTGAGGTCTTCTATGCTTCATTTGAATACGTATACTGACTTTTCTGTCAAAGTCAAAGTTCGAGGTAAAGTCAAAATAAAGCTTTATGTAATCGACCCTTTACTGCTTATAATATAATAGTGCATTTACACTGCACCAAATTTGGCGAATTTGATTGAGTCATTTCGAACCTGTTTACACTAGCAAATTTGCATTTGGCTTCACCTTCCCTGCAAGAATCTTCTATCAGAACACAAATCCAGGGAAAGAAAATGCAACACCGTGATGTTTTAAACACCTGTAGAGTAATAATAAATGAAGAGGCAAGAAGGCTTCTGTCTTTTCTTTGTAGAATTAGTCCATCTTCTTAAAAAAAGTAGTTGAAATTGTTATTTACAGCTGTTCACAATGCAAAAGTTATCAGACGTTAATTACCCATTAAGTTTCTTGCTGGGCAATTCAAAATGTGGAACATTTAGGAATTTCGGCAAATGAGGTCAAATGTGATGGAATTCCAAATTTGGAAAATGAGATTTGGATAGAAAAAAAAGCGTCAAATTTACAAATTTTCGCCAAATTTGGTGCAGTGGGTCAGATACATAAAGCTTTGTTAACCTCGCCTGACATTTGCTACCTCAAAACTTTGCGTCCAACTTCAGAGGTATGCTACAATGAACGCCTTGACGCTTCTCTTTTATACATTTGTTTTCGTTATTTATTTCTTTGCATTCAGAGTGTTTTGGTTAATTTCTTATTTTAATAGAGAATAAATGAATTAATTATTACTTCCTCCAACTTTTTATTCTTTAATTAAAGCAAAGTCATCAACATCGGATTGTCAAAGCAAGCAAAATTTGAGAGTTTGCCAATTTTTAACCTTGCTTCAACTTTGAGGTCTCCAATTTGCAATGATTTGTTAAAAACGTATACTGAAATTTTCTGTCAAAGTCAAAGTTTGAGGTAAAGTCAAAATAAAGCTTTATGTAACTGACCCGTTAACTCCCAAATGAAATAAGCCCTACAAAAATAAATCAAATAACTCCCAAATATTTTCCATGCAAATTGGGACTTACTTCATAATATTTTATTGGGAATATTTCATAATGAAATAACTCCCAAACGGGATGTCGTTGGGAGTTATATAATTTTCCACCATTGGGAGTTATGTATTTCATATTTCACGTTTGGATGGCACAAATATAATAGGCGCTCCTAGTGCGGTCAGCGGAATACGGGAGAATTTCCAAAGCGTGTTCATGAGGTAAACCAATGGGACTTATTTCATTTGGAAGTTATTTCGTGGTACCGAAGCCAAATGCAAATTTGCCAATGTAAACGGTGTCAAAATGGCTCGATTGAATTCGCCAAATTTGGTGCTCGATTGAATTCGCCAAATTTGGTGCAGTGTAAATGTACTATAAGGTTAACTATGGCCCGTGCGCAGGGGCGGGAGGGCGGCGGGGAACAAAACTAATTTTTTTAAGGACGTTCAACTAGGTTGAGGGAAATTACATATGTATATAGCTTCTCGTTAATAAAATTTTGACCTGGAAATTTGAAAAAGCGGATGTCAAATAACAAAGCTACAAAAAACCGTTATTGTAAGAATAAAAATCAAATAAAATTCGCTAAACTCTCTCATCAGAACTTTTTAATTGCGGATTTTTCTTTTTTAATGACGACCGACGCAGTCTAATGCACATACTACGTACTTATACGATATAAACTCGAACATATGAATGCTTGGTCAGGAATATGAAGTGCTTAGAAATTTAATTAAATTTCATTGCTCAGCGAGTCGGGCAAGCGCTCTGAACGCCATCCCTTCTCGCAGTATTAACATATGTACATTTTACTATATCTACACATGTTTGAATGTAATATTATATCAACTCACTCCTCTTTGGCAAACGTCAAACACCCGGTCGCCCGGCTTGTTGATAAAGCGATACCATGACGATTCGGTTTTATTAAAAAGCCAAATATGTACAATAATTATGCTATACGACCACCCACTTGATAACCCAAACCCTTGGCTGAATAGAAATTGAAGGACAAATGTCCTTGTGGAAAGCCCAACAAAAACTCATCATGTTTCTTTAGGCTGTGTCGCACTTGAATGCTCAAACACTACATAATCGACATTTATTTGCTTCTTAATAAAACAGGTGCTTACCGACCTTTGGCTTTGTACACATGCGGGTCTCGTCCCACCTCGTCTCCTTTCTCCCATCACCACCCTGCATCTCTTTTTTTTTTAGTGAACATCTTTTATCATTTAATTTCACATTTCATTCATGTCGTAGATGTCCTCCCCTCCGAATTTACGCATCCAACCCGTAGCATAGAAAATTGCCTCAGCTGAAGACCAGCCACGCATATCAACAATAGCACAGAGCCGTCATGCGTAGAACTACCCTCATTTAGACAGAAGTTTCTTCAGTGCTATCATATGACAAAAGATGAGGCGACCTCGCACAATGTTTACTGTCGGTCGTTTATTGTCAATATGTAGTCCTTCATAAAGTAGCTTGATCATCAGATTCTTGCACTGTTTGTTGGCTATGCTGGGGTAATCGCTGCAAATTGTTTCGGTCGTGACTATTTACGAATGTCATTTTTCATTTCTGCACTATTGTCATAGCCAAATCTCATATCGTTTACAACAACAACATATATGTTGACTAATGTACAACAATGAAGGGTCGAAAAGCTTCCTTTTTTTGTTAGCTCACAAAATCGAAGTTAAAATGGTTAAGGACAAGAAAAATTTTGTACAAGAAAATTTCAATACACTGTAAAAATTAATGACTTATGTACCTACCATACCTGAGTTGAAGATCATCTAAAGGGGTTATACGGCTGAAAACGGCGAGATGTGATTTTCATGCTCTTGACCTCGCTTACATTGAACCAAAATTGGACCACCACTCTGTCCTAGCAATTTCTCTATCTCTCTCTCTGTTTCCTTAATATAGGAATGAAAAACTCAAGATTAACCCGAAATTTCAACATTGAAATCTTTACGCTTGGACCTAGAATATACTTCTGGTGAGAAGCAGGGAGCCCTACACATGTACATACATCTTTCTGATTCAGCTTAAGTTTTCCAAAATAAAATTTTTGTTCCTTTAATAAAGTGACGCCTACGAAAAACCCCAAGGAAGGTAAAATCTATTCCCTGAGATAGCCAGGCATCTCGCTTTTGATTAGAAAATGATAACATCTACAGAGAGTGGACCATGGATAGCGGTGCTAAGGACAAAAATAACAGATTTTTTTTATCACTAGCTGACCCGGCAGACGTTACTCTGCCTAAGAATTGTCTTATGCATGTATGTAAATTTGGAAATGTTTCAATTGTTCCTTGCCGTTTTTGAACCTCTTTAACTCAGAAAGTGGTATGTTTATTTAGGCGAAGTAATGTGAAAGAAAATCTCCTTTCTTCTGTTACCCGTGTCGTATACGATGGAAATAAAGGGATCCCAAAGATCTCGACATATCTACACCTTAAGAAGTATGGAAATCTTCAAATTAATCGGGGTACTAACACCCCGCCTTCAGAAACGATAATGGAAACATAATAGGCATCCTCCAGTGTAGGTGGGTATAATCTTTCCCTGCTCTGAAAGTGGGGTTTCGATAGGAATATCTTCTGGGCTGATTAGTCTTCATCCTTTAGGATATATCGAAGCCAAAGAATTTGTTGAACTTTTGGTTGCTGTAGCTAATCGAAAAATATTCTTCGACACTCGTTGTTGTAGAGAAAAATATACTTGAGAAGGTAAAATCTGTATGAAAAGTGGACGCTTGACAATTCTAGCTGTCTTCGACAGATGCTGATTTCACGCACAAACGTGGGAGGCTGTTCAGTGCCTTCTAACTTTCGCCAAGACATACTCCTGATGCACAATTGTGGAATTTTGCTCAGCGTACGGTTCGCTTCATTTCATTCATTCGCATGTACAAATCGTTTGACATTTTTTTGCTCTTCTAATATGTTTCGTTCAAAAGTCAGCTAAGCTGACACCCTTTCATTTGTCAAGGTTCGCATGCTAGTGTTTTAACCCTTTAACTACGGATATTTTTATTTAAGGTTACAAAATGTATAATGATAAAATATTATTGGTAGTGATCTAAATAATATGTTTGAGTGTGCGAGGAATTTAAAAAATGTCCTGGGCCACCACTGTTCCACCCGTAATTAGCTAAGGGACACATTTGTCCCAATAGTAAGAGTCGCCAGATCTATATCCATATTTAAATTTTATTTTTATTTTTTTAATTCAAATAGTTCTTATTCTATGATAACAAATAGTATTTTAATAAAAGTTTTAGGGTACTCTTGCACTGTTTGGAATAATGAATGGGACAAATACTGTTGGGACACATTTATCCCAGATTTAGTATTCGGATTTATAGCAAGTAGAACTTTAGCAACATCGACTTCAGAAATGTTTATTATTGTTCGCAGAATCTTATCTCTCCATTTTTCCACAAATTTCCCAATTGATAATAAATTTTATTCACTCTTTTCCACGAAAGAACCCGTTGGGACGTATGTGTCCCGTCAGTATTGAAAGGGTTAAAGCGATTTGTTTTTGTATTATAGGGGGAAGTACTCGGTATGTAATTGTCTTCAGAAGGTCTTTAATGTTTGAGTGAAAAGGCAAAAGGGATGTAGGGCGGCAGGGCGGCAGGGCTGCGAAACTCGAAAGGATATTGGTAATTTGCCAACAATACGATTCTCAACAGAAGGATTAACGGTCTTCTGCACGATTTAAACGCTTCCACGTGGCAGCAATATTATGTACTCACACAAATCCGAAACAATAGAAAGGCAAAAGAAATGGTTTTGGCGGGTTAGTGTTGAAATTCGATTGTAAATGATTATGTTTGAGAGTGGAATTGAAGTGCTTTTCCACGAGCTTTTCTATGCAAATGGGATTGTAGTATTTCACGGGTGTTTATGCGCCTAAATACTTCAATAAGCACAATACCTAAGACAAATTGAAAAAAAAAAACAGTTCGTATTGGAACTATTATGCTGATTTCGTTTCATCGAAAAAAATGTACACTTTCACGTTGAACATGTTTACACTCTTGCACAGAACACTATAAAGATGTGATAAAAGTGTACCCGTTCTGCATGAACCTGTTATCGAGAAAACGAACATAAAACACTGCCCCGTTTGCTATGCTATGTGCTTGAATAATTAGGTTTCGCTTTTCACCCATATTTAATTGTTATTGCAAAATCCAATTTATTTCACCAAATTTATCTATGAATATAATTTTCGTCACCTGATTTTCAGTGCAACCAGCTACCCTGTCAAAGCTTCAGAGGGTAAAAAGTGTGAGTTTTTTACACTCTTGAAGTGTACATTTTTAGGAAACGAAAACATATCATGTTTGACGTTTTACCTTCATTTTGCAAACGAAAACGGAAAATTGAAGAGTGTAACAAAAATGCGCATTTTTTTGATGAAACGAAATCACCATTAGTTATTTGGTACATATTATGGTTTTTGTTGTTGGTCATATTACCCTTACCCTCGCATGCTTGTTGTGGATGTAGAAAAGCAAGAAATACAGTTCATGAAAGCGAGTCATTTAAAAGATCGGTCGTTGCATGTTTAACAATTACGGGAAAATAAGAAAGAAACCTACTTAGGAAAAATAGTAAAGGAGCTCGATTATGAAAAATAATAACACTGTACAACAGCCAAAAAATCCCACAGGGTTTCTCATCGGTTTCTAAAACTTTGGGGGTGCTGAATCCGAATCTGAAGTCAAATTTGTCAGGTCAACCTAGGATTTCTCTGCAGAGGGTAGATTGTTCAGAGATCCTCCCTCGTTGGACAACCAAAATCGCCGAGAATTATAAGCTTTACATAAGTAACTATTTGTCGATGGGGAACTTCGTGACAAATAAACGGTAAAAGAAATTTTTCCTGAATAGTCCATACGGGGCTCAATTCGTCAACCGGACCACCTAAAAATTTCATCGCTTCGATTTGAATGACATTTGGTGAAAAAGATCTGCTATATAAGAAAATAAATATCAGCAAGGGTCTCGTATAAATATTGGATGGTTACCGAGATATACGGCTTTGAATTCGCAATTTTTTTTTGTGTAAGCCTTTATACTTTAGTTTAGAAGTCTTATAACTGACGTGCTAAGAAAGAACATGGAAATCGTTTTCTAAAGGCTCATTCCATTTCAAGACAACCGGTCCGCGCGGGACATGATTTTTGATTTCGATGAAATTTTAATATGTTGTTCTTTGGTCAAAATAAAAAAACACGTGTCTTTTTTTTTTTGAAAAAAATTTTTTTTCGGATTTATCGGCCGATGAAATCGTTAAAATGCATAGAACATTTTTTTCACCCATTTTTTCAACTCGCAATAACTTTGTCAAAAATTAACCGATTCTCCTAATTTTTTTTTTAAATGTTCGTTATTACTATTACTTTTATATAAATTTATAAAAAATATTATATAGTTTAAAAATTTATTTTTTTTTCAGTATTTAGTAAAAAGTACCTGGGTGACCGAGCTTGCTCGGTGCTATCAATTTAGTGCTAACTTTACTTACCAAACTTGTGAGGATGTGTTACACTGTCCTTTATATGTGGGCAAATTATTAAAATTTTGTAATTTTCGTAGCCGTAATGGACTTTTTGCGGAAAACCCTACTTGAAAATATTTTAGTTGGTATGTCAGCAAAAATACCTTTCATTTGATACCCATATTGGCATATCTAGCTCCATAAATAAAAAAATTAAATAGGTGGCAACCCTGTAATACAAATATACTGCGATAAGGTGACAACCCTAGATGGCAACTGTACTTAGAAATATTTTAGTTGATATGTCGCCGGAAATACCTCTAATTTGATACCGATATTCGCATATTTTACTCAATATTAAAAAAAAAAAATGAGATAGGTTGCCACCCTTAAAAGCCCTCCAAGTGGCAACACCTACGTGGATAGTCTTAGAATCAGGCATGCTATCACTGTGCCAAATTTCATCCAAATCGGTCAAGCGGTTCTCGAGAAAGTACCGGATATAGAAATATAGTGCGGGCAACCCTAGGTGACAAACCTACTTGGAAGTATTTTAGTTGATATCTCGCCGAAAATACCTATCATATGATACCCATATTGTCATATCTTGCTCCATAATTAAAAAAAAAATGGGATAGGCGGCAACCCTGTAAACTACTCAAATGTCAACCCTAAAGTAGATAGCCTTGGAATCCTTCATACTGTCACCATACCAAATTTCATCCAAATCGGTCAACCGGTTCTCGAGATAGTACTGCGGTAAGGTGGCAACCCTAGGTCGCAACCCTACTTGAAAATACTTAAGTTGGTATCTCGCCGAAAGTACCTTTCATATGATACCCATATTGACATGTCTTGCTCCATAATTAAAAAAAGGGATAGGTGGCAACCCTGTAAACCGCCCCAAGTGGCAACCCTGTTGTTGTTGTTGTTGTTAACAACAAAACACTCCCCGAAGGTTTTGGGGAGTGATGCCGAAGTTGACAGTCCTTGGCCGGATATGACCCCGGTACGCTGCGGTGCTCCCTTGCGGTACTGCCCGACTGTCGTGGTAGCGATTTGGTATGACCAGTGGAACCTTCTAGGTCATGGCATCCCTCCATCCATGAGGAAGGAGAAGATGGGTAATGAGAGGTGAGAGGCATCATATCCGTAGATCAACCATCGAGTTAGCACGTCAATTACCTATGTGCATATTAGTCGCCTCTTACGACCGGTATGCCTACCTCAGGCATATTCTAAACCCCTAACCCGCAGGGTAAGGCAACCCTAAAGTGGGTAAACTTAAATCGATCATACTATCACCATGCCAAATTTCAGCCAATTCGGTCAAGCGATTCTCGAGATAGTACCGGATATACAAATATATTGTGGTAAGGTGGCAACCCTAGGTGGCAACTCTACTTGAAAATATTTTAGTTGGTATCTTGCCGAAAATACCTTTCATATGATACCCATATTGGCATATCTTGCTCCATAATTAAAAAAAAATGGGATAGGTGGCAACCCTGTAAACCGCCCCAAGTGGCAACCCTAAAGTGGGTAGTCTTAGAATCCATCATACTATCTTTGTGCCAAATTTCATCCCAATCGGTCAAGCGGTTCTCGAGATAGTCCGAACATACAAATATACAAATATACAAGATTAACTCGTTTAAAGATATTAGATTTATGACTTTTTGCAAAATTTAATATCTCAAAAAAGGTTATTTTTTTTTTGTTTTGAAATTTTTTCTATGTTGAGTCAACAGTGTATATTTCAACTTTGCTAAATGCCTATTAGCCAAAATTCGTTGTTTTCGATATCTGAATTTTTGGAATATTATACATTTCTTTATTAGCACACATTGGATCGAAGGGGACGTTTTTACTTTTTCTTTCTGACGGCGAACCTAAGCTCTCTACCAAAATTTGGCTCTGTGCATAAAAAAAAAAACCGATTTTTTACGTTTTTGTAAAAGTTGGCTCCCGGCCCATGATTTTCTATTTTCCAGGAGGTTTTCGCTGAATTATTTGCGACTTTCGAACTGTGTGAGGGCAGTGATACCGTTGGCGGGTTTGAGTACCCGCGTACAATTTTATACATCACTCCACGGCGAAGTCTTGTTTTTTAATTGTTTTTTGAACCAAACTTAACACACCCAATTCTCGGATCCACACATCCCTAATACTCGTATTGTAATAAATCGTTTTGGATGTTTGTTGAATTTAATAAAAGCGCTTTTTGATGATTGCCATATCATTTTTAATTTATATTTGAACAATCATGGGGTCGTCCAAGTGCCAAACATCAAATCGCCCTCATTCAGTGTTGGCTCGCACATTCATATTGTATTTAGTATCTTTGTTTGTTTGATGAATAAATTCAATATGTTTCGTTGCGTGCGAGTGTGCGGATTAGCAGGAGGTGGTGGAAGATAAATGTGGGTAAGTCAGCTTTGGTACAGTGTGGTGTTTTCACCGGCTGAGATTTGTTATTTAGATATTGATAGTCTGGACCCTTCGAGGTAAGTCAGAAAGAGCTTGAGGAATATGAACTAAAAGTTGATCACACTCCATGAAGGGGTTAGAAGTTGAACTCTTGGAAGACCTTTATCTCGATACCTCGACTTATTCGGCTGCCATATTTGGATGTCAATAGGAAAACCTTTTGATCTCTTTTGTCTATTTGATCCTGCCAGCGAGGTCTTTAGGCTCTCTATTACTCTCATTTAAATGAAATTTTGGTGAAACGGATTTTCACCAACAGTAAACCACTGTACCGCGTTACTAAGCGATTTTGGCACGCTTCTGGTTTCAGCTATTATTATTATATGACGATGTTGGTGATAATAGCCCATCCGGACGGATGCGGATGTTGTTGCCAACACTGATGACTGCTAGCTGTTTTCGCTGTTAGGGCTGGAGTTTGCTTGTACAGCAAATGAGGGAGTAAATAAGTGTTTGAGTACGCCGTGCATTGGCGTGGGTAGACACTTGAGAATTTATTGCAAAATTAAAAAGACAAATTATTTAATTTCACTTTTATTTCGGCAAACAAATGATGGGAAGCTGACTTGATGGCTGAATGAGTTTTTTTTTTAGAATAACCTTCTTTGTTGTGTCGGAACGATTTAACTTTAATTATTTCGCTGAATAGGAAGATGCTTCTGTTCGTCTGTACAATGTTCTTTCGAAGGATACTGACGAATTAGCGATGATACAAATTTTCGTCCTGTGAGAGTCCTAAAAACAGCCAAAATCGATTTTTATTCACAACTTATTTATTTATAATCCGATTGCAAAGTTTGATATATCGTTGAATAGGTATTTTTTAGTACTACATATCTCCTGAATGTCCTTTTACCCAACAAAGACTGACTGAGTGGTTTGTTATTATGAAGAAAAAAGTTTTATATAGGGGGATAGAAATCGATTTACGCGGTATAACTCGGTTTGGCGTCTGTTTTGAGTAAAAGGACATTCAGGAAATATATAGTACTTAAAAATACCTATTCAACGATATATCAAACTTTGCAATCGGATTATAAATAAATAAGTTGTGAATAAAAATCGATTTTGGCTGTTTTTAGGATTCTCACAGGACGAAAAATTTTATCATCCCAAATTCACCGCAGGGTTATCTTTCAACCTAAGGGGGTAATTGCAAACTTTTTTTTCGACTCGGTCTACTATACATACATATTAAACTTTCGCGGCAAGTTCTCATGTCTTTGTAATAGATATATATAACGTGCTATAAGCTTCAAGTTTTTAAGTAGTTAAAATTTGAGGGTCTTGTCCTTAATATGTTAGCTAGGACATCAAACAGCTGGGCAGCGGTACCTTTCTTTAAAAGGGTAAAGACCTTCACACAGAAAAGTTTTCATTTAAAATTAACACTTTTCAACACTTTTTCAGGTTATTATTTTTCAACACTATCGATCATCATGAAGCTCATGTTGAATAACTTCACTTTAACATGACTTCCTGTAAAATTAACATGAATTCTTGTTAAATTAAAATGAATTCCGGTTAAATTAACATGAATTCCTGTTAAATTAACATTAATTCCTGTTAAAAAAACATTATCTGCCTCATTATCTCATGCAAATTTAACAAGATCTTTCTTGTTAGTTTAACATGGTTCATGTTGACTAAAACTGTTCTGTGTGTTCTAATTAAAAATTTGCCATGGTACTCAGTATCAGTAAAAAGATTTCACGTCCGAAGCTTTATAGATTTGTCACTGTGAAACATCAAACCCTGAAGAATTTTAATGTAAAATCAACTCTTTTTTAACACTTTTTTAATTTGTTTTATTTTTCAACACTATCCATCATGTTATTCTATCATGACTTCGTGTTTCTATTGAACTAACATGACTTCCTATAAAAAAAATTAGTTTCTGGTTAATTAACATGTTTGTTAAATTAAAAAGTGCACAACAATTTCTTAGCTGGATCACCCAAAATAAAGACAATTAGTGGAAAATTTAAGAAAAAAGTCTTTGGATCCCCTGATACGAAAACCAAAATTTTCTTCAGGAACGATATAGTTAAATATAAAGTACTATTTATATGAGGCCCTTAAAACACAACTGACGCAAGTCCACTATGTAGGGGGAAATGTGTTCCATATAAAATGCTAACGGGGTAACTTGTAGTTCCCATAGCAGTAACTTGTGAAACCAAGGATTCCTCTTATAAATTGACAACAGAAAACCTTTAATATGTTCAGGCCCGTGCGCAGGAATTTGCTATAGGGGGGTTTTGATCTTTTGTGACTTTTGACAGTTTTTATGAAAAAATTCAGTCGTTGAGAGCCAATAAGGGGGGATTTGAACCCCCAAAACCACCCCCTGCACACGGGCCTGAATATGTCCGTTCAAGAAATGGAATCTATCAGCTATTCCGAAAGAGCTTCCCGCTGGAAATAATTCGGGAGAATCAAGAGATATTTTATCGACTTCATCGAAATCCTCCACCAAATTTCGATAAAGTCAATGAAAAAGTCGACCAATCCTCGCAAATTATTACCAACGGGAAACTCCCTCGGAATCGTTGATAGACCCAAATGAAAACTTTGGGACTGGGTCAGGGGCGCAGCGAGAAGAAAATGTTTGGGGTGGTTTTTACTTTTTTCTTTTTAATTTTTTCCTAGCACAACTATTTACAAAAATATTTTGGGAGTGCCCCTAAATCTCCGAAAACAAAATCACCAAATCCAAAAACCCCGAAACAAAAATCCCCAAATCCAAGATCCCCAAAACAAAAATCCCGAAACATAAAATTCCCAGTTATTTGGGGTTAAAGGTGGAGAAAAATAGAAAATAACCTCAAATTTCGATTTTTCTTGACTTCCGCCCTGAATAACTTTTTTCGCACAAATCGGATTGATGGGAACTTTTACAGTTTTGTTCCAGGGGGCGAGCATAAGCTCCTGGCAAAAAAATTGGCTCTGTGGGATTTTTTGTTTTACAAGATAAACTAAATTTATTTTTATTTTTTTAAATTAGGCAGGGAGAAAAGATGGCTCCAAAAAACCTAAAATTTTGACCTCTGACTCCGAATCACTTTTTTAGCACATACGGGATCGATGAGGATTGAAGATTTCCGTTTGACGGCGAACCTTAGCTCTCTACCAAAATTTGGCTCTGTGGGAATTATTGTTATTTCAAATGTTTATTTTGACTCTTTTATTTATTTATTTATTTTTTTTCATTCTTGTAAACTGTTGTTGTGGCTTTATTTTTTCTATGAAAAATATAGAAAAATAGGTAAAAATACAAAGAAAAAGTAGTGGCATACGGGCATAAGGAAATATCTCAAATTAAGTGGTTTGAGATGGGACTGAACTACAGAATACAGCTATAAAACAAAAAGATTATTAATTAAAAAAAAAAATTAAAACAAATTATATAAAATTTTAAAAAATGATGTAACAGCCATGGATCGCGTCAATATGGATGTAGCGTGTGACACCCCTCTTATGCAAACGGCCCAAAAGCTTAGGCCCCTGTTATGGAATTGACATTTTTCCATTTTCATGAAATCGAAATTTTTGCAAACATGTCATGAAAACTAGTTTTCACATATACAGTTTTATATCTCAGGGGTGGTTTAAACCCCCAAACTACCCCCAAGGCTGCGCCCCTGGACTGGGTACTTCCTGGAATATTTTCTGAGAGTTTTACAAATTACTCTTTTACAGGTGTTCTATGGAGTATACAGAAGAAAACAAAAAGGGTACTCCTAGATGGGGTAGGCTGTCCTCTTCTAGGACACCGCCATGTAAATATGAGTCAACAAGATTTTGGTAGGTTGTGGATGGATTGCCTACCAACTTTTGGTAGCAAAAGATTGGTCGGCGGCAACCCATTACGCTTCCTCCCTTTTACGCTGTCGATTTTACCATCGCAACAATAACACAATTAAACTTATTTAGGAACTTACCTGTTAACCTTTTCTAAACAAGTAATGGTGCACTTTGAGCGCTTTCAGCTCCTAAATATAAATTTGAAAGTTTAAAAACATTTTGCAAGTGAAAGGGGGGTTTCGTCGCTTTAACCCGTTAATTTTGTTGATACCTATACAGAAAACATACCTACATACTTCTGTAAATTTTCATTGTATGCCTTTGTCTAAATAATAAACATTCCTTTGGGTCCACCAACTTAATTTTGCCTTTGTTTTATGGTCTTTTCATTAAGCAAAATTTTCATTTCTTAACATAAACGGTTAGCCAACAATCGTATGTATGTATGCATATCCTTTCGATAGCTTCGTTGAGTGTCCTGCCCATTGAATTGTATACTACAATGACAGTTTTAAAAAGGACGATCATGATAAGCAGCGTCTGGAATTTTTATTACTAAAAAAGACGCACACACACATACATACATACCTATGTTTGTACGCACAAAGTATACTGAAGGTGACTCCAAGTAGCGTCAACAAAAGAGTTAAAGTGTTGACATGGTCAACGCTGTTTTGGGGCGTGTAACGAAAATTAATAGTTTAGGATACCATCGCGGTTTTGTTGTACCCAGGTGCCATTGCCGTCGCCATTTCTTCAATTTTTAATGTTGTTGCAAGTGCCTTTCCGCTCGCAGTATTATACATTTTTTATCCTTTCTTAGTTTAGTTTGGCACTGGAATAAATTTTATACTTTTCAGGCTATATAGTGTATTTACACACATCTCTAAGTATAGGGCCGCTTCAACCTTGGGCTCAGCCATAAGGGCGCCCGACAGTTTAGTCTGTCTTGATGTTATATCGACGCATGAATGGGTGTTCACCGTATTTAAAAATATTTTTCAAAAACGCCCTATCTTAAAATTTTATCAAAAACGTCCCACCTACCTTAGAATTTTTTTCAATAGCGCCCTATTTTAGAATTTGACTAAAAAACGCCATATCTTAGCTGAAAATCTGTTGAGTTTTCGTTCAGACAGGGCATATTTAAAACCAATTCTGAGATAAGCCGTTCTTGAATAAAATTTCGACCCTTTTTTATAATGGAATACCATCCTCAGTTGTCCTCAAAATTCTAAATCCGTCCCTGTATACATATCTATTGCATGGCATCACTTTTTCATGTCTATTATATGCACTTTGTTCGCTTTTAAACGCTCATCCAATATGATTTACGATGTTCTTGATTGCACTCTGTTTGCATTAGGCGAAAGCGCATGTTGAAGATCCTTAATTTGTTATCCTTCCTTTCAACTGTTAACCTTACATATTTATTTACACATATTTACAAGACATAAAACGACATGTCAACGTTAATTAAAATGTTACTGATTATTCTTTATGTTCGCTTGTGGTATTTAATCATTTTTAGTTTTATTCTTTATGTACTTATTTGGTTAGCAGTAAAAGGGTTGCCTTAAAATGTAAATCATCGACTCTGTTTGTTGATACATATATACATACCTATGAATGTGTTTATATGCTGTAATTCATGTTTATCTTAACACGTATTCCAGATATCAATTACTTTTAGGTTAGGTAACACCGCAACCATTCAGTAGTCCTTGTAGGCCTGCGTTTATGAGAGTCCTTTCAATAGGAAATGCTTCCAGCTGCGACTGTTGAAAAGGTGGGTATGGTTCAATGTTTGGTACCCATAATGGTGGTAACTATCAGATCCAGTTTCTATTCGGGACAGAGTTCTGCCTTCGTTCCTCTATATCCGTGCGTTTTAACCTACACGGTAAACAAAATGAGCCTAACTTTTAAACCCGTCTAAACTTTAAGTGATTTTTTTTTAACTTTTTTTTGGAATATCTTAAATCTTTCAAAAGTTTAAAAAGAATTTCAGTTTCTTTTGGTTTCGATTTAAGATCTAAATAGGTTTGTTTATTGGGCTGCTCTAGCTTACACCAGATTGAGATATTTCACAAAATCGTGTTTAACGAACACTTTTCTTGCTCTAGTTGCTCTATCTTTTGTTTCATGAGTACGCTCAAAACAAAACTAGAGTAATCCAGATCACAAATTTCTGCTCTAGCTTTTTTATGGAGTAAGTTAGAGCAGAGAAGCAATTGTCAGTCAGGAAAAATTAAATTTTTGAAAATTTCAAAAAAATTAGTTTGCAAGAAAATCAATGTTTTCTTATACGTGAATTTGCATTAATTTTGAAGATTTAAACAAAAAACCAAACTATCGAGATTCAAGTGTTTCATGGCATTTCTGCTCTGAGTTGCTCTAAGTTGCTCTATTTCTATTTTGACAGCTGCCCTGCTCTGCTCTGCTCTAACCTGCTCTGAACTTCTTTTTGGTCAGTAAACAAACCAAATAAAAAAGCAGTCTGATTTTTTTTTTTTTTTGGTTTGTTTGAAAGTCATTGAGTTTTGCCCACAAAAACATTATATGCGGCTTAGCTCAGCGGCAGAGCAGTCGTCTGTGACTCCTGAGCGCTTTCGTTCGAATCCTGCCAAGTGCCGCATTTTTTTAATTAAATTTTATTCTTAAAACTTTGCGGTTTAAAATTAAAACTTTTTGGTTTGAAAATTAAAACTTTTCGGTTTAAAAAAAAAAAAACTTTTGCGGTCTACAATGGTAGAGCAGACACTATTTTGCTCATATCGTCCCGTTTCTGCCTTTACCACGTATATAAAAAAGAGGAATATTTCAGGAAATGAAGAAAGTCAACTCAGTATTTTAAGTTTAGCATAGGTACTAAAAATGTAGATACGAGGTAACTGATGGTACCAAAAACCATGAAGGTTTGTTTATTTTAAATTCGGGTTTCTCGATGTCTTGAAGGCATTTTCACATAAAAAAACGAATTTTATTAAAAAGTGTAGTTACGCGGTTAAGGCAGAAACGGGACGATATCTCATATTCTGTCATTTTGATAAAAAAAAAGAGAGGAAGACGTTTTCTTGAATGACCTTTTTATCTTATTTTCTTGCGATGTTTGTATTTCATTGTCTATTTGGGGTACGAAAAGGGGTTGGTATCGAAGCCTCCCATTCATCTTTCGCGAATTTTATCATAAAAGTAAATGTTTGTTTGCTAATTTTTTTAAGTGTAAGTGGATCTAAATAATTTATTTTTAATAATATACACGAAAATATACTACAAAACGCAGAGTAAAATTCAAGGAAATTAAGCATGTTAGATCTACTAAAAAAACTACATCGATATCTTGGAAAAGCGGAAGTAAAAATAAAATAAAAATATTTTTCCTTGAAATTGACCCTATTTCATTTCCTCCGAAAATCAGCGCGATTGATGTAAGAGTAACAAAATAATCCTAGAATGTCGAAGCCTCCCTCTTCTACCCAACTTAGCATCAACAGCTACCAATATAAAGGTTCTTACCTTTCAGCCATCATCAGTTCTAAAAATCGTCAGTACACATTTCTCTGGGAGGCAGAGTTTAATAAGTTGGGCTAGATAGAATTTGAATGAGTTCGATTGATCGATGTTGATGACTGCAGTATGTTCCAAATTTGGTATCATTCCAATGTTCTCTAAAGCTAGATCTAGAACAAATACGAAGGAGTTTTAGGCTGATGCACGAAATTAATTTGAACGCAATCACGGTATGGTTATCCTGCCCTGATTAATAGTAAGAACTGAAATGGGTCATACCCGTAGGGCACCTAAAATCTGCTGTTGGCAAAGTAATCGGAAAAGCTCGTCAATCTTTTCTAACGTTAAAGCAAGACGAGACCGAATCTATGATCATCCGAAACATGTGTTTTTCTTTTAGAAGGTCAGGCGGAATGGGAAGTACAGTGAAGTCGCTATCGGCATACTCTGGGGAAACGACACAATAAGCTTTGTTTAATTGAAAATATGTATGTTCTACCCTCCGACGTGTCGTTACGAAGTTGGCTTTGCTTGAGGTACCATCGCTCCGCGCTGACGATGATAATATTTTGCGACTGTAGCAATTTCCAACCACCACTCGTAGTCGGACGTCTCCATTCACTCTTCTACCATCCGACTGAAGACCATGGTGTGAATTAAAATCACCGAAGATTACATGGTTCTTAAACGTGAGTAGTGTACTAATACTGTGTGGTAGTTTTTTGGGGAACAGTGGAAGGGAATTGCATGTTGCTGACTTCGAGGTCGACACTATAGAATGTGATCTAGATTCATAATGGTTGTTATCTGTGTGTAGGTTCATAATGGTTGTTGTCTAAGCATTCATACATAGTCATAAATATTTAATTCAGGATCGCAATGAAGATATATTTCTGTTTTCTAAAGCACTTCATCAATTCAAATTAGGTACTGAGACGTTTGTTTCACCTTATATGAGTCAAGCTCGCCCGAGAACAAGTTTATAAGACCTGAGGAACTCTACCCGCCTAGCGATCTAAGTGTAATTTTCAGCTGGATGGTAGCCTAATAAGCAGCTCAAGCTCTTCCCGAAATTGTATTTCGCAGGAAATTTTTAATTACCACTTTTTCATCCTGCTACCTTTCCAACTGCAAACTTCAAACAACACCGACGGCAGTGAAATCAAGTACAAGCCGCGGCCATTATTGCTCAAACAAAAAAAAAAAAACAAATCTGATTGCCTTGAGGATCCAACAACAATCTGCCGACTTCCATCTTGGCTTGCGGTTTTTCTTAGAGCAGCAATTATTTAGTGTTGTTGCATTTCTGTGAAAAAGAAGCCAAAGACGTAGTCACACGCATACAAGCACACACTCAAGGCAAATAATGATAAAATCAACAAATCGCCATAATGGCTGAAAGGAAGCCCAACAAAACTCAATGAACCAACGACACCGCTCAACACTTTTCTAAACATTGCAGCTGTTGTTGCTATTTTGTCGGCAGCAGCAAGGATGACCACCTCCTCTCAGTTATAGCTGCTCCACTCATCATCATTATCAGAGCCAAAGATATTACGCAAGCTTCTGCTTTGTATGATTGTTGTCCATCATTTTCCATGCCATTGTCAAGAGTGGATCAATCAAAAGTTAATCGCGAAAAGACGAAAGTCGCGCAGGCGCACAAGTAACGATGGCATTGCATGTGCAGGTGACAAGTTGCTTTGAAGCTGTGCTTTTTTTTGTTGTTGCATTAAATGCTTTGCCGCAATAATGACCAATCGGAAGAATCTTAAATGCATCATCCGCACGTTCGAATGAATATCCGGTCGTTCAGACTGTCCGCAAATTAGTTGGTCGTGTTGGCAGGTTGGAGTTTACATATACATACGTGTATATTTTTGTGTGCTTCAAGTTAGATGCGGCGGCAACTACATAAGTATTCAGGCACAATACGGATTCGATAAGAAAAACTAAAATTAATTTCAAAATATTTCATGTTTGCAATTTAAACATTCGGTAATTTTGGCTGGAGCTGGAAGATTTTTTTGCACGGAGATTCAAGTCCCTTAGTACTTCGATTTGTTCTTCAGCTACTACTGCTGACTTGGTTCGTTTTCTTTACGGTTAGGTAAGGTGATATCAACCTCAGCTGAGAATGACAGCCGGGCATAAAGTGGCTGAATGATTTCGCCTTACCATCCTGAATGCAGTTCACGTCCAGTATTCAACCAAACCGTTTCAACTCCTGTCAGGTAGTGGGGTCTTAGTGAACTTTAGTAGTGTGGCTGATCCCTTAGAGTCGAGAACTGGCGATAAGGACCTTGATAGAAAGGGACGGGCGCTAGCCGATCCCACGAGAGTTGCTGTTAATTGCAGTTACTCCCCGGATATCACCATCCTCAGTTAGGGAATAACAAACTGCACTAATAAACTTTTATCCGATGATGACTAGGGCATCGGATCATCTACCGATAACCGCTACTCGGACTTCTTTACATCAGAAAAAACAATAAACTGCAGGGAGGCGGACTGGTTCGGTTTTCGAGAGTTTGCGGACAGCTCTTTTGCTGCCCTTCCCACTCCGTCTGGCATACGCGAAGGTACATTCCGACTCGTCGGATAAAGAGCATACGACCAAACTTTGCCGCCGACACTGCGGCTGTGGCAAACGAATATGACCATGTGCAATCAAAATCAGATGACCCTCAAATCAGATGACTGGTAGATAACCACAAACGCCAAGTGAGAAGAACCCCTAAGATCCTGTACCTGTCTGCTGGTGTTGAAGCTATGGTCCACTGCCCTCTGTCAAACCTGACGAATTCGAAAGATCTTGTAAACATCACCTTTGATAACACGGTTTTTTCGAATGCGATGAAATGCGAGAGGCTATTTTGTCGATATTGCGTAAAACATGTGGCGCTTGACAGACGCAAACGCAGTGCCTTTAGGTGAGCGCTTAGACACAAAAATAGGGATACCCCCATTTCCATCATCGCCTCAGAGGTTCAGGAGGCCAAAAAGAAGACGTTGGAATTATTGTCAATATGCCCCAACGGAATAGCCATACATAGACATATCGGCTAAGAGGGGTCCCGGTCTCAGCGCGCAGGAACGTTAACTCCCAAAAGAGACTAGAGTAACTCTGCCCCAACTCCGCTCTGGATACTGTAGCAAGTGTTCAGAAAGTATTCCGACAGCAACTGGTGGCAGAAGAGAAATAACGAGGTCTTCACCGCTCTCATTGACATCGTTTTTGGCACAGAAGATATGTTTGGATATGTTAAAATCGGAAGTTATGTCGGAGATTCCCAGTAGATTTGATTGCAATTTTTTGGGTATACGGTACCAAAGCTCTATCACAGGACATCTTAGGTGTGGGCTGAGTGCTATTCAAACATATTGAAACTCCTCTTCTTCTAAGGAGGATAACTACTTGCTGCTATACTGCAGGTATTTGGGTATATGTACTTGAATATAATCACTCAAAGGATCTGAATGTTTTATCCAACCATCTACAATAGTGTGATATTTCGCATACATTCTTCGATCGTTTTGTTAGACAATCACTCTCTTTTGCTTAACGAGTTTTTCAAATATTTTAAATATTAAAGTTCAACACAGATTTCTCAACTGTCTCAAACATTAACCCAGATATTTTCACGAGCGTGGGAAATAAATTCTCTTAAGCAATCAAATCATTTTTCTTTTCTGTAGGCCAGTTTGAGGAATTTGCGCATGCGCAGCAAAGTTTACATAAATAGTTGGTTATCCTTTTAACTTGTTATGTTTTGTTAATTGAACACTTTACCAGCCAATTTCAATTTAATATTGACCTCACGAACCTTTTTAAAGACCTTTTATTGGTACAACAGACGGACGGAGGCAACGCTGAGAGGTGAGTATTTAACTAGAAGCAACAACTCTTACACGTAATACTTTATCAGTTCAAAAACAATAACAATAACAACAACAACAACAACAACAACAACAACAACAACAACAACAGCAAAAACATCAACAACAAAAACAACAAAAACAACAACAACAACAAGCAATAACAATCACCTCGACCGATGATTGTAGATATTGAATGTGTAGAAACAACAACAAAAATAAATGTAAATAAAATCAAACTCATCTCGCCGTCTTTACTAACTTGTGAAGTTATGGCAACATTCCGAAATATGCGTCGGCCCTGTAGTCGTACGCGCATGAGATGCTGCGTACTTGCAACGTCGCGAAAAGCAAAATCGACGAGAATCGCGAATTGCTGTTTTATCTGCGGCAGATCCGAAAATGTTTCAATATGTTTGCGGCAATCTGTAAAAAGACAAAAACCATCATCACCCATCGGCAACGGGGAACAGCAGCAGCAGCATCGGCAACTATATTGATGTTCACTGATTTGCTGCATCAACACCATACAAAAAGGCAAATAAACAAACGCACTGTTGCGCCGCATATTGAACGAGCAGCGGCGGCGGTGTTTTCGATATTGCAACAACAAAAGAACAACAGCAACAGCAGAGTAATGGCAGAAACGTTTTACAGTGACTACGAAAATGTGACTTGAAGTTATGTCCACCGGAAACCTCCGGACATCTCAAAATCTTTCAGAAAAGTAGGTTTGTATTCGGTATAGTTTTTCGTTCTTGAGATTATAGATTTTTGCACAAAAAAAAAAACGATTTTCTGTAGCTAGCTTGATCCCATATACACCAATTGATAGAGGTTGGACTATGTCTCCAAATTTTAACTAATTTCAAATGAAGTGCTCTCCAGTATCTCCGACCATAACGCCTGCAGCATATTGTAAAGGCAGGTCCAGGTCCCGAAATAGCTCGCTGTTCGGTTATAAACCAATGGTAAGATGTTCGTGCACAAAGAATTTGTGATGGGAGCTTTTCTGGATACCGAAGGAGCATTTAAAAACGAATTGCCATTTGCTCTCCAAAAAGCCTTGGCAGGCTTGGGAGCCGAGTCAACTTTCGTGGTAGTTATTAATAGATTGCCAACGTCGGACAGAAGCAAGTATTAGTAGAAGATGGGTGGCACGGTCACCTCTGCGGGCTAGTGGTTTAGATTATATCCGAGGTAGGTATGCTGGTCGTAAGAGGCGACTAAAATCCACTTCGACCATTACTACGGGGTCAACGAAATCGTTCCCAAGACAGTCGGGCTAGTGGCACAAGGTGCTATTCACCGGATTTTCGGACAGGAAATTTAGGTAGAGGATCACAATCCGGACACACTGTATGATAGTATTCAAACATGAAGCTCTCAAGCAAATCGATGCAGTAGTTGGCTAAAAGTGGTTAAGATACTATACAGAGACGAAGTTAAATACGAAATGCAACTACTACAAAAAAACAGCAGCTTAAAAGAAAAAAAAAAACAACAAAAAAAAAACTTCGTGAAAACAGACAAATCTACAAGTGCTGCAGAGTTGGAAGGTTCAGGCAAAACAACCAATATATTGGTATGTCGGTCTCAGCCAAATCGTATTGAGTTTTCGCTGAGTATACTGAATACATTGCCGCGGCAGCCGCCGCCAGTAGAATACTCGTTTAGTTTTTCGGTATCTCTCTTTGAACGCCTGCAGTCATGGGAACGAACTTTTCACATTCCGCAGATGCCACTGTTTTTGTTTCACTGTCATTGGTTGTTGTTGTTGTTGTTGTTGTTGTTGTTGTTGCTGTATGTTGCTGCTGTTGTTAGCGCTCTTTTTGTTCTGAGCCGAGAACGACCAAAGTTTCGGCTTCTAGAATTCTTTCCTTTTTTTTTGTTTGCTAAACTTTTCGGGTTGTTGTTGTTGGTTCACAATCTTATTGTAGTTGTTGTTGGCATTGTAGCTTTTATGTTTTTATAAACTACTAAGAAAATGCCATCAACAGAAAATGTCGAAGAACGTGCAAGCAAACGCGGCAATGCTGCACGAGAAAAGAAGCAAAGCGGGCGGCGTAGGATACAAACGAGTGCATGGCGGCCAGGATGCAACTTAGATTGCAGCTAAGAGTGTGTGTATATGGTAAAGTTGCTTGCAAGTAATAATAAAGTTACTTTTTATAAGTAAATATTCACTATATAGGTTTGGCCGATTTGGTTTTTTTTGCCGAGGACAAATGACAGTGGGGCACAGTGGAACACATGAATGAAGAACAAAAAAATTGTGTTTTAATCGATACCGCTATAATGATTTTGTTTGTTTATACGCAAATCCAATGATTTCCACCTTGTTACTTTATTTTATTGTAATTATTTTATTATGAATATGAAATTTCATTTTTTTATTGCACTTTATATTTTTTTTATTTATTGTTATTTTTTTTTAATTTTTTATTTTTTTTTTTTATTACAGTTTACTTCGTCTTACTTTATTTTAGTTTATTCGATTTTATTTGATTTTGTTTTTTTTTTTTTATTTTTTTTTGTGGTTATTTTTGCTATTTTTTATTTTCTTTCTTTTAATTTTATTTTACTGTATTTTATTCATAAAATTTTTGTATTTTTTTTTCAACTTATTTTTTATGTTTTCTACAATTGTGGAAATTTTTGTGGACTTTTGACCAGTTGAATAATTTTGATTAAATCATTATTTTTAAATTTCGCGTTTTCCACAATTTTATTTTATTTCTTTATATTATACCTATTATATTATATTATTTTTTTAACTATTTTAATTTAATTGTTTTATTTTTTTTTTTTCATTCTTATTTTATTTAAATTTTTTAAATTTTTTTTTATTATTTTTTTATTATTTATTTAATTTCATTTTAATTAATTAATTTTATTTTATTAATTTTTTTATATTTTTGTTTGCTTTATTTTTTTGAAGGTTTTTGATCTCTGTCGAGATATTTCTTTTTGGCAAACCTTTCTTCAGAACACCCCACTGTGCAGCCGCTTTTGCTTATCATTTGCCATCGATACGCGGAATAAAGCGATACATTGAAAATAACATTGAAAATATACAAAAACAAAAAACACAAAGATACAACAATTATCACTATATAGCAAATAATGTGAAAAAAGCACAACAACAACAACACAAGTTGCAGCAACAATGCATTTGCAACATGCTGCACGCACTTCATGAATTTTATTTGCCGCTCAATTTGCGATTACATCTGCGCGCGGTTGCTTTTGGCGCGGCCATTTGTTTCTACTCTCATTTAGCGGTTGCTGCTTCCATTTTATTTTACATACTTACATACATATTTAATTGTTTTCCCAGCAACTTTTCGGCTTTTTAATAGTTTTTATGTTCAGATCACCGACGGTAAGTAGCGCAAATGATTTTACGATTAATTCTACGAGCTTCTTTGAAGGTTAAGAGAAAAAAAAATGTAATTGAAACCTTATTAATATGCATTATTGCAGTTCAAAAATTATTTATTTTAATTATTATCTTTACAAAACCCACTGCCGTTATTCCCAATAATTTCGCACTTCCTTTAACAGCTTGAAAGTTGTTCTCCTTGAAATATATATGGGTCATTCCATGCCAAATCGACAAATTTTTTATCTGACCCCCTTCGATTTCGCCAAAAATTTGCTATCTTTTTCTACCCCCCGAAAGACATTTCTCAGAATTTTTTTAAATTTATTTCCACAAATCAAAAAAAGTTTTGAACTTTTAAAAAAACTTTTTTTTTTTTAATGTGCTGTAACCTTGTCCAAAATCGACCGTTTGGGTTCATTTTTTTTAATTTTTGTTTTTAAATTTAGTTTTCGGAAAAAAAATAAAAAAATTTTAAAAGCCCAGATATATAAATTTTTTTTTCGAAAAAAAGTGCGACCCTTTTTTTATTTTTATTTTTTTTTTTTAAACTCCAACTAATTCTGTAATAAGCCCCGCTAATAACAAGATGTGCCGACAATAGCTTCTATTTTTTTTTTATTGAAACATTTTTTTTCTTAAACTTGGCTCATTTATAGCACAAGAGGTGCCGTGCCGACAATCTCTTCTATTTTTTTTTTATTAAAAAATTTTTTTTTCAACTTTGGCTCATTTTATATAACTTTTGAATGAATTTTTTTTTTCAATCAAAAAAAAAAAAATAGAAGCGATTGTCGGCACATCCTATTATTAGCGGGGCTTATTGCAGAATTAGGTGGAGTTAAACAAAAAATAAAAAAAGGGTCGGGCCTTTTTTCGAAAAAAAAAAATTATATATACTCGACTTGACGTCATAATGACGTCACACTAATTTTTTTTTTGTTTCTGTAAAAATATTTTATTTTGTCGATTTATTTTCTCACTTGCTGTTGAATTTTTTTTTTTTTCAATTTTGAATCGAGTTGAGTGTGACGAAATTAAAATCGAGTATTTTGTCGATTTTTTACAGAAACGGGGTGGAGGGCTTTTAAAATTTTTTTTTATTTTTTTACGAAAACTATATTTAAAAACAAAAATTAAAAAAAAAAATGATCCCAAACGGTCGATTTCTGAAAAAGTTACAGCATTAAAAAAAAAAACTTTTTTTTTTAAGTTCATAACTTTTTTTGATTTGGGGAAAAAAATTTGAAAAAATTCTGTTTCGGGGGTAGAAAAAGATACCAACTTTTTAGCGAAATCAAGGGGGTCAGGTAAAAAATTTGTCGATTTGGCATGGAATGGCCCATATACATACCTACCACGTAACATATGTATATGCACATGTACGGATGAAAATCTTGACAGCTTTAAGTAGATAACACTTTGAAAAGAGTTGAAGAGTTTGAGGCGCAACTTGTTTTTCTTTCAACTCAGGAATAATTATAGCAATGCTTAGAAAAAGAAAGTTTGCAGACGTTGCACATAGGGTAAGGCTGGAAGATATGGTATCTTCTTTGAATTTATTATTATTATTTTTTTTTTTCAATACCTAAAGAAAATGTATTACTAATATTGGCTTGCCAATAACTGATGGAGATAATCTAGAAAGTATATTGAACCAGGTCTCATCATCATTTTTTAGCGCTTAACCGCCTAAATTCAAAATTTTACTAAATTAATTAATTGTTAATTGCAAATTTTACAACTAAGAATTTTTAATTGTAATTGTTAAAAGTTACGATTAATCAATCGCAATTGGCAATCAATTAACTAAAAAAAAATTAATTAACGGAAATAAAAAACTTAAATATAATAAAACTGAAATAAGTTCAATGAAATGAAACAGCATAAAATAGAAATAAAAACAAAATACAATGAAGTGAAATAAAATCAACTAAAAAAACAGACATGTGCAACAACACCCTCGATTACCCTACAAATCAGTAGGATAAATTGTTTTTGCTGTTATTGCACTTGATACTTGGGTAAACGCGGTGTGGCATCCTTCAAAGAAAGTATTTCGAAATCATTTTCATTATGGCAATTTGTCGGCGAGGTTTATTAATAATAAAAAAACAACAACAACAACAACAACAACATCAGCCCAAATAGAAAGCATCGATGGAGTGAAAGATGACAATAGCAACAATCAAGCCATTGACAACAAAATCATCAACAACAATAAGAACAATGACAATTTTGGTTTGGAATGTCAAACGCAGCAGCATTGCGGGATAAAGTTCAAAGACTCCAGCATCGTCTTTACGAAAGTTATTTGTGTGGAAACACGGTAAACGCAACGAGTCAGCAACATGATTGCTATTGGCAACCGAGTGAAGCTGAAAACGTCGCATTTGTAGGTATCTTGCTAGATGAATAACAACAAATTAAAAATGCACACTGGTGCTTGATGTTACTGAAATTTAGCTAAATCCGTGTTATCTGGGTGTACCGCGTTATTCCCAAAAACAAAATTCCCAAAACAAAATCACCAAATCAAAATCCTTAAAATCATAGTTAATCCCCAAAACCAAAATCCCCAACGCGAAATCGCTGTGATTTTTAGTCTAATTTGAAATTATTTCACACATAAAATGGGTATTCACATATTTAAGACATAATATTTCAAATTAAAACTTAAATAACATTTTAAATTTTGTGAATGAAAGTCACAATAAATTTATCAACGTCTGAATCAGGCGCGTATCCAGAAAAGATTTTAATTTTGTTACTAGTGCAGACGCGAACCAAATTTATCAAAGCCTAGAGGAAAACAAAAAAATTAATAAATTGAAAAAGGTTTCCATGTTCCTTTTTAGCATGACTTCTAATTTAAAAGAAAAAGGCTTACACACAAAATATTGCGAATTCAAACCAGTATATCTCCGTAACCAAGCAATATTTGTACGCGACTTTCACCAAATTTCATTCAAATCGAAGCGATGCAATTTTTAGGTGGTCAAAAATTTGTATTTTTAATTTTTTCAATTTAAACTGTTAAATTCCACATTATACTAATTGCCATAAACATTTTTTGCCTTTATCTTTATAAGTATTTTCAGTAGTTTCGCCACTATGAAAAAAAAAATTTTGAAAAAAAGAAAATTTTTACAAAATTTCAGATTTAACCACCTTAAAATCAGAAAAAGTCTATCGACGATAAAAAGCTACCCCTCCTATGTTGTAGGTAATTTAATTACGAAAATTCTAAGCATGCCAGTACAACATTGTGAAGTGCCCTTGACTTTATAGGTAAGCCACGTTTTATCGAAATTCTTCAATAAAAAATTTTCTATTTTTACCCAACAAATTTTCGAAAATTTCCATATTCTCGACATTTGATAGATGATTCCTATGTAGAATTTTCTGCTGATTTCGAATATGTAATCATTTGGTTTAAAAGTAGAACAATTTTCAAGATATCAGGAAATTTCAGTTTTTGAGATAAGGAAAAAAGTGGGAATACTGATGGGTTAATATTTCCGCTATTACCTTTTCGATTTTTATGACATTTGATTTCGTTTTGAGATAAAATACTCTTTTAACCAATGCAAAAATAATTGAAGTCGACATTAAGGTGATTGAGTTATTACGAAAATAAATTTTTTTCATTAAAATTTTCAATTCTGTCATTACCAAAGAGGGGATAAAAGAAGAAGGGTTCGGGGCCCTCCTATTCAAATGGGATTTTTCGCACTGCATAGGGATAGGGTTAGGAAAAGGAATAGGTATGGCAATGGCGTCAATGCGAGTAGATAGTACAATAAGTAAAAAAATATGCCATCAGAATCTGAACCCCACAGCGCCAAGGTGCACTGCATAGTTTAAGTGAGACAGGTGTGGGCTTTTTTGCAGTTGATTATAATAGAAAGGACTCCAAGTCAAAAATTTATCAACACAGTGGGCGGAGGTGAGTGAAAAAAGAAACCGAAAATATGCAGCAGAGTTAATAGATGCAGGAAAATTGGAAACAGAAAATGTCAATTTAATTCAAATTGCCACAAGAATATGAAAAACACTATGCCATTAAAATATGCATAAGAGAATGTGGCGCGAAGGCAAAAAGTAAAATAAAATGAAAATTGAATAAGAATGTCGAAAAAATATTTCAACGCATACCAAGCATAGTTGTTGCGCGATTGTCACGTGGCGGGTGGCTCAACGCCGAGCTACTGTTTTTTAAGTATAAAATATGCCTATAACGCGTTCTATTGATTCCATTTATAAATGTGAGGAGTATGCATTCATATTTATGTAGGCGCGTTATTTGGGTCGCTAGACGACATTTCACGCCAGCCAGGCTTTGACATTTCTGATCAGAGTTTGACTAATGCGTTGAATTGTCCACGCGGCAAAGTAGAGAGAACAGAACTCAACATTCACCTGTCCAACCGATACCAACAAAGAAAATGTTGCACCATCCAATGGTGCTCCATGCCGCATGACCGCTGGTCCCATTGCTAATGACTATTATCAGGCAATTTGCTACCAGTTGGAGCGCTCGTCAGCTGACACACACAAACACCAACGCCAACGAACACCCGCGACCACCGGCTACGATTGACAGGACGTAATCGCCTACCTACACACGCAAGCTCACCATGCTTACTTCGAGACTTGGGCACTTCATAAACTTAGCTTATCTTAATTGCTACTGGCCTGTTTGAAATGTTCGAAATGCTGAACAACCGCTCCACATGAACATTGATGGTGAGACTTGTGCCGGCGGTGTTTGTGCTCAGCTTGTTGTGCAGGCCGCCGCTGGTGCGCAGGTCAGTTCGCAGAGCCATTATCTAAGTACAACATGCACTTATTTGTTATCCTGTGGTGGAGCAGGTTTTGAGATGAGTTAAAGTTGGACACCCTTTTCCAACAGCGGCCACACAGCGCTGACATGTGTGGGAAAGTTTTATTGAATGCGTCGGATCATTCCTACTAAAGCACTATCAATATCAAAGCACAACAACAATCCACAAAGAAAAAATCATTCTACCTAATTAGAATTCAATGGCAACTATTTTCCGCAGGTGATGCTTTGGATTAGCACACACATAAATTAGCTAGAATTACTCCACCAACCCAGCAAGCATCGTTCCACTTTTTCTCAAACCTTTGAAAAACTGTATAGTTCTCAAGTTGATATCCACCACCATTCTCCAATTTTTCTCCAACCTTAGATACATTCTCCAAGTATTTTGTAACCTTTTAGATACTTTGATAACTTTATAGCTTTCAAGTTGATATCCAACATATTCTCCAACCTTAAATATTCGAATTAAATTTGCAGAGCCTACGCTAAAATTTATGTAAATAAAATTTTTTGTCAACTAATTCATGGCGTTTTAAATTATAAATATCATGACTTTTTTCGGTATTTATTAATTTTCAGAGTCGCATTCATACCTTTGAGTCCAATTAGAGAATCCCAATTGTGAACAAGTTGAGAACTATCCCTTTCTCAACTTTAGAAACAGCTTTTTTTTCATATAAAAAATGCCCTTTTTGTTGAGAACGCTATCATTATCAATTTCATTCGGTGTTGAGAAAAAACGCTTGAAGTTTGAGAAGCCCCTTAAGGGTCAAATACATAAAGCTTTGTTAACCTCGCCTGACATTTGCTACCTCAAAACTTTGCGTCCAACTTCAGAGGTATGCTACAATGAACGCCTTTGACGCTTCTCTTTTATACATTTGTTTTCGTTATTTATTTCTTTGCATTCAGAGTGTTTTGGTTAATTTATTAATTTAATAGAGAACAAATGAATTAATTATTATTTTCTCCAACATTTTATTCTTTAATTAAAGTAAAGTCATCAACATCTGATTGTCAAAGCAAGCAAAGCAAGCAAAATTTGAGAGTTTGCCAAATTTCAACCTCGCTTCAACGTTGAGGTCTCCAATTTGCCATGCTTGGTTTAAATACGTATACTGAACTTTTCTGTCAAAGTCAAAGTTTGAGGTAAAGCCAAAATAAAGTTTTATGTAACTGACCCTTTAGTTCTCAACTTGAAATCTAACGTAACCTAAGCCTAAATGTTTGCTGGGAATTTGTAGTATCGATCTGCAGACATGCGTATATGGCGATTCCTTCAAAATTGTCACGTGACATATGGTCGAGTGAAAGCGAGTAATTTGTCCGTTGTGCTCGTCTGGTTGTCTAGCGTTGTGGCAGTCCATCAGACTCGCAGTCATATCGGTCGCAACAGACCAATGCCTCATTGTTCAGTTTGTCCATTAAATTCCAAATCATCAGCAAATGAGTTGCTTGTGGACTTAGAATCTTAAGTTGGTTCCAGTTTGTAAGTGTCCCTTAGACTTAGTTGCGAGTCTGCTCACTCTCATCTATTTCGTTGCTCACCATACTTATCTGCACTATTTGTAGTTTCGCTATCGCGTACCAACTTCATTTGGGTTTGCAAGTAAATCTACGGCCTTTCTTCGCCTCCTACAGTAAGCAAGGTTTTTATGTGAGTTACCGTGGGGCGTTATGGCCTTTTTATACGTAAAATATTAAAAAATATGTTTAAAACTGTAGATCTATAGATAGCTCGGCAGACGTTGCCCTGACCCTAACAACATTTCCTATTCTACACAATTTCCTTTCATATTCTTTTCTCCCATTTTTAGTTGTATTTCTATCCCCATCCCTATCCCTATCTGACACCGGGTTTCAATATTCTACAATGAATACTTCCACAGATCTGCAGTATAAAGATCATATTGGTATTCTGGACGCACAAAGAATTTCATCAATATCCAGGTCCAGAAAAAAAGAACAAAATAAAATAAAATAAAATAAAGCAAAAATAAAATAAAATAAAATAAAATAAAATAAAATAAAATAAAATAAAATAAAATAAAATAAAATAAAATAAAATAAAATAAAATAAAATAAAATAAAATAAAATAAAATAAAATAAAATAAAATAAAATAAAATAAAATAAATTGAAATAAAATAAAATAAAATAAAATAAAATAAAATAAAATAAAATAAAATAAAATAAAATAAAATAAAATAAAATAAAATAAAATAAAATAAAATAAAATAAAATAAAATAAAATAAAATAAAATAAAATAAAATAAAATAAAATAAAATAAAATAAAATAAAGCAAAACAAAATAAAGCAAAATAAAGTAAAAAAAGTAAAATAAAATAAAATAAAATAAAATAAAATAAAATAAAATAAAATAAAATAAAATAAAATAAAATAAAATAAAATAAAATAAAATAAAATAAAATAAAATAAAATAAAATAAAATAAAATAAAATAAAATAAAATAAAATAAAATAAAATAAAATAAAATAAAATAAAATAAAATAAAATAAAATAAAATAAAATAAAATAAAATAAAATAAAATAAAATAAAATAAAATAAAATAAAATAAAATAAAATAAAATAAAATAAAATAAAATAAAATAAAATAAAATAAAATAAAATAAAATAAAATAAAATAAAATAAAATAAAATAAAATAAAATAAAATAAATTAAAATAAAATAAAATAAAATAAAATAAAATAAAATAAAATAAAATAAAATAAAGCAAAATAAAGTAAAAAAGTAAAATAAAATAAAATAAAATAAAACAAAATAAAATAAAATAAAATAAAATAAAATAAAATAAAATAAAATAAAATAAAATAAAATAAAATAAAATAAAATAAAATAAAATAAAATAAAATAAAATAAAATAAAATAAAATAAAATAAAATAAAATAAAATAAAATAAAATAAAATAAAATAAAATAAAATAAAATAAAATAAAATAAAATAAAATAAAATAAAATAAAATAAAATAAAATAAAATAAAATAAAATAAAATAAAATAAAATAAAATAAAATAAAATAAAATAAAATAAAATAAAATAAAATAAAATAAAGCAAAACAAAATAAAGCAAAATAAAGTAAAAAAAGTAAAATAAAATAAAATAAAATAAAATAAAATAAAATAAAATAAAATAAAATAAAATAAAATAAAATAAAATAAAATAAAATAAAATAAAATAAAATAAAATAAAATAAAATAAAATAAAATAAAATAAAATAAAATAAAATAAAATAAAATAAAATAAAATAAAATAAAATAAAATAAAATAAAATAAAATAAAATAAAATAAAATAAAATAAAATAAAATAAAATAAAATAAAATAAAATAAAATAAAATAAAATAAAATAAAATAAAATAAAATAAAATAAAATAAAATAAAATAAAATAAAATAAAATAAAATAAAATAAAATAAAATAAAATAAAATAAAATAAAATAAAATAAAATAAAATAAAATAAAATAAAATAAAATAAAATAAAATAAAATAAAATAAAATAAAATAAAATAAAATAAAATAAAATAAAATAAAATAAAATAAAATAAAATAAAATAAAATAAAATAAAATAAAATAAAATAAAATAAAATAAAATAAAATAAAATAAAATAAAATAAAATAAAGCAAAATAAAATAAAATAAAATAAAATAAAATAAAATAAAATAAAATAAAATAAAATAAAATAAAATAAAATAAAATAAAATAAAATAAAATAAAATAAAATAAAATAAAATAAAATAAAATAAAATAAAATAAAATAAAATAAAGCAAAATAAAAAAGAAAACAAAAAAATAAAAAAGTAAATGAAAAATAATAAGATTAGCGCAGAAATTTCCGATTTAAATAAAAACACGGACTTTTATAGTTCACAATATAATTTTGGTGTGTATCAATTGAAAAAGTACAAAAAGAAGATTAATAAAAAAGGAATATGAAAAGTAGATTGATGACAGTTGAACAGAGATGCCATATCGACATGCATATTGTTACTTGGGAGAATAATGAAATATATTCAACAAAAAATAAGTCAAATGAAATAAATTAAAACAAAATATAAATAATAAAAAAAGAATAACAAAAAATTAAAAAAAAAATTAATTTAAGTAATACATAATAGAATAAATAATGCTAAACAATAATAAAATAAAATAAAATGAAATAGGAAAATAATAAAAAATATAAAAAAATTTAATAAAGTGAAATAAAAAATTAAAGAAAAATAAAACCCAATAAATTTAAAATTCAAATTTGAATACATTTAAATAAAAAAAAAAAAAAACAAATTTCAATATAAATAGTAAAATAAAATATATGTAATAAAATAATGTTAAATAATAATAAGATAAATGAAAATAAAGTAAAATTAAAAGAAGAAAGGAAAAAAATTTAAATAATCTATATATATAAAAATTAAACCGTTTATCGCGTTGTAATGAAATTTACGGAGAATGGCTGAACCCATCTTAACCAAACATTGCCACATTGAAGAGACATGTGGAGAAGGTTTATAACTGAAAAAGGGGGTTATCAGAAAAGGGGGCGTGGCACCTCCCATACAAACTAAATTTTTCAAGCAGAATATCTGTGAAAGGGTTCAAGGTAGGGACGTGAAAATTGGTATAGACCTATATAATGTGAAAAGCATTCTCACACATAAAAAGGGGGTTATCAGAAAAGGGGGCGTGGCACCTCCCATACAAACTCAAATTTTCAAGCAGAACATCTGTGAAAAGGTTCAAGGTAGGGACCTGAAAATTGGTATAGACCTATATAATGTGAAAATCATTCTCACACATAAAAAATGGGGTTATCAGAAAAGGGGGCGTGGCACCTCCCATACAAACTAAATTTTTCAAGCAGAATATCTGTGAAAGGGTTCAAGGTAGGGACCTGAAAATTGGTACATTCCTATATGATAACAAAGGCATTCTCGCACATAAAAGGGAGGGGGGGGAGGGTCATCAGAAACTAAATTTTTCAAGCAGAATATCTGTGAAAGGGTTTAAGGTAGGGACCTGAAAATTGGTATAGACCTTTATGATATCTAAAGCATTCTCACACATAAGAAGGGGCTAATCAGAAATAGGGGCGTGGCATCTCCCATACAAACTAAAATTTTCATGCAGAATATCTGTGAAAAGGTCTAAGGACCTGGAAATCGCTATAGAGCTAAAGGATATCAAAACCGTAAGTAGGGGTTATAAGAAAGGGGGGCGTGGCCCCTCCTACACAAACTTAATTTCTTGAGGGTGAATGTCTCTAAATGGGGTTAAGGTAGTGTATATTTATACATCGCATGAAAATAAAACCAAAAATGTTGTGTATCAGAAGGCTTTAGAATAAGTTGTTAGTTTACAATAATTAGAATAAGTCACAAAACAATGGCCGAACATGAATGATGAAACAAGAAAAAAAAAAACAAAGAACAACTTTCTTTTCTCTCTTTCTTTCACCCAGCGAAGCGGGTGAGGGTCCGCAAGTATTTAATAAAATAAACACAATAAAATAAAATAAACCAAAATAAAATAAAACAATGAAATCAAACAAAAATTAAAATAAAAAGGAATAATATTAAAGAAAATATTAAAATCAACAAATGATACTAAACAAATAAATGATTAAAACAAAAATCAAACAAACTAAAAAAAAATGAAATGCAAAATAGTAAAACGAAATAAAATATTATGTATAAGTTATGGTTAATCGGCGATTAATTATAAGAGCCACTGAAGGGTCATCTTTAGACCTTCAATGATAAAATAATCCAGCTCTGGTTGGTCTGACGATAACTTTTCCGCTTCCTACAACAACCTCAGTACCACATTCTGTAATAGCATTGCCCCACTGTAGACTCCATCAATTCACTTATTGAGCGATCAGTTCCTTCTAATAAACAAGCATCCAAGTCTTTTCTGTTCTTCACCAAATATGGCCGTTGAGGCATTTACTTTGAAACACCGCTCACATGGTTGCATGGAGGTGTATTTTGTGTGTATGTGTAAGTGCCCACGAGAGAGCTACTGCATGCAACCAACGACCAACGGAAGCATTGCGTCCTATCTGGCCTTGCGATGACTTTTGCTGTTACGATGACGGTGTTGGAGACTCCACATATCTCCGCTCTTCAGCGAAATCACTACAAATAGACAGACAGACACACATTCATTCTTGTCCATGAGTGGGTACATACTTGGCGAAATGAGCGTTGAATAGCGCGTAAATGTGGTTGCTGTTAAGCTTTTGATTAGCTGAATGCAAAGTTTGTCGAATTATCGCTCAGTTTGGCTGGGCATTTGGCTAAAATGGTAGTGTGAATGTGAGCAATAATGGGAATTATGGGAATTAATTGGAAAAATGTGATGACTACTAGATTGAAGTGCTCATGTGTGTACTTTGAGATTCTTTTGCTTGTTCTTGCTTTCATATTTGATTAAGGGGAACTTATAAGGTCGGCTAAAGCCAAATATTTGTGTTGGAATCTTAACACATTTGCTAAGTTTAATCGTTTGGCTGTGATTAAAAAAGTAAAAACCAAAAGAGGTGAATACTTTTCAAAAAAGATAAAAACACGTACACGGGTACAAATGCGAATTATGAATTCTTACAAGAAATGTTCTCATTGCTTGCAACACCTTCAACATGGCTTGAATTCATCTTAAATGCTATAAAACCAAACTAAATTTATTGCTATATTAATATAGAATATTTAGTTTAATTATAGTAGACCATGTTAGGGATGTTGCAAAAATTCGGCTTCGTTAAAGTTTCGCATTCGCATCGGCGAATTTCTAAAATTTCACATTCGCAACATCCCTAGAGCGTTAGTCGAAACTTCGAACTATCACTGGACACTAGGGCAATGTAGTCTATGATGTCGCCTAAGTAATATAAAACTATCAGATACACAGCCCTGTCGGATTTGTGAACTCGTAAATGAAAAGCCGGTTCATGATATCTGCGCATGAGCTTATCTATAAAGACAAAAACTCTCGTACCTAGGTGATGTGACTCTGAATCCTTTCAAGAGATTAAGCACAAAGCCTAGGAAGCAGGCACGTAGGTGGGCGGTTCTGGGGGCTGCGTTCCCTTTTCATCACACACCTACTTCGGCTTTGAGATTTCCGCCCTTCCAATAATTTCAAGAAGAAGGGGCAATCCTGTAGTTCACACTTTGGAATCAGCGAAACAGCTGTCCGTTTTCGACCCTTGTGACAGATTGGGCGTAAAATTTGAACCAAATAGGTCCGTAGCCGTCAGAGTCCCATCAGCCTAACCTCAAGTGCATCCTGTGATGCCGTGCCCTTGAAAAAGTGATCGGCGTCGTGTTTCATATTCCATTCGGAGCTTCTGAAGGGCGCACCAGGCAGTTTGTTGAAATTGTATGGGTTTCGGATAGAGCAGAATATTTGCCTTTACTTTATGAGAATATTTCACGAAAAAACAAAAATAAAGACCAACGTCAATAAAACTTCGACATAACCTAGTTTTTTAGCACGATCTCCACAACTTTACTTACTCAAAATGATCCGAAAATTACCTTAAAATAATTCCAAAATAATCCCAAAAATAATACTAAAATTATCCCAAAACGACCCCAAAAAGACCCTTAAATGTTGCCAAAATGATCCGAAATTGAACCCAAAACGACCCAAAAATGGCCATAAAATGATCGAAAAATTATCCAAAATTGATTCCCAAATGACCCCAAAAACACCCAAAATTATTCCAAAATTACCCAAAAATAATCCCAAAATAATCCTAAAATCATCCCAAAAATACCCTTAAATGTTCCCAAAATGATACGAAATTGAACCCAAAACGACCCACAAATGATCCGAAAACGATCCGAAAATGATCCCAAAATGACCCCAAAATGATCCAAAAAAGATTCCCAAATGACCCCAAAAACACCCTTAAATGTACATACCCTAAAATGATCCGAAAATTATCCAAAAACGTTCCCAAAAGAATCGTAAAATAATTCCAAAACGACCCCAAAAAGACCTTCAAATGTTCCCAAAATGACCCAAAAATAATCCCAAAATGATCCCAAAAGGATCCCAAATGACTCCGAAAATTGCCCCAAAATTGTCCCAAATTATTCCAAAATTGAACCCAAAATGCTCCTAAAATAGCCTCAAATTTATTCCAAAGTGACCCCTAAATTATTTCAAAATGGTCCTAGGTTAGGTTAGGTTCAAGTGGCTGCCGCAGCGGCACACCTAGGCCCAACGAAGACTAATACGGTTCAGTTAGCGTGGAAGACTAACACGATTCGTTCTCTGCGTGGAAGACTAACACACTTCAGTTTGCAGAGAACGAAGTGTGTTAGTCTTCGACGCAGAAAACTCAACCGTGTTAGTCTTCGTTGGGAGCGACGAAATATGATCCCAACAATATACAATACAAATACAATACCGTAAAATGGTAAGCCTGGGCGGCAACCCTACTGGAAAATACCTTTCATTTGATAGCCATATTGGCACATCTAACTCCATAATTTAAAAAAAATTGAGATGGGTGGCAACCCTGTAACCCGCCCTAAGTGGCAACCCCCAAGTGGATAGTCTTAGAATCAATCATACTATCTATATTCAAAATTTCATCCAAATCGGTCAAGCGGTTCCTGAGATAGTCTGGATATACAAAAGTACAAATATACAAGTTTAGCTCGTTTAAAGTTATAAGATATACAATTTTACCTAGCGCCCTCCAGGGCTCTGTCTTGAAAATACATAATTTGATTTATCGCTTTTGGGCAATTTCATAGCAAGTACAATTTTTTGGGGGGTAAATCCTTGCATGTATGTATGTATCTATGCATTTACACTTTTTAATAAATTCACCACCCTTTTACCACTATTGTTATTACATATGACTTCGGCCTTTGCTATGGACCAACCCTTGACAAAGATGTCCGCTTACGGTTTACACAAACATATTCGCACACATCAGCATTGACAACAATAACAGCAAAATCAACACCAACATTATTAAATATGCACAAGAACAATTTACCAACAGTAAAGCTTGAACCGGTTCTTCGTTCTTACTAACACTAGCATGCTTTCGGGCATACCATTTATTGTTGTTGTTTTATTCCGAATATAAAGCAAGAGAGCTTCAATTGGGCGGAGACTGAGACTGAGGCCGTTACATCGACTCGTTAATTTGATACCGAATGACTCGTATCTGATGGCGCACGATATCAAACTGGATTGTGCACATATACACACACTGCTGTATAGATGTGTGCTAGCAATCAACACACAAACGCACGTACCTACATATAATTCAGAACTGTAAGGATATGCAGTAACAGTTTACTCTTTTTAACCAACGATATAAATGGTCGAATTGCGATTTGGTTGCTCTGACGCTCTTCCAACCACTTGGTTGGGAGTTTATCGATTTTTGCATGCATTTTCGACTGCAGCAAATGCACTGCTCTCCAAAAGCTGCTAGCTGCCTTAGCACCGCGTCCATTTACAAAATAAAACGTAATGAAATTCATGTTCGGATGGAGTCGAACATAATATACTCAGTTGCGCGGCTTTGAAAAACGGTGGGGGTAATGTTTTCGTTACCAACATCGTTTTTACCAAAATCTAACATTTTAAGATTTCCTTTTATTTAAACAGGCAAAATAAAAAAAGACGGCCGTACCTCCCCCCATATGAAGTGATTTTGAAAAGCATTAAAAAAATTTTTTTTTCTGGCAACCCTAGATATCGCCCAATTGCATTTTCCTTCATATCTTCAGCATTTATTGTCAGATTTTAAAGTGTTATACACCAATTTTTTTGTCTCAAGGAGTGGGTTTTTCGTAAAAAAAAGCTCATTCATCTCAGGAGCTCCGTTGTGGTATCTACCCACCATATCTCAGTTGCTACCACCCTAATGTACCGATCTAATAACAGCAAATTAAAGACTGTAAAAAATTGTAAATCTTTTACAGTCTGCAATTAACTGACATTAGGTCGTTTCCTTAGGGTGGTAGAAACTGAGATATGGTGGGTAAGTACCACAACGAAACGCATGAGCTCAATAAACTTTTTTGAGAAAAACATCCTCGCCTACTTTTTCGCTAAAAATCACTCAGAGTGGATATAGGATTTTCTGGGCCACCAAGGTCGAAATGCAAAAAATATCAACACCTGATAGAGATACAATTAGAACTCACATAAAAATTCAATTATTTTTTGTCTTTTTCGACTAAAAATGCATTGTGATGGAGTATCCGCAGTACATAAAAATCCGCACGCTTACATAAAAGCCGATGACGACTAATTAGTGATTAATTTAACAGTTTACGTACAAAATACGCCAGTTAAACCCCGGCAAGGGCGTACCCAGCTCTTCACAACGGTTCCCAAAGGGAGAGGGGGGGGGGGGGGGGCGGGCATTTATATATTTGCTAAGTAACTATAATTTTTCTTGGGTTTTTTCATTCAGTTTCATTCGGTAAGGTTAGTGCAACGTTGTTGTCAAAACTTTGATTGAGCATTGTCAAATTTCATAAACTCGCCTAAGCACAACAGGGTATATTAAATTTAAAAATACATTCATACATACCTACAATGCACTACTTCACCACCATTCATTTTGGTACTCTCTTTCGCGCCCATTCAATGCATCCAACGTTGTTCACGCGTCCGTCCGTTTGCCCTTCCGCATGCAATTAATTAAAATTATGAAACATGCAAAGGTTGCCGCCAAATAGCTATCAACACACTGCTCACCTTTCACCGCAGCCGCAATCATTCAACCAACAACAACTCATTATTCATTGGATAATTTGTCCACAACTGACAGCTTTTCGTTAAAAATATTTTACAAAATACACGCACACATTACGAAAGGGGGGGGGGGTGGAGGAGGAGTGGTATTTACAAGTAACTACTTAACTGAAATTAAATTGCGGAATAAATAACAAACAAAAAATATTGAAGTAATTTTAATGAGTTTTTACTTAATAACGGTTATTTTTTTAATACAGTTGAAAACTCTGGCGCTATGTGTTTGGGTGTGCCAATATAATGCAGTTACAGTTTTTTAGTTTGTTATCTGAAAAAGTTAGTCGCCCAACTTTGTTGAAAAGTAGTTTTATAGACATGAAATATGTGGCATTACAGATGCTAACACGCTATTAATTAATTAAAACTTCTCACTTTTAGCAAACGTGCATATTTGTTTTTAGGTTTCTTTTAATTTGAGCGACATTTTTTTAGTGCGATTAGGTAGTTAATTAAATTATCGATTTGGTTAGTAGTACATAAAGCTACTCATAAAATAACTAGTTAGAATTTTAATACAAACAAGTAAGGAAGTCTAAGTTCGAGTAAACCGAACATTAAATACTCACGTGACTTTCGAAAGCGTGAAGCGATTTTGTCCATTTCATCAGGTAAACTCCCTATAATGCTAGTTCACATTGTGCCAAATTTCAACGTTCTACCGTAATCAGTATAAATGTTATGGCCAGTCAAATTATCAAAAATGCCGTGGCACCGCCCACTTTAAAAAAAATTTATAAAAAAATCATAATAGAATAACTAGTGGGTTCATTCTACCAAATTATACCATTTTAGCCATTTCCGTTATCGAATTAGATGATTTTCGAAATTTTCGATATCGAAAGTGGGCTTGGTTGGAGGGTGATTTTATCCAATTTTATCAGGTACTAGCTGACCCGGCAGACGTTGTCCTGCCACAAATTTATTTCTCTGCATGTTTCTCCTACCCGATCCCTATATCTATTTTAATACATATCCCTGTCTCCTTCGTATAGGAGGAACCACGCCCCCTTTTTCGTTATCCCCATTTTTTTTGGAGTTGGCAGTGATTGATCTTATATAACTCCTCACAAAATTTCAGTGGTCTAACCTAAATACTTCCAGAGATATGGACTATGAAGTATTTCATTCGTATGGGAGGTGCCACGCCCCCTTTTTCGTTAACTCGATTTTTTGGGGGGTGTTAGGGATCGATCACATATAAACCCTCACCAAAATTCAGTGGTCTAATATAAATACATGCAGGGATTTGGACTATGAAATGCTTCTTTGTATGAGAGGTGCCACGCCCCCTTTTTCGTTATCCCCAGTTTTTTTGGAGGTGGTAGGGATCGAGCTCATCTAACCTCTTACCAAATTTCAGTGGTCTAACCTAAATACTTCCAGAGATATGGACTATGAAGTATTTCATTCGTATGGGAGGTGCCACGCCCTCTAAATATATCAAAATATTTTTTAGCCTGTGACCATTCCTGGAAGATGCGGCGTGGCACCGCCCACTTTAACATATTAATTAAAAAATTGCATTCATCATAATACAAGTCGTAAATTAACTTCCTATAAGTGTTTAAAACGGGTTGAATCTTCTCCAACTGACATTTCGGAAAGTGACTTCCTAGTGTCGTCTAGGGGATAGATAAAATGATGGAATATGTACTCAACACACAAAAAACACACCAAGTAACGCCAAGAAGGTAGATACGCGATATTTATGTGTTTTGTTGTTGTACAATATAAAGCACCTTCTGACTTAGGCGTTACTTATGCGAAATGGAAGAGAAAACGCTCTTCAAAATGCTAGCAGGGAGAATTTAGAATTGTGAGATGTGAATGATATAAATAAATAAAGTCACAAAAGATGAAGCATGTGGTGCCATCGTAGGCGAAGTTATTGTAATTTTTTGGTCTCAAGCGCCCTACAGGGGTACTATGTGTAAGAAGGCTGGTCGATTTGAAAATCACCCAAGTGAGAAGGAAAATCGTATTTTAGGGATCAATATAGGATACTTTGTCGAAGGAAGCATACCTCTAAAACCAAATCTGATGTCCCGTCTTTGTACTTTTGACTTTGAGCGCCAAAGTTTGAAAAATCCTAAGTTGAAAAGTCAAAAGTGTAAAATGGCTGTAGCACTAGACCGGGTCGAAAAAAAAGTTTGCAATCGGATTATTAATAAAAAAGTTGTGAATAAAAATCGATTTTGGCTGTTTTTAGGACTCTCGCAGGATGAAAATTTTTATCAACCCTAATTCGCCGCAGGGTCATCTTTCATCCTAAGGGGGGTAATTGCAAACTATTTTTTTTTGTATGGGCACCGACCCGTTCTACTGTAGCACAGTGTCATCTTTAATTCTAAATTAAAGCACTTGATTACATCAATTTGTGTGTGTTTTTTGTGTATTTGTACATACATAGATATTTGTATATTATATACATTTGTATGTAGGCATATTTCTTAAATTTGTTTCCCATACTCCCATATTTCCGCACGAAAAACTTCGAAGTTCATACCACAACATCTTCATTGCCGTCTCCCTCATAGCATTTTCTAACGAAGGAAATCCTTTGAACTCTGCTTTTGAGGTTTCTGGTATATACCTACACACATTATGTAGATGGCATGTATTAAGGTACTATGTACTAGCCGCAAAATAACAATAAAACGACAACAAACTGGCATCGTCGACTAGCCATAATGTCGATTTCAAAGATTTCTGCCATAAAAGAAGTAAAACGTGTAGATGTTCGGTGTATGGTTAGGCGTCTAAGTCAAAACTACGCCTTTCCTTTCATACCAAGTAGTCTTTTAAATTTTTACGCTGAAGTAAATTTTCAAAGCATATTATTGCCACAATTTTGGGTTGATTTAATTCATTTAGTGTGCGCCGTCTTACATTAAAATTCACCCCACTTTTCTGCTAACTCAGTTGTTTGATATGTATGTACACAAGCGTGCAATTATATATATGTACATAGGCTTATATAAAATTATATATGTACGTATGTATATATTTATTGGTACTCCTTTGGTTTGGCGCCTTCGTCGAAATTGGTATGGCGTAATTCGTGGTCTCAAATGAGCTGCGTCTATGGCATGGAGTTCACAATCAACTTAATCTGTTCATAATGGAAAAATAATTCACAAAATTTTCCAACTAAGTAAAAACTTTGTTGGTGTGCGTTTCCTTAGTGGTTTCCTTGGCTAAATTCGACCCTTTTGAAAGTCTTAATGTGAAAGGCTGCGCCTACTTGTAAAATACACTTAGATATGGTGGAAATATGGGTGTGTGCAGAGAATTTTGGTTTTAGCCAAGAGTTCATTTAAATGTTTCTTAAATATTCAACAAAAAAGGGCCCTCGTATATGCCAAGTGTGAGTAGGCAGATAATTTTAAAACTCATTTAGTCATTTAAAGATGCAGTTTTTACTTGCAAAAGCATCTATCCCCCGTTTTGGAAACTAATTTATGGTGATTTCGTATCATCAAAAAAATGCGCATTTTTGTTACACTCTTCAATTTTCCGTTTTCGTTTGCAAAATGAAGGTAAAACATCAAATATGATATGTTTTCGTTTCCTAAAAATGTACACTTCAAGAGTGTAAAAAACTCACACTTTTTACCCTCTGAAGCTTTGACAGGGTAGCTGGTTGCACTGAAAATCAGGTGACGAAAATTTTATTTCATAGATAATTTTGGTGAAATAAATAGGATTTTGCAATAACAATTAAATATGGGTGAAAAACGAAACCTAATTATTGAAGAACATAGTATAGCAAACGGGACAGTGTTTTATGTTCGTTTTATCGATAACAGGTTCATGCAGAACGGGTACACTTTTATCACATCTTTATAGTGTTCTGTGCAAGAGTGTAAACATGTTCAACGTGAAAGTGTACATTTTTTTCGATGAAACGAAATCAGCATTAGAAAAAACTTGTACATCATATATGAGTGTCTCCAACTCAATTGTTGGTGGCAAAGTCATCGGTGCTCTATAGCAATGCATAGTGGGGGTAGGTTAAGAAATCGGATCACAAATAAAAAGTATAATACACCTTTTCCAATTGTACTTCAGAAACCCTAAAATGTACTTCAGAAATCGTAAAATGTATTTCAGAATAGTCAATTGTACTTCAGAAAATATAAATGTGTACTTCAGAAAGAGTAAATTGTACTTCATAATAGTCAATTGTACTTCAGAAACCGTTAATTGTACTTCAGAATAATCAATTTTACTTCAGAAAATATAATGTGTACTTCAGAAACAGTAAATTGTACTACCGAAATCGTAAATTGTACTTCAGAAGTTATAAAATGTATTTCAGAAGCAATCAATCAATTCAGAAACTTATTCAGATATAATAATTGGTAATACATAGGTCTAAGAACTACGAAAATAACATAGGTCGGCTTCAACGGATTACCTGACAATTGTGGCCTTGGGAGGAAACGGCCAATAGCTTCACATATTTAGCGCTCTCTCTGTGCCGCCAACTTAATCGAGTTCATAATCGAAACTAAGTGCGATTTACCACGGAGCGAAGGCTCTCTTTTAATCAGCTGCCACCTAGCTCACCCGCTAGATTTTTATCCAGGAAAGTAAGTATATAAACACAGTTACACATAGTACATTTGAAGCTGTTTTAAAGGTTTCAAGATACAAATACTACATAGTTTCTGAAGTACAATTTACGATTTCAGAAGTACAATTTACGGTTCCCGAAGTACAACTGACTATTCTGAAGTACAATTTATGGTTTCTGAAGAATTTTTTACGCATTCTGAAGTACAATTGAAAAAAAAAATAAAATATGTATCTTTGAACCAAGTACCAAAAGGCAAATATGAAGTATCTTTGTTCTGAATCGTGATTCAAGCCGCAAATAAAAGATATTTTTGATGTGGTTAATGATTCAAATCACCCTTTTGTTGAAAAATAAAAATAATTTTTGAATAAAAAGAATCTTTGATTTGGAAGGCGAATCAAATGGAAAATCAAATGTATTCTCCGTTTGAAATAAAAAGGATTCGAAATCACGCAAACCTGGCTTGAAATCAAAGAAAATTTTAAACTTTTAAACTTTACGTACCAGCATTTTAATTTTGGCATACCTATTCATGTTTGTTATTAGAGCGCGATGATATCTAATACATCTGCTTAAAAAATCAACATTTTCCCACGACACATCATCTTCTTCTTTTTCGTCTCCCATATAATCAATGCCTTATTTCGCCTATCGTTACGCCTCATCGAGTCCTACACACATTTACTGTAAGCATTCAAGTACATTAAGGACCCACCAAACTGTCAGGCATCAATGTCCTTTAGTTGAAATTATAACGAAAATCAATTTATAATAAACGAAAAAATAAAACTTAACATATTTAGACCACATGTTGTCAACATAATACACAAACAAAAGGGCAATGTCTCCAGCGGTCGTCCAAATGATACAACATCAACAGTAACAAGGCAAGTAAGTCCACCAAACGAGCAGCCAACGTTTCACCAATATTTATTGTATGTTGCAGCGCCGCTAAATGATGCTTCTTTATTAATGTTGGCCACACTTACTCGAAAGAACTAAAATATGAATGTGAATAGGCATCAAATTTACTTATGCGCTTGCAAACTAGCATGGAATACAAGGGCGCAGTATGGTAGGGACAGGTGGTGAGTGTTCCTAAGTTTTAGATTTTTTTCTAAAGATGTACAAATAATACTACGCGGGGCCAAGTTCGGTTATTTCTTACACAGAGCCAAAAATGCCTAATAAAATTAATAAGATTGTCTTCATGTTTTTAGGCAAAGGTAGTAGCAACGGTGGAAACGAAGAAAAAACTATAGGGAAATCCGTATGGTTTTAAGCAGAAATTCTTATTAAAAAAAACTACACCCAGAAAAATTTTCATGTAAAATTAACACTTTTTTAACACTTTTTCAGGTTACTATTTTTCAACACGATCGATCATGTTATTTTAACCTGAAGTTCATGTTGAATAACTTCACTTCATGTTAAATTAACATGACTTCCTGTTAAATTAACATGAAATCCTGTTAAATTAACATGAACTCCTGTTAAATTAACACGAACTCCTGTTAAATTAACATGAACTCCTGTTAAATTAACATGAATTCCTGTTAAAACAACACTATCTGCCTCATTATCTCATGAAAATTTAACAGGATCTTTCTTGTTAGTTTAACATGGTTCATGTTGACAAAAATTATTCTGAGTGTATACATTTAGTACAAAGCTGTAATTAGACGCTGGCAATCAGAAGTGAGATATCTTATCATTTTTGTTCTATTTTATTAGGTACCTTTGGCTCTGTGTACTTTTTTAATGAAAAGTAAAAGGTGGATTTCCAGGGTGCCTAAAAAGACGAAGGGAGAAGGGGGCTTTGCGCTACCCTGGAATTTTCGTATCTCTAGAAGTATTAATTATAGAATGTTGAAAATTGGCAAAGAGTTAAGTGAGATAAATCAAGGGGAGGCAGGGAGAAGGGCTGTGGCACATCCCATACAAATAGGAATTTCCTACTACAAATATTTGGAAGTGTCAAGCTAGAATATTGGGATAAGGATACGGATGGAGATAGCGATAGGGACAGAACAGTTTTGCAGCTATACTCCTTTTTCTTAACAGAAATTTTAGCAAAGTTATATAACTAGCTGTAACTGTAGGATAAACTGATTATGTATATACTAAACTAGCCCCAATTCATTTGGTTCTGACTACCTCCATGCATTTATATTTATTTATTTGTGGTTGTCGTTGTTTGGTTTGGTTAATTTCCTGCAGATCAGACACTATCAGCAGCGTTAAAAAAGCAATACATCATTTTGGAACCGACTGTGGTGAAACGCCCCCCTGCTTCTTCTATACGCAGCTACCGGCTGCTACATACAAACTCACACGGTACTCTGCATCCCATTGCCGGCTGATTTGATTTTTGGGTTATTTATTTCGATTTTTTTGTAATTTTAATTTTTTATGTGTTGTTGTTGCTTATCCATTCTGGTGTTTTTCGCTTTTGTTTTTGGTGGTTGACATCATTGCTTTTGTTGCATTTAGTTGGCTGGCGTTATGGTGATTTATTTGTCTGTGATTTAAAAGTGCATCCTCATTAATGCAAAAACAAATATAAAAAAATAATAAATAGTGGTATTGCTTACAAAATAAATCTGCTCATAAATTCATACTATACAATATAACAAATGTGATTACATATGTTTTAGTTAGTTTTTATGGCTTCGATTTTGCCGTGGCAAGTGAAAAGTGGCCTTCATCCTGAACTGACATATCCGGAGGCGGTTAAACAGCACATCCGTATTAAATAGTTGACGCTTCATTGAATTCATTTTAATTAATTTCTTGTGAAATTGTGAAATTTAAATTGATTTATTGAATTAGTTAGTTGATAAGTAGAAGGTACTTTTTGTTTGAATGCGGGCGCTAAGTATTGAAGGCTAGGAATGCTGAACGATGAGACTATGTTACGACTAATGAACCTGGTTTTTAGTGCAGAATGTTATTCAATGAAAAGTTGATATCGGGCTCGTCTAGAGATACGCTTAGGGTATAGGCAAAAATGAGATTTAGTAACAATGGTCTCCAGACATCTTGTTACATCTATAAAAATAATAAATTTCGCATTCCAACAAAAAATTATCCAAAAAAACGCGGTAAACTGCCGAGCAAATGTAATGGGTGTATGTATCTAAATTTTATTTGCAAAACTTTACATCGTTAACTAAATTTCAGATGGGTTTGCAGTCTATAGGCAAAATAATTGGCTCAACAAATAGCCAAAAACCAATTTCGAAATTCCATACATTTACACTACAATTTTTTTATTTCGAAACGCTCTACTGAAAACTGAGTTGAATTTTGTGAAGTGAGCCACCTACAATTTTTTCGACGGCCATGTATTTTATTGCAAGTTGGTATGTAAGTATGGCTCACAACGATTAAACAAAAATACGTATATAACAATTTTTCGAAATTCCGATTTTGCAAATTTTTTAAATATACCAAACGACGATTCTAATTTTTACAAAAAAAAATCGGTTTGACCAATCGTCAGAAAATCATCAAAAAGTGAGGAATTTCAAAAAGTGTTGATAGCTATAACTTTGAAAATAATTCGAATTTCGAAAAACTGGCCCAAACGTTTTTTTTTTTTTTGTTGTGAACTATACAAAAAAGTTTCAGAAAGATAGTACAACTTCGAAAAAAAGTGGCTCACTTCACAAAATCAACTCAACTAAAAAGAAACACTATTTGCCCTTATTGCCACATATTGTGTGTATGTAGTAGGTACAAAATGTTTCAAACTAAGATTATCAACCGTGTGATCATGACTTTAATTTTTCTAAAGTTTTTGCCTCTATGGACAATAGTCATGGGCGTAGCCAGAAATTTGTTCAGGTCTTTTTTCGAGGACAATTTCTCAAAAATCAATGAAAAAACGAGGAAATTTTTTTGAAAAAAAAACTGGGACATATTTATTGACATGAATATTGAGAGATACTTTAAAATTACCATTTTTTGGTTTCTCATTTTATAAAAATTTTCATTGATACTCCGTTTTTGTACATTGAAAAGTCCTCGCTGTTTCAGCATTTTTGCAGAATTTTTCGAGGACATAGTAGGCTAAGTTTTTTTTCTTAAATTTTTTTATAAAAATTTTCATTGAGTCCTTTTTTCCGCCTTTTTCCCAAATTGTCCTCGTTTTTTACGAGAATACTCTTTGAAAAGTCCTCGTTGTTTCAGCATTTTCTCCAAATCTCCTCGAGGACAAAGATTAATTCTTTCTTAAAAAACGTAGAATTTTTCCCGGACATTGGCTAAGTTTTTTTCTTTAATTTTTTAGAAAAATTTTCATTGATACTCCTTTTCCGTTGGAAGCTAATATTCCATTGCATGGGAGCCATACTTTACCAATTACATATCACCCCACTTTTATCTAACTCCACGATATTAATGGTGCAGCCCCATTGGAAATAGCTCGAAGAAGAAACTTTAATATGAGTCAGACCATAACTACTAGCTTCTTTTCGAACTTTGATATTATTTAACGCTATCACCTTATTCCCACATATATACATACATAGATAGATAGGCAATCACTAGCATGCATTTAAGTAGAGTTCTCATTTCCAATTCATATCACTTTCGTCTAATTTGAAAATCTGGTCCAATCTTCAAGCACTCAATAAGATGAAACCAAAAGCATTTTTATTGGCAATTCACACATTTTAAAACCAAAGACACGCGCGTTCACACTTAAGAAAACACAAAACAAAAAAAAACACAAAAATATTACATCGTTCCAATTAACGAGACAGCCACTTAAAGACAAATTTACGATTGGGAATTAGTAGCTATCGGCACATACGGATATCAGAGGTCATGAAATAATATTGAGACAACAACATGCACATACATACATACATACCTCTTGAAAATCCAGCTTTGGTACGAAAAATATCTAACGTTCGATTTTTGTTTAATATGGTAATGCTTTACTGTTTATATGTATGTAGTAATGCACAATAGACCACACGAATACGGCATCGCATGCGCAGTTAAAGGCACGCGACAGCAAATGGTATTGTTTTCCTTAGATTTGAACCATAAAGCATATAAATTGTTTATTTAAAAAAGTCATAAAGTGTACCGAAGAGAAAAGCCGTTACAGTTTCAACCACAAATGAGTTGACAGATGAGTGTAATATATAGGTATGTATTTACATTCTATGTCACCCTCAACCTAATCATCACCCGCAGTAAAAGCAAACGACCCTGCAGTTGACATTGTCGCTTTTGCTTTGGCGCTTCTTGCCATTAAACTCCCAATTGCCAGTCATGCATCTTCTGCCCCACAACACCTTTGCCATGCACCATTGCTACTTAATCCAACGACACCGAATTGTATACATTAAAAATAGCTACGACCTTATTTATGATGGACTTACGTGCGCCAACAACAACATTGATACAATGTGTTGACACTTATTTTTGGTTGATTTGTTTGTTCTCTGTGGCTTGGCTGCTGCAGTTGTCATTGGCGTTGTATCGTTTTCTAATGGCATGCGTTTACTTTATTCTCTTTCCATATCAATTTGTGACAAATTTTGGTATAATAAATTTATATGTAGTAGCTGACAATTTGTTAATTTTTATTGTTGTTAATGTTGCTGAAGATGCTGCATTTTAGATCGAAATCAATTTAGAATTGGAAATTTTTTGGTGTCACTGGAAACTGAAAAGGAAAAGAAGGAGAAGACGTTGTCTTTTGTGAAATTTCAGTTTACATTTTGACTATCACGGATTTGTTGTGTTCACAGTAGACGATACAATTTTCACTTACCTACCTACCAAAAACTTTTGTTTCAAATTATAAGATTTCAGGGTAAACGCAAGACTATTGTATACTGAAATCAATAGAATCACTTATATTGTCATATATCGTGATTATGCAAAACAACTAATAAACATAAACCATACCATTACCATAAAATTACCATACCATTACCATACCATTACCATACCATTACCATACCATTACCATACCATTACCATACCATTACCATACCATTACCATACCATTACCATACCATTACCATACCATTACCATACCATTACCATACCATTACCATACCATTACCATACCATTACCATACCATTACCATACCATTACCATACCATTACCATACCATTACCATACCATTACCATACCATTACCATACCATTACCATACCATTACCATACCATTACCATACCATTACCATACCATTACCATACCATTACCATACCATTACCATACCATTACCATACCATTACCATACCATTACCATACCATTACCATACCATTACCATACCATTACCATACCATTACCATACCATTACCATACCATTACCATACCATTACCATACCATTACCATACCATTACCATACCATTACCATACCATTACCATACCATTACCATACCATTACCATACCATTACCATACCATTACCATACCATTACCATACCATTACCATACCATTACCATACCATTACCATACCATTACCATACCATTACCATACCATTACCATACCATTACCATACCATTACCATACCATTACCATACCATTACCATACCATTACCATACCATTACCATACCATTACCATACCATTACCATACCATTACCATACCATTACCATACCATTACCATACCATTACCATACCATTACCATACCATTACCATACCATTACCATACCATTACCATACCATTACCATACCATTACCATACCATTACCATACCATTACCATACCATTACCATACCATTACCATACCATTACCATACCATTACCATACCATTACCATACCATTACCATACCATTACCATACCATTACCATACCATTACCATACCATTACCATACCATTACCATACCATTACCATACCATTACCATACCATTACCATACCATTACCATACCATTACCATACCATTACCATACCATTACCATACCATTACCATACCATTACCATACCATTACCATACCATTACCATACCATTACCATACCATTACCATACCATTACCATACCATTACCATACCATTACCATACCATTACCATACCATTACCATACCATTACCATACCATTACCATACCATTACCATACCATTACCATACCATTACCATACCATTACCATACCATTACCATACCATTACCATACCATTACCATACCATTACCATACCATTACCATACCATTACCATACCATTACCATACCATTACCATACCATTACCATACCATTACCATACCATTACCATACCATTACCATACCATTACCATACCATTACCATACCATTACCATACCATTACCATACCATTACCATACCATTACCATACCATTACCATACCATTACCATACCATTACCATACCATTACCATACCATTACCATACCATTACCATACCATTACCATACCATTACCATACCATTACCATACCATTACCATACCATTACCATACCATTACCATACCATTACCATACCATTACCATACCATTACCATACCATTACCATACCATTACCATACCATTACCATACCATTACCATACCATTACCATACCATTACCATACCATTACCATACCATTACCATACCATTACCATACCATTACCATACCATTACCATACCATTACCATACCATTACCATACCATTACCATACCATTACCATACCATTACCATACCATTACCATACCATTACCATACCATTACCATACCATTACCATACCATTACCATACCATTACCATACCATTACCATACCATTACCATACCATTACCATACCATTACCATACCATTACCATACCATTACCATACCATTACCATACCATTACCATACCATTACCATACCATTACCATACCATTACCATACCATTACCATACCATTACCATACCATTACTATACCATTACCATACCATTACCATACCATTACCATACCATTACCATACCATTACCATACCATTACCATACCATTACCATACCATTACCATACCATTACCATACCATTACCATACCATTACCATACCATTACCATACCATTACCATACCATTACCATACCATTACCATACCATTACCATACCATTACCATACCATTACCATACCATTACCATACCATTACCATACCAGTTTGCTTTGGGTTTGCATGCACTTGCGGCTTTTTCAAACCCAAAACCTGCAAACACGGTGCTTGTGTTTGGTGGAAACACCATATAAGATCGAGGAGTACCGTGAAAGCTCGGTCAACCAGGTACTACAATATAAAGTGTAGTTTCAAAAGCTCTGTGACGAAACACGAGAGACTCCACAGTAATTCCTATTCAATTGTTAAAAAACTGAGACAGTGAGAAATCACATGGAGGCTACACTTTTGCGCCGTAACATTTCAAACATCTCAATGCTCAGACACTTTGTGTCATAAGCTTCTGATGGCTAATCAACTCTAATTGCCCGAAAACCATTACTAAATGATATTTTGTACCCCTGATTCAGCCACTGTCACAGCAGTCACTACGATCCATTGCGGTGCTGCTGCTTTAGCATTCAACGGCGTTAGTTTCTTATCGCGTCGATCATCTCAAAAGGATGCTGTAGACTTGAATAGTGTTTTTTAAAGGTAGGCGCCTCAATCAGTGCGACACCATTTATCATTTCGAATAAAAGAAGCAAAATATAGATGAGGTTATTGGAGTAAAGGGGGGAGAAAGGATGCATAATTAATGTTGATCCATCTAGAGATTGCAAAGCTTTAAGATTAGCAACGTACATATAACACACGAATGTACATACATATGTATGTATGAGCGTATATGTATTTGAGTATTTTTTGTGGTATCTTTCGATGGAACCGATGTACTAACTGATCGCGCGATACACACCAGGCCAGCGAGCTTGAATTGCGCTCTATAAAAATATTATTATTGTTATTGCTGTTATTTTTTTTGGTGTTGTCATTTGATGTGCCTTTCATTGACTTATCAGGAATCAATGAGACAACATGAACACCCCACCATCACCGCGCAAAATTACTCTGTCGTCGCCAGTTGTGCTGAAGTCGCAATAGTTGTGGCACAACCATCACCAAGTAGGAGTAAGGCTTTCCGCGGTGTACAACATTTGGTAGCAAAATGTGAGCAAACGCGGGCGCTCATGAATAAAACAACAAACAATCGATCGCATGCGCAAACATTCAATATTGAAGCGCTCGATGGACAGCCGCCACTCATGGCAGTAACTTTCTGGATGCTATTTTTTGCACCTCCAAACACCTGAACGTTGAGCTGGCTTGGCCGTTGTGCGGCCGTATGCTAGGGAAGTCGTTTAGTGGTAGCTAATGCGTACTATAAACCTGTTGTATAACAATGAGCTGCCGCTTATTCATTGGTTTTTATACCCAGTAGTGTGGGAGTAACTTTGTCAGCATAACGCTGGTTTGCAAAGCAATACAGCGGCCGGTCTTCGTTCTCATAGAATGATCATTAGGATAATTGTGTAATTTTTCCAATTTTGAGACTTTCATCGGTTTAAGCAACTCTTAAACTCAAAATTATCATTTTATGGCACTTAACAGCTTCAAGCCATCTTCCACTTGCTTTTCCTTGTTGATGTTGTTGAGAGTGCCTCGCACTCTTTAGTGTGCATGATCGTTCCGAAGATCACAATCAAGCTCTGTTAAAGTAAGTACGAGGAAACTCGCAGCTTCAACATGGTTGGACCAGAGCGATGTTATACGACTAGGATTAATTCAACAAGTGCGGTCAAAGCCAGACTGGAGTGCCTGCTGCATAAGAATAATCTACGATCTTTCCGCCGCAACCCCTGCGGGTTAGGGGTTTAGAATATGCCCGAAGTAGGCATACCGGTCGTAAGAGGCGACTAATATGCACATAGGTAATGACGTGCCAACTCGATGGTTAATCTACGGATATGATGTCTCTCACCTCTCATTGCCCTTCTTCTCCTTCCTTACGAATGGAGGGATGACATGACCTAGAAGGCTCCACCGGTCATACCAAATCGATACCACGACGTTCGGGCAGTACCGCAAGGGAGTACCGTAGCTTACGGGATTCGTATCCGGCCAAGGACTGTCAATTTCGGCATCACTCCCCAAAACCTTTGGGGAGTGTTTTTGCTGTTACAACAACAACAACAACAACATCTTTCCGCCGCCCTGTCATTACTCAGCAGAAGTGAGTTCCGTAGCATCGGTGAGAGTACGCCACTCTGAGGTTTGCCTATGCCAACTCTTGACACCTCCGTTTTGCCAATTGATTAAGATATCGATCTTCCCCTTAGGTGTTTTTCATTGAGCTCCACCACCGAGTGGTTTACTTCAAGGGCTGACAGTGAACGCCTCGATTTGCAAGAATGCCACAAGACAAAATGTATACCATCAGGGATGTCAGTTTTGTAGGGCTTCAAGCGGTTTATTGCCCATTTCTCTCTCCGACTATAAAAAGGCGGGTTCCTACCACATTTCGGTTTGGAGGTTTCCGAGATGATTGACTTGAGTCCGTCAGTTTCAGAAACTCTTTCGACACCAGCACAAAATTCCCTCCCAGGAAGATCACTGCTCCTTTCGTAAAGTTTTCTTATAACGCCTTAGTTTATATTTGTAATCTTGGCATTGAGGCTCCGTATCAAGTCTTTTGGAGTAATGAGTCCAGTCCACGAGACCACCACGAATCTTAGGTTCCAGGCACACCCCACTGAAGGCAACGGAACAAGCCGCGGGGAATTGAGTTCCTCAGCAGGGAGGGGCCGATCGAATACCTATGTGAATGAGCCGAGCGTAACATATGTATGCGCTAGCGTTTAATGAGTAAAACGTTGGTGAAGGTTTGGCGCTCACTACTGGGTATATAGTGTTTGCCCGAACGTGAACTCATAATATCTTAGTAAGTCATTGCTGTTGCCTCAATAAACTTTTTTGTTAGCAAATTTATTACACGACTCAAGTCAGCAGTACAACAAAAAAGTGCATCAACAAAATCGTCAGTAGCAAGTACATATTTAGTAGTAGCAGCAGCAACAGCAGCCGGTGGAGTTGCCCACAGCCGGCAAGGGGCACAAAACCAGCCAACCAATATTAGCGGGAAATATAATTTTAGCATAAAAATTCAATAATTCTGACTTACCAACCGGACGACTGGTTGATGGATATGTCTTCTATACAATGACTCTTCAAAATAATTCGTACCGTTGCTGCTGTTGTTGCATAAGGATGAATGAAGTGTATCAGCCGGGTCGGTTGGTCACTCAGTTTGTTGCAACGCTAATACTCGCACAAGTTGGCTGTCAGTCGGGGGTTTGTGTGTGTCGTCAAGGTGTTCAACAATTCGCAAATGAATGGGTTTATCGCTTTTTAATAAGTTCACCCAACTACAAGATGTATGGAATTTTACAGTTCTTCTGCCCTTCGACCAAGTTTGCAACAACATAGTCCTTCACCAAACAGCAGCCGCTTGGTCACCTACCGAAAAGGGCTGGGGACATGTGTCTTTCGATTGTTGTTGTGGTTGATTTTGCTGTTTTGCAAAGTTCATGTTTAGTTCTTTTTTCTCATTGTTTTAGCAAAAAGTTGGTCTACTTTTGTTGTTGTTCCTTGGCTCGGTGACAGATGTGCAGCGCGCGTTGGCGTGGTGATCGCACTTCCGACTTTGCGACACGCATAAATTTGAAAGTTTTAAAAGTTTTTGCTTCTTATTTTTGTTTCTTCTGTCCTTTTTGTGTCCATATTAAGTATTTCGATATTTTTTCAGGCTTGAGTTGACTTTTGTTTGGTTTAATAAAATTTATAAACCAAACATTAGCAATAATTTTAGCGACGAGCTCACCTTCTCAGAAGCATACTTATGTAGCTTAGAAATGGTGGGAAAAGTTTGTATGGGGCTTCAAGCCCTTTTTTGTGTTTGTAGGTTTTGTATTTATTTAGAACTGCAAAAATAATACGAATTTCATGCTAATTCGTCGGCATACAATTATTTCAAAGGACATACAAATTCGTCTATTGAACTTCTTGTGGGAAAATTATAGTCCATTTGGTTCCATATTCGTACCCTTTCATGTTGGTATTGTTTAGCCTTTTTTCTTAAGTTTTCAGGTTGGTCTTGCTTACAAGTATTCACAGTGCACGGAGTGGCTTTATTAACCCATTAACGCCCGTTGTACCCAAACGAGTACATAACATATCGAGAAAAGCTATACTTAACCTAGGCTCTGGCTAGATTATCCCTACAATAGACAACTCTGCCTAGGGCTCTGGCATGGAAAAGTATCTTACCGGTAATTAAGGCAATCTATCCTGGAGCTCTACGGCCTCACGATTTTCAGATCTTTGAGAAACATTCCCTTACTCTGCAGTAGGCCAAGAAAGTCATGATCAGCGCTGATCGGCCCGTGGATCCGTGTGCAGGGGCTCCGTTAGCAGCCGACGTTCTGCGGAAGAGGATTACAAACGATGGTATCATTTCTTTAGATTGGTGGAGTGCGCTATCGAACGGTTGGGGAAACTTTTTAGGCGTCTCGTTGGTTTGTTGAAGTGTGGAACTGAGCTAGGCTTGAGGCCGCGCCCTTTCGGCCAATGACTCCAGTGTGGCTACCTGCAGAGGGAATTCTGGAGCAGGAGCGCTACTGAAACTAGAACCTTCCGGCTCAGAGCAGAGAAACCCGTTGCCGTGTCAGGGTAGTATCGAGCGGATGGCTCTTAGGATCTGTCGTACCAATGCCATAGGAGATGACGTCTTGCCTCAAGAGGTTGTATGAGAGGAGGATGTGCGATCGATGTCCATAAATATGGCCCCTATGATCCTTGCATTCTCGTACGGCAACAGCTCTGTTGGTATACCGTATCGGGCGGGATCTGTCAGCGTTGTTGAGCTGCTGTTCGACAGGGCAGAGGAGGCGAGGACGGCTGCTGAGGTATAGGATATGGATTTGCCTTATGATCATCATTGGATTGAGGACTGACAAATTTCATTTAATTGTGAACGAAATGGCAGGTGGTCCAAGTTCCTGTCAGGAAGGGTATTGTAGCTTTATGTGTTCTAATTCGAGTGAAGGCAATGTGCCTGGATGAAAGAGATCGTTGCAGGCTTTGCCATACATGGGTCATAGTGCAGCCACGGGGCCGCTTCTGGTAATCCTATTCAAGCTCACCGCCTAAGCAAAGCTTTTTTTTCGAAATGATTCTTGTGTATATGTAACAGGGGTTACGGTCCAAAGTTTGTTACTTGAGTTAAAGAGCAAGTTTTGGACCTCAAGTTTGTCTCAGGAGATCTGCGATCATAGTTTATTCCAGTTTTGTCTTGATAATCCTACTAAAATGAAAATCTCAGACGTATGTACTTACTGGGAACTGTATTGCAGCCAGCTGGATGGTTTCCAAGAGCAGCCGTAGGGGCTACAGAACATTGTATTTGAAATGGTATTAATGCTCTGGTTGATAAATTTAACCATGCTAGTATGAAATCGTATCAAATCGCGTGAAATAAGAAACGGGAAGCTACACTCTGACTGACAAAGTCGCAATGAAAGCTAACAAATTAACTTAAAAAAAAACTATTAAAATTTACCTATTTTTGAGTAAAGCGTTCTCCAGAATCAGTCCGCCAATACGTCAGTTAGGTGACGTACGTCGATTTAAGAGCAAATTATATTTTGACGTATACGTCATATCTGTTGTTACGCATGCATATACTTAGCCGTCAGTTGTTATTTTAGAAAGCGGTTTCTAAGTTCCTTCTTAGCACGTCAATTACATTGACTTCTAATTTAAAGACAAAAGGCTTACACAAAAAAAATCGCAAATTCAAACTCTCGACAACCATCCAATATTCGCTTGAGAAATTTTAACCCATATGTAAAACCACCTACTGGCTGCGCGTCTGCTACTTACCCTTCATTCCTCCACATGTATTAAACAAGATTGTAACTATTTGATTTGAAATTTGGTTTAATAATTTTTTTACATTTGTTTTATTTTTTTTAATATTATTTTCTAAAGAACTTAGACGAAATTACAACGATAGTTATTAAATATTAAAATACAATACAATTTCGTAATTAATTATATAGTTGTCTTACAATTTATTGCAATAGTTATTTTTCTTTTAAATATATTATAATTTATTTGTTGCTAACATAAAATTAACCTTCATACAAACATATGGTACATATAAATATCTTGATCTATATGTACAAATGTTTTGTCTAAGTACTATTTACCGCAATATTACTTTTATTATTTAAGACTGTCGAACGGTCTTCAAAAGTGACGACCAGATTTAAATATACATTTATACTTTATAATTAATTAAGCAGCTTAAATATTAAACTTTAATGCACACAGGAGAATTTAACACTCATACATAAAGGTGGCAGAGTGCATATGCGCTAGGCTCGATCGAGATTTTAGGGAAGAGTTTAATGTCTTTATTTTTAAATACATAAATCATTAACAAGTTTAGAAACATTTTGGGTTACTTTGAAGTATTTGAAACATTTTTGTGTGTATTAAATTTGGTCACTGGTTTCGTCATATTCTGAATTTCCGAAGTTATTAATACCTTCGGTGAAGGTCCTCCACTCATATATACAAAATTTCGCTTTTGTTGGCTGACTTTTTATATTGTGTAACATGAAACCCTTTTTGCATTGATCGTGCTTCGTTAGCGAATGTCGGTCGTAGTTTCTTTTGTGCGTTATCAAAAGCCCAACGCCATCACTATGCTAATTTTAAAACCAATAAAGATCTTTAGATGATTCCTGCACTTGTGCTTCGAGGCCTGAAATGGATTTAAAAAAAAGACAGGTCTGTTTGAAAATTTGGGTGTGATAAAAGTTGTAACTAGTTCGACGAATAAAATCTTTTCAGTCTTAAAATATGACAAAATTGAAATTTGAAATCTCAATTAGGGAACTCATTCTTCAATGAGAGGACCAAGGCGAATTCATTACAGGTGGCATCCTCCCACCATATGGTTTCTTCTTCTTCCCTGAAAATCAAATCGTACCTGTCAAATTGCTTATGTTGTTGCTTTGTCTGACATTTACAGCCACAAGGAGTATGTGCGTGCGTGTAGATCTGAATTCTCTCGAACACAACTGAATGAATTCGCCTTGGAGAGGACAAACTAACCAAAGCGAAAACTTAAAAAAAAAAAAAATATTGCTCCATTCAAAGACCTTTTCTGAAAAGTCCCTGTTGCCAACATGAATACAATATATATGCATTGAAGGAGCATAAAAATCGATAACCAAACTGTAACTTCGTTCTCAATGTACATATGCATTAGACTGGTCCAAATAAAAAAATTTTGTTTTTTTTTAAGTTATATTAGGACTCTTCTCTCTAAATATTTTTTATAAAAAATCACAAGAAATTGTTAGACTATTTTGTCAAAAACATGTTGCAAGAAACAACTAAGATAGTTGTCTAACATTTTCTTGTCAGAACTCAGCAACGAGCCCAAGGTTCGGACTTAGCCTCGCAGAAGAAACCAATACTGTTTGTATTGGTTTTGTGAGGTTAGAGAGGAACTGCGACCTGGTGGGCTAATTCCGATCATGGGTTTGGATTTAGCTCGTCAAAAAATATTTTATAATGGATTTAGTTCCGTAAATGTAAAAATTTATGGTTTCTCGAGAGCAAAGATATTTCATTCGCACTTATGTAGAATAAACCGCTGAAGCGAATGACACACCCACTTTTTTGGCAAGACCTATGCTAAGTTACCAACGTCGCCTAAAGTGACAATTTCATTTTTTTTTATTCAAAATATTCGAATTTATCCCTTAGGATTTTTGAGAGTCCATTAACAGAAAACTGTTTTTTTTTACCAATTCGGCTCAAAACCCGCCTTTTTACCACTTTTTTACAAAAAAAAAACCAAACACATGAAGAACAAAAATTGTTAAAAATCAATGATATGTTGTAGGTACTTAAAACTTGCACTTTGTTAGACTAAAACTAACGCTCCGGATTCGTGATGCTGACGCCAAAACACGTTTTTTGAGCCCACTCCCATAATTTTAGTTAATTTTTTTAGCAGTTGGGTGCTAAAGGAAACAAATACCCAAATAAGGTTTGTAACAAAAAAAATGTTTTAGCAAATTTTTTTTAGATCATTTAATTTCCTTTAAGAAGTTGTACCCATCTTTTTTGAACATGGATATCTGCACTTTTGGCGGTTTTTGAAAAGATAACAATGATTTAGGCCCGCTATGTAGTACCGTTATGTGGACAAAATTATAATACCCTTGTATTAGTACTAGTACGCTGGGTATAAAAATGGTTTGTTCTTTTTGTACCAAAAATACAGTAATTTTTTCGCCATTCTGAAAAAAAAATATCAATAAAACTTTTCAAAAAACAAATTTGTTTATTTGACTCAGCCTAATATGTATATATGTTCGCGTTTTGACACAAACGGCTAGGGAAAGTTTTTCATTTTACGATGGGGACATTCCAGCTTGGCGGCCATTTTTATTGTTTTATGGCTTTTGTCCTTTTGAACCCACATGTGGGGTTACGTGTCATACATATTAACATGTACATATGTATGTACATTCTATATATGACAATAAAAGTTGTCAGTACAACCCAGAAGCGAAACAACCACCAAATTGTTTTTCCAAGTCAAACACTTGGATATGTATATTTTCGCAGGTACATCACGAGAAAGGTTAAAATGTAAGGACATAAGTTGATGTCATGTTTTACATATGCGGTTGAAAGCACTTCATTTTTTTAAACCATGTAATTTTACTGCTTTGAGGAGGGCACGGTTGTCCTTTTAAGTCATTCTATTATAGAATTTCTATATAACAGCCCTTGTTGCCATAGTAACTACCATTACAGGTACATATTGTCAGTGTTTATGCAAAACAATGTAACGGAAAAATGCATAACCACATACAAACTTTTTCTCAAATTTTACAGGAGAGACAAAAAACTGTTTAACTATATACATAGGTACCAGCCACTATGTGCTGGCTCAAATTCAAATGTCTTTTTTGACATTCTAGTACAAAACCCCCAAATAATGAATCGATCCGGGTAGCCAGAGGCTCTAGTAGGCAAATCCCATTTCCCATCAAAGTATTCTTTACGCGGTTTTGCATAAACACCGACGATATCTACTAACATACGCACCTATTTTTGCTTATGTATAAAGTACAAAGCTTTGAGTGTATCGGAAAAATAAAAATCCCTGGCTAGAAAATAATCATGACATGGCAGCGCCCACTTTTAAGGAAGGCATTTTTGAAAATTCGGTAGAATCATGAAATTTGGCACAAGATATACATGCATCATACTCCCTGCCCTAGCTTTAATCGTATTATTTAGTAGATAAATCCTCCTCGCCATTCTATTGTGATTTTCTGTTAACTTTTAAAAGTGGGCGTGGCACTTCGCATTTTCGGGATTTTTTTCGGGACGTTTCCTGGACTTTTTTGGGACGATTTAGGGATTGCTTCTGGAATAATTGCAGCATTTATGCAGGCCCATTTCAGGATTATTCCGCAATATTTCCGGAATCATTTTAGGATTGTTTTCTAGACCTTAACAGAAGTCCAGGACCATTCGGTATGATTTTCGGGATCATTTCGGAATCTATAGAATCTGTAGACTCTACACGCACTCTCATGAAGGCGGTTTCAACAGGGCTACCTATACTAAATTACAGCTTTCGTTGTAAAAGGATAATGAAATATCCTTCTTCTCCTTTCTTCCGATTTCTATTAGTTTCCTTTACCTCTATCACTGCCTCTAACCTTTTCTTTTCCGATTGCTGTTTCTGATCGAAATTCTTCATATCCTTATTAGGTACTTATTATACTCTTACTCCTATTCCTATTTAGGTTTCATATTTCAAGTTCTACACCTAAAGCTTACATATGTAAATAACCATTACACACGTGAATACCCATTATTACTTGGAAAACTATTTAAACATGTAAACTTTTTTTCGTATGTGAGATATGTAACTCACCTGCCATTGTGGGGTAACTGGAATAGGCTGCCGCACTTTCGAGTGCGTGCGCGGTCTGTTGGTCGTGATGCAGTCTGCAATGAGAAAAATTTCTTAGAAATAAACAATTATATTAAAATTTTGCAACAAAGTAAAAAAAAAAAAATTATTTTAACTAAATGCATAAACGTTGATGTGAAAAAGCATCCACCCTAATAAGCATTTACAAGTTAAACAAGAAGTTAAGCAAGCAAGAAAAGTAGATACTAAACATACCTGGAACCATGGCTATATTGCTGTGGCAGTCGCAACAGGCTACCGTATTGCGCCATATTATGATGATAGGCATGCGCGTGAGCCGCGTGCGCATGTGCAGCATGTGCGTATGAACCGTAGTGTGCGGCGGCCGCATGTGGCACCCAATGATCGGTTGCATAGCCACCATCGGATGCGTATAAATCACCAACCTGGAAATATAGTAAAAAAAAATGGTATGTAATGAGAAGATTAAATGCAAAGCTAATTACACTAGCAGTTGTTAGACACGTTTAAACTGAAAACTCCCAAGTGCAAAAAGAGGTGTAATCGATAGCGGTTTTATTGTAGAAAAACGTTTTAATAAAATACTATTCCTATTCCAAAATTGTCCAAGTTATTACTAGTTTTGTGTCTTTTATTGTAAAACCGATACTTTTCTACTATTTTAACCCCAATTTGGATTATACTCCCCGCTTGCAACGTCCTAGTCCCTAGTAAATGAAGACATGCATGGATGAAAGGGGTATCTCGCATTTTGAGTGAAACGAGAAAATCGGCTTTAAAGTTTTGCTTAAACATTTGAGGTTTTTTCGCATCTTTATGGAAAACTGACAAAAAAATTATGCAAAGCCATAAAAGACGTTGCAAAATATGCAATAAAAAGCATAAGTTTATATTTAGTGTTTTATATGAAAAAATCGGAACATACCCCCTTCTTCCACAAATAATATTGAAAAGTTGTGTACATACCCCCTTCATCCATGAATTATCTTCTACAATTTTCACGATAGGCAGATTCTGATAAGACAGAAATATAGATCTGCATAAACACTATTCACCAATGCCAAAAACAGAAATTGAGTGAGAATGCGACATACCTCCTTCATCCATGCATGTCTTCAAATATGACAAAGCTTGGAGGTGCTGTAATCCTAGTCTAGCACGGCAATATTTAACTCAAAGCTAACTTTTCTTTCATTTATCAGCAAACTTTATTATACCATAAAAAAACGAAAGACTTAAGCAAAAAACCTGTTTACTGAAATTTGTTTATTTATTATGAGAAATTGTTTTTCTGCAAAATTTCGCTAATGCAATTTTCGAAATACATAATACAACAACAAACTTGTTACACTATATAAGAATTCGAGTATTTTTGCATGATTTCCAATTTGACTGATATTATTAAATTACATAAATATAATATTTTGCTGTTCGTTGTTCATGACACCTATCAGAACTAAGGAGAACTAAGGATTTTTCAAATATTTGAGAATATATCGTCTAGAAGACTAGCATGCTTCAGGTCTATGAGTGAAAAACTAACATACTTCGTTCTCTGCGTGGAAGACTATACGAACCATGCTACTCTTCCACGCAAACAACGAACCGTGCTAGTCTTCGTTGGGAGCGACGATATTTTTTTGTACTTATTATTGATTAAGTATTTTAAACAAACCTGTGGATGCGTGGGTGCGGGAACTGGATGCACATAATTGCTATTCCAAAACGAAGGTGGGAAGTTTCTTGCTGACATTGGACTATTCGTTTCTGTAAAATGGAAAATAAATAATACTGAGTTACATATTTCTAACACGAAATATATTTGTATTTGGCATAATGCAGGTTATTTTACAATATTTCTTAAGATCGCCCTCTCTCAGAATTTCGACGCCCTATATTAACTGAAAATGTATTAAATTTACGTCGCGATATAGAATTTTTTAAGCTCATAGGGCGTTCTTTAGCCAAAATCTGAGATAGGGCTTTGTTGAAATCGATCCTAAGGCTTGGTGCTATGCAAAGAACTTTGTGATGGATCGTTTTTCAGACGTGTACTAAAATAGGACGATTTTAAACTCAGCTGCCATAAAGCGCCACATATCCGCCAAAGCTCCAAAACGAAACTCTGGCGCCGCGTAAGTGCAGTACAAACACAATTCACTATTGCCCCCCAATCAAATGATGTGAAGTTTCGTCGTTGTTTCAAAATACCAATTTCCGCCGAAATGTATGCCCAATTGCAAAATATTCTCATTTAGCTAGTTATGTATATTCCTCGATTTGCAATGAAAAGTGTCACTTCACGGCATGCCGCTACGGCTTGTTGCACATGAGGCTTTTGTGCGCTTTTTGGTCAGGAGGTATTCGAAGCGAGCTGGTAAGGATCAGCACGTTCATTAAGAAGACTATTTTTGTATTTGAATTTAAATTTGCGAACATGCAATAATACATATAAGTAAGGGAGCGTAAATTTACCCTATAGAAAAGCGCTAACTTTGTTAAGTATGAAATTATAAAAAAATCGTATGCATATCATTAAACCAAGCTACACATAATTTTTTTTGTAATCCATGTATGGAAGTATATACATATGTAGTACTACATGTGTTCATTGAACGTGCTCAATTGAACAACTATTAAGCCTCTTTATGTTTCAACTACCAAAAATAGAGTGAATATATGCTACTTAGCAAAACACTCCATTCAACACCTAAAGTGTGCTACTACGAATGCTTCGCAGAAGTTTTTTTTTATAACACGGTCGCGGTGTAAATACACGCCTAACAAACTGGTGGTAAATATGTATGATTAGATAGATATAATTGCAGTAAGATTTCGATTTATGTTACATAGGTAAACTGGGAGAGGCAGTAGCTGTTGTTAGCTCCAGTGCTTTGTATATGCCGTTGGCGACGCGGATGAGTCTGCTACTGCATCCACAATTGACAACAATCCGAACTCAATTTAAAGCAGGAATAATATTTTGTTGCAACAGGGCTGCAAACCAATCGAAAAGTTTACCCGATTTGGTTTAGCGGTTCAAGACACTTAGAAAAAGCTTGTACAAGGCCAGCTTTGCATGTAGGCAAGAACCTCCTAACACTTAGTTATACGGCTCAAAACTAATACCAACTCAAAGCTTGAACTGCGCAGTTTCATTTATAGCCTTCACTGTTTTTTTGTTGCACACAGAATAATTTCGGTTTTTTTTTTAACATGAACCATGTTAAACTAACAAGATATAGAAGGCTGATAGTGTTGTTTTAACAGGAAGACATGTTGTTTTGTAAGAAATTCATGTTAGTTTAAGACGAAGTGAAGTTATTCAGCATGAGCTTCATGGTAAAATAACATGAGCGATAGTGTTGGAGAATAATAAAAAAGTGTTGATTTCACATGAAAATTATTCGGTTTGTGAGGACAAAAAGTGATGCCAAAGAGTAGACACCTCGCTGATAGTGTCATACAGTAAGTCACTACAATAATCGATTACAGTGGTGACTTAGAGACACACACACCCTGGTTCAACCTGATGTACAGCTCTGCACACTTCGTAAATACTTAGGTACATAAATGTTACAAACTGAGCAAAAGACATGGTGCCACACTGACAGCGTTTCGCCTGCTTACGTTCAAATGCCGCGTGCCACAGTGGCTCCAGCAGCATTGCCAAAATCAGTCGCAAATGCGTGCATTCACATAAATATGGATGTATAGATGTATACTTAGCCGCACGCCACACACACCCATTACCTTGTTTGCCAACAAATGCTCCAGTCTGCTCCAGTTAGACAAAGCCACAAAACAAGTCACAATGGGGGAACAGCTGAGTGAGCAGACTGTCGTCAGTCCATCGATGTGCATATGAAATGACGCTAAGGAATTCCCATTAATACAAACACAATTCAGGCACGTTAACATCCATCCGCTCACGTATTTTTTGTTGGTACCTACATACTTACATACATACATAAGTAAATGCAGAGCAACGAAACACCAAAACTACCAAAAGCACGGCAAAAATCAAAATAAGCCAAAGTAAGTATAATATTAACAAGACAAATCAACAACGAATCCATAACGACAAACAACAACCGCATACGTGCGCCAAGATGTCTCCATCATACCGTGTTAGGCTGCAGTGGCTTCACTGGCTGCAGATTGTAGCAGCACCACTTACACCGAAACTGAGGCGGCGTAGTCTAAAGTAGGCATCATTTAAATTCACTTTCAATTCCTCAATGCCAACCAATTGAAACTACTGAATGCCGCAAAATATTTACAATTGCGTTTGGGTTGCATGAGGATGGAGACAGTCGCAGCTGTTGTGGCTAAACTAAGAGGGGGATTCAAAAGAAGTATGTACATATAATGCGGTGGAGGCCTTGTAGTAGGCGGAATGGAAATGTGAAATGTTTTTACAAAATTAATCGTAAAATCAGCAGATTAATTGGAATTAATGCCCAAAAACTTACCCTACTTCCATTATCTGGATTCTTTGAGAAAAATGCAATTTGAATCTTTTTAGCATAACTAAATTAAGTCAGTTGTTTAATTTTTTACCCATGATGTGGGTCATTGATATTTAGTTTTATTGAATTCTTTATTGATTTTCTTTTGTTTCATTATATTTTATTTATTTTTTTTTTTTCTATTTTTTAATATTATTATTTTTTTCCATTATTATTATCGTTATTTTGTTGTATTTTATTTTATGTTATTTTATTCCATATCGTCGGATAAGAGTGTAAACCTGATGAATCCACAATATTTCAAACTTTTACTGAAACTATCTCAGCTGAAAATGTACCTATTGAATGTTGATTCAGATAGCGGGTTTTTCAAACTCATTCTGAGATAGGGCGTTCTTCAGGCGAATTTAGAATGGGGCGTCATTGAAAAAAAAAATCGGAAATAGAGCGTTCTCCAAACAAATTCTGAAATAGAGCGTTTTTGAAAATTATTTTGAAACAGAGTGATCTTCCAATCAGCAGTCGAAATACAATAACCCCAATAAAAAGTGAGATAAATTCTGTGAAAATTTTGTGGAATTTTTTATTTAGAATGTGGAAAACTGAGGGAATTTGTTTCCATTTTTGTGGAAAATTTAGCGGAGATTATCTAGCATCACTGATGTCGATTGTTGTTTAATGAGTAAAGTTGCTAAATCCAACATATTATGCTTCTGATGCTCTATTATATTGATCTATGTACCTTAGGCTCAGTTTTTTAGTGCCAGTTTGAACCATACTGCAAGTTTAAGCTTAGTTTCAACTTTGACTGTGGTTTATAGCCTGATGAAATTGGACGAAATGACTTCCCGACCCAATTTCGATTTGGACAATTTCCAAAGTCACCTAAATTGACATATCTACATTATTCGGTAAGGTAAAAAGCTAAAATAGTATAATTTGCACGGAAAATCGTCCTGGCCATTCTATTGTCATTTTCTGTTACATTTCAAATGTGGGCGTGGAACCGCTCATTTTTTCTAATTATAGTAGAATGATGAAATTTTCCAGGTTTCCTGGTGGTGTAGGAAATATTCCTGATAAAATTGGTAGAAATCGACCGCCAACCATGCCTTCTTTCGACAAATTCGTTAACAAAAACAGATTAAATGATATGACTTCCTTAGGCTATGGATACACACACAAAGATTATCGCTTATAAATCTTTTATCAGATCCAAATTTGACCCTGATTCACACAACATTGAAAATTAACAATCTACCATCTCGGCGCTATCTAGTGTTTTGGTTGTATATTTCTTGCGGTTTAAAGCTAGATGTCGCTGAGAATTGTTTATTTTTTGGCGATATCTATCGTATTCTAGCGTATTTATTGCGGTTTAAAACTAGATGTCGCCATCAGTCCGTGATTTTGGTAGTTGTTCTTGCTATTCTTGTTTATTTATCTGGAACATTAGCGGTGAAATCGTAATTACGGTTTCTCAAATCTGCTCAAATCTTCTTTATTTTTGGGAATTTATAATGAAGATTATGATTATGATGATTATGATAATTCGGAATTTGAGCTAATATATCAGCCATATTACTTGTTTTGTTGATTTTCTTCTTAATTTTAAATATTGTGATAAAGCCCCTTTGTCCAAACTTTCTTTCAAATTTATTGGCCCTGAATATTCCATAAAAATCAAATTAAACAAACAAGTATTTTTTAATTTATTTGTTACTTAGCCCCAGCTTCCTCATATTTCACTAAAATTGTCAAACCCTTCGGAATGTTAATAGTCATTTAATGCCCATTAAATGCTACCTGTAAAAGATAATCGGTAACTACCATGTCGCATGGCGCCAAAGACTCTATGTACGCATTTCACGATTCTACTTTCTTTTTCATTCAATGAAAACAAACGTTTCTCTGTTCAAGTAATTTGGAGACATTTTTTTTTGTCGATATCCCGCTGAGCGAGTGTGTGGCTTGTCAGGAGTGTCTGAAGGTAGAAATATTAAAGGGGCGTGACTCGTTATTTATAGCGATACTGATAAGCGCACTTGATGAGTTTATCTGGCCAGGACCACACAGCTTCAGTCCTTTTGGGCACATATCTAAATAGATTTATATTTACTTGCGTACATATGTACATATGTATGTGAATATGAACACTTACATTCCACGCAAGAGAAAATTTGTAAAAAAGAAACATTGCCTGAGTGCCTTTGGCTGCACTTTCGTGCACCTTTCATTGAAGGTATGCGCGTCGGGCAACCGCAACGACAAGGACCATAGCCAACGATGATGAAGCAGTTGCTCGACTTTTAGATTTAAAATTAAACTAAATGCAATGAAAAAAAAAAAAACCAAAATCGGTAGCATTATATAAAAATAGCTTGACATCTGCATACGATGCGGAGCAACTGCAAATAGTGAAATGCACCGCACTAAAATACGACAAATCATCATGCATTGGACCGATCAAAAAAGCCCAGCAAGAACCTTAATGGGCAAATAACATGTGATAACTTTTGCACTATGCACTGCTGTAAATAAAAATTTCAACTGCTTTTTTTAAAGAAAATGTGCGACTTCTACAAGGAAAAGACAGAAGCCTTCTTGACTCTTCTTTTATTATTACTCTATAGGTGTTTGAATCATCACGGTATTGCATTTTCTTTGGGTGGCTTTTTGTTAAGTAACTTTAATTTTTACTTGGGTTTTTTCATTCAGTTTCATTCGATAAGGTTAGGACAAACGAAGTTGTTATTGTTGTTGCTGTTTGTAACCGAGTGTAGTCCTGCCCAACGTGTACTTATCCTTAGCCTAAATTGTCATCAATATCTTCTCTAACGGGAGTACTTCGAAACTAGCAGTTTCTACAGGGTTGGACCAAAGGGAGATGAGTGTTAGAAGAGTGGGCTCTACAGAGCAAGTGAATAGGTGATTGGTGTTATGAGGAGACGAGCCGCATGCGGGACATTCATTTTGCACGTTTGTGTTCAGTCTGGATAAGTAGGAGTGAGTCAGCTGGTATTATATAATTTTTTGGGGTGATTTTTTTTTGGCCCACCCTAATGTATATGTACCTAGTTCTTAATGTTTTTGTGGGTTTTTAATTTTTTATTGTGTTGACTTTTTTCTGCATTGTGGCGCGTACAAAGGAATTTCATCGAATTTCGGTTGGCATCTAAATAAATTGCTTTCGAATCATGAATATGCCATGGCTCAGCGAGTATCACTGCATAAACGAATGGTTAGCGGGACAAAAAGAAAGTAGGTGCAAGTATGCTACTCAGCGTTGCCGACTTGGACAAATTGAACCAAAATGGGTAGCTTTATTGGGGAATATTGGTTACCCTGTTTTAATAACTAGCGAAAATATAATCCATTTATACTTTTGGCCCCTCTAATATAGTTTTTTGTATGAAAATAAGGACCACAAGAGAGCAAGCGTGAAAAATCAAAGCAAACCGCTTTTGAAAAATGTTATTTTTCGTTTGTTAACATAAGTGGCAACACTGATGCTAATATAATTTAAGTTGTATATACAAATATAAGTACATACAGCATATATAGTCAAACTAATGAATTAATGCAGTGCGGCCCAAAACACAAACTGCCCAGCACCACCCAAGTATGCGCCCGCTGCAACGCTGCATTCCGATGCGGATGCCACAGCGAAAAGTTAACTAAAATGCTAAAATGAAAATTTAAAGATGACAAGAACAACATTACAACACAACTGCCCTACTGCAATACATGGGCGTAGCCAGGTAGCGGCAAATGCCCCAACCTAAGCCAAATGTTCTCGAAAAATTCTGCGCTTTTTAAGAAAAAAGGAGGACATTTGGAGAAACAACGAGGACTTTTCAAAGAGTATTCTCGTAAAAAAACGAGGACAATTTGGGAAAAAAGCGGAAAAAATGGAGTATCAATGAAATATTTTATAAAAAATTAAAAAAAAAAAAAAAACTTAGCCAATGTCCTCGAAAAATTATCAGTTTTTTTAAGAAAAAATGAATCTTTTTCCTTGAGGACATTTGGAGAAAATACTGAATGAACGAGGACTTTTCAAAGATTATTCTCTTAAAAAACGAGGACAATTAGGGAAAAAGGGGAAAAAGTGTATCAATGAAAATTTAAAAAAAAAAAATTAAAGAAAAAAACGTAGCCAATATGACCATGCATGCTCAGTGTGCACGGGAAAATGGTAAAGGAAAGAAAATGCGAAAAGGAAGATGAAGTTATCAGGAAATTTATAAAAATTTATTAAATCAATTTGATTCATTTCATACACTAACGAAAAAAATTACACTTTTAAAGTATCTCTCAATATTCATGTCAATAAATTTTTCCTATTTTTTTTTCAAAAAAAATGTCCTCGTTTTTCATTGATTTTTGACAAATTGTCCTCGAAAACAGACCTAAAAAATGTCTGGCCATGCTGCAATATGCCATTTGTGATGAGCTTATTGGGGATAATAATACCAGGGGCTCGGGCAGACTAAAATATAGGTTGCTTTTTGTTATCAGAAAGAAGAAACTCTTCCACCTTGACGAAGTTTTTTTTTTTTAAATCCTTGGTTTTACAGGGACTGCTAAATACGCAATATTACTTCAGGACAGCGGATTTCATTGAAGCATTTTTGTTTGAATTCATTGCACTATGGTCAGAACTGTGTAAAGCTCGTTAATCGTTAAATATCCATCGATAAGTACTAGCCCTTATCATCGCCGTAAAAATATTAATCTATCTGAGAAATTTTTCCTTGTAATATGACAAGTTTCAGGGGGAGAACCCTTTTTTAAAAAATTCTGTGACTGGCCCTGAACATGCTGCACACTTACAATATTGATTAAATATGCACTTTTAATGATTTATTTTATTTGATTCTTTTAAGGGCATCATTTTTTTTTTAATAGTAGATAAATGTGGACGAACGCACACTTTATATGGCTTGCCTTATTCATATGCATTTTTAATTAATTTTTTATATACTTAATTATTGTGCACTTTTATTTATCACTTATTGTGTAACGTTTGTATTCTTTTGGGAATTCTTGTAAGTGTGCCAGATTCTTGTTTGGTGTTGAAGTTCAAATAGTTTGCAAAACTAAAAAATTTGCGAAATCTTTGTCGATTATTGAGATTGTTAATGACTTAACTAGATGTTACAACGAATTTATTCAACTTCATTATTATTTATTCACTTGCTGTGTTAAAGTGTGGCTGAATTTCCGTTGCCTTCCAGGTTAATATTAACTTATCCGACTGCCCTAAGAAAGTGGGCTGTTGACGGTTAAATTGTAAATAACATTGTCATTAAAGGACATGTCCTATTGAATTTGTAAATGTTTGGCAAAGTGCTTATTTGTGCCAAGTTCTTTTAGTAATAATGATACCCTGCGTTGCACTATGGGCCTTTTTGTTTTAACTTGTCGCATATCAATTATTATGACTTAAGTTGAAAACAGTCAGAACCAAAGCAGTAAATGATCACCCTTTTTAAAGCTAACACAATTGCATATCTAAGGGTCGTTTTCTTCTCCATCCATTAATTTTAAATTTCACTATTTCAATAGGCGAGGAAAACAAAAATTCTATTTAACACGAAAGTGATTCGGACCATAGCTTTTATTATACTCAGCATACTAGTACTGGTAGGCGAAAGGGTATTATAATTTTGTCCACATAACGGTACAACATAACGGCACAAAATAATCGAGATAGATATAGAGTTCCATATATGAAAGTTCTTAGGTTGAGAAGAGAAGTTGTTTGAAAATTTAGATTTTTGCATGAAATTTTACATACAGGTTAGTTTCTGGCCAAAGTAGATTGCTATTGAAAATGTGCGAAATCGGATGATAACCATGCCCCTTTTTCGATATCGAAAATTTCGAAAATCACATAAATTGGCATATGTCGGTAGCTAAAATGATATAATTTTATAGGTGAATCCCCCTGGTCATTATATTATGATTTTTTGATAATTTTTTTTTTTAATGAGCGTGGCAACAAGAACTTGAAAATCTAAAATTGAGACCTGCGTTTTAGAACGGTGTTTTGCCCTGAGTGTAAGTGCTCTAGTTTTTCCACTAGAATCCCTTTTTTCCCAGTGCGTTAAACAAATTTTAAGGGCTTAATCCTGTTTAACCAAAAATCGCTGGAACGAAACATTCATAGTAATTCAACATTCTGCCATCCGTAAAAAAAAATACGTTTTTGCAAAAAAATCATCTACACCGTTAAAAATTTGAACCTAAACTTTAAACTTTTTGGACTACATAAAGGAACAAACTAAATTTGGTTTAAAATTCAATCTAGACCAGTTTTCTAGAAATTGGCTAAATGAATCGGGTTTCCATTATAAAGCAGAAATGTTTTCTTAATTTTTTCAAGATAAAATAAATTTTTTGTCCGTTGGCGGGAATTCGAACCAAGACTCTCCGCGTCATGCCCGTCTGCTCTACCACTGAGCTACATCCCACACATAAATGTTGTTGGCGAAATTCAATCTTGAATAAGCTTTCAAAAATAAATTTGAATTTTCAAACCAAAAAGTTTTAATTTTAAACTGAAAAGTTTAAATTTTCAAACCAAAAAGTTTTAATTTTAAACTGAAAAGTTTAAATTTTCAAACCAAAAAGTTTTAATTTTAAACTGAAAAGTTTTAAGAATAAAATAAAATTTAAAAAAATGTGACACATGGCAGGATTCGAACGAAAACGCTCAGGAGTCACAGCCGACTGCTCTTCCGCTGAGCTATGACACACATGAAGTTTTTGTGGGCAAAATTCAATTACATTCAAACAAACCACAAAAAAATTGTAATTTCTTTTTTATTTAGATCTTAAATCGAAACCAAAAAAATTGAAAATCTTTGTAGGAATTGGACGGTTTGAAATATTGTATAAAAAAGTTTGAAAAATTGATTAAACTTTATACGGGTTTAAAATTTAGGTTAATTTTTTTAGCCGTGTAGGTATCTCCAAGTTTTCTTGGGATGCCAAAATATCTCACAACTGGGTATAAAATATTCAGTTCCACCCGAACTTCCTGATTTGTTATATATCCTATTTGTATACATAGTTGCAAATATGTACCTAAATGGTTTCGGAACAATTTTATTTATACTACAAGTTTCTTCAAACTATCCCACTGTGCAGTGCGGACACGTTAACCAACAAAGCAAGATCTCGAGATACTGAGCATAGGCACTTTTTAAATCTTTTGCAATAAAATTTGCGTTAATGAGTTAAAGTAAACTGATGAATAAGCAAAAATAAGACAACCAAAACTAAAACACGTGAAAGTAAAAGTATATACATAGGGGTAAGAGCAAAAAAAATCTCAATAAAGAACCAAGAATTAAAATAAGACGTTGAAAGACATGAAAAAAGACAAGTCATCCGCTTAAGACAACGCGTTTATCTTCATTAAATGCAGTAATTAATTTCACGAAATCGAAAAGAACAAGCAGCAAGTGTCAGGCAATGACAGCAACAACAGCGGCGGTGGCGGTATTAAAGCGCTTGAGAGACTGCAACGCCACCACGCCTTGACTAATTTATGAACTTCTTACGAAAAGTAGGTACTTGTAGTACGACGAGAACGCTGCCAGTGCGGTTTTACCAAAAATGCGCAAAAAATTATAATAATAGATGCAATATTGAGACATCAACTGAGACAAAAAACATAATTGGAATTAAAACTCTTGTTTAATTTCTTGTACACACTCATTATGACATGGCATTTACAAAAGTGAGGAAGGGAGGGGAGTTGGGAAGTAGTCACCCAACGCCTTAATTCCTTTAGCACTCAATTTTTCTTATATTTGCGCCTACTTAACGCGCTCGTTCAGCCCAGTCCGCTGTGTAACCAAGCAAGTACAGTAGTTCACAAAATATTAGGAGTGCACAATCCTCAGTAAGATACGAGATACATAGTTTTACACATTAGACAGGCCAAACATTTTTTTTTAATTGTATCGTTACTATGTAGAAGGCCGTGCAGACTATGTCCTATCAAAAAAATCACTACGGAATTTGAAAAAATGACTGTTGCGGTTTTCATCTATCCTCTAAAGGTAAGAACAAAAGTTCATGAAAAATTCGTATTTTAAACTCCTTTATAGCATGAATAACACGATTTATAAAATTTTACAAATTTCAAGATAATAGTTTTTCTATAGAGCAAGTTCTGGTATACCTACTCCTTTTTGGATCTTAACTTACAAAATACGCAACCGAAGACCTCAAAATTTTGCACATGTTTTCACTAAAATATTTTATAAGAGTAAAACCATGTCAACTGTGTCAGCTAAAATGTTTGATGATTTTTAAAAACCATAAATTTGTGTAGTTTAAGGCAGAACAAAAAACGCTTTTAACCCTTTTTCGAAATTCAGCTAATTTTTCAAGATTTTCAATAATATAGAACTTTGCACATATTTAAAGAAAAAATCATAACTCACGACTCGTTTAACATATATGGACGAAATTTTTTTTTGGTATGGCCAGGTTTTAGAGATATCGGGTTTGGCCATCTATAGCTCATCGCTGGTTTGGTCCATCCCTACATATTATACGTCGTTGGAAGCGTATTTTAATTTTCTTTCTTTCCGAACCAGTAGTGGAATTCAGTAACTTTAAACAATACTATGAAACGGGTTGTTAGCTTAACAATTTCGTTGTTTGCACTATCGATTCGGTGATTCAGTAGCTCTTCCTTAACAATTAAAAACAGGCGATTGTCTCAGGTGCATTATAGCAAAAAGTAGATGATTCTTAGCTAAGCATAGAACCAATATTCCTTAACAACTACCAATAGGTGATTGTCTCAGTTAAACATAGCAAAACGTAGCAGATTCTCAGCTAAGCATAGAAACAAAAGGTGATTGTCTCAGATAACACAAAGCAAAACATAGAAGTGTCTGAGCTAAAATATATAAGAAAAGTACCTTTTGGTTGTTTTAACAAACAACACCAAATTATAGGTCGACAATTATTTCGCGTTAACAATAACAGCTGACATTTCGTTAACAAATGTTGTCAAACAAACTTGAAGTGAATAGCGAAATCGTTAAAATTGTTGTTAAGTCAACGTAACAATGACAACTCTTGTTAAAATAGCGTACTGAATTCCACTACAGGTATCGCTTTCGTCCATCGCTTTTGTAATATTGGCGAAAAGTATTTGAATGAAGTGATGCCTGAAAAAACCCAAAATTACCGATATCTCGAAAACCTGCAATTACAAAAATTTTAAAAATATGTTCACAGCTTAGCATGTCAGTGCCAATTCACCCATATGCACGAACTTCTTGTTTTTTTTGGCTGTAAACCAGTTTATTAATTGGACTAAAAACTAATAAAAACTTCGAGATCTCTGGTATTCTAGGAAATTTAGAAAATGCTTGTTGTTGATTTTTTAAAGTTCAGTTCGGCCTTCTCCCTGGCCTGCATCGGAAAACAAATAAATTTTTTGGGGAATTTAATATTTATAAGTTTTTCTAATGTCTTCGCTTCATTTATTTTGTGGACAACTGTACATAGCTTTGTATGTTTGTAACACTTGACGAGTTAAATGCGACACATTGTACCACTGTAGTGACAGTTACATGACAGCAGATGCTGTTTGATCAAAACAAACCAAAGTCAAGAGTACGGCAAACGCACAACCATACAATCACAACGACAATCATCCGTGGCGCATTATAAAAGGCATCATTAGTCATGTAAATCAAATGTGGCGAAATTGTGGCGCGCGCGTTGGATATATCTTTCTAGTGGCAAGACACTTTCACGTGCGGCAATACCAAAAAGCGGCATAACATTTCAAGTGTAATTTTCATGGAAAAAATTATCTCAAGAGAAATCTGAAGTATGAAAATAATATAAATTCAACACATTCATTGGTACATATTTTCTATGAAAATCAGGTTATGATAAAATGCATTATTCGCACTCAATTACCTACAAATAAACATTTCTAACACGATACCAATTCATAAAATAGTTACACATTCACTCGCGCATTCATGTTTAAATGTATCTGTTTAATTCTTATGGCGTTTTTCAACTTACCTTTACTATCCTTATTGCTAAAGTTGAGCGCTCGCGAGAAGTGCTCATCCACAACGCTGGCCGTGTCCCCGGAATAATTTGTGAATACGACGCAGGTGGCTGATAAATATTGCGCTCTGCCCTGTCCATTGACATTTGAGCTATCTAATGGTAGGGGCAGTTCTTTCGCTTGTGCTCCATGCAAATTGTGGCGAGGTGAATCGGGACTTGACGAACAGGAGGACTCATTGTGATGTGAACCCACAAGCCGTGCTAAAAGGAGAGATTGAATTTTTTTTAAATATCTTCATTTAAAAATATTTTGGCAATAAAGTTTGCAGATATATTCAGCTGGACCGAAAATAAAATTTTTTTAAATATTTAAATTAACACCCCCGACAAGAACTACCCTTCACGGTGAACGAAAGGAAGGAAGATTTGTGTCGTCCAACAGCCTTCAAATTCAGTATCTCCGATAGACCTGGTCTATCAAAAAATGGGAAATCAAATTAATTATGGCGTGATCGACGGCAGACATAGCTCCATCATTATCATAATCAACTTCCTTAACTACTATTGGAGCATAGAACCGAGCTTCACTGAAAGGAAAATTCAACGTAGAGAAGCTGCGTACGACACCAGACAGAACAAGGGAGCTCTTTGGTAAGAATAAGAAGGAAGACAGTTATCGATTTAGAAAATCTTATTGACAAATACGTGCATGTAAGGAGCCTGTGAAGCCGTCGGATAGAAATAATGTCCGAAAATTTTAGCAAAAAGAAACTGTGATTTTGAAGCAAAAATTATACTGCTTTCCAGAAGACGTAAAAAAAAAATAAACTTATGGCGGCGATACACTAACACGTTATCAAAACCTCTAACGAGATTTTTGCCGAGCTTCACCTCTAACTTGTAGTGTGCTACTTTAGTTTTTTCCGACTAGTTGACCAGACTTACAGTTTTTTGCCGGCTCCGAGAGGCACTTGAAAAGCAAATGAGTTTTTGCTGAGAAGCTTCTCATGGCAGAAAGAAGTTGCCAAACTACTGCCGGGCGACCCCGTTTAGAAAAATTATTTTTCTAAAAAATGTTGGATGTTGCTTTTACCGGGTTGCGATACCCGAATACTTGGTGTAGTAGGCCGAACCAGGGCCAGATTAATAGCTTCGGGGGCCGTAGGCAAAAATCCTGTCGGGGCCCCCAGACAATGTATTTTTTGAATAAACCATATGGATGGAATTGGTATATTTGACCGATAAGTAACATTTTGGCATTTATTGTGGTGAATACACCTATAGATTTTTCGACGGTCAATCTTAATCTACGCTGACTTATTGGTGGTTATTTATGTCATGCTTACTTTTGTAAACTGACATCCCCTTATAGAAGTGGTCGAAATTATATGAAAATACATATGCATATCTATGCCACGTACGGACTTCTCAGGATTTTTCTCGAAAACTTTAGTATGCGTAGAAAAATTTTGTTTTACCGTTTATTTGTCACGAAGTTCCCCATCGACAATGAAAATAGTTATTTTGTAAAGCCCATAGTTCTCGAGCTAGAGCCATCTGTTCTCCATTCATAATATCCAAATGCGATATTAATCGTGAATTGTTTTAACATTGTTGTTGGGAAATTTCATACCAGTTTTCGAATAAAGTGTTCGTACATTAGAATATAAATTTTTTTGTGGGTGGCGAGGCCGGGGTTTATGCGTGGCCTATAGGCAGTTGCCTATTCTGCCTTAGGGTTAATCTGGCGGTGGGCCGAACACACTACCGCTACACCGCGGCGGCCGCCAGAAGACGTAAAGCCATTGCTGGACGAGGGTAGTGGTGTCACTATCCTGAGCTAGCACCCCAAGACCTGCCTTCTCAAAATAATTAATCATCGCACATGAGTCTAGGCATCCATGGGATGGAAAAAAAATATTTTTTTGAAAAGCATTCATAAGAACCCACTTTTAGACATAGGTATATACATACATACCGCATAAATCATAACACCTAACACTTAAGCGCATCTCATTGATGGTAATACAAATTTAAAAGCTATTATAAAATCGTAAAAATTTTTATATTTCCCCACTGGCTTAACAAATTTAGAGATAAATATTTATTTATTTAATTTTTTAAATATTTCTCAACACTTCCTTAAAAAAGACCATCGAACAAACAAATACGAGTATGTGCCTAGCTAACAAAATGAAATTAATGAATACAAAAGTTAATGACATTGAAAAATCTGAAAAATTTTTGCAAATTAATTAGCGGCAGCGTCAGTCAGAGCAGCGGTTTTGTGACTTTGGCGCGAGCGCATTCAAGCGCAAAAGCATTTACAAACATGCCCACATAACCACTAATAGGTATGTATGTATATGGAGTAAAATATATTAAAAATTCGTCTGTGGAATGTAAAAAATTCAGATGGACTTGACTTGAGAAGAAACGCGCAGTGGCGCGACGAAAACGCTCAACCGCTCAACATCGTCGTCGTCGTCATAGTCATCGTGACGCACCAAAGAGTGCGCAACCGCATTCCGATCAAGGCGCAACGCAGCTACTGGAATTTACTACCAACACCTGCCCGCCGCCAACTAAACATATTTGAGTAGATCAGTTTGTTTACATACATATTTATGTTCATATGTATATACATTTGTAGAGTTTAGCTTGATCACTATGAACAAAAAATTATAAATATTCGCGAATGTGGGGGCAAAATATGCGTAAAATTCGCTAAGAACGATTAGATGGATGCCGCACGAATGCTCATAAAAATTCGGTGATTAATATTTTTGTGCGAAATTTAAATATTTTTCATTGTTTACGGCGTCATAAATGCCAGCAATAATAGACCTATAAAAATTAATACTAATTTCCCAAACGTGTTTGTCGAAATTCTAAACAAAAATAGGTATCTAAAAGAATTAAAAAAATGGCTTTTGTACCAGGTTAGTGTAAATTTTACTTTAAAAATAATCCTATGTCCTTGTGGGCCAAGATGTTGTCATTTTAAAATAAGATTTATTGAAATCGATTTCCTAGATTGGCTGTTTTGTCGTTACAAAATTTTCTTTTTGATTCTATGTATAAAGAAGAGAAAGATAAACGACTTTCGCACTCACCTTCCGCATCACTTCGTGGCACCCCCAGATCCTCTTCTTTGGTATGCGCTCTGTTGTGCTGTATCGCATTGGTGACCGCTAAGCTTCCACCGCCGCTACCACCAATTCCGACTCCTACACCTCCCACGGCAGCGCCGCCAATCACAGAGCTCCCAACACCCGCACTACCACCCGCACCGCCATGATTACTGCCACCTCCACCGCCAGGTACACCACCGCTCAACGGCAAACTCGACGTTGTTGATAAACTTGCCGATTGATTGGCGGTTTGTGCAGCAACGGCGACCACCGCAGCAGCGGTATTGTGTGCAGCCGCTACTGCTGCAGCGGCTGCATTCGCACTCACCGCTGGCGGTAGGATGGGACTGCAGGGCGAGTGTGAGCTACCGGATGCGCTTGATGAGGCCAATTGCACGCCAGACGACGAATACAAATCCTGATTGAACTGTGTGAGATAGTGAAAGAAAAAAACAAAGGAAAAGATTAGACATTTTTAAAGTTTTCGATTGCATGTCAAAAACAAACAAAATCGGATCATAAATAAGAATTTTGCAAATACAGGGACTCCAGCACCATCTAAAGGGGAAAAATATACTCACACTCTATCAATATTTGATTAAAATCCGTTTAAAAGCTAAATGAAATTTTATTTAGGCTAAAACGTACCGATATAGATGTAGAAAAAAACCTTAAAAATCAAAGTCGAAAAAAATCAAAAACCTGAAATTTCGCAGGCTTGAAAGTTAATTTTTTGGGTATGCGTAGTGGAACTTTTTTTCCTGAACCCAAAACCTATCGAAAAATCGATGGCACGCTATGGGTTAACTTGCTTCCATACAAATCAACCCACCCTAATAAGTATGCATGTATGTATGTTTATATTATTAAACATCAAACAAAATGCAGTCTTCCTGGCGCATGATAAAATGCCGAAAAATATCGCTGCTGCGCAACGTTTCAACCAAATTCGAACTGACACAATATCTAATTTATGATTATGGAAAAGGAATACACGAAGTAACAACAAAACAGTAGCAACGGCAAGATACCTATTAACAATAACAAAAAATGCCTGACATGGAAATTTATGTTCGCACAGCATATGACAAACGGCTGTGGAGCATTATGTCGTGTGTTTATCAAAAGAGGTGACATTATTGGTATTTATTAGCTCACAAAGCGAACAGGGGGCAGAGTAGGGTCGCGTTAAAGGCTAAGCGATAACCAGCCACATATAATTGTCTGCTTACAAATATTAGTTTGAAAACGATGAACTCCATAATCAAAACGTACATTTCACACCCACTAATGGAGCGAAAATTTGTGTCGCTGGGGAATTGGCGCCGCAACAAACAAGCATACAAACATACGTCCGTGTGTGTGTGTGACGACGTGTGCGCTTGCCTTTGCGCCTCATTTAATTTAATCTCATTTGGTGTAGTTTTACTGACACTTAAAATAATAAAATGTATGTTAGACTAAGACCTTAAGTGCCTCATAATGGGTTAACCAACACGTCTCATTTACAATAAGTGCATAAAAACCAATGCCATTGGCAAAAATGTACCCTAACGGCAATCGCTTTGATTTACGACACCCATATCGATAGGGTTCATGGTAGCGCGTGTAACTATGTGGGTATGCACTCTAACTATAATGTAATTGTATTCTTAAGGTGTGTGAAAAAAAAAAACATTTTTTCAAACAAACAAAGTCTAAATTTTGCATCAAAACTTTACCGTTTAAATAATTTCTTAAAAGGCTTAAGGAAGAATTTTGAATGATATATCTCACTAATTCCAAATATGAAACGTAATTTTCCCTTTTTTTCAAAAGAAGAATGAAGTGGCCGATTAATTTAAAGTGAACTTTAATGCCTAAATCATACTGATGAAAAGCATTAGCAAATCCCGAAATCGATCTATGAAGCTATGACCCAAAAATTTTACTTTTTCTACTTAAACCAAAAATCGTATAACTTTAAACGAGCTACACAGAAAAACAGTCTCGAACTGTTACCCTGAAATTGGCCAAATTCTGTTGATTCAACAGTCATAGAACTGTCAATTTTTAATCAACAAAATTTGGTAAAATTGACAGAATTTTGGGTTAATCCATCAGCGAAGGAACTGTCATTTTAAAAACAACCAACTTCTGTAGTTGATCCAACAGCGAAGATACTGTTATTGGTAAAAACCTCAATCTACTTATGCAATTATAAATAATATATTCCGAATATTCCATAAACAATCTGCGAATTACAATAGTATGTAATGCAGAAAATATGAAATGAACGAAATAATTGTAGCTTATGTCGCGTAAACAAGCGTTATAAAGCAAAGCTGCAGTTAGACACCGTCAAGCATAAGTACGCGATGGCCTGATGGTAAACATCTCCGTTCAGCAGTCGAAGCATGGTGAGCTCGATTCTCAGTGGAGACAACAAAGCAACGTGTCATTTAGAACAAAGCTGTAATAATAATACCTGGGTTTAGCGTTCACGAGACCTGAGTCCGATTCTCGATGAAGTCAATGTAAAAACTCTGAAAAATATTTTATTTCGGTGTTAAAATAAGATTTATTTAAAAAAAAATTATACTGACTTCACCCAGAATCGAACCAGCAACCCATAGAACAACAAAATAACAGCTTAAATGTTAAAACAACAGCTGAACTGTTAACTTAAGGTTAACAGTTTCAATGCAGTGGAATCAACAGCATTGAATAATGGATAAGAATTGACAGTGATTTTGGTAGAATCAACCCATATTTTGGTTGATATAACCAGCTCATTTTGCTCTGTGTAAACTTGTCAATCTGATCGAGAACTTGTGGAGTGACAATTACAGGAGAGCAACAGCGTTTTAATCTCAGAATAAGTATGTATTCCTAGAGTCAGAAATCCCAGGAAATCTCGAATGGAACTCCATTGAAAACATAGCACTAGTTAATCAAATTCAGGACCAAAAAAATATACGAACTTGTGAAGTAGCAAGCAGGATATCCCTTGGTTGTTCCATCAGTAAGGCTATTTGCTTGTTTAAAAAAAAAATAGACCACTAAAATATTTCTGTTTTGTTAAAATTTTCGTTTGAATAAGTTAAACGAACTCTTAGACTTTAAGGTTTAGTCGAAGCAATAGTTCATATTACCAAAAGAAACTTTGTTTCAATTGCCAGTGTTGTAACATTATGAGACATAACTTGCTGGCACCTATTATTTAGCCCATAAGTGTGTATGTATGAGGAACACTTTTGGATAAATAAATTTTATTAGTCCAGCTAGTTAGAGTAATAAATATTAAGTTAATAAATAAATACTTCATCTTTATTCTATTATGCATTGAGCGACGATCAAAGAATACATTATGAGCGCCAACTGTGTCTCCATCTTCTTCAGATTGCGCTGTTGATCAACCAAGTTTTGTGTGGAATGTACATGAAAGCGACAAATAATTGAAAGACCAACAAGTTAAATAAATAGACACAGATATAAAAGTATGTATGTGTGCATATAAATACTTATTAAATACTTAGTCGGCATGGCCGTCTGTCCGTCCGCGTGTCTGTCAGTTGTTTTAAGCACATAATCAATGTTGTACGCTTATCGACGGACACGATCGACAATCGAAGAACAGCCAGTCAGGCGGCTCTTATAGCAATCGTAGACGCGCACCGCACCGAGTGGCAAACATCCAAATTGTGCATAAACGAGAAAAGTGCAGTAGCTGCCACCATTGTGCGACGCAACCACAGCTGCCACAATCATGAGCCGGGCCAGGGTTCGCAGCCACAAAGACGATTGCTAAAAGCACATGCTACTAGTTAAAAACCAGTCTGACGCATTGTTTCACGTATTGTTGCGTCCTCAACCTCGCTCCCCGCCTGCTATCTGCGCATCACTGTGCATTTATATTGCGGCGATCTACCGACACTGATCGTACGATAGACTAGCGAAATATAAAAATCGAAAAACCGGACCCAAAAGAATGTGTAGTTTGTAGCCGCTACGTAGATGCAGTTGCAGGGCATAGACGTGCTCTGAGCACATCATGGAAGCGAAGATTGAGTAAGAAAAAAGCTACGTACATATGCAGTATTTGTCAAGCCGAAGGTGTAGTGCGTGGCAGTTCCCATTAGTCGTATGAAAATTTCGATTTGCTATGCCGAAAAAGAGCGAATTGGTTAGCGAAAAAGCTCACACAGCATAAATCACAGGTTGAAGATGGGCGCGAAAAAAAAGCGGCAATGCGTAAGTTGATGTTGATGATAGTAACGAGCTTGAGCAGTAAATGCCTAAAGCGCGTTGTGTTTAATGTGCGCTCGGTTGGTGGATGAGATGAGACGGACGCTCTATTGTTTGCAGGCCACAACAAAGATTATTTCAATGATGGGAACTGCGATTGGGTATCGATTGCACGGCATGATACGTTCTACGCTCTCCCACATTTCAACGAGTTCTAACAGAGTAAGCTTCAATGCTCGACCGGGGATCACTGTTCAAATGAACTTAACACATTGCCAAACAAACCAAAATATCGGCGCTGGCATAAAATACTCTGAACCCATCGCATCATCATCAGCAAACAAATCATTAAGCGAATAGAACTAAGTTACCAAAGTAACCGAAGGACAGACAGTGACAACGCTCGAGCTGCCTAGCTTGCCGGCACACAATTCACACTCTGCGAGCAGTCGCTTCCCAACAAACATTTAGGCTTAAGTTGCAATAGATCTCAAGCTCAGATACTTATACAATCCCAAAGGCTTTTCCTCTTGAAATCATGACATTCTGAACTATAGCGTTGAAGTGTAAACTTCTATTGCGGCATGAATTTGACAAAAAATTAAAGGAAAAATGCAACAACAACCATGCATATCGCGTGTTTATGTTTCTGTTAAGCGAGCAATATCTGTAAGCCCGCTTTACAGTAGCATTATATATAGATACATCCATATCGTCGATGGGTATGCAAAGCCAGCTATCTAAAAGCAATAAAATTTTACAGGGAGTCAAATAAACTAATTTCCTTTTAATTCTATATATAATCTTGAAACTGAATTTTTGTTTCTGTTTTTAAATAATAATCTAATGCTATGGATACACACACGGAGATTATCTCCAATAAATCTTCTTTAATCAGATCCAAATTTTACCCTGATACACACAAAAATGAAGATTAACAGCATTGAGAATTACTACTTTGGTTGTTATTGCACTATATTCTTACCTACCTCAGCGACATCTAATTGTCGAAAGTCGGATCTTAGAAACCAGCGCGACGCCTATCTGTCATCTACCCTTAATTTCCTAGTGTTTCTTGGTGTTGTTGTCTATTTATGTACAGAGTGTTGCCAGTGCAAATTTTTTAAAACTGCTGAAATCTTCTTCATTTTTGGGAGTTTATAATGAAGATTATGCTCAAGTTAACTCCCAAAAGCGCAGTTAATTCGGAATTTGCGCTAATGTATCAGCCGTATAACACCCCTTAGATTTGCCAGACAGTTTTCCGTTTTTTGGGTAATTTTTTGTTCGAATGCGAAATTTATTATTTTTATTGATGAAACTCGATGCCTGGAACGCAGGGTTACCAAATCTCATTTTTGCCACTTTCGTCATTTGGGAGGTTTTGCATCTGGTAGATAGCTGGTTTTGCATAGGTATCGACGATATGTTGTGTGTACAATAGGGCGATTAAAAAAATGTCTTCTAGATCTTACCACCTCAAAAGCTAGTAGTTGATTAGGAAATGAGCTTTGCCAAAAAAAGAGCTGTACACAGAAAAAAATGACACTGGTAAAATCAACAATCTCGTACTGTTACCCTATGTTGACCAAATACTGTGAAAATTGATCAAATTTTGGTTATTTGAAAGTAATTTTCTGTTGAGGTAAAAAAATTTGGAAAACTGACAGTATTTTTTTATCAAACTAGTATTTTTTTTATTAAAACAACAACTTCCTCAAGTTAATTTAACAGCGAAGGTTAGGTTAGGTTCAAGTGGCTGCCGCAGAGGCACACTTAGGTCAGTTTTGAAAGGCCCGTTGTAATACCACCAACACTAGGAAAGTCAGTCAGCGAAGCAACTTCCATTTAAAATTTATTGCATCGTCCAAATAATTTTAGTAGAACTAAGAAAGCTTTTGATTGAAATTTTGTGTTGAAACAAAAAACTCCTGCAGTTAATCCGACAGCGAAAATACTGTCATTACTGCTATCCTTGAACCCAATAGTTATAGTGAATAGTGATAGTGATAGTGATGGTGAAAGTGTTTTTCTATGCGCGCAAATTTTAGTTGTAGACAGCCCCGAACGCCTGGGGAAGGTGGTTTCGAGGTTTGAGCTACCATAGGTTTTTTTATGAAAAAATTCTCTTTGAAAATAATTAAGTTCTTTCCATACTAACAGTTAGAAAATCGTCTTCAGACTAATTTGAAGTAGGTTACACTTCTAGAACTATAAATTTATCAAAGTATTACGAAAGTTGGAGAATAATTGGACAATGCTTTTTTATATCAACTTGAGAACTATGAAGTTATAAAAATATCTTAAAGGTCGGAGAGTAAGCGGAAAATGGGATTGAATAGCGTTGAATATTAGTTTGAGAACTAAAATCTTTTCCAAAGGTTTGACAAATAGTTGAGTGATGCTTGTTGGGTTTGGTCGCACGCGCAAATGAGTAGTTCTCAATGTGTGAGTTAGTGTTGAAGCGCACATTTTGGAAGTAGAAACAGCGATCACGGCCAATAAATTAACAAAAAAGGGCAAACATGTTGCTGGTGACATTTCGTGCGTACACTTTGTCCGCCCAAGACCGACTTAGAGTCCCCCCGTCCGTCCATTTGTGCATAAAACTTGTTGTTAGCAAGGAGTAGAGTGGAGCGAAGATAAGCGGCAGCCAAAGTTGTTCACCCAATTGTTCGCCAAGTTGTAGCAGCGCTCCCAGCGATTAGCTTCCAAAAAAAAAAAAGTTGCACATGCAAAGCTTCATTTCGAGTCCAGCTTCTAGAGTGATTTTTGCGTCTTGGATCATTATGTGCTTGTTGTTGTAATTGTTTTCTTTTCGCCAACGAGTCCCGACTCTTTCCCTACTACGTTGTTGTTGGCAAGTTTGTTGCACGCTTTTGCTACATAAAAGGGCAATTTCATTTTAGTGCCGCGGCCTTGTATAATTGGATCCGAAGACAGCGGAATTCCTTTGAGTAAAGCGACTTTAGCCGCGTTGTTGGTTTAAATTTTATTTTTTTTTTTTATTTTTTTTTCAAAATATATACATATTTTTTTGTTTTTTATATAATTTTTATTGTTGTTTTTAGTATCGCACATTCTCTTTGTTTCAGTTTGTTGTCTTTGTTTTTTTTTTTTTTTTTGAAGTAAAGTTTTTTGCTGCAAAACTTGTATGAGAGTGGGTCGTTGAATGCATACAGATATACATACACTCATACGTACATAAGTACAATACTTGAATACAAATATATGTATCAACATTATTCATCCTCTTACTTTGAAGCAGCGTGAGAACTTTTCAATTTTATAAGAAATGTCAATTTTGTAGCAACAAATTGCCCATGCACACACACACCCACCAATTGATTGACTTGACCAAGAAATGCATATCGCTTTTTATTGTTTTGTTATGGTAGCATCGATAAGTGACGTGATGATTGGACAAGCAATTTCGCCATCATGACTCATCCTCGGTATTGTTAAGGTTTGGAAAAGCTTGTTATAATGAAACATGTATTGAAATGGACCCACCCGAAAATAGTTATGCCGTACCTAACATAAGGGGGGAAGTTAAATATATCCTAAGCTATCGGAGTTTCCGAAATGGACAGTGGAGAATGAGATCCATCAAACTGGATCTCACTGATCCATAGATAGGTACTTCGCTGACAATGCAAAACCACTTAAAGCAAAAACGAATAGTAATTTTGTGAATCAAGTTTTATATCAAGTTCGGTTCTTGAATTCTTTTTCCCAACCCAACATGTGGGTTTCGTGACAAAAAAAATAGAGCAAGTAGATCTTTTTGTTAGAGATCTACACTCAGGGAAAAAATATTGTAAAATCAGTGAAAGCGTGCTGAAACTCACGAAAAACGTATACAAGTGGACGTAAATACGCACATTTTTTATTCGAAAATGGGCATTAAGACATTGTAAAACCAAGAACATATTCGTTTTAAGTATTTTTCATTACTATTTTTAACACTTTACAAATTCGAATAAAAAACGTTCATTTTTAATCTAAATTTTTTTTATTTAAGTATGTTCTTGTTAGTTTAAATAACAAACGTGTTTGATTTAATGATATAATTTTCAATTTAACTATAAGTTATATCCAATCATATATGTACATATATTGTTGAACTTAAAATGCATGTAATGTTGTAAACGGATATAACTCATAGTTTTAATTTTTCTAGATATTGTGATTACATTTTGATCGCTTGCAGATTACTCATACGACCCGTCGAGCTGCTGCAAAATAGAACACAAGCACCGAAGTGCATAGCAGATTCAACTAAAACATTACAATTACAAAAAAAAAAAAAAAAAAAAAAAAACTGAAAAGAAATTAGCGAAATCGAAATTTTCAAACATAAACTAGTTCATTCAGAAAACTTCCCCTGATGTTTGCCTATTTTTATTTTGAAATTATTCTGTAATTCGCATACTTCGACTAATTTTTATAGAAATAAAAGAAGCTTAACATGGAGGTTACTCATACGCTGTGGCGAACTGATTACTAATAAAACAAAAAATTTGCTGACACTTCCACTTTTCGCAACATTTTTAATGACATGGGCAATTAAAAAAATGGTATAAAAACGTCATATCGGGCAATATTTTTACGGCGTGAACTCAGCACTACTTTGCCATGAAACTTGATGTTAGACCTGGCTTAAGAAAACAGAAATTTTCTCCTGCTCCTGATTTAAAATCTTATTTATTTCGCGGATGTCAATATCAGAATAGAAGTGATTTAAAGATACTAGCAGGTTTATAAACAAAAATTATTCGGTGGTATTTTGGCAAAACAACTTATTACCTATTTTCCATTTTTCAACTTAACTCAAACAAGTTGATCTGGAAAAGCCAGGATCAAAAAAAATTAATTGGTTTATGTTACTATTGAACTAAATGTCATAGAATCACTCGAGTATAAGCATATCGCATACAAAAATCTGTAAATAAAAATCTTATTTCGAATAAGTTGTTTTGTCAAACCACCACAGTAATTAATATTTGCAACCATGTTCGCACGAGATTGCCAAGGCATAAACAATTGAGGACTAATTTGAACAAGAACTGAATATTTAGCCGGCATAGTTTATGGAAAAGCAACAAACAAATTTTAAATTTCCAAGCAACTTCGAGTTTATAAAAGGGAACGAATAAATTGGTTGCTCATACGACCTGACGAACTGCTATATAATCCCAACAAACATCGAGCACCAAAAACTCAAACGTTTGAGAAAACATCTATTCTCAACTTTTCTCAAATGTTGTTTATATACAGGATTATTTTTTTGAACTATATTAATTAAAAAAGTATTAAGTAAAACTTAACTGCATAAATGGAAGCTCGCTTTTTATTAAAATGGGTATTTGTTTTGCATGATTGGCATCTCTGAATAAATATTTCAATGAGAGCATGTGGGTTCCATACCGCTGCACTCCGCTCAGTTTGAGAAACGTTTGAAAATTCTGCCGTTCTCAATTTGAAAATCAGGGAAAATCCCATATTAAAAATGAGCCTTTTAGGTTGAGAACGCTATCAACGGTTATTTCGCCTCAAATTGAAATAGAACGTTTGAGATTTGAGAAGATGATTGGTCCTCAAATGCATCTCAAATTGAGATTAGCTAAAAATGTTTGTTGGGATAAAACATCCTTAAAAACGTTTTGATAAATAAATAAAAACAAAATAAATAAAAATGTGGATCTTTTGAATACCTTTATATTTTTCAATTAGATTTTAAATTGAAACGAAACTCGTGGTAGGTAGCTGAAAGTTTTGGAACTCCCTTTAAAAAACAAAAATGAATGAAATACCCAAATTTCGGATAAAGTTTTGGTAATTTGAGAGCGGTATCCGAAAACTTTATTATTTTTTTTTAACATTCGCTCACAATTTTAGTATTCTCTTTAAAATTTTTTTTTCATAAAAAACCAAAATGAATTCAACAAAGTGTGCTTGAATTTGACGTTGCTCTCAATCGGAACCAGGGTATAATGTCAAACAGAAAAAATATTTTAACCCACTTGAAAACAATTTTTTCCGTTTATAAACTTTTAGGAAAATTTGTAAATTAACTTTTGTTTTAAATTTTCAAAATTTTATTTTACCTTTAATTCAAATAAGTAATACGAAAGAATATTCGGTAGCAAATTTAGAAGTATTTTATTGGTAGTGAAAAAAACTTCGGTGCCAGTGAAGAACGGTTGGAATTCAACAGGTTTTATAAGCTAAGGTAAGAAAACTGTAACCAAACATTTTTTACAAAAATCGCGGATGATATAAGGGTAAATTATTGCTAATATTAATGAAGAGAAAATGATACCCAGTTTACATGTGGTGCACCATAAAGGATTAATTTATTTGCTTACATTCGTTTGACATTATAGCCCCTTACAAGAGAAAATATTTAACTGTCAATCACACTTTGTTGAATACATTTTGTAAAAAACACAAGAAAATTTCACACTATTGTCAAAATTATTTTCCAAGCACCATCAACAAGAACAAAAAACATGTAATTTGTTGTTGCATGAAGAAGGCGGGTCGATTTGAAAATCACCCAAGCGACAAGGAAAATCGTGTTTTAGGGATCAAAGTAAGATACTTTGCCGTGGGAAACATACCTCTAAAACCAACTAACTTTGTACGGCCGACCCACCCATGCCAGTGGCACATCCCCTAGGACCCCACCTGTGGGGGTCCCCATACAAAAATAAAAAAAAAATCACCATTTTTGGCATTTAACGTGAAAAAATTAGGTAAATGACTACCTTTTCTCTTTTTGGATTTAATTTTTTTCTTAGAACTTTAAAAAAACATTGCCATTTCACTGATTTTTTCATGAAAAGTGCCAAAAATGGTTATTTTTTTATGTTTGCATGGGGAACACCCCAGGTGGGGGTTTTCAAACTTTGGCGCTCGATGTCAAAAGTAAAACGTCGGGACTTCGGAATTGGTTTTACAGGCATGCTTCCTTCGGCAAAGTATCTTATTTTGATTCCAAAAATACGATTTTCCTTGTCACATGAGTGATTTTTAAATCGATCCGCCTAATTGCACCCAGTACTCCTGTAGGGCGCTTGAGACCAAAATATTCGATTTTGGTTTATGCTGGATATCTTGAACACTTGAAATCCTTTCCATAAAAAATAAATTGGCATAATTAAGTAGTAATATATATAACCAAAAAATATGATTTATTGTCAATTAGTGCTAAAAAAAATGACGTCAAAACCGGAAAACCGGATGAAATTTCCAAAAATTTCAACTTCTGGCTTAAAAACCATATGATACCTTTTTCAAATAAATAAAACACCATATATATTTCGCAAGTGTGAACAATCCTCTACACAAAACCATTGAGAGTTTTGAAATCGGTTGAAAATTGGTTTTTTAATAATTTTTTTTTTCGAAGAAACTGAAAAAAACGATTTTTTGGCCTTAAAACCAGATTTTGGGGGTGTTACAAATCTGTTAGAGTGCGTTTCGTGTATAACTGGATCAGATAAAAGATCTCTACTGTAGCACTGTGTTATCCATCGCTTCGTAAAGCAAATTTAAATTTTAAAACATTGTCAGAAATGCAGGTTGGAAAGTTTTGCTTGAATTTTGTGTGCGAAAAAAAAAAACAATATTATAATTCTACTAAAACATACATAATTTAATCAAAATCGTAATGCTTACCCTTTCATATTGATAAAACGAACGACTTGGTCCTGCACGGCCGTACAAATATGGATAGTAAGCACCGTACATTACTTCAGGGCAGGACACTGCCATCGTCCAAAAAATACGCGCACTGAAATTTTTGTTTCAAATCACAGTTGCTGAAAGGCTATTTGTTAACTATGTACTTTTTCTTTTAACTTGATTTAAACTTTCTCAAAAGCAATTGGTGTTAAAGAATTTCTTGCTTGCCGCAAAGTTGCACTGATTATTTAGTTTTTATATTTATTATTATTATTTTTTTTTTTTTTTTTTCAAACTTTTTCGTGTTTGCGGTTTGCGAATTAACTGTTTTTAAACACATTCGCACACTTTACCCCACTAACAGCACCAGCTGCACTGTGAATATTTTTTCAATTAAATTGCAATTAAGTATGCATTGAATCAAATGCAGCTCCAATTTTCTTGTTGCACTATTATACATATTTTTTTATATTTTTTTTTCAGTTGTTGGCTGTTTAATTTGCCTTTGCCTATAAAAGTGCGTGGCTTTAGTACTGGGTATGTACATAGTTGCAGTTGCACTATTTTGTGTTTTCTTTTTTGCTTTTTGTATTTTAATTTTTTTGTTGACTCACTTTTTTTCAATTGCTGTTAATTTTATACCGATGTAATGTGAAGTTATTCACTTGTTTCGTTTCGCTGCAATAGCGAATTCCAGGAATAAAATCTTCGTGCCAATAGTTTTATTGCATTTTACATATCGAAGATGAGATATACTTTAAACGCTATAGCCACGCAACAACAACAACAACACTATTCGCGCACAATGCAAAAAGCACAGGGTTGTATTTGTTTATTTTTTAACATTTATTTGTAATACGAGTATGTAGCACGCACACACGAAGTAGCACACGTTTTTCTATTATTTCTTATTCTTCTTTGACGCTATTTTTTACTTTATTTTAAATTATTCTTTTGTGGTAGCAATTCATTTGTTGCACTTTTTCTCATGAAATGGCACAGATGGAGTTTGTGAACAATGTTTTAATTGTAAACCTCTTGCAATTTTCTTTCGCTAACTTTTCTCTCGATCTCCCTCTCACTGTTACTAGATATGACTTGCTGCCTTGCGTTACATTTAGCAGACTCTACTAATAGCAGCTGCTCGGAACAAGTCAGCTACTATTCACCTTTTAATACTACTCATTAACGGTCATTCACGCTCATTGCCATTGTACTCAACAGCACCTGTTTAACTGTTGTAATTTGCTCGTTTTTGCGATCGGCAACCTCATCAACGGCAACACCATCAACATCATCAGCTTGGCCAACATCAATTGCACTGCAATTAAGAAGAAGAAGAAGAAGTTGTAGCTCAGTACTTGTATGAATCTTAAATAAGGCTCAAAAGAAAAACGAAATAAATGGTGGAATATCTTACTTTTGTGCGCATATCAATGGCTTTCGCAATTACGTTATAAATAATTAAAAGAAACAAGTTTAAGCATACAAAACAGCCTAGAGAAAGGCGTAGGAGCGGATTAACATTTCTGTATATCGAGAAGAAAACTCCACGTAAGAGTACAGTTTCCGTTAAGAAGACCATCTGGGAATTTGCCATTTTCCACGATTTTAATGTGTACTTTATATGCCTACATATGTATATGTACATTAAGGTAAGCAAAAAAAATCGAGTTTCGTTTTTTTCGAAGGGTACACTGAAATTCGAATTCCTGACCATAAAATGCATAAATTGGGTATAAAGACCAAATATGAGTGTTTGATGTTATCGCCGTTTTTGGTTTTCGTGAAAAGCTTCTACACTCAAAAAAAAAAAAAAAAAAATGTATCGGTATCGGTTTCATACCGGTTGGGTTAAAATGAAATTTCTAGTAGTATCATTTTCTTCGTATCAATGGAACAATGCATCATATAAAAAAGATACACTGAGAGAAATGCATTCAATGTTGTGACAATACCACTATTGATAGCGCCGAGTTTGATGCAACATTCATTCAGAATGTGCGAGGTATCAAATATTATTTGCTCCCAATAAAAAGTAAAATGACATGTCAACCATTTCGATATGATGTACTATTTTTTATATTTATGGATAGAATACTAATATATTTGAACGGCATGTCAATATCTATGGTCGTGATATGAATTTCTATTGTCGGTATATCCATATCCATATTTACTGCATAGTAATAATGGTAGAGACAGCGTATTAATATATATGGACGAAATGTAAATTTTTCTGCACAGAGCCAACAATGCCTAATAAAATAGAACAAAAGTCATAAGATATCTCTATAGATTTTCTTCAAGAAGATGTGCTTCTTATTATTGTAGAGACCGTCTTTTTAATTTTATTAAGAAGATTTTCTTTTTAATATTTTAAATGAAAAATAAAATGATATCGCCCTCACCGAGAATCGAACTTACAATTTTCGGAATGATAAACCCAGCTGTTAACCATCAGGTCATCGCTCACTTTTGATTTCTAGCATCTAATTACTGATATGTGTATAGTTGTTAATGTTTCAAAGGAAAATCTTATAAATATAATTGAGAAGATTTCTTTTGACCATTTCTAATTAGGAAAAAAAGAGAGAGAATCGAACTTACAATTTTTCGATTGCTAAACCCAGCTGCTAACCATCCGGCCATCGTATACTAATAATTGCCAGCGTCTTTGTACTAAATGTATAGTTTTTTAATAAGAATTTCTTCTTAAAACCAAAAAGATTTCCTTATAGTTTTTTCTTCGTTTCCACCGTTGCAACTACCGCTTTGCCCAAAAACTGATCATGAAGACAATCTTATTAATTTTATTAGGCATTTTTGGCTCTGTGTAAATGAAAAAGTAGTAAAAATTTTTTTTTTTTTGGTTTTTTTTGAAAGTCATTGATTTTGCTCACAAAAACTTCATGTGCGGCATAGCTCAGCGGCAAGCAGTCGGCTGTGACTCCTGAGCGCTTCCGTTCGAATCCTGCCAAGTGCCACATTTTTTTAATTTTACTTTTCGGTTTAAATAAAACCTTTCGGTTCAAAATTAAAAACTTTTCGGTCTACAATTTTTGTTTTGTTTTCATTTATTTTTGAAAGCTTATTTAAGATTGAATATTCCCCACAACATTTATATATTCGATGTAGCTCAGTGGTAGAGCAGACGGGCATGATCCGGGGAATCTTGGTTCGAATCCCCGCCAACGGACAAAAAATTTATTTTATCTTTAAAAAATTGTTAAAACATTTCCGGTTTATAATTGAAACTTGATTCATTTAGCTAATTTTCTTGAAAACTGGTCTAGATTGAAAAAAAAAAAAAAACTAATGGCGGCGATATACCAACAGGTTATCATAACCTCTAACGAGATTTTTAGCCGAGCTTCTCTTTCCAACTTGTGGTGTGTTGCTTTTTGAGTTTTTCCTACAAGTTGGCGGGACCTACAGTTTTTTGCCGACTCCGAACGGCACTTGCAAAGCAAATGAATTTTTTGCTGAGAAGCTTCTCATGGCAGAAATACACCCGTAGAGTTTGCCAAACTACTGCCGAGGGGCGACCCCATTTAGAAAAATTCTTTTTCTAAATAATTTTTGATGTTACTTTTGCCGGGCATCGAACCGCCACGACTTGGTGTAGAAGGCCGAACACTTAACCGCTACATCACGGCGGTCTAGATTGAAGTTGAAACCAAATTTGGTTTGGTCATATCGCTCATTTGCTGCAACGTCGTCATAACTCAAAAAATTTGATATCAGAGAAAACGCATTTTTAGTTTTTGAATTAATGTATATTTATATGGGATATGTAATTAAAGCAAAGGCTTCTATCGCGATGCTGCGTGAAATGTTAAAACCTCGGATATAAAACTTTGAGTTATGACGACGTTGCAGCAAATGAGCGATATATGTAGTCAAAAAATTTTGAAATTTAGACTCAAATTTTTAACCGTGTGACCATTATAAAGTTTAAATTTTTAGATAACAGCATCGATAAAACTGAAAAAACGTAAAAACTGTATCAGGAAAAACAGGAAAATGTGCCACGAGACACACTCAGTTCTAAACCATTTTTCACTGCGAATTTTCTCACTCTCATATTACACTACCCGACAAATATCCTCGACATTTGATACATAATTCCTATGTAGAATTTTCTGCTGGTTCCAAATATGTAAACATTTGATTTAAAAGTAGAAAAGTTATCGAGATATTTTGAAATTACAAAAAAAAAAGTAGGATGACCAATCTGTCAATATTTCCACCATTACAATCTCGAATTTTATGATATTTCATTTCATTTTGAGGAAACGAAATACCCTTTCCACCAAATCAAACATTATTAAAATTGACGTTAAAGTGATTAAGTTATGGACCAACCAACAATTTTTTTTTTCAGTTTTTTTTTTCAATTAAGCAAAACAACGTAATGGACATCTAAGAGACAGCGTAAACGACTTTTGCAACAAACATTTCTATATCGCCTACCAAAAAGACTTATTTATTTATGCTCAAGAAAATTACTTTACGTTAAAAATTAATTAAATTAATCGATCTGAAACTGAAATATCGCCACTTTTTTTAAGTGCTGTGGAAATCACACTCGGAGTGGCATTCCGTAAATCGTCAGTCGATACTCGTGTCTCGTTTTTTTGAATTCGATAGTAATTTTTTTCGCTTAAAGTTTGTTTCCTAAGAAACATTCACATCTCATCTTTTGTTTTTTATCTGTCCGTAAAGTTTTGTTTAATGCCTTTGCAGTTTTTCGAACGATGAAATGAATTTACCCGATTTGGCGAAACGGCCCCATCCCCACATTTTTCAAATTTGGGCTTATTTGAAGACATATCCTAGAATGAGTTTACAAAATGCTCTATATCAAATAAACCTCAATTCATTTTCAATTGAGATATACCGGGTTTGAGTTGGCCCGGCGAATGTGCCCCAAGTGCATTTCCTCTTGTAAAACTAATTTTAATTTTGCTCTCAACAGCATTTTTTCAAAACCGATTTTAAATTTTATTACCTTATACATAAAACATAGTTCGTATCACACCCATGAAGAACTTTTTCACATTATCCTAATTTATTAAGTTACTATAAAACTCAAATGCGGAAGTGTACACACCAAGGCAGGAAAGATAAAAGTCACTATTGTTTACGATCCGGACTTCTCCAGAAATGTACAAGATAGTGCAATTTTTGTCTGTATCTGTGTAAAAAAAAAGAAAACTCGGAACATAAATGTACCCCAAATTCAAGACGTATAATTTTTTTAATTTCAGATTACAATAAAAACAAAAATTTTGGTTGGCACTATTTTTTATTGCAAATTTTCACTTGTGGCATTTTTTTTTTTATAAATCTCAAACTCATGGAAGTACATGTTTTCATTTCAAGTTATAGTTCGGTCAAAAAAGGCATTTGAAAAATTCTTCAAAAAACTTCAAAAAACTTCAAAAATCCCCATCGATCTCATGTGCGCTAAAAAGTAGACGTTGCCTGCCAAAAATTTATTTATTTTTGGTTCTTAAGGTTTTAATAAATTTGGTTTGCGTCTGCACTAGTACAAAATTAAACTTTAGCGAAGTCATTTCCATTTTCCAGTTAAAATGTTTTTATGAAAAAAAATATTTCGATCCCCCCCCAAAATTTTTTTTGGAAACGTGCCTTCATTAAATATTATAACACTGATAAGTTTCGAGAAAACAGGGGTGACGAATGTGCCTCCTTATACCCTACACAGAACCACCGACGATTTGAATAGTTACAGTTTAAATTTTATCCATTTTCCGCATTAAATTATAATAAAAATGAAAGTAGATGAATGTAATACCGACGGGTTTTAAATCCAAACGGAACTCAAAACTCTTTCTTCTGTAAAAAGTGTAGGGTTTTTAGTTTCAAACCAAATTTGGCTTGGTTTTAATCATAGATATGTAGTGCAAAAAAGTTTCAAATTTATGTCAGAAATTTTAATCCAGTATTAAATATAAACTCAACAAGCCCTCCTCAACTATCAATAATTAAATTTTTTATAAAAATATCTTGATGACAGTGCCTCAGAGAATTGTTCACAAAAATGTAGGTTATGTGGTTTGAAGTTTTTTATAGGCGGGTTTTGCACTTTCACCGACGCAGTAACGGCCCTAGACGAAAACTGAGCGTCGGCGTCAAAAACGATAAATGGGCCAAAGTGAATGAAATTAAAATGCAACGAAATTTCGTGGAAACAAGTGCTAATATTATTTCTCGTTAGCTAGTATTCCGGGAGTGGGCATGCACAGATTTCAATCCGGATGAATGCACTCCTTAACAACTCTGCTTTTTATATAAAAATATATCGTCGGCACCGCAGTAAAAACGATTAATTCCATTCAGCAAACTTTTTCATTGTCAAATAAAACTCAACAATTTTTAGGACGGTTTTTTTAGTGCACGTTTAAATTATAGTTCTGGTTTAACTTAGTTCAAACGGCGAAATATGCAGGGATATACTCTAGTCAGCTTTGTCTGTGTTTTAAAGTTGCACTGAACCATAAAAATTTTGAATTGCTTAAAAAATTTATTGTGCAAGTTCCACCTATATATCGTCGGTGATTATGCAAAACCACATAAAGAACACTTCGGTCAAAATTGGCATTCGCTTACTACGAACCCTGGTTAACCGGCTCCATTCTTTAGTAACAAGAAATACGGATTTTGTGCAATAAAAATTCAAGCAACTGAAAAAATGCTTCGCCGCGCCTAGGGAGTGCTACCAAATTTGAATGCAAAACCACGAATGAGTCAGATGGTTTGTGAGGCTGCACTCGGAAAGCAATGAATCGGAATATAACTATTCTTGTGCTCTTCTTATCAAAACTTTTGGTTGAGGTAGATATATATTCTAAGCATCTAGCTTTATACGAATTTGTCCCACTATATAACGGTTCTTGCTAAAGTTAAACAGTTTTTTGTCTCTCCTGTAAAATTTGGGTGGCAGCACTTGCGTGGTTTTGCATTTTGGTTTGGCGTTCGTAGCTCTTCGCGAAGGTTCGCAAAGGACCCCCCATTTGTCCGTTAGATTGTTTTGAATAACCATCGGCGATGTGCTAAACTTGTTTTCACCAGACGTCAGACTATCTCTGAAGAGGTTAACAAGGCCTCATTACACCGCGACCATTTACACGATCTATTGAGAGAAGAGTTTTTAGTGCCTACACTGAACCAAAAACGTGCATGTTTTTTAAGAAAATAAGTTTCATAGAATTTCTTGCTGATATTTCTTAGAATAAAAGAAAAAATGTATAGATTCTAATAAGAGCTTGTTAAACCTTTTATATTTTTTATGAATAATTATTTTACAATTTATTAATGAATTCATGATTTCTGGGGATTTGTTTACATATTTTAGGAACAAGTACTTATATTCTAAGAAATGCTCCTAAATTTCTATGAAAAAGTTCTTTAGAGAGGTATTAATGAACAATTCGTAAAATGCATGTACTTTTTCTTTGGAAACATGAACTTTTTTAGTTCAGTGTAGCTTTTTTCAATGTGTGATTTCCTGCCATCGAATTTTTTTCCTAGAAATTGGCGGGACGTACAGTTTTTTGCTGAGAAGCTTTTAATGACAGAAATTCACTCGAAGAGTTGGCCAAACCAATGCCAAGGGACGTCCCCTATCAGAATAACTTTTTTCTAAAGAATTTTTTTAAATTGATTTTACCGGGTTGAGATCCAAGCCCACTACCGCTTGCGACTTAAATTTTAGATACCTACTCAGCTCACAAAGTTTACTACTACTTTTTGACTACATATACATATGACCAAACCAAATTTGGTTTCAAATTTAAACTAGACCAGTTTTCAAGAAAATTGGTTAAATGAAACCGGTTTCAATTTTAAACCACAAATGTTTTAACAATTTTCTAAAGAAAAGGAATGTTTTGTCCGTCAGTGGGACTCGAACCAAGACCCCCCGCATCATGCCCGTTTGCTCTACCACTGAGCTACATCGCACACACTAATATTGTTGGCAAAATTCAATCTTGAATAAGCTTTCAAAAATAAATGAAAACAAAACAAAAATTGCAGACCGAAATAGTTTTAATTTTCAAACCGAAGAGTTTTAATTCTAAACCAAAAGGTTTTAATTTTCAAACCGAAGAGTTTTAATTTTAAACCAAAAGGTTTGAATTTTAAAAAGAAAAGTTTCAATTTTAAACCGAAAAGTTTTAAAAATAAAATGAAATTAAAAAAATGTGGCACTCGGCAGGATTCGAACGAAAACGATCAGGAGTCACAACCGACTGTTCTACCGCTGAGCTATGCCGCACATAACGTTTTTGTGGGCAAATTTCAATTACATTCAAACGAACCAAAAAAAATATATACATATATACTGTACCCCGTTTCTGTAAACAATCGACAAAATTCTCGATTTTAATGTCGTCACACTCGACTCGATTCAAAACTGAAAAAAAATGTTTGTCACAACCTCAAAAACAAGTGAGAAAATAAATCGACAAAATAATTTTTTTTTTACAGAAACAAAAAAAAATTAGTGTGACGTCAAATCGACTATTTCAGTCGGGACGATCGATCGAATTGAGTTACAGAAACGCAGTACTCATAGAGATCTTAAATCGAAACCAAAAAAAAATTGAAATTCTTTTTAAACTTTTGGAAGGCTTAAAAAAAAAAGAAACCATGTAAACAAAGTATGCAGCATAGAAAAATCAGACAAAGCCATCAGAATTGTTATTGTTTTATAAACTTTTTCCAGACCTTTTTCTTAAATTTTGTTCTTTGCGCCTCTACAAAACTGGGTGCCTGAGAAAAATGTGTATGGATTTTTTTTTTAGCTTTTTGCTCCATTGTGCAACTATTTGGCTGGCTAATCGATAGACAGGGGTTACTTTTCTTTATATAGGTAATCCAAAACATATTTACCGCATACTAAAAATTTGTACTATTTTCATTTTTTAATCGTAATCCCAGTAAAAATATGTTTTTGTTTACTTTTACATTGGAATTCACTTTTTTTTATTTCTTGTGCGCTATTTTAGTTAGTTTTATTTATTATCTACATATTTGAACTAGCGATTTTTCACAAAAGTAGATATTGCACAACAGCCACTCACACTCACATGCTGAAATATTTTTTTAGTTAAATGTTTAGCGATGCTAAAGTCACAGACGAAAAGCTGCTAAAAATTCACGTGAATATCCGAAATATTTCACATTCTCGCACTATTTAAAAACAAAACTATTGCTAGGTAAATGAGCCAGCGAGTTTGTATTAAAATGTAAGCGAGCGAAACGCTAAATGTCAAATTCCAAAATGCTTAAAATATTTGGTTAGCTACACGCAAGGGCCGACGAACGCACATGCTTAGGTAGTAGGTTAGCACACGCTAGAAAAAAATTCGAAAAAGCTTGTTACTAGATTGTTTTTATTTTTATTTTCTTTTTTCGGTACGAACTTTTGTTTTACGACGTGCGCGACTCGCTTCACCTCTTACTCGATACACACGATTTGAGTAGTAACGTTTGGAATTCACAAAAATTTACCTAATTGTCGCGCTTCACATTTAATTGCGCAACATTGTCGCGCTATTCGTTAATGATTGAACTGCAGCTGCAACGAATTTGAATGACAACACGGATGCAACTCTGGGCTGCTGCGGTTGAATGATGATTTAACTAACGTCACGCACACATACACACACAATGTCCCTTGCACTGATGCTGCTAATTCTCTTTGCTTTGTGGCACGCATTAACATCAAACTTGTTGAAAAACAATTTCAAATCAGCGCAAAACACAAATTTACTCAACAGCTCTGAGACACAAACAACACTGGCAACGACATTGCTAACAATTCACGGGTACCGTTTGCCTTGGTGCGCTGTCAATTCATGGCGCGTGTATAATACATACTCATGAGCGCGAAAGAGCTAACTAACACTTTGCAATACTCAATAATTGTTTGCGCTACGCCAATTGGTTGGAAACCAGTTCTATGGTGGGAAAAGCGTGTATTTGTATGTGGCGTCGTAGTCACGCCTCCTCTCGCATTAAATTATTATTAATTGTGTATTATGGTGTAGGAATGCAGAGTTGGCTTTCATTTTTAAAAAATGTCAGCGGAGTATACGTCTGGGCGTAAGCGAGAGAGCGATAGCGTTCATGTATGACAGTGAGTGCAAGGGAAATAGAGCGCTCATGGGTTGAGTGCAATGTACGAACTTTGTCGGCACGAAAGGTAACGGAGCAAGGGCAGCTTCCATATTTTTTTTGATACTGTTCTTTGTAAAAGAAAATGGCGACACTCAAACTGCTTGTATAGTTACATACGTAGGTAACTTGCAGAAAAAACAGGAATGACACACCTTCATTGCTTGCTATCGTTGCGGCTAGCTTTGCAATTTGACAGCAGAATGTATCAGCAAAATATCTTGTAAAGGTCACGAAATACAGGTAAGCCCACATGAATTGTGCATGAAAAAGTTTAAAAAAGAGGAGGTTTTCGTATCTACAATAAACTACATATCGTCGGTGTTTGTGCAAAACAACGTAACGAACAAATGCCAAACCACGTAAATGCAGTCGCTCAAATTTTACAGGAGAGACAAAAAACTGTTTAACTTTTTTACGAGCCCCCATGTGGTCAAATTCAAATGTCGCTTTTTTTGACATTCTATTGCACCAACCCCAACTTTTTTGTTTCTAATGAATGGATCCGGGTACCCAGAAGCCCTGGTGGGCAAATCTCATTTTTGACAGAAATGTCGAATGTGCGGTTTTGCAGAAGTGCGATGTGCGGTTTTGTACTTTTTCCGACGATATGGGGAAAAATTCCTCAAGCGGACCACCTAAAAATTCGATTTGAATGAAATTTGGTGAAAGTGTTCTGCTATGTAAGAAAAAAAATATCACCAAAGCTCGCATAAAAATATTGGATGGTTACCGAGATATACAGGTTTGAATTCGCAATTTTTTGTGTGTAATCCTTTTTTCTTTAAATTGACATGCTAAGAAGGAACATGGACACCGTTTTCTAAAGTATTTTTTCCGTTCTTTTCGAATATAAATTTAAAAAAATTTATTGAAAAAAAGTTTGTAAAAATTTGACTAAAAATTTTATAATTATTTTTTCAATTTTGGACACTTTTAATTTTTACTTAAAGATTGATCTTTTTCCTTTAAAATAATTTTTTTTTGTAATGTACCTCACAAATTTTTTAATGTTCTTTCAAAAAACAATTTATTTATTTTTTGTTGTTTTTCTCTAGGCTTTGATAAATTTGGTTCGCGTCTGCACTTGTAATAAAATTAAACTTTAGCTAAGTCATTTTCATTTTCCAGTCAAAATGGTTATTATGAAAAAAAAAAAAAATTGAGTTTTAATACTAAATAGTATTATTTTAAGTCTCTGAAAATTAATATTATTTTAAGAATAATACTAAAGTGTTCTTTCTTTAGCGCTCTCTCTCTCTCTCTCGTTATGTTTTAAGTATTTTTGGTTTAAAAAAAAAATCGGAAAAGTATTAAATTAATTACTTTGTAGCATTTAATTACACGTTTCAAAATTTGAGCCTAAACTTTAAACTTTTTTGGACTACGTACATATGTATATCAAAAGCAAAATTTGGTTTCGAATTAAATCTAAGCCAGTTTTTCGAGAAAATTGGCTAAATTGCGGTTTCAATTTTAAACCAGAAATGTTTTAACAACTTTTTAAAGAAAAATTAGTTTTTGTCGGTTGGCTGGGATACGAACCGAGACTACCCGCATCATGCCCGTCTGCTCTACCACTGAGCTACATCGCACACATAAATGTTTTGGGAAAAATTAAATCTTAAATAAGCTTTCAAAAATAAATTAAAACGAAACAAAAATTATAGACCGAAAAGGTTTTAATTTTAAACCGAAAGGTTTTAATTTTAAACTAGAAAGTTTTAATTTGTTTAACCGTGTATGGGGCCGTTCAAATATTACGTTAGCAGATTTTTTACAATTAATTACCCCCCACCCCCTTGTCATCGAAAATAAGCAAAGCGGATACCCCTCCCCCCATGCTTACGTAAACATTATGTGTGTTTTTTTTGTTTATTATAATTTTACAACAAGACAATAGATTTAGGATATATATCAGATTTACTGATTCCACATGGAAAAAAAGGAAGCCGCTGAACAAAATTATCCACATTTTTATCCTCTTTTATGGGAAGCGCTATCCAGTAATTTTTCAAGATATTATCAGAAGATGACGTAATCATCATCTATACTCCCCCAGCCACATGTCATCGAAAATAAGCAAACCAAATTTCCTGAGTATATTTTTGTAGGAAATTGAATTCCCTACAAGAACTGTCTACACTGAAAAAATCTTGGACTAGCCGTTTTTTAGTATTCTAGCCTCAAACATTTGCATGCTTTTTTCGTTTTGTTTCCAAAAATTGTCAAAAATGCAAATATCCGATTTGTTCAATCTTATTTCCACTTATCGCTGACAGTAATGACCTCTTTCGCGGGGCTAAGATCGCACCGTTGTTGAATTCTGTTTTCGGATTCAGCAGTAAATTTCCCCAATTTTACGATTATTTTAACCGGATTGCACAGGTTACGACCGAGCTCTTTCTATGAGCGGAAACATTCAGGGATGTGCTGCCAAGGATCGCGAAACTTGTGAAGAAGCTTTTAGTCTCCATTGCGCTAGTCATAAGCTCATTTTGGCAAAAAGGCTGGCTCGATATTAAGAGCTAATATAACTACCCCATGTCCGCAAGCAAAGCAAACACGGCTTTGGATCACATTGATTTACTTCAATTGTTTAAAAATGTTTTCCCATTCATTTACACAGCCTTAGAAGAACTGGCCATTAGCAATACAAAAACTACTGGAGTACAAACTTTTACTTGCATCAATTGAGGCATCATCGCGAATAACGTTCTAAGTGTCAATATTGACACACCAAAACTGTAAAAATGCATTTAAAAGTAGAAGGGTAATTTAAAGTGACATACATTATTTTGAATAGAAGCAGGGGCGCAGCCAGGGGGTGGTTTTAGGGGTTTAAATCACCCCTGAGATATAAAGCTGTATATGTGAAATTAGTTTTCATGACATGTTTGCATTAAGATACAGGCTCATAAGTGTGCAAAGGTACGAAAAACCGGGTTTGACCCCTAACTCAAGATTTTGAGTGTGTCCGACAAATTTCTTGTACGCAGTTCTTCTTATCTCATTGAGATCTACCAAAAAAATGCTATCTCGTCCCAGGTATTTTTTTTTCGTGTTGCGCAGTGTTATATAAGCCAATATAAAGTAACATTTATTGGCAGGTATCTATGTATGTATGTATATTAGACTGGGCCAAAAATTCCAAATTTGGTTTTTTTTCAAAACTTATATTGATTTTCTTTTTAAGAAAGTTGAAAAAATTACTGTATTTTTTTCAGATTTTTATATTAAAGTCTAGAGGTCTATCATCGCTAGTTTAGATTTTACAGACTTAACCTCCAATTTGGTATAAAAACGACAAATCATTGTTGAAAAACAGCATTTACCTGAACATATTTTTGTAGCAAATTGAATTCCCTACAAAAGCTACCTAGACTGAAATTTTCTCAGAATTCCCGATTTTGGTTTGAAAATTTGCGAAAAATGAAAAAATCAATATCGAATAAAGCTAAATACATATTTTTTAAGGGAAATTGGATGCTGAATCCGAATTCGATATCAGAACTCAACAACGGGCCCGAGGTTCGGCCCTAGCCGTGCAAAAAAGTCGAATATTATTTTGTGAAGGTTAGTGAAGAACTGCGACCTGTTAGGCTACTTCCGATCACGGATTTGGACTTAGCTCGCCAAAATACATGAAAATTAATGTATTGAGGTCACAGATCCGTTAACTTTTTTTTTTTTTTGTGGCTGCGCCAGAACTACACCCCCGCATAGAAAGCCTATATTATTTAAGCAAAAAAATGTTTGAACGTATATGAGAAATATATATTTTTTTGTTCTAATATTGATCATATAATTATAATTAAACATGTAAAAAAATTGGATCAAAAACACCAAAAAAAGACGGAAATATGATTTTTTTTAATTTAATACTAAATAAGTTTTGAAAAAGTAACTTTACCATAAAAAGTTGTTTAACCTTTTATGTAGCCCATTCAATTTACTTTAAGAATCTGTATCTATCTTTGTTGTACATGGATATTTGCATTTTTGTCAATTGAAAGAAAAAATGGGAAATCGAAAAAAACATGCTAATTTTTGAAGCTAGATACTAGAAAACGGTTAGTCTGAGAAAATTTTGGTCAATGCAAATTTTGTAGGGAATTCGATTTCCTTCAAAAATATTAAAAACCACCAAATATTTTCTTCTGGCTGCGTCCCTGCATAGAAGCGTCGAAAGTGATTCGTATCGGCACTGGAAGATCACTGATAATATGAAAGATATAAAAGAAAAAGTTAAGGAGACAGATGAAAGAAAGAAATTTAAAAAATATGACTTGCGTTTTTTGCTCTCCTGACAAATTCTGATTTTGTAACTTAGAACGTTATTCGCGATGATGCTTCAATTTGCAAACCACAATTCATAGTTTCATTAACTGTCTTGACGCCAATTTTTAGCTTGAAAAAAACCTTAAAGGGTCAAATACATAAAGCTTTGTTAACCTCGCCTGACATTTGCTACCTCAAAACTTTGCGTCCAACTTCAGAGGTATGCTACAATGAACGCCTTGACGCTTCCCTTTTATACATTTGTTTTTGTTATTTATTTCCTTGCATTCAGAGTGTTTTGGTTAATTTATTAATTTAATAGAGAAAACATGAATTAATTACTATTTTCTCCAACTTTTTATTCTTTAATTAAAGCAAACTCATCAACATCTGATTGTCAAAGCACGCAAAGCAAGCAAAATTTGAGAGTTTGCCAAATTTCAACCTAACTTCAACTTTGAGGTCTCCAATTTGCCATGCTTGGTTTAAATACGTATACTGAACTTTTCTGTCAAAGTCAAAGTTTGAGGTAAAGTCAAAGTAAAGCTTTATGTAACTGACCCTTAAGGCTGTTTCTACAGAGCAAAGACTGTGATTTGAGCAAATGCGTGAAATATTCAACAGATTTGTATGAAGAAATGCAAGAGATGCGTGAAAATTCTGAAGCGAAGTTTCACGAAATCTTTCTCGCTAACACAGAATTAGCTCACGCAGTTAACGTGAAACTGGAAACTCCTAGACGCTTGGACAGCAGCGGAATCGCGAAAATTATGAAGGCGATGCAGAATCGTATTTTCGTCGATCAACATACATCCCGTTTCTGGATCATTTCCTGAGTGAGCTGCAACCTAGGTTTCTAGACCATCGAGTTTTGCTGTCGACGATCGAGAATATTCTGCCAAAAAATGCACAGATCTTAATGAAGAAGAAGTAAGATCGACAATGCAAGTTTTTTTTAAGACCAATGGCCCAATGATATTCTGGGGGAGTTCGTATTGGTTCGTCCTCAATATTATTTTTTTTATTTTCACTCCTCCTTCTTCCCGACATTGTTCAAAGATTCCAGGAGAACAACGAGCAAAATCATTTCTTGACGCTTTAAGTAACTGCGTCAAGCAGTTGTACACGGCTAAAAAAATGAACCTAAATTTTAAACCCGTAAAAAGTTTAATCAATTTTTCAAACTTTTTTGTACAATATTTCAAACCGTCCAAATACCTACAAAGATTTTCAATTTCTTTTGGTTTCGATTTAAAATCTAAATAAAAAAGCAATCTAAATTTTTTTTCGGTTTGTTTGAATGTAATTGAATTTTGCCCACAAAATCTTTATGTGCGTCATAGCTCAGCGGTTGTTGTTGTTGTTGTTGTTCCCAAGATCTTCATCAAGCTCTTCTAAGGGGAGTCCAAGGAAACGTGCAGTTTCAACAGGGTTTGTCCAGAGGGACAGAGGGGTTAGAAGAGTAGGTTCAGATGAAAGTGGAGGACTGTTCAGAACGGGGTTCACAGGTAGAGATCCGACAAAAGTGTCTACCGACTCGGTGTGGATGTCGGTTAGAGCCCGCTTATGATTCTGCAGATCAAACGGCAAGGTAGTATGATGCCGGATCTCACACAGAGGGAAATCTATGGATGGAACATCCATAATTATTGATATCACATTAAATAAAAATTGATATTTCTGTCCCATCAATGAATATGGATGTTTCATCAATGCTTTTTTGATAAATCACTATTGAAATGGTATCCATATAAACTATTGATAAATTCTAAATAGTTTAAAAAAACAAAATTTTATATAATTTGACATCTGGTTTCAGTGAGACTCGAACCATGATCCTCTGGCACGTTAGCCCAGTATTCTACCATTCGGCTACGGCATATTATACAATTTTTAGAAAAATGTTCAATCATAAGAAATTCAAAAAATTTTGAATTTAAAAAAACCGCTCCAACAAGTTGTAATATTGTTAGAAAATCCATAGTAAAAATTGTTGAACTATTATGATTATGCGTCCCAGAAAATTTACATTTCGTCCACATATATTAATACGCTGTCTCTACCATTATTACTATATAGTAAATATGGATATGGATATACCGACAATAGAAATTCATATCACGACCATAGATATTGACATGCCGTTCAAATATATTAGTATTCTATCCATAAATATAAAAAATAGTACATCATATCGAAATGGTTGACATGTCATTTTACTTTTTATTGGGAGCAAATAATATTTGATAACTCGCTCATTCTGAATGAATATTGCATCAAACTCGGCGCTATCAATAGTGATATTGTCACAACATTCAATGTATTCCTCTCAGTGCATCATAATGCTTACGGAGATGTCTCCTTATGACTCTCGGGGGCGGATCTATGTCCAAAAGATGACGGTTTGGATGTGCTGGCTTGTGGCAGTTCAGAAGGAATTGCCTGCTCAGCATTTCCGCATGCTCTATTACATTGAACCTTTTTGTTTTGAAAATAAAAACTTTTCGGTTTAAAATTAAAACTTTTTGGTTTGAAAATTAAAACTTTTCGGTCTAAAATTTAAAAGTTTGGGTTTGAAAATTCAAATTTATATTTGAAAGCTTATTCAAGATTGAATTTTGCCAACATTTATGTGTGCGGTGTAGCTCAGTGGTTGAGCAGACGGGCATGATGCGGGGAGTGTTGGTTCGAATCCAACGGACAAAAAAGTTATTTTATCTTTAAAATATGGCTAAAACATTTCTGGTTTATAATTGAAACCCGATTCATTTAGCAAATTTTATGAGAACTGGTCTAGATTGAATTTGAATCCAAATTTGGTTTGGTCATATATGTAGTCCAAAAAAGTTTAAAATTTAGGTTCAAATTTATAACCGTGAAGTAATAGGAAAAGAAAAGTTCACGAACTTTCAGGTGTCTGGCTGAAGTTTTTGTCATGGCATGATGTCTGGAAATGCCTGATTCTACTCAAGGGTAGTGCTCTACAAAAAATGGGAGAAAATCGGGTAGTTAAAAGCATAAATTAAAAAAAAAATTTAATTTCCATAGGAAAATCCGCGAGCTTGGGGTGTCTGGCTGGAGCCTAGTCACTGGTACGGGTCCAACAACACTTGATACCGACGCGGGGTGGTAATCTACGACAAATATGTGAAAATCATCCATTCTAAAATAAGTGAAGTTAGGGTTATTTTTTGGCGACTTGGACCCCCGATTTCTAGGCCCAGGTCATAGGTACAGCTTTGAAATATTCACAATCGTTCTAGATTCGGGGAGGACTATCCAGCAGTATTGGCCCTGGGATCCCGCTCTATTTTGAAGTTTTCTTTCTGACGACGAACCTAAGCTCTTTACCAAAATTTGGCACCCCTGCAGGTTAGGGGTTTAGAATATGCCCGAGGTAGGCAACCCGGTCGTAAGAGGCGACTAATATGCACATAGGTAATGACGTGCTATTCCTTTTAAAGTAAAAGTCCAGAGAAAAAAGTTATTTCTGGACTTTTACTTTTATCCGGACAAAAATAATCGGACAACCCGGACTTTTATTTTTCTCGCCAGCAATAAAAGTTATCTTTGTCCTTTTATTTTTTTAGGACAGAATAAAAGTCCTCTCAAACATCTTCCTCTTTCATATGATACCAAATTTATTTAATTTGGACGAGCGGTTCGGAAAATATTTGAGGGGATTTTTATTCTTAAAAAATAAAAGGACAAAGATAACTTTTATTGCTGGCGAGAAAAAATAAAAGTTCGGATTTTTAAGTTATTATCGGGATGACAAAAAACTTAATAACTTTCTTCAGGAACAATATCTAACCCCGGACTTTTTTGAGATCGAAAAAAAAATAACTTTTATTTAACGTTCCTGCTCCTTACCCATCTTCTCCTTTCTAACGGATGGAGGGATGACATGACCTAGAAGGTTCCACTGGTCATGCCAAATCGCTACCATGACAGTCGGGCAGTTTAATTTGACCGGTCTAAAATTGAATTTGTATCTCACAAAGCAAACATTCGAATTCTTCCTTGATGAATTCGGGTTCCAATTGTACAATAGAGTTTATCAAGTCAAAAGCGACACCAATTCTGTCTGGTGGAATTCTAAACATTTTCTGAATGGGGTTGAACGTTGACAAACTTCCTTATAACTTTTCTTGACTGAAACTTGTAAAAACTTGAAGGACTATTTTGAATTCCTTTCTATAAAATGGTCCAAATCGAAAATTGTAGCAGATTCCAAATTTTCGTCAATTTTTTTGGGCACACGTCGCGTTCTGTGATGCTTTGAAAAGTCGTTTCGAACCCCCTAGCTCTCTTCTAAATACGGACATGTCTTGATAAGTAGGTCCAAAAAAGTGTAAATTTACCACTTTGAGAAGATTTTTGTTTCAATTACACTTTATGTACAACAGCCATAAAATCCCATAGGGGTTCTCATCGGTTTCTAAAGATTTGGGTGTGCTGAATCCGAATCTGAAGTCAGATTTTTCAGGTCACACCTAGGTTTTCTCTCCAGAGGGTAGTTTGTTCAGCGATCGGTAGTACTAAACAATTTTTTTCTAATAATTTACGATACCCCAATTTTTCGCACTATGGTACATCTGTATTCCTCCAAATATAAAAACCAAAATTATATTATCGTTTCTTGACCCCAGAAAAATTGTTAAGTTATTAAAAACAAAGCTTTTTTGCAACTATCGATCTCTTTGGAGAGAAAATCTACAGTGACCCGAAAAATCTGTCTACAAATTAGGATTCAGTATACAGTTCTGGAGGTATGAAATCGTGCCTTGAAAAGGAATTGCTACACACGTTTTGTTAATAATTTCTTTTTATTTTTGCTTTTACGCAAATAGTCGAAAATACAGTGATTCTGTACATTATATCCTAGACGTTTGCAAGTTGGTGTAGTTATTTAAATTATGATTTAAAGTAACAACCTACTACAAAGTTTAATATAAAAAAATGTTAATGATTTTAAATCCACTGTCGAAGGACTACTGAGTACTGCTGATTTAAGGCGTTAAACGCTTGGGATCACGTGGGAACATTGAAGTCTTACGAATATTATCAAGACCCAGATAGAGCATGACAACGCGCTCCATACCAATGCCACCACCTGCGTGTGGTGGACAACCAAAACGAAACGATTCAATATACGCAGCGATCTTTGATATATCTGCAAAAAAAAGAAAAGCGAACGAGTTATTTTTATAATGCATATTGAACAAATTTGAAACTAACCAATGCCATGATGTTTTGCACGTTCAATCAAAAAGTCGGGATCGTGTATACGTTGCGCACCAGAAAGTATTTCCTCGCCGCGCATAAACATATCATACGAATTTGAGTAAATGGGATTATGCGGATCAGGCATCGTATAGAAAGGGCGTATGGCAAGTGGAAACTTATCCAAAATATAGTAATCAGTGTCATATTTAGCTTTTACCAGTCTACCCAATAGTTTTTCATTGGGTGTTGACAAGTCTTCTTCATCACCCGTCTCAACACCAGCTTCACGCAACATTTTTACACCCTCCGCAAATTCCAATATTAATGGTGGCTCCAGGAACTTAAACGGTTCCACTTTGAATTGTTGATTAACTGCTGCAATTTCACTACTGTAATTGTCGCGTAAACCTTTAAAAATCGATGTGAACGTATCCGCAATTGTATGCAACACTTCATGATAATGATATTTAAAAGCCATTTCCAAATCTAGACCAACAAACTCAGTTAAGTGACGATGAGTATTTGAATCTTCTGCGCGAAACACCGCACCAACGGTATAAACTTTATCGAAATCAGCGGCAATCGCCATTTGTTTGTATAACTGTGGTGATTGTGCCAAGTAAGCGGAATCTGTGAATTAAGAATAAAAATTTAAATTTTGACGTATTTACAAAACGTTTATTTAGCCCACCTTTGAAGTAACTGACGGTGAAAACGTTCGCACCACCTTCACTGGCGGCAGATATAATTTTTGGTGTATGTATTTCTGTGAAACCTTTAGCTGTTAAAATATCACGGAATAAACGACATACGCCAGCTTCTAGACGGAATATTGCCTGATTGGCTGGTGTGCGCAAATCCAATACGCGGTTGTCCAAACGTGTATCTTGATTAACGCGTATGTTAAGCCCATCTGGATCCTTCAATAAAAAGTAGATATAATTTGAGTAAAAGTTTTTACTGGGTGCCATGTTACAGATATGAATTTTGGTACTAGCAAATGGGTATATTGGTTCATTTCTAAACAAAACCCATTACTAATACGAATATCTCCTAAGTAGAAGAGAAGGCTCTCTGAGCATTTGAGATCTTTCTTTGCAATTTTGAAAGTAGTGACGGTGAGTAGCTTGAGGATATTGCAGATTTGTAGTTATTACAGTGTCAGATTACGCTCGGTGTAAAAACGTAGAAAAGGTCGTGGACAGCACTGCCATCATCATTCGTGGAGCGTGACTGTTACTATAAACATGGAGTCGTCGTCAGCGTAAGAGAATTCTTTAGGTGGTCCCCCGAGATGTAGAAATTAGTAATGTAGTGTGGCACTCCCTGTTTATTTCATCTGGATTTTTATGTTACATTACAAATGATATTAACATGGTTATTTTGTTTGTCCAGTCGACCCCTACGCTGAGATTGCAATGGCCTGAACGAAGAATGGCCAAAATCGCATAGGCGGTTAAAGGCTACTTTAAGTAAGTAAGTAAGAACCAAGAATGTAATTTCTTAAAGAGCCATAGAAATGCCCCTATAGCATCGCAACAGGACTCAATTGTTGAATATCTGGTAAAGGAATCAATAGTTTTCACAAAAGAACATAATTTGTATTAGAATGGTAAAGGTTCGTTCAGATGATCAATCACCGAGGAATAAGATTGATGTCCACTGGGACGGACGTGCTCAATTCAAATGCCAAAATACTCTCTAGTTCCAAGTATAATTAATGATTAAAAATTCCATACATACATCTGCATTATCAGGGCGGGATGCATCTTCAATTTGCAGTGGTAATTGCGGTTTGGCTTGTGACACAACAAACAGCTGCTCAATGCTTAATTCAATAGTCTGTTCAGTACAAGACTCGATTTTATTAGGCACTGGCACGACTTTAGCGTGTACATCAATTATGCTTTCTTTGCTGACGCTATTAAATCAAAGGAAAGGGAATAATCAGCTTAAACCGTTTTCCAAAGAGTTTTTATTCGATGAAACTTACTTGCCAGCAAATTTCACCATCTGCTTAGAAATACGTTCATTTACAGCCAAAATGCATTGTACTGTACTGCTTTGCTGACGTAACACCAAGAAACATTGCTTGCCTTTGCAGCGTGACGTATGCACACGACCACGCACCCATACGAGCTCATCCTTTTTAACTTGCTGGATTAATTCGTTAACGGCCACAAATTTACGTTCTTCAAATTTCTCTTTCGATTGTATTAGACCAGCGGCACCATAATGCCCTGCTGACACATCAACAGCATCAGCTTCCTCGCCGTTGTTTGCCACGTTTGCGGCTTTTTGTTTTGCTTTCTGCGAAGTAAGAATAGTTGTGATTAAATACTATTAAAGTGCCAAACGCTTTTGTGCAAGACGTACCTTGGCAGCTTTCAACGCTTCTTTCGCTTGCTTTTTTGCACCTTTCTTTGAGGTTGCTTCGCCTTCGACTGCAGCACCAGCAGCCGCTACATTTTCCTTATCAGCAACCATAGTCAGAGCTCTTCTTCAAGGTCTGCAAATGACAATTTAAAATAAAAAGAAATATTTGGTTATAAATATAAGGTGCATGCATGTGTGTACATGATTGTACATTTATTTGGGCATTTGCTTCTTTTAGCACCCAACTGCTAAAAAAAATAATTTAATTAATGGGAGAGTTCTCAAAAGACGCGTCTTGACCTCAGGATCACGAATGCGAAAGTGCCTTTTTGATATTTTTGCTTCTGTGAAGAGATATTTGCAATCAATGTTGCAAGTTTTCATGTGGTTATTGTAATTACATTAGGCTGTCACTAAAAATGTGCAAAAAAGTGTGCTGGGCAGAAATACTGGGGATGACGTAAATTAAAAAAGCGTCTCCGCATACGAGATCCTGAAGGGTCGAATACATAAAGCTTTGTTAACCTCGCCTGACATTTGCTACCTCAAAACTTTGCGTCCAACTTTAGAAGTATGCTACAATGAACGCCTTGACGCTTCTCTTTTATACATTTGTTTTCGTTATTTATTTCTTTGCATTCAGAGTGTTTTGGTTAATTTATTAATTTAATAGAGAAAAAATTAAATAATTATTATTTCCTCCAACTTTTTATTCATTAATTAAAGCAAAGTCATCAACATCTGATTGTCAAAGCAAGCAAAATTTGAGAGTTTGCCAAATTTTAACCTTGCTTCAACTTTCAGGTCTCCAATTTGCCATGCTTCGTTTAAATACGTATACTGAACTTTTATGTCAAAGTCAAAGTTTGAGGTAAAGTCAAAATAAAGCTTTATGTAACTGACCCTTAAGGCCAAATCCCATCTTTTGAGCTATCTCCCATAATTTAAGCTAATTTATTAGCAGTTGACCCCTAAAGGAAACAAATACCTACCTGTTTCATTTACGGGTCAACTGCTTATTAGCTAAAATTATGCGGGGAGGGCTCAAAAGACGGGTTTGGGCTCAGGATCACGAATCTAGAAGTTGACCCCTAAAGGAAACAAATTCCACAAATACGAAGGGTAGCCCTGCCCAAACGTGTACTAACAACAACATTATTTGTTATCGTAAGTTGGGCAGCCACCTCAATTGATTCGTTATCCATGCGGAGGCGGTGTTCGCACTGTTGCGTCATAATTAGAATTACCATGCGTATACTCAAAATTTAAACGCCTTCACACAATTACAGTGCATTGCCCTAAAATCTCCCCGAATTCCTTTTTGTTTATGCACCACCGTCAGAGAAACGATCATTCGCCAGCTTTTACAACACGAAATGAATCACATGGCAGTTGCCGACAAAGATTTTGCGGCGTTATCTATCTATTTCAATAGCACACTGAAGCTTTTTATAGTTTTTCTTAATAAAATAAAATTTATTTATTCCTTACCTTTTCAATTAAGTTATTTATAGCTTTATCCACTTTCTATGATAAAAATAACACAAATTGCAACAGTTTGCAACAAAATTTAATGTTTCCCTTCCACTTCGTTCCGCTAACTGACAACTGACATTGACGTGTCAGGGCAGTGTTGCAAACGCAAAGATGACTTATTTAAGGGCCTGTGTACACATCTCCAGTCAGATGTTGTGTTTCCTTTGCTCTCCAATTTTGTTTTACTTTATAAGAGCTGAAAAGACTGGGTTTGGCCGCAGGATCACGAATCGGTATTTGTTTCCTTTAGGGGTCAAATGCTAATAAATTAGCTAAAATTATGTGATATAGCCATAGTGTATCAATACAAGTGTGAACTGTAGCTTTGACACAAATGTCAAAACACACTTCCACGTCAAATCACAAATGTCAAAACACACATCCATGTCAAAAATCTGGGTTGCTATTGTTGTTTTCGTTGCGATCGGGTTGTGTGCAGCACCGAATATCAATGACACAGGGTTCTTGTTTGCCCAAAAGTGTTGCTGTGTTGCACAACTCTTTCACTCCAGTTTCTAGGGCAACTTTTAAGCGAATCTTTCAGTTTATACTTTATATCAAAGAAAAAAAAGACACAAAATAAAAAAACTTAAAACTAGTAAATTTTATTTATTTTACAGAAAAATTTTGAGGTAAGCATCTTCGAAATGAGAAATTAGACAGAAAAGAAGGCTTCAAACCCCAAAATTTGGTATTTGTTTCCTTTAGGGGTCAACTCCTAATAAATCAGCTAGAATTATGGAAGATAGCTAAAAATACGGGGTTTGGCCTCAGGATCACGAATCCGGAAGCGCTTTTTTAATATTTTGCTTCTCTGAAGAGAACCCGCCCCAATTTTTGTACCGGACCCGGGTCAATTTTCAGTTTTTTGACCATAACTTTCCACAGACACAAAAAAATTAAAAAGCGCTTCCGGATTCGTGATCCTCAGGCCAAAACCCGTATTTTGAGCTATCTTCCATAATTCTAGCTAATTTATTAGGAGTTGACCCCTAAAGGAAACAAATACCAAATTTTGGGGTTTGAAGCTAATTATTAGCAGTTCTTTGTTATTTGTTTAATAGAAAATAGTGAGCAGACTCGAAAGAGTTAAGCATTAAGCAGAATCAGCCCGTCAATACGTCATGTACGTGACGTGCGTCATGACAAAACGTACCTGCCGCACAGGGATGGCACATAGCGATTGACGTACGTCATGTTGAAGTACACACATATGTCAACATAGTAATTAGCGCAAAACGAAAATTATTAAAAAAAAACATAACAAATGCATAATTTCGGTTAAAAACATGGAAAATATTAAAAAAAATACTTTGGTTAAATTTGCTTTTTCACAATTTTCACAAACGCGTTGTCAAATTGGCGGTAAAATTGATTTTGACATTGGTCACGCAGCTGCCGTTCCGTCAAAATAGAAAATTGGCAAAGGATGCCGGATCCGTTGACTGATACTTTGTCAATCTAGCGTTTTACATGCAAAATACACACATCCTACTCGGGTGTCAGTTTCTTCCTTTTCCGGCAAGTACGTGACGCACTGATTCTGCCGAAAGCTTTATTCTAACTAATAATTTTGTATAATTCGCTGTCATTTATGTTAAAAAAATCAAATTTCTAAGTTTTAGCGAACTACTTTTTTATGCAACCTACTACTAATTTTTTATACCAAATCGAATGCTACTCGGCGCAAAATGATGCTCTTTTTCCAAAAAAACAACTCTGATGAACAGGTGTTAAACTCATTTTGGAATTTTGACGTCTGTGCAGAAGAGTTTACACTTGTATTGGTACACTATGGATATAGCTCAAAAGACGCGGTTCGGTCTCAGGATCACGAATCCGGAAGGGCTTTTTTTTTAATATTGTGCTTCTCTGAAGAGATATTTGCAATCAAAGTTTCAAGTTTTCATGTGGTTGTTGTAATTTTATTAGGCTGTCCCTAAAAACGTGCAAAAAAAGTCGCGCCGTGGCGGTAGCCACGGTTATGTCACACGTCCGGACTTGGAATGGCGTAGCCCAGGGTTATTTTTTATAAGCGCGGCCGAAGGCCGCCAACTCAGAAAGGTGTTTCGCACATAAATACCATGGATTCCGCCCCAATTTTGGCATCGGACCCGGGTAATTTTTCGGTTTTTTGACAATAAAGCGCTTTCGCATTCGTGATCCTGAGGCCAAACCCCGTCTTGTGAGCTATCTCCCATAATGTAAGGTAATTTATTAGCAGTTCACCCCTAAAGGAAACTAATACAAATTTTTTATATAATCTATTGCACCCAGAATGCATATGGTTTTTTATATTTTCATATGCAACGTGTAAAGTCCCAATTACATAAAACTTTTACAAATGCGCGCCTCGGCTTTGAGCATTTGCCAAAATCTCGCTTCGCTTTACGTTCCACAAACTTTGTATGAAAGTGGAACCTGCAAAGGTTTATGTAATTGGGGTTTAAGTGCTAAAAGTTCTCCATTTCGGGTGGAATCACAACTTATTTTTATCATAGTTATTCCGACCGGAGAAAACAATTCAACACAAAGAAGTGGCAAATTTGGTGAAAATTGCAATTGGCGCTTTTTTCCATACAAATCTCATTTTCCAAATTTGGGATTCCATCACATTTGACCTCATTTGCCGAACAATACAATCCACAGTTCCTTAAAATAGCAACCCTTTTTGGCAAATGCTCAAAGCAAAGGCGCGCACCTGTCAAAGTTTCACAAAGTTTTATGTAACTCGGGCTTTAATGGGTAATTAACGTGTGATGACTTTTGCACTATATAGGTACAGCTGTAAATAACAATTCCAACTAGCTTCTTTTTAAGAAAACGGGCCAACTCTACCAGGAAAAGACAGAAGCCTTCTTGACTCTTCTTTTATTATTACTCTACAGGTGTTTAAATCATCAAGGTAATCGATTATGATCGCGACGAATTTCAGAGCCGACATTGATTGGGAACGGTTTTCCCTGCTGTTTTGGAGTAAAACGGCTGGTTTTTGGAGATAATTTTATATGGCAAAAACTCCGGTTTTCAGCATGTTTTGCGTGAAAATGAGAAGGAGCTCCAAAACATGCCAGTGTGTACGCAGTATAATACAAACATATTTTTTCTATTAGAAATAATTAAATGTTTATTATTTAATAGAAAAGAGCAATTAGTGAAACCTACAACCAAATGTTCGTATAGGCGCTTATCTTAAATAAAATAGTGTTTAACCTTAAACTCTTACTAGGGATATAAGATATTGCTTTAGACAATTTAACAAGTGAGTTAACAAATTTCTTAAACTATAATTTATTTATGCTATATATAGTATTTGGCGCTTCCATGCCATAATTTTTTATTTCATATTGATTAATTTTTAATTGTTTTAATTTTTTTAACAATTACTTATTATGAAAGTTGTACATACGTTTAGAATTTATAAAATAGTGACTTTTCAATTCGATTTGATTGCTGCTATAAAGATATTTAGGAAATATTTGTGAAGTACACATCTAAGGATTTGTAAAAATTGGTTTCTTTCTCCGTTTTTTCACTGAATTAGTTACATAGGAACTGTGTTACCACATAGCTAATTACTCCAAAAATACGGCTGACTAATTTCAATTACTAAACCACCGTAATCATTCTATGGAACATATTCGTGTAAATATCGTTCAGACGTCTTTTATATCAGATATCAATAACTTCCTTAATTTTTCTCTCGAAATTTCTTGCACTGACTATCGGTTCGGTGGCCATTATGATCTTTTGTGTTGAAGATATGTTGCCTGAGCTGTTTGAAGTTATTATCTTCCCATAATAGTGGGCTCATCAGCCATTGCAACTTCATCATTTGGTGCTTTTGCTCCCTTCTTTTTGCCTGAGTACCATAAAAATAGAAGACCACAGACAACATTTACAATGAAAGTAAACCAAGCGAGGTATACGCCATAGCCATATCTAAAAAGTAAATTACAACATTAAATATTTAATTTTTTATGTAATTATTAATATTTATCTGGGTGGAAGAGTAATTTAGAACCGTACCTATTTGGGTAAAAAGAGATTCACTCCAATGCTCATATGAACATTTCAACCCATTTAAAGTTTTCAAGACAAACACAACACGGCTTGAGCCTAGACTAATCGCATTTTTAGCTGGGTGTCAATCACTTGGAAGAAGCCGTTGGCCGGGGCGTACATTTACAAATACTACAGATGCATAGACAACAATTTTACACAATACTGAAAGTCATACACGGAGAAAAAAAACACCGAATTAATGATATTTTGTTTACTTTCAAGCAAATTGAGGAGTGATTACACAAAAGGCCGTATTTCCACTTTCAAAGATTTTTTAGAAACTGTTACTGCTACTCCAAAATGGGATTTTTTTCCATGAGTAGTAGTAAAAAAGGAAGAGCGCTTTTTCACGGTGTGTCACTTCAATTTGAAAGTTTCAGGCAGGTTCTACAATTCACTTCCGAGTGAAATTTTATGTCGAAAAAATATGTTTGCGCTCAAATTTTTTATAACTTTCGTATATGGCGTTCACGTTGAGCTATAAACTCGAGTTAAAGGGGCATTTTTTGAGTTTCCTCATATTGTTGTTGTCAATAAACTCGAGTTTATTCAACGTGAATGCCTTGTTATACTTTTCCGATTTTTTTTTTAATTTTAATGTCACCGTGGAGGTTTCGCTCGGCCCTATCATTGATCTTTGACGTGTTTTGGCTTATGTCGAATTTCGGAATTATTTTTATACCACTAATCTTTACACCTCAGAAAATTATGAGAATTTAGCAAAAGAAAATTATACTTTTTGCCTAAGCAAAGAAGTTATAACCATGGTTTCCACTTTGAAAATTTGTTTCCTGCCAGAACCCAACTAAAAACCTAGCATCTCGTCTCTTCGTTGAATTCTTATTTCGGATTCAGCAGTAAATTTTCCTCAAGAATATGTATGTATTGCATTTTTGGCAAATTCAAACCAAAATCCGGCAATCACAAAAACATACCAATTTTTGAGGTAAGAATACTAGAAAAGGCTGGTCTGAGAAAACTATTTTCAGATAAGTGTTTTTTTTTGAGTTTTATACTAAAAAATTAGGTAAGGTCTGCAAAACTAAGCTAGAATTTACAGACCCCTAGAATTTAATATTAAGATCTGTAACTCCATTCTGTAAAATAAAATCGATATAATTTTCCCAATGGGGGGATGGGGGATTGATCCCCCTAATCCTTTCCCTATGAACGCCACTGCTGAGGGACAATTCCGGTTCGACGATAGTTCAAACACCAATTCGATTCTCGTTGTACTTCACGATTTTCAATCGAAGTGGAGTGAACAAAAAAACCAAATCGGCAATAACAAGAAAAATGTTTTTTATACTAACGTAAGTTTAGCACCATCAGGATAATGATAAAACAAATGTGTCCGAGTGTAATCTACAGATGAAACGAGCACTTGTATGACAACGACGGCAGTTGATGCTGACACCAAGTGTATGCCGCCTGCTAGACGCTTGAACATGTAACGTGGATTTTGGAAAGTGTAAAACGAGAAAACTGAGCCGAGGCACATAACAAATACGGTGATACAGGCAAAAGACGCCTCTGTACGTATGTAATCTGAAAAATAAAATAAAAAAGCTATTTGTTTTCTAGAGGACCGTCATATATAACATGATAAGCGTACCCATTAGTTCAAGATCGAAGCCAGGATCACTGCGAAGAGCATTCGAGTTTGGAAACATGTCGATATATTTGCAACGTTCTACGAATACAAAGGTATCCATTGTTAAGTTGTTAAGGTGAAAATTCGAGATTAGAAGCATGACATCCTTACCTGTTGGTTGATAAACATAACCATTCGCTTCACGACCTTTGTGTGGAGGTAGCGGCGGTACCAACTGCAATATTACCTGATGATCATTAAGCACAAACGCTGGTACGCCCAAATCACGTACATATGGCCAGAAGAGCTTCAGGACATATGGCCGCTCATTCCAACCTTCAAATATTGCCGATTGTGCTGCTTCTGGTATAACAAACCAATATGACGTCGAATTGACCATGACTTTCTGCAATGCAGATCCAAATGTTTTTCGCGCCTCGATATCACGTACTTCAAGTGGGTTAATTGCAATGGGTTTCGCTTGAGCGGGTACTGTTTCGGCACGTATTGCATTCGTATTTAGGACTAGTTCATGAAAGGCCTTCTTAAAGCTCTGAAATTCTTCCTCGTCATTACGAACCCAATGCGCAAACATGCGCCGTTTTGCGGTCTCTGTAAAGTTGCGCATGGGCACATCAATCATTTCTTCACTAAATTCACGTACGAAGTCCAAATTGGAGGCATTTACCTTAGCATCGATAAGTGTTGTCGGGTTAACATAAGCTATTGAGGTAAAATTACGTACTACATTGGCGGTGGGCAGCGCGTTGGGAGTGGTCGTGTAGCGACAGTACCGCCACAAGCCGGAGTGTGAGTACATAAAAAATCGACGCGTTTCCGGTATGAAGATGCCTGGAATTAGAAGAAGTGCAGACAAAAAAGAAACATGAGTATGAGGAGCGTTTTATGTCGGCTGGCAGGAACTATGTACTTAAATTGCACAGTTGCGGGAGAAGTAAACGGCAAAATAAACGACCATAATATAGAATCTTATAACTTTAAACGAGCTTGACCGCTTTGGATGAAATTTTGAATATAGATTGTATGGCTGATTCTAAAGCTACATTTACACTTCACCAAATGCGTCACTTTTGGACAAGTTTTTTCGACTCCGTTCATCCGCAGATTGAATTTGATCACCAAATTAGGTCAAATTAAATTAAATTCGTCTAATTTGGCAAACAAATTCATTCTGCGGACAAACATTCTCGAAGTAACTTCGCCAAAAGCGACGCATTTGGTGCAGTGTAGATGTATCATAAGACTATCCACTTGGGGCTGCCACCTGGGGCGGTTTACAGGGTTGCCACCTATCTCAATTTTGTTTTAATTTTGTAGCAAAATATGCCAATATGGGTATCAAATGAGATGTATTTTCGCCTAGGACTGCACCCTTACCGCGGTATATCCGGACTATTTCGGGAACCGCTTGACTGATTTGGAAGTATGATTGATTCTAAAGGCCGGTTCACCAACGCGAGTTTTGACTTAAGTTAGCCCAGATTTGGGTTTCACCAAATGAGCGACTTGAATAATTTTGCACACAACAACCCAGTCAGTTGTTTGGTACATGGTCGCATTTTTTCTTACGTTTTCAAGCAATCCAAAATGCGGTCTTTTGAAAGGAAGTCCTATCTTTACAAATGTTAGAAAGAGACACATGAACAAAAGCTGACTGATTCTAATGCTTTTGTTTTTGACGTCTATGCTTTGCTACCACAATTAGTCAGCTGCGAGCTAGGATAATTTGAGACTTGGCTAAGTTGCATGGTGAAACTGAAAAAGTAAAAAAATCGGCTTAACTAAGTTGACACCGGTTGGTGGAACCGGCTCTGTTGTTGTTGTTGTTGTAGCGAGTTGTACCGCTGCCTAAATGTCAGACAGGGTCACCTCGAGTGTATTGCTCGAGACCGGCCCTAAGACTATCCACTTGGGGGTGTACAGGGTTGCCACCTATATAAATTTTTTTTAAATTATGGAGTTAGATATGCCAATATGGGTATCAAATGAAAGGTATTTTCAAATAAGGTAGCCGCCCACCCTGGGTAACCCTTACCGTATTGTATTGTATATATTTGGGATCACATTTGGATCATTTAGGGGTCACTTTGAAATAATTTGGGGCTATTTTGAGATCATTTTGGGTTCATTTTTGGATAATTTTGGGGTAATTTTCGGATAATTTTGGGATAATTTTTGGATAATTTTGGGATAATTTTGGGATTAATTTGGGAACATATTTGGATAATTTTGGGATAATTTTAGGGTACATTTAAGGGTGTTTTTGGCATCATTTGGGAATAATTTTTGGATCATTTTGGGATCGTTTTAGGGCCATTTTGGGGTCATTTTCGAATCAGTTTTGGGTCGTTTTGGGTTCAATTTCGTATAATTTTGGGAACATTTAAGAGTATTTTTGGGATTATTTTAAGAGTACTTTTGGATTATTTATGGGTAGTTTTGGTTTCATTTTGGGTAAGTAAAGTTAGCGCTAAATTGATAGCACCGAGCAAGCTCGGTCACCCACGTACTAAAATTAAATAAAATGCAATACAATAAAATATTTTAATTCAATTTATATCAATAAAAAAAGTTAACACAAAATAAAATAAAGGAAATTGAATTAAATTTAATAATAAATAAATTAAACTAAATTATTTTATTTCACTTTTACCTGTTCTTTTTATATACAAGTATTAAAAGAACTGGTAAATGTTACTCATACGCCATGTAGGACCTATAAAAAGTGCTCTATAATTGCAAAGTTTCAAGATGTATCTACACAATAATTTTTACTAGAAAACGCAATATGCTATAATACTTTTGAAATTCCAATGTCCTTTTCTCGTGAATACGTTTTTTCAATATCCTTGCAAAGAATCCTTTAATCCTTTTAAAAATTTAAAGGTGATTTGTTCCACAGTCCTTTAAATATGGGGCAAATACTAAGATTATGTAATTTTGAAGACTTATTGGGCTTTTTTGCCAACTTACGGCGGATTTCTCAACTGGCCGTCAACTTAAATCTCACTTTAAATTTTATCGGGCAGTTCATCCTCCTGTTAAATAAAGGGCAAATGAACTGGCTGTTAAACTGAGAGTGAACTTTGACGTTAACAGGCAGTCGAGAAATCCGCCCTTAGTGTAAGCTGCTAGCAAGAACTTTAACTCAAAATCGGTACGGGTTACCGTTATCCTAGAACAATAAAACATCGCACACATGTTATTTAGGTTAAAACGCATCAATATAGAGGTTTGCATATCAAATTTCGAACCTTCAGTTTTTTCCATAAATTTTTGTGACAGTCTAATATCCATACATGATATATGTACATTAGACCGGACCAAAAATTAAAAATTGTTTTCAATCGGGTTAAAATATTTGTTCTGTTTGACTGTTTGAGCAACGTCAAATTCAATCACACTTTGTTCAATACATTTTTCTACTGTTCCTGTTCCTCGATTTTTTTAATGTTCTGTTTTAGTGCTACAGCAGTTGTATCTATTTAGCGCTCGTAAATTAAATAAGGCATTAAAATCCAAAAAACCATTAAAATATTTGATATGCTTAGCAACATTATTTCCCAAAGGCGCTGAAAGGTTTGCTCTAGGTTTAGTTATTGTTTGTCGGCATCGTGTATTAAAAAATCACAGCAAAACATTAAAGGTGCTTTAACGGATGTATAGAAATTGCTGCCATAAAACAATATTGCAATAAACATCTGTCAAAATAGACTATTAAAGCTTTGTTGAACAAATAAAGCGGATCATAAAATTTTAATTCAGGGCACTTCCTTCTTGTTAGCACATTTGGCAAGGGAATAAGGAAAATTTAAAAAGGGAACAAATTAAATTGTGTAGAAATAAGTAGCTACACAACGGCCTTAAGCGACAATCAGCTGTTCCAACCAAACTTATGGAAATCAATGTAATCGATTATACTTGCCATAACATAACGCTAACGCGTTTACATTCACTTCCAAAGGGTGGTTGAAACAGCTGATTCGCGTTATGGATATGGCATTAGCGATAACGAAGTATAATTAAGCCTTTAGAGTATTATAATATTAGTGGTTTTTGAAAACTACACACAAATATTTGAAAAATGCAGCTACAATATTTTATTCAAAATTTTTTTGTAATTTTAATCACCTTTTCCACCCGTTATTATTATCCAATGATCCGTCGAAACCGCTACAATCCACATGATTAGTGATATAACCATCAGCATGCTACAGCCGAGTAGTACACGCCGTTGGAACATATACGCAGCCATAAGAGGCTTACGCTCCTCTTCTCGGCCCAGTGTTGAGGTAGAGACATCATCACGCATCATTTTGTTGGTGTGTCCTAATCAGGTGATGTGATATTTAATTTTGTCTTTTAAGATTTTGTAGAGTTCATGAGCATCGATGTCGTCCGAGTGGAACACTGCAAGGAATTGAATAAGTGCATATTTAAGGAACTGAAACAAGTTTTTATTAAATATACTGAGTCACAGAACATAAGATAAAAAACAATAATTTTATTTCTTTTAACTTCAATAAAAAAATTGAAATGAAAAAAAAAATTTAAATAAATAAATAAATTAAATGAAAAAAAAAAAAATATATAAAATAAAACAAAATGAAATGAAATAGAACAAAAATTAAATAAAAAACAAGTAAGGAAGTGTAAGTTCGGGTAAACCGAACATTAAATACCCAGCGGGGGTGTAATGGGGTGTGGTTGCTGTGTGCATGGTACATGGTTTAAGGGCTCACCGAGGTCTTTTCGTAGCGTCTGTTCACTATGAGGTGCGGCTGTAAGCGGGCGTCTGTCTTGTAGCAAGCGGCTAGCTATATAAATGTGTACATCTTTTCCAAAAACCCCGAAACGGGTTGTGCGCTGGGTTTGGGACCCGCCACATGAAAAACCAACTCCAATGAAAACGAACTAAAAGCCTCGCATGAGAACCCTCGCTGCGATCCGCATCAAGGCGAGGTTTTTCAACATAACTTTTATCTGCGCCTATGCGCCTACTGAGAAGACGGACGACGTAGAGAAGGACTCCTTCTACGATAAACTTGAACAGATTTATGATCACTGCCTCCAACATGATATCAAAAATCGTGCTCGGCGACTTTAATGGCAAGGTGGGCAAGGAAGGAGTCTTTGGTCCTACAGTTGGAAAATTTAGTCTCCACGCTATAACATAACCCAACGGAACTAGGTTGATTGACTTCGCCTCTATTCCCGTATAAATGAATACACCAAGCCACATGGCTGTCTCCTGATCAAAGAGCAAGAAACCAGATTGAGCATGTCATGATCGACGGCAGACATAGCTCCACCGTACTAGACTCGCGTACCCTGCGTGGTCCCAATATCGACTCGGACCATTATCTTGTCGCAGCCAAGATACGCACACGCCTCTGTGCAGCGAAGAATCTGCGCACAGTAACGGAAGGAAAGTTTGACGTCGAGAAGCTGCGCATGACACAGACAGCTGATAATTTCTCCACTCGATTTTCACACCTGCTATCGGAGAGCAATCCTCGACCTAACGATGTAACCGAGCAAAGGGTTCCAGCGAGCCCGCAAGAGCAACAGGCGCAACCCGCAGTGTATGGCAACGCTATCGTGAGGCAAAGAAGGAAAAGAGACGCATTTTCGGAAAAAAGAAAGGCGTGAGTGTGAGGAGCTTGAGATGCTGGCTGACAGGAATGATGCACGAAAATTCTATGAAAAGATCCGGCGGATGACGGAAGGTTTTAAGATCGGCGCAAGTTCCTGTAAGGACAATAATGGCGACCTGGTAACCGACGTACATAGTGTACTTAAATTATGAAGGGAGCACTTCTCCTCTGCTCTGCTCTGCCCTCTCTTTCGCTAACCGAAACAACTTCCGCCGGGGCTGAGTTGTATTTTCATGTCGATCGGAGCGACGCTCACGGTTGAGTTGCTATCAGCTAGAGACGGGGCTGGACGGTTTGGAACTTATGTTTGATATATTCTGTTCCAAAAATGAAGCCCGCGCTGGAGTCCAAAAAATCGGATTTATAATCCGTTTTTGCTAGGAACTTAACGTAATAAAATCTAGTAAAACAATGCTCACTGCCAGTCCCTGAATTGCTTATTTGGAGCAGTAATAAAAAATAATTGGTTTTAAAGTACACCATTTCCCCAAATAAAATTTTTTATTTCAAACTATTCCCTTTGTCAAAGCAAATTAGTTGCACTACTGTCACTTGAACACATCATCATCATCATTTATTGGCGCTTAACCGCCTAAGCGATTTTGGCCGAACACATAATAAACGGTAAATTGTGCCACACTGCCAAGCATGTGTGCGTGGGCGAGTCAAGGTGTGTGTTCAAAAATGTGCCGAATGTGCCAAGAGCTTACGGGTTTTTTTTTTAAAATATATCTGTGGTAATAAGCAATAACAGCCTAAGTCGACTTAAGAAATTAGACCAGTTGAAATTTTTGCTGGTGATTTTGAATAGCAACATCGAGACATTTTTCAAGACTTTCATTGGTCGTTTTTACTTTCTTTGCAAACAATCAAATCCAATACGTTTGTCTTGGTTTTGTTAGAAAAATTCGCCAGCAAAAATTTCTTCTGGTCTAATTTCTTAAGTCGACTTAGGCTGTTATTGCTTATGACCACAGATATAAGTGGTTTTCGAAATGGCCAAAACATCAGGTCAACGAAAGATTTTTTTGTAATGCGCATACTTCTGTAAATTTGTATATGATTTGTCAAAACTACTTCTGACTTAATTATTGACTAATTTATTAAAATTATTGCCTGCTTGTCATCCATCGATTTTTGTTGTTTTTACATTGTGTTAAGAGGCATGTCTCTCTGTATTTATGTATATGGTGAGGTATGTGTACGTCGCATCTAAGTAAACAAATTTTTGAAAAGTGAAAATATATACGAAAATGAAATACTTTTAGATCAAAAGAGAGGCAAAAGTGAGAGATTGGGTAAGTAAATTTGGTAAGTAAATTCCTAAAAGCACTGAGACACATTGTACATAGATCACTCAACGTAGGAAAAAGATTACTTTCGAAAAAAATAGTCAGGGGCGAAACCACTTACAGTTTTGAAATGCACAACAGTGCCTTAAATGATTTTAACTTGGAGTATGTATATTTGCCAGAGTCGTTTTTGAGAACACCGGAAAATAAGCTTATTTTTCATACGGTGCCGCAAAACCAAATTTCTTTCCACATTGTTGGCTGGGATGTTTATATTAGTTTTACCTAGACATATTTGCAAAGAGTCATACGGCGTATGTACCTACCACAACCTCCAAAATCGAGATTTCGTTACCCTGACTCGGTTTTAATATATTTACGTTAAAATTCCGCCGTTTTTATGGAATACCACGTATTTTTCAAAAAGTTACGCCGTTCTGATTTTTGCAAATACTCGGTACTTATTGCACGCCGAGCGACGACATAGTTGTGATTAAAATAGTGTTTCACCCTTCAATGGTCTTTTGGCTCTCGATCTGGCCCCCACATTTGTAAGAGGTTGGCGTCGTTGCTTTAGACATTCAATTAAAAAGTACTTTTACGATTGTTATTGCCTCAGATATGCTAAAATATAAAACACAAACATACCCTTGAGGAAAATTAAATTGAGGAAAAAAGTCTTTAAATTAAGGAAGTCATTTCCTTGGAGCCAAAAAGGGAAATTTTTCCCTGAAATAAGGAAACTATTTTTTTAAGTGTATGTGTTGAAATCAAGGTATGAAACAGGATAAAATAACGTTCCGGTTTCGGTTACGGTTTCGTTCTTCAACTTTTATTTCGGTTTCGGTTACGGTTTCGTTCCGGTTTCGGTTTCCAAATAAAAAAACGAGTACAACATAATACTACAAAACTCAAGTATGCAGCTCAAAATAGGTCTGAATTTTTATACCTTTTTTCCTGCGGCCATGATGGATTTTTCTCCAATATAATCTCTCTCTCAATCATTATTAAGCCAATAAAATCCAAACAACCGTTTTTAATTTTTGTCTGCCTTTCTGTCTGTATGCTTATGGTAGTATCACTCGAATGCTGTTAAATGGAATTAAAAATTTAAGATATCCCTTATTTCGATAACTCGAAAGGTTTCAGAGCAATTGACCATTATGTGGACCAGGAGTGACCAAAAACGTTTAAGTACAATCAAAAAACAACTTTACCTTTTCTATTAGAAAAATATTAGATGAAAACTAGAATAAAAAAATCATCAAAAACAAAAATATGAGTTGTGTTTTCTTAGACAAGTCACTAAACATTTTTTTCGGATCTCCTAAATTTTTTTCGATAGCTTGTTTCAACTATACTCAAATTTCCTTTTTCAGAATTTTGATACCGAGGTCAAAAACGTGTATTTTATAATCTCGCTCGATAATCTTACATTGAATACCTTTTTGTAAAAAAATATGTGCTCAGTAAGGCCCGGTTTTTCAGTGCAAGTTTAAACCTCAGACAAAATTGAGTTTAACTCATACAAATTGGACGTTTAAACTAAAATTAAACTCGCACTGAAGTTTAAACTTGCACTGAAAAACCGGGCGTAAAAGATGTAAGTATGTAAGTCATTAAGAAATTCAAAACCGTTTGGAACCGGTTCCGGCTTTTGAAGCCGTTTCGTTTTCGTTCCTTCTCAGATCAAAATAATGGTTACGGTTTCGGTTTTGAAAAATGAAACGGTTTTAATCGGTTACGGTTACGGTTTCAGTCCTTGGTTAATATATTGGATATTCTGTATCTTTTATTTCGAGATTTTTCCTACAGGATACGAGGTAGCTATTCTAATATGACTAAGTATAACCGTATACACATGTATATTGTGGTTTGTTTTGATTTGTTTGGGGGCACTTGATGATTTTTACTGCTCTGCCACTTGTCGAGAATTGTTTCGCCTCTGTTAATGTTTTCTCATCAAGTGTTGTGGTTTTGTATGCGTTGTGTGATTTTATTTTTCTAAATTTCTTTAAAATTTTTGTTCGTTCGTTTATTTTAATTATTTGTTTTTGTTATTTTTAATACGAAAACCTGCTGATTATTTTATTGCTATTCATTTTACATGCTGCGAGAAAACAAAAACAAAAAAGTCATAGTTGTGATGATTAACAAAATAGCGTATAATAAATTATGAGCAAAAAAACTATGTAAGAAATGTTGCACACATGTGAAGTAAATTTAATCCGACCAATTAAAAATAAAGAATTATTAATATTGCTCCTTTTCATACTTCCAATGTTTATAAGATAATAGTGTGATACATTTTGTTACTACAGTAAACTCTCGAAAAAGTTGACATAGCTGGTTTGAAATAAGGGGCATTCTATTGTGACATTTGGCCCCAGAGTTTAGTCAACTTTGACTTAAAAAATTTAATTGTGAAGTTCGGTGTCCCAGGAGTCACACTCACTTACTGAGTAGTTATAAAGCTATTTGTTGTTATTTCGCCAATTCTTTTAATGCATTTATTGTATTGGATATTTTTCCATGTCGATAAATATATTTCATAGAAATTGAAGGCCCGATGTCAGTTTATTAAGTCAAAGTTGACTAAGCTCTCGTGTCAAATGTCCCAGCAGTCACGATGGAATGTCCCACATACATTTTTGAACTTTTTGTTATGCAATTATTTTAATTTTCCCTGCTTTACTTGAAGTACTTGCGAAATTTTTTGTACTAATAAAAATATAGCTGATACAGCAATTCTCATATGATCAAACTTTTTCACAAAGTAGTTATGTATGTAGGTGTGAAGTAAAAACCAAAATTTTTTTTCTAGAAATATATTAACAGATTTGAAATAGGAAACAACAGGTGGAGGATGACTTGAACTCCCTTGGGGTTTCCAATTGGCGTCAGTTATCGCTAAAAAGGAATGACTGGCGTGCTTTGATACGAAACGGCCAAAATCGCCTAGGCGGTTAAGCATCATTATGACGCAAGCCAAGATTAGATTAGATTAGATTTGGAAAATATACATTAGGTAACTGAATAAATAGGAATAATTAGTCACATTTTAAATTCAAGTAATTTTCCGGCTCCCTGAAATAACTCCCACGAAATAAGTCCCACTTTTAAAAACGAAATAAGTCCCACCAAAAATTGCTATTTTGAAAGTGGGAGTTATTTCGTTTTTAAAAGTGGGACTTATTTCGTCAATTGGTGGGACTTATTTCGTTACGCGTTTTTATTTTAAGTGGGACTTATTTCGTTTTGAATGGGAATAAATTCGTTTTGTAAAGTGGGAGCTATTTCATACCCCTCAATTTATATTTTGGGTGCGATTTATTTCGTTTTAAGTGGGACTTATTTCATTTTCATAATTTTGCATTTTAAGTGAATGCTTAATAATTTTTGCCGTTATTTGTTGCTCTTCACGTTGTTTCTCATTGAATTTCATAATGTTCTTTTTGTTGCTTTTTAAAAAAAATTTATTGTATTGTAGAATATGCTTTACAAAAAGTTCCGTTATTTCTTGCTCTTTACGAAATGAATGGTATTCCCTTTTACAGAATATTTACAAAAAGATGTTATGATTTCATTATTACAGATCGGTCCACATAACTTTTCAGTTTTTGATTCTGAAATCCGCACTACGCACTGATCAAACCAGTAAAATAGTATGTCCATACTGTCGTGCAGAAGTTCATGAAACCCTTCAAATATTTATCTGATAAATAAATGATTTTTTTATGGAGGAGTGCGATAGAGCCATGAATTATAAGGCCATTATGGCTTTATTTTTCTTTTTTTTCTTATGCAAAAAGTTATATATTGGCCTTTTCGTAAAAGGGACAACCATAATTTTTTGTCCTTATCTCTCATGGCTCTCCTTTTTTTGTTATAAACTACTTTATACTTACTATAATAAAAAAACTGTGAAAAAAGTGGGACTTATTTCGTTTATGAAAGTGGGACTTATTTCGTTTATGAAAGTGGGACTTATTTCATTTAAGAAATATATTATTCAACGGGGAGTTATTTCATTTTGAGTGGGAGTTATTTCATTTCAAGTAAATTTTTAAATCATTTCATTTTGGTGGGACTTATTTCGTTTTCAAAAGTGGGACTTATTTCGTGGGAGTTATTTCATTTTTTTAAGCAATTTTTGGTGGGACTTATTTCGTTTTTAAAAGTGGGACTTATTTCGTGGGATTTATTTCAGGGAGCCAATTTTCCTCTTTGGCTGGAATGTCCCAGAATCTACCGTTTTATATAGACACCTGCGTGAAACTTCTCCACATTTCAAAAACAACAACTCCCTATCTCAGAATTTGTTTTAAGAAAGCCCTAACTCAAAATATCTTTCAAAAATGTCCTTTTTCAGAATTATGTCCAGGAATCACCCTATTTTAGAAATAGTTTCGAAAATGGGAAAATTTCTCTTGACTTTGAAATTTAAATTTTCTCGAAACTTTAATTTTCTGACATAAAAGCTTTATCCATGCATGTTTTCAAATTTTGGGATATATGTACATATGTATATATTTTACCTTTTTTTGTTGATTTTCAACTTCATTAATTATTTTTAGTCAAATTGCTTTTCATCAACAACAAAATTAAACCAAAAAGTAATTTTTCAAAATCCCACCCACCAGAAGCTAATGTCGCTAGTCTCGCTTGCCTTCAATGTTTTTGAGTAGGGAACGATTGATAAGTCTTGACATATTTAGCATGTGTATGTACTACTTTTGGATATTAGGGTGTGCCATCGAACTATTTTTAAATAGTCAGAACGAAACAGAAAACGTCTTGACTAGATGTGAACTCTAGAAGTCTTGAGATATTTGATCCATCTTTACCTAGTGATTTTTGATATTTATTTTCAATTCTGTAACTTTATAATGATGATTTATAACGACTTTTGTGTCGTGAACATCGATTTTGACAAATTTTGTACAGAAAATTGTGCAAAAAAATGTTTTAACGACACTAGTTTCAACACACGAAAAGGAAGATTAAATTTAGCGTAAAACTCGATTTTTTTATTTCTTCCAGTTTACGAGATATTTTCAAAAATCGAAAATCCGCTTATTTTCGCAATAGCAGCCGCGGGACACACCCCCTGTCCCGAAAACTCTGCTTAATCTCACGGTTGAGCCCTCTATCGAATGCAAAAAAAAACTGCTGCCTACATTCATATATACATAGGAAGGGGCGCAAAAACAGCTAAGTATCTCTAAGAGTTAAGTTACAGCGCTAGTTTTTTGCAAGGCTTATTTTCTCATCAATTACTAACTTTTTGGGTAAGACCTAGTCGACATTTTTTTAACCACCCTAATATACACATAAAATTTACCACCCTAATATACGCATAAATATTACGAATAAAGTTGATTTCATTTCTAAAATCGATGTGTATGAGTTTGTTGCCCCGCATGTCGGTTCATTTTGTTGTTTAGAAAGTTTATCTAAAGAGTAAAAGCCGAATTTCTCAAGCCGGATTTAGGAAAAGCCAAATTAAAACAAAAAACGGGATTTACCTATGCAGGATTTTTAAAATCCTGGATCCGCCCTTGTCTGCAATCTTTCCTGAACTCAACCCCACTAATAAAACGATGTTTTCGTTTCTTTTTTGTTCAACTCGCAACAAAAGCTGCTCTGAAACCGGATATCTATTACATTTTCTTATGAAAATAAAACCTTCACTTTTATAGCACATTTATAGCGCACCAAATTTGGCGAATTTGGAGAAAAATTGCAAATTTGGCGCTGTTTTTCATACAAATCTCATTTTCCTTATTTAGAATTCCATCACATTTGACCTCATTTGCCGAACAATACAATCAATCCACAGTTCCTCAAAAGAGCAACCCTGTGTTCCACATTTAGAATTGCCCAGCAAGAACCTTAATAGGCAATTGACGTGTGATAACTTTTGCACTATGCTCAGCTGTAAATAACAATTTCAACTACTTTTTTTTTTAAGAAAATGGGCAAATTCTACCAGGAAAAGACAGAAGCCTTATTGACTCTTCTTTTTTTATTACTCTATAGGTGTTCAAAACATCCATCATCATTTTCTTTCAGTGGCTTTTTGTCCTGGTTGAAGATTCTTGCAGGAAAGGTGAAGCCAAATGCAAATTTGCCAGTGTAAACGGTGTCGAACTGGCTCATTTGAATTCGTCAAATTCGGTGCAGTGTAAATGTACTATTAGAGGAGAGTGTAAGTGTGGTAATTTTTTTATCGTTATTAGGTTAGCAATATTTTTTGTTCCCTCTAGTGCTATGCACCCTAATATATACATTTATTTATAAATAAATAGGTTCATTTGTGTCTTTTTCAACATATTAATGGCAATCTATAATCCTCAGAGGCCCATTGCTTAAAACTGTCTATTTTTTGTTCATGATTTCAAAAATCTGTTACCTTTTGCCAATTGTTAATATGCATGAAAGAATTCCATTCTTGTTGACAAATAAAAGTATTTGAGAAAAATTTTGTTTCCCATTATTTATGCGTGACTTTGACAACCTCCTAGGTGCGAGAGAAAAGCAAATGACAAAAACAAAGAAACGGAACAAATTATGTTGGCGATCAATTCGCAGGTTAAAGCCCTCGGTTCATGAAAGACGAATACATAGCAGAGGGAAAAATTCTGGCATCTTTTGAAGAATAATCAAAATTGGGAAGATAACATGACAAATTGAAGGATCTTGAACTCAGATGACTTTGCATACAATGCAGCATTTATTCAAATAATTTGATTAACATGTTAATAGATAACAACTTTACATATATCTGCAAATTTCCACTTTCTTAAGTAAAAAATGTCCCAAATAGTTGTTGCCAAAATAAATATCAATTAATCTATCAAAAATTTAGTTAATTGTCGCAAATATTCTCATTTGTATTCTAAGAACGTTATAACAGACAGTACTTTTGTGTTGTAAATATATTGTCTACTGCGCATTACACTGAATTTATTTAGTTTTTATTCTTATTTAAATAATTCAAAAATGCTTCAAAATTTCTGCATTGTGTGGTTATGGAATTTTTGTAAAATAAAATGTGAAATTTGTGTGACATTTATTTGTTGTTTATAATTGCCTAGTTTGTGTTGTAAATAGAAAAAATGCACATAATAAACATATACTACTGCATACTAGTGTGATTCAAATAATATTTTTTTTTGGGCCTTACCTCCTAAAAAGTTACAATTGAAGCATCATCGGGAATAACCTTCTAATTGGCAAAATCATTCTATGAAAAAGTTCTTTGGAGAGGTTTTAATAAGCAATTCTTAAATCCATCTCCTTTTTCTTTGGAAACATGAACTTATTTGGTTCAGTGCAGTGGAGCAAAAAACGCTAAAGTCATAGGCGCATATACATAGTCGAAATAAAGTAGGCACTAAAGTTAGCGTCAGCTTTTTGACACCATTTCTAACGACCTATCTGTCAAAAAATGTGACGCTAGCTTAAGTACCTACTTTCATTCGACTGTGACAAGACTCAATGATTATACCTACTAAGTACAGACGGAAAATTTAATCGAGTAAATTTCGCTTATAATTTAGGAATCGACAGCTCTATTAAGCTGAGACAAATAATGTTTGACAGCTGATTTCGCTGGTTTGAATAACTTCAATTACAGCTTTTATTCAATACACGGGCTATGTGGGTTTCAAAGCTTCGAGAGTTCCGGGGACATTTCCGCATAACGGACATTTTTTATTATTCTTTTTTTTTTTTTATTTGACACTTCATTTTCTTGCTCATAATAGCCAATTATGTGTCTGTCTGTACAATACCTAGTATTAATTTTCAGTTTGCAGGCAATGACATTTTAAAAGCCGTCATTATTTTATATTGTTGGGTTTTCTTTGCAAAGAAAATGCAATGAATATCTTTCGTAATGAACCTTTAGGCTCACTTGCACAACGCAAATGTATATTTTTAGCTCAGATTGAACGTCAAATGAGGGGTTAACCCCATACGTTTTTGACAATTTTTCAAATCAACTCTGAGTTAAAAGAATAACTCGGCGTTGTACAAGTGGGCCTTAAGCTACGTTTACACTGCACCAAATGCGTCACTTTTGGCCAAGTTTTTTCGAGACCGTTCATCCGCAGATTGAATTTGATCACCAAATTAAGTCAAATTAAATTAAATTCATCTAATTTGGCAAACAAATTCATTCTGCGGACAAACATTCTCGAAATAACTTCGCCAAATGCGATGCATTTAATGCAGTGTAAATGTAACATTAGTCGTTGAAAACCCATAAGCCCAAAATAATTATTTTAAGGGCGAAACTTTAAAAAAGTTACTCATACGCCCCGTCACACTGAAATCGCATGTTTATGAGAGACTCAAACGACATGTAAACCAAGTAACGCACATAAAAAGGTACTCGTACGCGTTTATGCTTTTCATTTATGTTGTTGTGTAGCAAGTAAGTAAGCATGCTATTGCTCTTTTATAAACAGCTTTATAGTTTTTCAATCGCACTCATTTTGCACTTTCTTATTTATTTAGTGGTTTTGGTTTTATTTACGTTTGCGAATTTTATCTGTCTTTTGTCTTATTTGGGTTTCCGTCTGTATTGTAACATTGATCGTGAATTGTTTTAACGACTACGTACATGATTACTTAGATACAACTAAAATAAATTATGCAACTGCCTATCAACAAGGCAATATTTTAATACAATTTGAGCAAATTAAAAATAAATTATTTAAATCTAGTATGCTCAATTATACACACATTTTTTCAGTAGCTGACAAAACTTTTACCTGTGGTGTTTAATATGCGAACGAGTTGGTTTAATTATATTTCAGCTAAAGGTAAATTGTGGTAAGTTGAGTGTAATTCTTCTTTGAAACTACAATTCTTATACTATTAAATTTTAGAAATACTTTTTTATTAGGGAATATGAAAGTCAAATGCTCTTTTTCATATTTGCTTCAAATATTTTTATTACTTTTTGTTGTACTTTTTTTTTTGCAAACTTGTTATCCCAAGCACACTTTCTCATGGCCACATTATTTTCTCAATCACTTTCATATAAATATTTTTGCAAATATATACATATATTTAGCACATCACAGTAAAATTCCTTATTTAAGAATTTCTTTTATGATTTCATTACAAACACTTTAAGAAACCTTTGAGTTGATTCGGAAATAACACTTTCCAGGTATGAGGGCTATAGCAAGCAACCCGCTCGCTTGTTACGACAACAACAGTTCGTCCGATCGGTCAATCAGTTACTCGCACACTGATGGGACCGTATTCCTGATGACTGACGAGTGGCCATTTAGCTGCCTGGCTGCTGCCTAGCTGCCTTTTGTGTCTACTTGGCTGCTTCACATACCATCATTTGGTATTGTGTGATTATGTGTGTGTATTAAGTTAGCTGCCAGGCTGTGAACTAATGTAAGCAAACGACAAAGAATCATTCTTCTTTGTTTTTATTTTACATACAGTACAAACACATGAATGTTTATATGCTAGGCTGTAACGAGCTGCAATTTAGCCGTTTCTTTTCCGTTTTCCTCGTAATTTTAAACTCTGAGCAAATGTTGTAAGAATTTTCTCGTTGCTGCAGTGCAAAAAAAATAATTCTTTGAAAGAAGAAGTAAATGAAAACATTGGCGGGACAAACAAATTTCTCTTTCGCCAAAAAAAGCTCTACTCAACACTATTTAGACGCTCTGAAACATATTTGCATATATCTGCGCTGTTAAATATCAACTACATATCGTCGGTGTTTATACAAAACAACGTAACGGTCAAATGCAAAACCACGTACATATTTTACGAGAGAGGCAAAAACTGTTTTACTTTAGCAAGAACCGTTATATAGTGGAACAAATTCTAACAAAGCTAGATGTTTAGAATATATTTCTACTCCAACAAAAAGTTTTGGAAAGCAGAGCAGAAGAATAGTTACATATATTCCGATTCATTGCATTCCGAATGCAGGTTAAGCCTATCTGACACATACGTGATTTTGCAGTAAAATTGTGTGGCACTCCCTAGAAGCAGCTAAGCATTTTTGCCGTTTTTGACATTCTATTGCACAAAGTCCTAATTTCTTGTTACTAAAGAATGCAGCCGAGTACCCAGAGGTAAGTAGGCATCAATTTTGACAGAAGTGTCCTGTACGTGGTTTTGCATATGTCCGTTATGTGGGTTTGCATAATCATCGACGATATGTATACTAAGCGCCCAGCCTCTAAAAAATCCCATCTCAAACGGCTGCTCTGAGAGCATGGCAACAAACAAACAACTGCAGGCAGCAGTCAACAGTCAACAGGCGAGTGAGCAAGGAACGATAGGCAACTCTAAACAGATGCTATGCTCGAGATATTCGCTCTCTTCCCTATATAGGATGCCCGCTCAACCCATGCAGCAAACAAAATTCAGAAACTGTTTTTTTTTTTTTTTGAAGTTAACTTCTTAGGCGGCGATATGAAGTTTTGATTGAGAGTACAATTTGAGAAAATGGACGACAATGAAACGGAAGTTATGGCACGGAAATATAAATTGTAGCCGACTTTCAGGCGTATGTTGCAGACTTTCAGGCGTAGGCGTTTTTCTTATATATCGGGATCCGCTCAACCGATTTGGATAAAATTTGCCATTATAGATAGTATGATTCATTCTAAGATTAGATGCGTGAGTGTTGCCACTTAGGGCAGTTCACAGGGTTGCCATTTATCTCAATTTTTTTTAAATATTGAGCAGGATATGCCAACATTGGTATCAAATGAAAGGTATTTTCGACCGTATTCCAAATATGTAAGTCTCAAGAAGGGTTGCCAGCTAGGGTTGCCACCTAACCGCATTTTATTTATTTTTCTCTATATCTCGGGAACCTCTCGACCGATTTGGATAAAGTGTCGCATTATAGATAGTATGATTCATTCTAAGATTATATGCGTGGGTGTTTCCATTTGGGGCTGTTCACAGGGTTGCCACCTATCTCAATTTTTTTTAAATATTGAGCAATATATGCCATTATGGGTATCAAATGAAAGGTATTTTCGGTCGCATTTCAAATATGATAATTTCTAGCAGGGTTTCCAGCTAGGGTTGCCCCCAAACCGTATTTTATTTGTTTTTCCTTATATCTCGGGAACCGCTTTGCCGTTTTGTATTAAATTTGCCATTATTAGTAGTATGATTCATCTAAGGCTATATACATGGCGGTTGTCACTTGGGGCGTTTCAAAGGGTTGCCACCTATCTATTTTTTTTTAATATTGAGCAAAATATGCCTATATCGGTATCAAGTATCGTACAACTCTCTTTCCTATCTCCCTCCCTTTTGCTCTTCATTGCCCTCTTTCCTTCTACCACGCCCCTCTTCCTCTATATCCCATTCGTATTGGCCCCTGTTATTTTAGGCCTAATTCTACCCATGTACCAAATTTTAAGGAAAACGCACCATATATAAAATATTTTCGAATGGATCGTATCCCTGGTCCACTTCCCGGAAGTAAGCTATTGTGAATCTAAACCATTCTCGAATACATCTTATTCATATTTCGTTATTTCTGAATTTAAGAAGTTAACTTCTTTCACGTGTACTGGCTACACGCTGTTTTTAGCTTTTTTTCTTTTCGTGCTCTCAACTTTAAAAGTATTTATGCTTTGAGTTTTGTTTTTTGCATAGAAATTTTATTTTGGTTTGTATACACATAACTGCATATATAACGCATACGCACATGGATTCGCATTAGGGAAGTTGCGAATATATCGATGTGATAAACATACGAAAATAAATACCTGAAATTTTGTGTCTAACGAAAACTAACACCCAAAGACACAAGTCGAAATTGTTTCGTCTGACGAAAACTAACTACATAACTAAAAGTGTTAGTTTTTGTAAGACACAAATTAAAATAGAATAAAATAAAATTAAAAAAAATAAAAAAAGATAAAATAAAATTAAAAAAAAAAATAAAATAAAATAAAGTAAAATAAAAAAAGTAAAAAAAAAAAATAAAATACAAAAAAAAAAAAATTAAGTAAAATATAATAAGATAAAATAATAAGATCAAATAAAATAATATAAAGTAAAAAAAAAAAATGTATGAAAAATTTGTTAAAATAAAATTAAGAAAGTAAAACAAAAGAAATGAAATTTTAAATAATTTTTGCTATAAGATATAAACTGTATGGATTTGCGAAATCGGCTAAGGGCCTCGCGATAGGTTTGTTTTTTTTTAAAGGTTAAAGTTAGCGAAGTTCTTCTTTTAGTTCTGCTAGACCCTATTCACACATATTAACAACATGTGCTTTAACAACGGTGTAACTTGTGCGTATTTTTACTTTTGACGTCATCAATAAATGTACCCATTGAATGTGTCAATGTTCTGCATGTCTTTTTTCACGCACGAGCAGGGACGGATACAGGTCTCACGTTGAGGGCGGGGGAGGGCGATCATGGTCGAAAGCTCAAAATCCAAATTGGCATGAAAGTGTTTTTTACAAGGTGTTCCAAACCTATAATATTGCAGCGTTTCACTTTGATAACTTTACCTTAGAAAATATGTATCTACAAATGTATGTATATAATGCAACGTATACCAAAAGTATCTTAAGCGCCAATACTTTGTTCTATTGCCACTCAGCGTGATTGCAAAAGTATCGCAAGTGAAATTGTACCCTTAAAAAGTAAGGAATTAAGTAACAATTTTAAGTTGTAATAAAAGTAGCAACTAAATACTCTGCTTTTTAGTAAAGCATTGAAACAGAAAAAACGTCTCCTATAAAATTAGCTTTTTGGTTGTTATGATAAAATCAGAATAACCACTTGATATATGTACCTACATTGCTCGAAGTACACTTCAATGGAGACTTAAATGTTTCGAAAATATAAAAAATACACTTTTCATATTTCATTCGATCTTAATTTTGAGGGAATGAGGGGGGTTCACCCATCCTGTATCCGCCTTTGCTCACGACTACGCCAACATCCGCAACGTCGACTTTACGCATAACATATGTATAATGTGCTTCCGTAAAAAATAAGTAATGAGAACAAATGTTGAAGCATCACAACGTGTAGCAAGTCAATGTACAGAAATATTGTTTTCATTGTGTGTGCTTGGCAATGGGAAATGAAACAACTCACCTTATATCCCACCCACCCGTCATCGGCATGGGCTGTACAGAGAAACCCCAAAAGCTTTATACTTTTAGATGCTGCTAAATTGAATTAAAATAAATAATGGCCATAAACACTCGTTTAAAAAAGTTGCAATGCCTTGTAAAAAATAAAAAACAGAATTAAAGAAAATAACATAAAGTAAAATAAAAATAAAATAAAATAAAATAAATAAAATAAAATAAAATAAAATAAAATAAAATAAAATAAAATAAAATAAAATAAAATAAAATAAAATAAAATAAAATAAAATAAAATAAAATAAAATAAAATAAAATAAAATAAAATAAAATAAAATAAAATAAAATAAAATAAAATAAAATAAAATAAAATAAAATAAAATAAAACAGGAAGCGTTATTTATTAAATCAAATTAAAAAAAAAAAAATATGTACAATTAAATTAAAAAAAAAAAAATTAAAAATAAAATAAATTATAATAAAATAAAGTGAGAAAATAAAATAAAAAATAAATAAAAAAAAAATAAAATAAAATAAAAAAAAAAAAATAAAATAAAATAAAAAATAATATAAAATAGTTAAAATCAAATCAAGTCGATCTAATATAAAAAATAAATTAAAATAAAACAAAAACACCAAAATAAAATAACATATAAATAAATTAAATAAAAAGTAAGTTGAATTAAATTAAAATAAAATAAAATAAAATAAAATAGAATAAAATAAAACAGGCAGCGTTATTTATTTTTTATCGGAAGCATGACAATATATTACTCATACGCCATGTATCCCATATAACTGCATACTAGTGTCCGACCGAAACTGGAATTTTTGGCCGAAGCCGTAGCCGAATATTCGGCATAATCCTATATTCGGCCGAAAAGTCAAGCCGAAGCCGAATACCAAAATAGGAAAAGAGATTTTTTTACCACGCTTTTATTAGGTTCACTTGTATGTTTGCTTGTTTGTTTGTTTGTTTGTTTGTTTGCTTGCTTGTATGTATGTGACTCTCGTTCGGTCTAAGCCCCAGTGGCCCAAAAACCGTAAAATGTCCCTAAAATATGGGTATCAAACGAAAGGGGAAGGCCCCAGGTTTCATTTGGAATTCGACATATACCGATAAATTTATCGATAACTGAGTTATCGGTCAAAATATGATTGCCCAAAAACCTGAAAAATTCCCTACAATATGGGTATAAAACGAAAGGTGAAGGCCCCAGGTTTCACTTGGAGATCGACATATTCCGATAAATTTATCGATAACTGAGTTATCGGTCAATATATGATTGCCCAAAAACCTAAAAAATTCCCTACAATATGGGTATAAAACGAAAGGTGAAGGCCCCAGGTTTCACTTCGAGATCGACATATTTCGATCAATTTATCGATAACTGAGTTATCGGTCAAAATGTGAGGCCAAATACCTTAAAATTCCCTACAATATGGGTATCAAACGAAAGGTGAAGGCCCCAGGTTTCATTTGGACATCGACATATTTCGATAAATTTATCGATAACTGAGTTATCGGCCAAAATGTGAGGCCAAATACTTTAAAATTTCCTAAAAATAGGGTATCAAACGAAAGTCGAAGGCCAGAGGTTTCGTTTGGATTGCTGTATTTTTCGATATATTTATCGATAATTTCAAGGGACATTTGACTAAAAAGTAAAAAATAAATATAGTTTAAAAAACTAAAACTCACGCTTTTATAGAGTATTGAACTAAAAAGTTGAAAATAATTTTAAAAACCCTCCACAGTAGTATTGTGGAAAAAGCGTGGTCCGCTGACTACAGTCTGCACGCAAGTAATCGAAAGTGATGACACTTTAAACGAATTGATCGACATACTTGTACAATAGAGCGTCTCGGCTTACAGGCAAAAAATAAGTCGGCCGTACCTCCCCTCATATGAAGTGTTTTTGAAAAACATTTAAAAAAATTTTTTTTTGTGGCAACCCTAGATGTCGCCCAATTACATTTTTCTTCAAATCTTTGGCATTTGTTGTCGGATTTTAAAGTTTGGCACATCAAATTTTTCGTCTCAAAGAGGAGGTTTTTTCTCAAGAAAGTTAACTCAGTTCATGCGTTTCGTTGTGGTACCAAACTTTAAAATCCGACAATAAATGCCGAAGATATGAAGAAAAATGCAATTGGGTGACATCTAGGGTTGCCAGAAAAAAATACTATTTTTTTTTAAATGATTTTCAAAAATACTTCATATGAGGGGAGGTACGGGCGACCTTTTTTTTTTTTGTGGCGATATTGAATAATTTCGCGTAAGTTATCATTTGAAATTTTAGGCCCGTTCAATAACACAAAAATATTACTGGAAGTTGCGATTTGCTGTCAAAACCTCATAAATTCAGTCATTTTTTTTTGTTTGTATTGAACACATCTATTATTCGGCCTCGAATATTCGTCCTTTTCAGCCGAAGGACGAAGCCAATTTAAAAATACTAGCCGAATACCGAAACTTGGCGGAGTATTCGGTCGGACACTACTGCATACTTTTTACTACATTAAGCATAACATTTTTTATATGTTTTCTTTTGGTGCATATTTTTCTGAAGTATTCAAACGGTTTAAACACGAAAAACCTACTACCAAAACTGTTTTTCGAAAACAACTTTTTCACATGTGGCACATTCCACCCAAAAGAGGAAAAGTACCAAATGCCATAAACTCCCACTGCTCTGACAGAACTTTACAATAAAGGTCTTTTTATTAACATGGGTTAGGGGTAACTAGTTGCATAGCTAAATTTTTAGGGAACTGCATCGATAATACTGAAAAAACTTAAAAATTGTATTACGAAAAACAGGAAAATGTCCCAGGAGTCACACTCTTTAACCTTTGTAAAAAGTTTCTAAAAGCTAATACTGATCTTATTTTTAAAGAATATGGTACTATGTATGAGTATGTATGTACTTTAGAGCGTATCACCAAAAAAAGTTGAACATTTTTTTTTTTCAAATATAGGGTGTTGGTTTAGTAAAAATAGAATAAAAACTGAACTTGGCATGAAGGGCTAAAAGTGTCTATGGATGAAATCTTGCCTTGGTGAATACCTTTCTAAAAATGTATCACTTTTGAAAATCGAACGAGAAATATAGAAATTATAGAAAAAAACAAATTTCGCTGTTTTTACAGGGTGACAAAAAAATTAAAAATTTTTTTTTTGCAAACCTCATAAGGTAAGTGTTCAAACTGGGGGGGAACATTTTCAACTTTTTTTTCCTCCAAACGCCGTGATACGCTCTAATGTACTTTCGATCATAAACAAATTGTAGTTCAAAGTTGAACTGTAAAGCTAAAATTTGTTTTCGTGCTCACAAAGGGCAAAAAAGGGATTTTTCGGTATCCCAGGAGTCACACTTACTTACTGAGTAGTTATGAAGATATTTGTTGTTATTTCGCAAATTCTTTAATGCATTTATTGTATTGGATATTTATCCATGTCGATAAATATATTTCATAGCAATACCAATGTCAGTTTATTAAGTCAAACTTGACTAAGTTCGCGAGTCAAATTTCCCAGGAGTCACGATGGAATGTCCCATGTGTTCTTATCAAAATATTAGCTTTTTTGAGGCCGTACCGCAGTTTCCCGAAACGTATCCAAACACAACAGGTTTCAAAATATAAGCTGTCAAATTATACATATGTCATATACCTACTCTTATTTAAACTTTTGGTTGTTATTGTTTGTTTGAAAATTGTTACACATTGCTGCCTGGCACGTCGACAGTTTTGCCAATTTTTTTTTCAAATGGCCTACAAATCTCGATTTGCATTGTTATTGTGGGGTGACGATTTCATTTGTCAAAATATTTTTATTTGTTGTACATGAGAAAACGAAAATACAATTTTTTTATACATATCTGTGACTCATTCACGCATAAAATTACATATTTCTGCTTAACTATTTGCATTAGGGTGGTCCTTATTTGTAGGGAGACAATTTTATAATCAAATACTTAGATGACTGTATGCAATAATGATCGCATACTTCATTTTCATGTTGCGCAACAGATTGTCAACATTTTATTTAACGAAAGCGCGACGTTGGAAATGTTGCCAAAACGTTGCTGAAGAACGTGATACTCCGTAAAAAAAAGTAACACTGCCGCAACAATTGCGGCTCGAACTATATGCATAAGCCAATCATTAAATTTCATCATTTATTAAATTTCCTACAAACAGTTAAATAACAACTCGGAGCGACATGTTAGACCTTACGACAATAGCAGGTACCTTGACTACAAAAGCCACCTCGCCATTTGCCTAAAGAGAGACAATGGAATGAGCAAGCCGCCTCGCTTTTCAAAACATCACAAGTAAAACGCTTCCGACGAATCAACACAATGGGAAGATCTTCTAGGTAAAAAGGTTGCTGAGGTCCATACCCGATTTCCTTGCCTACTACCTCATTCCCGGCACTTGGAAGAAAAAAATAGCAGAGCGCCCAAAGCAAGCCAGCAAAAGTGATAAAGCTTTTCATTTAACGTAGTTCTTGTAGTTTAGCTACTGGAGGTAGAAGATTTACTATTTCTACTTTAAGACTTGCTTTTGCTTTTAAGTGAATATTTCTTTCAATACAAAATAACCTGTGTTGACTTTAATGATAATTGGTGGGATAGAACACAAATATTTATGCACCAATAAAAATGGCAATGGCTGTAATATTCTGGCCTAATCGATTTTGCTACATTTCGTAATGAACATTCCTTTTAATAATTAATAAAAGTTGACGACACGTTGTTTTACAACTAAAAAGTTATTGAGGAAGATTCCAGAGCCGCCGACATCACTTATTTTTAAATGGATGAAACCATTTCTCCTGAGGAGAATGTCCAAAAGTTGATCCTGTCATAGATACAACGTTGAAATGTCCACATTTGAATTAGATTCGTGCAGGACCACTCATGTGTAATGGTTTCATCCAATATAAAATAAGTGATCTTTGGCGGCTCTGGGATATTGGTCTATTAGTAATTTATAAGAAAATTAACCTCGCCAAGTAGTGCTACATATATGTACCTAGGTAATTTACAGGTTGCCCTGTTTAAATTTCCCATACGTTTGAAGGGTTAGACCAGTTTTTTCCAAGTATCTAAATCTCTACTATAATAAAACTCCAGAAAAGTCATGTCTGTACAATGAATATTTCTTTGCTTTACTCTTTGTACTAAACTATATACTAATACTTTATTTATTTTCGGCAAGTGCAGATATTGTGATTACAAGACCATCCCTTTCGGTAACCGTTCACAAGGCAGTGAGCTTTGCAGGCGAGGTTGTTGCAAGTAAAACGCTTCTGACGACTTAAATTCTGTACAGTCCCGTCGGTCTCCATAAAGCGCACAGACAATAATCCACCGTTGACGACTACTGAGAGATCAGAAACAGCTATAACAATCCAAGTGCAAAGAGTGCAGATCACCAAACCGATAAGCGCAATTGTCTTCATAGCTGCTTATTGAGTTGTTTATGCTGTAAAATCATTTGCATTCTGAGTGCTAAGTCCGCTGTGCCACTGAGTTTTATATACCATTTAAGTTGTTTAAAACTGGTGCGTTTTTGTTTTATTTTTGTAAGCGGGTATCTTCCATCTGGTGAATCCCATATTTCTCTACAAATTTACAAACATGCGCTTAATCTATTTGAATTAGTCTTTTTATACCTCATGAAGATGAAATGGTATTATAACTTTGGTCCGATGTTTGTAAGTATAAGAAGAAGAAGAGATGGGCTCATCAATAAGTATAGCGAAATGATCAGGATGAGATGAGTTGATTTAGCCATGTCCGTCTGTCTGTTTGAACGCAAACTAGTCCCTCAGTTTTTGAGATATTTGGCGGCCACCATTTTCTAATTCGGAAATCATTTGTCGGAACCAGCAAGATCGGACCGATATTACATATAGCTCCCATACAATCGATTGTTCCGTTAAACGGATTTTGGGCTATAACTCCTGCAATTAAATAGGTAAGAACGTGAAATTTTGTAAGTATTGCTATTTTATATGTGCAATATCGATGTTGAAAATCATTTAGATGGGATAAATATTTCACGTAGCCCCCATACAATCGATTGTTCCGATAAACGGATTTTGGTAGATAAATCCTGTAATTAGATACGTTGGAACGTGAAATTTCTTAACAATTGCTATTTTGGAATATGGAATGTCGATGTTAAAAAACAATGATCAATATAATCGAAATAACTTTTTCCGTGCAGGTGGGGGGGGGGGGGGGGGAGATGACCTAGTAGGCTCCACTGGCCATGCCAATTGTCTTTCATTTTCATTTTTCATTTTTATTTTCGCTACAACACCAACAACCACATCCCTACATCAGGACAGCTATGATGATACATTGAAGAGTGCGATCTTACATAGTTCGTCGAAAAAGGACTCCACTTCTTAACTGAAATAAATTTCTCTATTGGCGCTAAATATACGACGCCTTCACAGTTTAACGTGAAACTTCACCGTCAATTTAACAACCAGCTCATGTGCCCTTTATTTTAACAGGAGGATGAAATTGAAATTATTTTAGTTGGCATGCCGCCGAAAATACCTTTCATTTCATACCCATATTGGCTTATCTTACTCAATATAAAAAATGAGATAGGTGGCAACCCTGTAATATTCCCCAAGTGGCAACACCCAAGTGGATAGTCTTAGAATCAAACATACTAACTCCATGTCAAATTTCATCCAAATCGATTAAGCAGTTCTCGAGATACTACCGGATATACTGCGGTAAGGAGGCAACCCTAGCTGGCAACACTAATTGAAAATATTTTAGTTAGCATGCCGCCGAAAATACCTCTCACTTGATAAACATATTGGCTTATCTTTCTCAATAATAAAAGGAGATAGGTGGCAACCCTGTATACCCCGCAAGTAGCAACACCCAACCAGATAGTCTTAGAATGAAACATACTATCCCCACGCCAAATCGGTTAAGTGGTTCTCAATATAGTACCGAATATAAAAATATACTGCGGTAAGGTGGCAACCCTACTTGAAAATATTTTAGTTGGTATGTCGCCGAAAATACCCTTCATTTGATACTTAATTGGCATATCTTGCTCCATAATTTTAAAAAATTTATATAGGTGGCAACCCTGTAAACCGCCCCAAGTGGATAGTCTTAGAATCAATCATACAATCTAAATATATTCCAAATCGGTCAGGCGGTTCCAGAGATAGTCTGGATATACAAATATATATGTATACAAGTTTAGCTCGTTTAAAGTTATTAGACATGCATTAAATTTCCTGCAAATAGTTACATAACAACTTGGAGTGACATGTTACAGGTTATAACAATAACAGGTTCCTTTGCTACAATAACCACCTAGCTGTTTTCCTAAAAGGACACAATGAAATGAGCAAGCTAATGGGCTTTCCAAAACATCACAAGTAAAACGAGCTTGTATACTCGATCCCGGCTCCCTGTTGTTTGCCAAAGACAACTGATTGGCACCTGCTGCCTCCATGGCTTCTCCATCTACAGGTCCTGCGATGCTGCTCGCGAATATAGAAAATATGCAGATTAAACCAGCGGCAATTGTGATTGTCTTCATGTTGAATTAAGTTGTTAGCACTGTACAAGTTTACAGCTGTGCAATGGTTTTAAGTTAGTAACTTGAATCGAATATGTTGGACAATGCCGCTGTACAGCAGTATTTTATACACGATTTGGCTGTCATAAAACTTATAGTGCCGCTGTAAAGATAATATGGACTTTTCGTCTTTGTTTTGTGAGCTCTAAATTTAAAAGGGTATTGCTTTTGGTTTATCGTGATGATAAACACCCAAATAAATGTTATGAATAGGCAATTAGCTCAAGTCTATAAGATTAGATTCTTAATTAATTAAATTAAAATTCTGCCGGTCAACAACTCTAAAATAAACACTCGAGAAAACAAATAATCTCTTAAAGTCTAAATAGCTTCCATGGCTGAAAGGAAACATAAAAACACATTATGCATTAACCAATCACTTTATTATTTTTCTATAAAATTGTATAAAGAATATATGAACAGCTCAACAAATAAAAATAAAATAGAACTCAAAGCGCCACATGCTACCAATAGCGACAATGGCAGGTACCCTTCTCACAATAGCCGCCTGTTAGTCTGCCTATATAAATACAATGGAAATAACAAACCGCCTTGCTTGTAAACCCATCGCACGGAAAAGGTCCTTGATTGACATCTGCTGCCACCATGGTTCCTTCATTTACAGGTTCCGCCCTGCTGCTCGCGAAAATAGATTAAACCAGCGATAATTATGATGGTCTTCATGTTGGATGAAGTTTTTAGTTGGGTACTTAAATCGTGTCTAATGGACAATGCCACTTCTCATCTATATTTTATAGTAGCTTTGTTTATCATTAAACTGATAGTGCAGGTGAAAAGATAATATGGAGTTTTTGTCTTTGGTTTATGTCTCTCAAAATTTTTAAGTGGACTCAAGAAAATGATTTCGTTTTATCGCCCCACACTCTTATTATGATAAACCCAAAAAAAATTTTGTTGGTCAACAGCTTTGGTTATATTTCTAGCGAAAAGCGTCTGAGGGTCACCGTCAGGGATGTGATATGTGGGCTATTCCTACCAAATTGGTAGGTTTTTTTTTTCCTTTTGGTAGATTTGTAGGACAATTTGAATTTTGCAAAACTTGTATAGTACCCCTTTGGATGTGGAACTTTCTATCATATATGATACATTTTTGGAAGTTTATGGTATAGTGTATATGACCGCCGTGGTGTAGCGGTCATACATATATATCGATATATAGCAAAGATGACTTGATCCGAAACTCTTTAGGGTCGAATACATAAAGCTTTGTTAACCTCGCCTGACATTTGCTACCTCAAAACTTTGCGTCCAACTTCAGAGGTATGCTACAATGAACGCCTGGACGCTTCTCTTTTATACATTTGTTTTCGTTATTTATTTCTTTGCATTCAAAGTGTTTTGGTTAATTTATTAATTTAATAGAGAAAAAATGAATTAATTATTATTTCCTCCAACTTTTTATTTTTTAATTAAAGCAAAGTCATCAACATCTGATTGTCAAAGTAAGCAAAATTTGAGAGTTTGCCAAATTTTAACCTTGCTTTAACTTTGAGGTCTCCAATTTCCCATGCTTCATTTAAATACGTATACTGAACTTTTCTGTCAAAGTCAAAGTTTGAGGTAAAGTCAAAATAAAGCTTTACGTAACTGACCCTTTTCTCCCTTTTTCATTCTCAACTAGCCGTCAACTTAACGCTCACTTTAAATTTTATCGGTCAGTTCATCCTCCTGTTAAATAAAGGGCAAATGAACTGGCTGTTAAACTGACAGTGAATTGACAGTGAACTTTGACGTTAACGGGCAGTCGAGAAATCCGCGCTTAGTGTGAAAAAGGCGAAAGAACCAAAGTTTTAATCAAAATGCCCAAATTGGACACTGTTATAAAAAGTGACACATTTAGAGCGCTCTCAGAGAGCGATAAGTTTCGGATCAAGTCATCTTTGATATATAGATACTACGGCGGCCGCCATACTACATACATACCTCTGAAATTATTCAATGTAGAAAATTGAGAATGGGTAAAGTGTTTAATAAAATTAATCTCAGGGAAAACCATAAAAGAGGGTGTGGTATCTCCCATACAAGTGGAATTCTCCTATGGCAGTGTTCATGCATGATACCATGGTAGAATATTAGACACGGATCCTAAACAAAAATTAAATTTTCGTCCTGCATATCTCTGGATGTAGATACATATGTACATACTTAGGTAGGTATGTACTATCGGCAGAATAGGGAGGCCTCCCTTGGTGCTCTGGCTGGTGTCAGTTGTTGCTAAAAATTTATGAATGTGAAGTGACGAATTAAAAGTCATTCTTTCTTTAAAAGTATACGTAACTAAGTTTTATTATTAAATATCCTTAAAAGAAATAATTAGTAAAAAGATTGTCCGTCGCACATTTTTTAATTGCGACAAACGCACACAGCTCTTCCATTGCAATAACCACCACGTCGTCCACGTAACAAACAACCAGCCGCGCATGCGCTATGATTAACACCAGTTCCACTCAATAGATCACAAGTGGCGCGCTTTTGGCGATGCAGCTCCGTAACAGGCTCCGCTTTCAAGACAGTTAATTCGGTTTCTTCGGGATCCACTGCAGTGAGCCCATCACTTGGTGCGCCATTGGTTGATGGGAAAAGGCAAAAGGCGCAGATGAGACCAGCAAAAAGTACGATTGTCTTCATATTGATTGATTAGATTTTTAAATGCAAATTAACTAGATAGATGCTGTACTGAATTGCAGCTATAGTGACTTATAAGAAAAGTTGTTTATATTTGATACTAACTCGTAAGTCAAGCTGACTTTTATATTCATATGGAACGCCGGCTTCATTTATATGGCTTATGTTTTTCTGTTTAAACCTGGGATATACCGTCTACTCTGTGAAAGGGGACTTACCATGCATTAGAGCTTTGTATTCAATCTTAATAAAGGTGCTGATAAGCGTAGAAATTATGCACAAACATGTTTACATAGGTATGGTAATGTTCTTTAGTTGGGAATTTCCTAGTGCGGCTTAAATCACCGTTTACATATTTATGTACATTATGGTGGTCCTTAAAAAATCAAATGTAGTATTTTTTTCAGTCTCACCGCCTAGATCGGTTTCACCAAGGTCATCTATATGGGCAAATCCCAAATAGTATTACATTTTTGACAAAAAAAAAAAAAATTGAAACATCGAAGCACAAGATATGTAAAGGTTATAGTTAGGCAAACAAATTTTGATACCCGCCACCCGGTTTCGGAGATATCGTTAACAATTTAAACCCAAAAAATAACATTAACACTTTCCCTCCGATCATTTTAGCAGCATACTGATATAAAAACAGAGAATGATTTGGAAAAAAATTTGTCGATATCCGATAACCGGTTTTGGATATATCGATAAAAATAAAACCCGAAAAATCGTTAAATATTTTTGCTAACTTGGGTACTTTTTACCACGCTTTTATTAGGTTCACTTTTATGTTTGCTTGTTTGTTTGTTTGTTTGCTTGTATGTATGTGACTCTCGTTCGGTCTAAGCCCCAGTGGCCCAAAAACCGTAAAATGTCCCTACAATATGGGTATCAAACGAAAGGGGAAGACCGCAGGTTTCATTTGGACTTCGATCGCCGTTAAGGCGTGTCACACAGGGATCAAAGTTGAGGTTACCTTATATGTTTTATTTTTTGAGTCTGCATAGGGCAATCTGCACTTTGATCCTCGTGTACGGTCTGCGATCGAAACCAAATTTTATATGTGATATCGTCGACTATAATATTATCGATTTTAGGTATTAGATAAAAAGAAAAAAAAATATTTTTTTTTTGGTCTCCATAGGGCCACCGGAACTTTGAGCTCAACTCGGCACGTTAAGGCATCATCAGATTGTGCTGAAAATTTACATGGTTTGTTTTGACTCCTAACCACATATTTTTACACGCAAAAATTTCAGGATTTCCAAAAAAAAATATTTACGGCCAGTCTAATGTACATTCATACATATGTATGTTTGCTTGCTTGTATATAGCTCCACTTCAGTCTGTCATTTGGACGTCAGACTGTCCCAAAAACCTTGAAATATGACTTCAATATGGGTATCAAACGAAAGGGAAGGTCCACAGATTTCTATTGGACTTTGGAATATTTCGATATATTTATCGATAACTGAGTTATCGGTCAAAATGAGATGGTACAATAATATTGAAAATTGCCTACAATATGGGTATCAAACGCAAGTGGAGGCCCAGAGGTTTCGTTTGCACTGCGGTATATTTCGATATATTTATCGATTACTTCATAACACATTTAACTAAAAAGTAAAAAATAAATATAGGTTAAAAAGCGAAAACACACGCTTTTAAAGAATACTGCACCAAAAAGGTAAATATAAATTAAATAAACGACGAAGATTATGGAACAAAGTGGACCACGCTTATTCCACAATACCACTGTGTAGGGGTTTTAAAATTATTTTCTACTTTTTAGTTCAATACACCCTAAAAGCGTGAGTTTTAGTTTTTTTAAACTATATTTATTCACCAATTATGTTAAAAGCTAAGCAGCATGTAGATATTTATATAAAGCAATCTTCGGTAAACTTTTTTTGATACCCGAAACCCGGTTTTTGAGATATCGTCGAAAATGTTTAATTTAAAAAAAAAAAATTTTTTTCACCACTTCTACTGGTGAACCAGTGAGAGATAGGCACAAACGCTCAGAGGCAACTTTGAAGGGCGTAAAATTCGCTAAAAGGCCCGTTAAACCGATTCAGAATATTGCAAAAGGCATCCCGATAATAGAATTTTGAATGAATTCTGACCGAAAAAATTCTAATTTTTCTAAATTTTAATAAAAAATTTCAAGTTCTAAATAGTAAAATATTAACAATATATCGTTTGCATTGAATGTAAAATATCAAAAAACCAACAAAAAGTATGAAAGCCACTAAAACTTACTGTACTAAATTTGTGTTTGAGGTCACTGACGCTTAAATAAAAGTTAGTTTAAGTAGCTCGAAATTCATGCCTCTACCTTGAAAACTAAAGGGGCACATCAAATTCAAAACCACCGAAAGTTTTGCTGTATATTAGGCTATCATTGCGTACAACCAAAATTTTAATACTTTGTTGCCTCAAAATGTTATAAGCACAAAATCACAAATATTGAAAATAGTCAAAGACAGAGTATCGCTACTTTCATTGATAACATTTAATATTAGAGGAGCACATTAACCTCGCTTACATTTTTAGAACCTCCGTCTCAAAAACTACACCCTGGTAAAATTTCAGAGCGATACATTGATGCCTCAAAATTTTATAGAACAAATACCAAAAAGAAAATTAAGAGGATCACTCGAAAAAGCGTAAAACTAAATATCCATATGCTTTTTCCCCGCTTTAATTCATTAACCGATGTGTACCATATCGCACAAAAATGTTTATCCCGATTGGATAGGTTTGATGTGTGTCACAGGGGGTTCAGATTGCTTTGACGGTTTAAAGCGTTCAGCAGAATCAATCCGTCAGTACGTCGAAATAACTGACAGCAAAGTAGACTGCGGGTGTTTGCATGCGTAACGCCAGATAAGACGGATACGTCAAAGTAGAATTTGCTCTAAAATTGACGTACGTCACGCAACTGACGTATTGGCGGACTGATTCTGTTTCCCGCTTAAGGCGTGTCGCAGGGGCTGGCCTGAACTTCAACCCCCCTGCGACACGGTGTATTTGTGTACATTGTATATTCTACAATATTTAATGATTGCGACAGTATCATGTTCCGAGAGGTGCAAAAACATTATAAGATCGGGAGATAACTAACGGAATGACCATCCCGGTCAGGCAGTTTCGACCTCACACTAATAAATATCTACATTAGGGGAATAAATAAAATGTCGACTTGGTCTTACCCCCTGAAAAGTTAGGTATTGATTAGAAATAGGGGGCGGGGCTATTTTTTACACCCTTTTCCATACATTTTGTTTGGGAAAAATGGGAAATTTTTTATAGTGACTTTTCTCCTTTCCAAAAAGGTACCTAAGCCGTGTGCGAATTTTCCCCATACAAAATGTATGGAAAAGGGCGAAAAAAATAAACACCAGAGTATTTAAGAGAAAAGTTCTCCGGAAGATTTATGGTCCTTCCCGTGATGCGAACGGCGAGTATAGAAGGAAATTTAATGATGAGCTTTACGAGCTTTACGCATAGTAGTTATGCGAATGGACAAGGAGGCTCCAGTACAGAAGGTTTTCCTATCGACAACCGAATTCGGCAGCAGAGGAAGGGGGAGGCCTCGACTGAGATTGGAACAACAAGTGGAGGATGACTTTTGGAGTTTCCAATTGGCGTCAGTTATCGCTAAAAAGGAATGACTGGCGTGCTTTGATACGAAACGGCCAAGATCGCCTAGGCGGTTAAGGGTCAATAAATGACGCAAGTCAAGATTATATGTATAGGACCGAAAAACAAAAATATTTTTTTTTATTTGAGTCACCCTAATCTACATACACACCTTCTGACACCAGTTGACGGAGATATTACCGGCGCATCATTGGGAGTCGAGAATCGCGTAATCCTGGGAGGTAAAGTATATTTCTTTGTCTTTGTCGTCAGCGCATGGCTTATAAACGGGGTTGATAAGGGATATGTATTCCCTGATCATAAATGCATATATAATTTTTAATCGAAGCAAATGGCCGTGGTGTAGCGGTCAAGTGTTTGGCCTACCAAGTCGTGTCATATCAACCTGTTGGTATATCGCCGCTATTAGTTAAGCTTTCGGCAGAATCAGTCCGCCAATACGTCAGCTGCGTCAATTTTAGAGCAATTTCTACTTTGACGTATCCGTCTTATCTGGCGTTACGCATACAAACACCCGCAGTCTACTTTGCTGTCAGTTATTTCGACGTACTGACGGATTGATTCTGCTGAACGCTTTAGGTGTTTTGCGCAGTGTTACGGCTAATAGCTCAAACAGAATCAGTCCGCCAATACGTCAGTTACGTGATAGACCCCTATTACGCATATTTCTGTGTGCATATTAGTTTAGTTATGTCCCGTATTATTTATAGGAAAAATAAATTTCTTTAAAGAAATCCCAAAACTATGTGACATTCTTAGTTGAATTCAAGACGAATTCATTACAGGTGGCATCTTCCCACCATATGGTTTCTTCTTCTTCCTTGAAAATCGAATCGAAGCTGTAAAATTTCTTATGTTGTTGCTTTGTCTGACATTTTTGGCCACAAGGAGTGTGTGCGTGCGTTTAGATCTGAATTCGCTCGAACACACCTGTATGAATTCGCCTTGTTGTTGTTAACAGCAAAACACTGCCCGAAGGTTTTGGGGAGTGATGCCGAAGTTGACAGTCCTTGGCCGGATATGTTAACAGCAAAACACTGCCCGAAGGTTTTGGGGAGTGATGCCGAAGTTGACAGTCCTTGGCCGGATATGACCCCGGTACGCTGCGGTACTGCCCGACTGTCTTGGTAGTGATTTGGTATGACCAGTGGAACCTTCTAGGTCATGGCATCCCTCGATCCGTGAGGAAGGAGAAGATGGGTAATGAGAGGCATCATATCCGTAGATCAACCATCGAGTAGCACGTCAATTACCTATGTGCATATTAGTCGCCTCTTACGACCGGTATGCCTACCTCGGGCATATTCTAAACCCCTAACCCGCAGGATGATGAATTCGCCTTGGTTGAATTAAGCACGGAAGTTAAAACCAGATTTTTGACAGAATTTACACAAGCCTTTTAAAAAAGTTGCCGATAGCTTTAGGTATGTATGTACCTATTTAAATTTAATTATGATTATGCTCCCATGCATTTATTTTTCAGTTTTATTTGCCGATTTGAACGGGTTTCTAGCGGTATTTTGCAAAAATTTAGCGGGTTTTACTTGGTGATAGTTGGCAGCACTGCTGATACATAATAAAAAAAAAACAATCGTTTCGTTAAAACGATTAATTTTTTGATCGTTCAAACAACTACACCTTTTTCAGTTTATATTCAGAAAATTACAATTGATATTCAGAAAATTCCAATATTCAGAAATTTCATTTCATATTCAGAAAATTACAATTGGTATTCAGAAAATTAAAATTGATATTCAGAAATCCAAATTTATATGAGAAAAATTCAAATGCGGAATACACAGAGATTTACTGAATATCAATTGTAATTTTCTGAATATTAATTCTAATTTTCTGAATATTAATTTTAATTTTCTGAATATAAATTGCAGCTTTCTGAATATAAACTGAAAAAGGTGTATGTACATATTAAAATAATTTCTTATATTCCAAAAAAAATCATCTTTTACATCGCAAGCGCCAAACGTTTCCATAGAATTCAAACTTCCAAGTACTGTTTAATACTTACAAGAATTCACACTCACAAATGTTCAGGATAAGCTCTACGTGGTGAAGAATCTACATAGATATGTATGTAGGCAGAGGAAAAAATTATTTTATAGTTTTTAGTTCATTTTAAAAACATTTTAAATTAATTATTGTATACTAGGTTTAATGCGTAAAGCGCCTAAATCCAAATTCAACTCATCAATAATATCATTTTGTGCTGGACCGTGGTTTATCATATTCGCAATCATAGTTTGAATTTCCGGGCAGCCGAAGCATGCATTACGTATTGCCAATATACTCCATTCTTTCAGAACTAAATACAGAAAAATATTTAAAGTTAGTTTGCAATGCTAATTTTAAAACTAGTACATATTTGAAAGTTAAAAGTACTAACGTGGATTTCGTGCATCCATATTGCTGCATTCTAACAACACCGGCAGCAGTTGAGTGTCAATGCAATAGCCTTGATTTACAGAGTTTCTGTATAACAAATTCGCAATGCAACGCATCAAAAGTGTTTTCAACTCGAACGATAACTCCGACTGGAAATTTTGTGGCCGCTTGGAGGCAGGCGCCACTTCCTCCAGCTTTGTCATGGGTGTAAAAATATTTTGCGATTCTTTGCCAATTTGTGAAAGGCAACGTAGTAAGCTGCTAACATTTATGAAAAGCGATTGCTCATCAACATAGTATTGACCGTATAAATCGCTGCCTGATGCGCTGGCAATCACACGTAGTAAAGCATAAGATTCACGTGCCAGCAGTGGATCGGTTGTTTTCGCTGTCGTTAGAGTGTCCTGAGCAGGCTTGCAAACAAGTATGGAATCGGATTTCATATTAAACTCTTTTGTGATGTATTTCAACAGGAATCTATGTACACCACCATTAGGGCTATCATTACGTAGATAAAGTATTAAATATTCTAGGAATGAAATGCGTTCGGCAGAAGGCAAATGTGCATAACAACGTACTGTATTATGACCGCCGTGTACTATGAAATGCTCAAAGAGGAAATCCAAAAATTCAAAACTTTCTTTACACTGTTCCTGCATTATTGTGTCCCACACATGAAGGGCCGCATTCAGCGATTGTTGTTCTATATTCAATACAGCTCCACCCTTCAAAACATTATAAACGATTGCGAGGTATATGTTTGTATGGCGCCCGAGTGGTGGTAAATGACAGCTGTCTACGATTGCACCACCATGCCAATGCCAAATCTTTTGTTGCGCATTGCGATTTTGTACGATAGCGTTGAAGAGCAGTTGCAATATTATATTTTGTATATTTGCTGGTGTTTTGGTTGCGGCGTCACCATTAAACAACAAATTATGCAGCCGTTCGTTAAATTCTTTATGTTCCGCAATAATATTTTGATGATTCGAATTCTGAGCACAGAGATTACGCAGCACTTTCAGATAATCAAAGCAATCCCTTGTGTTGTCTTCCTTCAGAGGTAAGGAATGCAGGAACTCGTTTATACGTCCAAGACATGCTGGTACTTCATGACTGGAATAACGTATGGAAATGTTAAGTTTTAGTTATTATTTCTAAATTAGCACTTACTTATCAACATTCATGGTTTTGCGTTTTTGTTTGTTTACATTAAAACCTTATGGATAAGCGTTTTTCACAATGGAACTGATTCCAAAGAATTCCCCAACGAACAGCTGTATGTACAGGGTGAAGCAGTGAGATACCAAAAAACTTAAATCGAAACGATACAGGCTGCAAAAGATAATTATTTTATAGTACAGTTATACTGCACCAAATTTGGCGAATTTGAATGTGTCATTTCGAACCTGTTTACACTGGCAAATTTGCATTTGGCTTCACCTTCCCTGCAAGAATCTTCTACCAGAATACAAAGCCACCGAAAGAAAATGCACCACCTTGATGTTTTAAACACATGTAGAGTAATAATAAATGAAGAATCAAGAAGGCTTCTCTCTTTTCTTAGTGGAACTGGTCCAATATCATAAAAAAAATAGTTGAAATTGTTATTTAGAATTGTGCATAATGCAAAAGTTTTCACACGTTAATTACCCATTAAGGTTCTTGCTGGGCAATTCTAAATGTGGAACACAGGCAGGGTTGATATTTTGAGGAATTGTGTATTGTATTGTTCAGCGAATGAGGCCAAATGCGATGGAATTCCAAATTTGGAAAATGAACTTTGTATGGAAAAAAGCGCCAAATTTACCAAATTTGGTGCTGTGTAAATGTACTATTATGTACCATGCGAGAAAGAATGTTTCGGTGGCGCATACTTGGCAGTGCTTATGTTGAATTTTTTTTAATTTCTGCATGGGATGTGAAAATAAGTATAGTCAATAGCTTCTAAATCGTTTGTAGGTGATATATATAACGTTTGGTGGTAGTCTATGTATCACTGCTCACTTGAAATAAAAAAAATAAAATTTTATTAGGGATATCCGAATTTTTTATAAAATTAAAAAATTACTCAATCCCCCAAACTAAGTGGCAAGATAGCTGCGCATAGCTCATTGGTAATCATTGTTTATCCTTACTATAGTTTGGCAACTTATTTTCTTCTTCTTACGAATTTGAGTGGAAGGCACTGGCTGAGTGACTCCAAATGAAATGGAATGAAGGAAAAGTGTGAAGCCCAATAAGCCATTTTGTTTGATATCAACCTAAGACGCATTTGAGATGAAAATTTCAACGTTAATTCTCACTTTTTAAAAGCTTAATATCAATTAATCAATCAATAATTTTTCGATTCAAAGATAAACTACCAGTAGCAGATCAACTTTTTTGACAAATGAGTATTAACTTGAGGTATACTTAAATATTAAAATTATAATATAAATGTCCGACAGTTTCTGCCTTCACAGTTTTTATACATACGACCCCCTTCACCATTCCCTAAATTCCCTAAATAAGGTGTCCTATGTTGGTAATGTTCTCTTTGTAGCCCTGGCACTGTTAGACGCTCAATCCATATTGACATGACCCAGTATTGTGATCCATCATAGCGTTTTGTGTTTTCGGTAGGGATAATATATAATTCCCCACTCCATTGCCTTCTCTTTACCGCATATACGTTTGTTTTGCTATTACTTGCGATTGGTTGAAAAAGTTAATAATAATTTTGTGGAAGAAAATACTAGTCCGTTTGACAAAAAAAGAACCTTTTTTAGTCAGCGAGCAATCAAGGGTAACATTTCAAGAATTTTGGTATGTTTTCGAGAAGAATTGTATACAATGCCACCAGAGATGTGAGTTCGGATCCGAATTTGTCAAAGCATAACAAAAAACGTAAAGATCCCCCTTGTAAAACTTTTCCCAAGGGGATAGAATGTTCGGAAGAAAGATTAAAAAGCACCCTTTTAAGTCCTTACCAATAAAAGTGGTTGAAATAATTTCGGAGTTAAGGGTGAAATACATAAAGCTTTGTTAACCTCGCCTGACATTTGCTACCTCAAAACTTTGCGTCCAACTTCAGAGGTATGTTACAATAAACGCCTTGACGCTCTTCTTTCATACATTTGTTTTCGTTATTTATTTCTTTGCATTCAGAGTGTTTTGGTTAATTTATTAATTTAATAGAGAAAAAATTAATTAATTATTTTTCCTCCAACTTTTTATACTTTAATTAAAGCAAAGTCATCAACATCTGATTGTCAAAGCAAGCAAAGCAAGCAAAATTTGAGAGTTTGCCAAATTTTAACCTTGCTTCAACTTTGAGGGCGCCAATTTGCCATGCTTCGTTTAAATACGTATACTGAACTTTTCTGTCAAAGTCAAAGTTTGAGGTGAAGTCAAAATAAAGCTTTATGTAACTGACCCTTTATGCTCTACTGTGTAAAGAAAACTTATACGAAGACTCCCAAATGAAAAAAGTATGGGCGCATAAACAGGAAAACGCCGCTCCTGTCAAACAAGAACATTAAAGCACCTTTGTCATTCTCAAGAATCCACATACTCAAAGGTGTAGAATTTTGAGAAATTGTACTTTTTTCGGATGCAACCAAATTAAACCTTATCTATCCTGGTGTGTGCAACATAAAAAAATCAAGAAACCAATCCACGGTACTCCGAAAACATGGTAGTGAGAACTTGGAAGTTTTAGGGAGCGGTCTAGTGTAGTGTTCTTGTTTTGGCAGTAGGCTCGTTTTCTTGCTTATGCGCCCATACTTTTCATTCTCATTTAGTATTTCGTATAAGCTTTCTGGACACAGTTGAGCACTATTCCGATTTGGAGGGAAGAGAATTAGAACTCTGATCCCTGAACAATCCCATATTGCATGTTTTTAGAAATTTAAAAACAGTTTTTCTCAGTTTTACGTCAACCAACTAAACATTGCAAAAATGTTAGTAAAATTAAAATGTAATGTTATTATTAAACTGTGGTTAATATCCTACCAAACGATGTATAGCTTATTTAATCCAATCTAATTTTATTTGACCATTACAAAAAAATGAAAAATAAAAAAGTAACTTCGACTTATTAAAAGTCGTTGAAAGGACACTCGCAGGTACAACATTTATATGGGCAATTTACTTCTGACTCCAATCTAAATAAAAGTCGTTATGTCATTATTTCTCCAAAAATTACTAGTTTTGGAGATATTAGCCAAAAAATACATATTCCATTTTTTAGTACTTTTTTAGCCTTTAGGTCAAATTTCCATGGCATTTTTTTACTATTGTGGCGAATGTTATCAAGAATCGCTCATCTTCCACCACTAGCGTCACTACCACAACTACAGCTGTTTACATACGTGAGAGCGACAGAGGGAGAGGCAGCTCGCGTGTTTGCGAATGTGGCACAAAGAGGAGATGACGATTGATAAACGCTTCGAGAACACTGTTGCACGAATAAACCAGAAAGGTGTAGACATTTCTAGGTTGTGAAGCTGCTGTCTGCTAGGGTATATAAACCGCGCAAAGACAACGCAAATCAATCAGTTTATTTTCAAGTGTTGTACAGTGAAGTACTGAACAGTGAGTTAACCCGCGATATTGTACTACGGTTTTTAGTAGTAAATAAAGCGTACTACTTATTAAGCAGAATCGGAGTGTTTTATTTAACGTACAGTGATCGAACTCAGGGAAAATAATCAAGGAATCATCGAATTCGTCACAATTGGTGTCAGAAGCGGTATTGTTAAATAAATTCAAGGACATTGAAAAGGATAACAAGGACATTGAAAAGGATAACAAGGACATTTTAAGGATAACAAGGACATGGCAAAGTTGAATGAGTTGAAGATCCAGCAACTCAAAAACGAGTTGGAACGACGTGGATTGTCAACAACGGGCAATAAAGCAGAGCTACAATCACGGTTGCGAGAAGCGATGGAAGCAGAACGAATCAACGTTGACGATCATGTTTTTCAGCTTTTGGAAGAGGGAGCGACGAAAGTGGAAGAACAAAAGGATACCCCGAATCCTGTGGAAAACGTGAACACAAACTCGTTATTGGCTGCATTGGCTCAGATGTCGACGAACATAACATCTCAAATGAAAGAACAGGAGACACGTATTACATCCGGAATTTCAACACAGTTGGAGGAACAAAAGACACACATGACACAGATCTCTGCTCAACTGGAGGAACAGACTGCTTATATGGCATCACAGCTGGAAGCACAGGACGCAAAAATAACACAAGTACAAGAGGTGTTCAGAGAACGTTAGGATAAAATCGAGGCCGAGGTAGATGCGTTGAAAGCTCGTATCCAGGATTTGCAACTGAATCGTCCAAATGCTGTATCAAGTTCTCCCAAGGTAAAAACCCCATCTTTTGATGGTTCTGTTCTATTCCAGGTATTTAAGCTACAGTTTGAGAAGACAGCAGCTGTGAACAATTGGGGCGCTGAGGACAAAGTCGCTGCTTTATTTGTGGCATTGAAAGGACCTGTAGCCGAAATCTTACAGACTATTCCAGAAGGTGAAAGAAACGACTATGAAGCGTTGATGGGAGCCGTTGAAAGACGTTACGGCAGCGAGCATAGAAGGCAGATATTTCAAATGGAGCTACAGAATCGCTTCCAGAAGGCTAACGAGACATTGCAGGAATTTGCATGGGACATTGAGAGGTTAGCTCATTTGGCGAACGCAGATGCCCCCGTGGAATACATCGAGAGGGTAAAGATCCAAAGATTCATAAATGGAATAATGGATGTAGACACGAAGCGAGCCGCATATGCGAACCCCAAAAGTACATTCGCAGAGACGGTATCACACGCTTTATTACAAGAGACAGCCTCGCTTTTATGTAAACCAGATAACAAGGTTCACCATGTGGAAGTAGAACGACCAGAGTGGGTGGACGCAATCCTAGAAGCATTGAACGGAAAGCAACGGAAAAATGAAGCAGCCATTAAATGCTTCAAGTGCGGAAAATCTGGTCATATTGTGCGTCATTGCAACATCGGCTCCAGAGACTTCGGCAATGCAAGTGGACGTAAGGGTAACGTTGGAGGAGATGAACAAGATGAATACCCCATAGTTTCTGTGTCGCAGGTCGGAGGGAAAGCAAGTAATGTTACTGTTAGAGGTTTCTTGGACGGAAAAGAGCGGTTACTCACTGTGGATACTGGCGCATCTCATTCCATCATTAGAAGTGACTTGGTCCATAAGAGAGCAAGACCATTGCAGGATGCAAAGCTGCGGACCGTAACTGGTGAAAGTAAGCTGGTTCATGGAGAAGTGCGGTGCAAAGTTGTGATTGAGAATGTGACTACATACCACAACTTCTTAGTGGCAGATATTGTGGACGAAGTCATCATTGGCGTCGACTTCTTGGCTGTGAGAGACATTCACATGAACCTGAGAAATAGAGTTATGACATACAATGGCCAAGAAGTACCTCTGATCTTTGGACACAACATTGGATATTGCACCAAAGGAGATTCATTAGAGGTGAAGCACAAGGACACTCGAAAGGCAAAGGTACCTCCTCAACCAATGGCTTTGATAGACAAATGCCTGCTTGAGAATATTCGGATAAGTCAACAGGAAGATTCAGATCTGGCATGTGTGATCAGAGGGCTTGAGCGAAACAAACGACCAGCAAGAAAAGAAATGTCAGCGGCGAGTCCAGTTGCCAAGTCATATTGGGCACAATGGAACAGTTTACGAATGGTATCCGGTTGTTTGCATCGAATATGGGAGAGTGAGGATGGTCAATGCGCTCGGAAGCTTATAGTTGTTCCAAGGAAGCGGGTGTCTGATGTTCTCAGGGAAATGCATAACGATCCAAGTGGAGGTCATCTAGGAGTCAAGAAGACCTTGGAGAGGATTAAGCAGACATTTTATTGGGTTGGTTACGGTCAGTCGGTAAAGGAGTGGATTGCCAAATGCGATGAGTGCATCAGAGCAAAGGTGCTGAGGTCCACGAGTCATGGTCTAAGGAGGCAGTGCAACTCAGATGCACCGGTTGAGAGGATTACCTTGGATGAAGCTGGTCCATTCCCCGGAAGTATAAGCAAAAACATGAAAACCAGGTACGACAAAGCAATGGAAACAGAAGGGTTTCTGGAAGGAGATTTAGTATTCCTTAACAGGCCACAACGGAGGAAAAGTGTGTCTCCCAAAGTTCAGTGCAACTGGGAAGGACCATACAGAGTTGTGAAACGGATCAACGACGTTGTTTACCGCATACAGGCTGTTGGAATGCTACGGAACAAAATGAAAGTGGTTCCCCTGGAGAGACTAGCAACGTTTGGATCGGGAAATGTGTCTGATCGGGTCGATCAGACTTAGGTGGAGGGCAGTGTGGCGAATGTTATCAAGAATCGCTCATCTTCCACCACTAGCGTCACTACCACAACTACAGCTGTTTACATACGTGAGAGCGACAGAGGGAGAGGCAGCTCGCGTGTTTGCGAATGTGGCACAAAGAGGAGATGACGATTGATAAACGCTTCGAGAACACTGTTGCACGAATAAACCAGAAAGGTGTAGACATTTCTAGGTTGTGAAGCTGCTGTCTGCTAGGGTATATAAACCGCGCAAAGACAACGCAAATCAATCAGTTTATTTTCAAGTGTTGTACAGTGAAGTACTGAACAGTGAGTTAACCCGCGATATTGTACTACGGTTTTTAGTAGTAAATAAAGCGTACTACTTATTAAGCAGAATCGGAGTGTTTTATTTAACGTACAGTGATCGAACTCAGGGAAAATAATCAAGGAATCATCGAATTCGTCACACTATAGATGGCCAGATTTTTTTTACAGATCTTATTTTTAATCCCCATTCTTTCAGAAATTACGTGTGGAGCGAAATAATTTTATACTTTTCCAAATCTCATACATTCTGTGGGTGTTCTATTGTATACCTATAGGTACTTGAGTATTTTAAGCTTTCGGCAGAATCAGTCCGTCACGTACTTGCCGGAAAAGGAAGAAACTGACAACCGAGTAGGATGTATGTATTTTGCATGTAAAACGCTAGATTGACAAAGTATCAGTCAACTGATCCGTCATCCTTTGCAAATTTTCTATTTTGACGGAACGGCAGCTGCGTGACAAATGTCAAAATCAATTGTATCGCCAATTTGACAAAGCGTTTGTGAAAATTGTGAAAAAGCAAATTTAACCAAAGTAATGGCCGATTTATATTTTTATTTATAGATTTGCGGTTTGAGCGCCAGTTTTTCCCTAAGCAGGTTCAGCAGTAGATCAAATATGGGCTTCTCCATTCTAATATTAATTCTGAACTCCTCAGGAATGCAAAATTCACATCAAAAAAGCCGTGGATGTTCCTCTCCTGTAAAGATAGACGTACCCACCATATGCGGTTGTAAAGCCGCCTGAAAAGCTCCATGCTTCTATTAGTATCACTTTAACAAGTATTACTTGTATATTTTCCATGTTTTTAACCGAAAATTTTGTTATGTTTTTTTTTAAAGAAATTTTCGTTTTGTGCAAATTACTTTGTTGACATATCTGTGTACTTCAACATGACTTACGTCAATCGCTATGTGCCATCCCTGTGCGGTACGTACGTTTTGTCACGACGTACGTCACGTACATGACGTATTGACGGACTGATTCTGCTTAACGCTTTAGTAGTAAAATTTATTTTGTTCCTGTTTTTATTTGAAACCGAAACCGAAATAAATAGTGAAGAACGAAACTGGAAACGAAACCGAAACACTTTGCAAACCCGAAGCCGAAACCGGAACGTTTGTTTAATCGGTTCAGACCTTGGTTATTTACCGTATACAAAATTTTTTCGCTTGATTTCGTTATTTATTTTCTTAGTTTGATTTAGCCACAGCTGTTTTTACAATACATGTTAACTAATATTTAACCACGCCAAGTCAATATGCGAATACCTACCTCCTAGGCTGGACTCGAGTTTTTTAATTATATATATTATGATATCATTTTTCAGTATGAAGAAAAAAACCGTAAAAGTTATAGAACTTGATATTTGTGTTTAGAGGTCTCTCATTGAACGTTTTTTTTAGAGCTGCAATAAATGTTTGTTTAGGTACAAGTCTAAGTCCCGGTTTTTCAGTGCAAGTTTAAACTTCAGTGCGAGTTTAAACTTAGTTTAAGCGGCCAATTTGTATGGGATAAACTCTATTCAACTTTTTCTGTGGTTTAAACCAGCACTTAAAAACCGGGCCTAAAGTACTGATATAGGGTTTAACTTAACGTTTTTACTTTAAGAACTGGTCAAAAGCACAAAAAAAAAATGTAGAAAAATGATAACCTGAAACATTTACAGAATTTTTTTTGTTGTCTTTCTGAAAAATAAAACCAATATAATTTTCAAAAAAGAAAACTTTTTTTTTGGTCCAGTCTAATACCTATAACCAGCATATATAAAGGTGTATGATAGGCTACAGTTCAATATTCAATAGTAGTAGCACTAATATTGAAGTTTAACCTAATCAGTTTAAAATGAATACTGTTAAAATTGTCGCTGCACTAATCTTCATCCTTGGCTTAGTCGTCGCCATCAATGCCCGTCAGCTAATCAGCTATAAATGCAAATCGGATAATGATTCTGAATGCGGAGCGAGATGCAAAGCCGAACTAGGTTATCCGTTATATCTATGTCAAAGAGGGAGTTGCATATGCAGTAGAAAATCAGGATGAAACGCCACTATCCGGACACGTTTTCTTCAACTATAAAATTTACTAACTATCGTGCTGTAATCGCTATCGCAAAAACTAATATTCAGGGGATTCATTTAAAGCTATAACAGCCTCGTAGAGCTTATAAAATGTATAAACCTAGTAAACTGCTATGAAAAGTGACATATTTATGAGGTTTAAAAGCTTTATGGGGTTTGTGTGAGTGTCGATAGTTCTTGAAGTAACGTTCGCATAATTTGAAAATATAATTTTATTAAAATTAATCAATGAAAAAGATAAAATTTTTTAGTATCAGTTGTTTAAAATGTTTATGAAATTTGCTTACCTTCCATCCTGAATTGTTAAATAAGAAAAATTGTTTTCCGCGAAAAAATAATTTTCGAGCCTGCAAAATTAATTTTTTTTAAATTTTCTTCGACTTAGATTTTTAAGGTTTTTTCATGACCTACTAATCCAACTTTCGTTTTAAATCATGTAAAAAACGTTGGCGATAACAGTTTTATGAAAAAAAAACAATAATTTTTGGGTTTTGGGTAAAAACATCGACTCTTTCGCTTTTTTTAATGGTTTTTTCAGCATACGTGTTTTCGATGAAACGAATTTATCTCTGATATCCATTCAAAATTATTCGGTAAAAACGTTGGCGATAACAGTTTTTTGAAAAAACAAAAAAAATTTGTTTTCGAATTTGGGACTGAATTCCCATATTTTTAACATTTTTCCATTAAATACATTTTTTTTAAATAACTGAATTTACCACCGTCTTAAGCGCATCAATTCACCTGGGACTGCGCCAACTGACACCGAAAAAAATACATAAAAAATGTTTTGGAACCTTAAAAATGAAAAAGAAACAAAAAATCGAAAAAGTAGATTTTTCGACCAAAACAAGTCCCAAAACCCGAACAACGCTTTCAGCGCATAATTTTGAGTAGGACAGGATATAGAGATAGATTCGTTTTCATGGAAAACGTGTATGTTTTGACCAAAACAGTCCCCAAAACCCAAACAAATTTTTTTTTCTCAAAAAACTTATCGCCAACGTTTTTAGCGGATATTTTTGGGTCAGACAGGGTAAACATGAAAATTTTAAAATCAAATGAAAGTTTGTTTAGTAGGTCATGAAAAAAATATTAAATATCAAAGTCGAAGAAAATTCAAAAGAATGAAATTTCGCAGGCTCGAAAATTATGCGTAGTGGAACTTTTTTTCCTGAGCCCAAAACCTATCGAAAAATGATGGCGCGATATCGGTTAATAAATCGACCTGCGCTAAAGTACATACCTATATGTTATCATCATAAAGGTGAAAAGACGTCCTCATTTGAGGAGGATTCTAATCTTGACTTGTGTAATTTATTGACGCTTAACTGCCTATGCGATTTTGGCCGTTTCGTATCAAAGCACGCCAGTCATTCCTTTTTAGCGATAACTGACGCCAATTGGAAACCCCAAGGGAGTTCAATTCATCCTCCACCTGTTGTTTCCATCTCAGTCGAGGTCTCCCCCTTCCTCTGCTGCCGAATTCGAGTGTCGATAGCAAAACCTTCTGTACTGGAGCATACGACTTAATTTTTCAAGGGTTGAATAAATTGAAATGAAATGAAAAGGTGGGGTGGCACCTTTAATACGTACCTGACTTTTAAGACTGATTGTCTCAAAATAGGTTTATGGCTGAAAATTAGGATAGAGATATAAGTCATCTATACCAATTTGAAGCTATCGGAAAAACGGTATGGAACCCCCAAAAAAAACTGAACAGTTTTTACTCCATGTTACACAGAATCAGGGGTTTAGGTAGGTAGGGTAGTTGGTTGGTCTTAATTTCTTCGTAGAAATATTTTTTGTTAATTGCAATACTTAGCCCTATATTCTGTGCTTTTGATAAATTTTCAATCTTGATAAATAAAATTAAAACTATGTCCATTTCAATAAAAAAGTATGATACCTATATATTTTTTACAGTGCCACGAATTGTGTGTCAATAGTTTTTCCCCAAAGTATCTAGTTGATGGGGCTATACAGCCATTGTGATCAAGTTTTATCAATAGCTTCTTTCTTTATTCAATCGTTTTGCAAATTCAATGGAAAAGTACCCAAATATTATTGCAAATACCCAGCTAAAAACAAAAATAGGTACATACAAATGTGTTTAGTATTTCTCAATATTGACATACAAACCACGCAGCATTTAAATGATTCCAGCTAGGCCTGAGTATTTTATGAACTAAATAACTAGTGAAATAAATCTTTTAGTTGAACTAGTTCGTTCAGAAAAGTGAACTAAAGTTTTCTGTGGAAACTTTTCATTTATTATTATAAATAGGGCTCGGAATTTTATGCGCTAAAAAATCGAAAATATGCGCATAAAATATGCATTTAAAATTAAAAAATATGTACGAAAAACCAGTAAAATATGCAACAAAAAAATTTAAAATTTTTTTTTATTATCATTTTATTATTATAAAAATAAATATTGCATATATCGCACCTTATATGATTCAGAAATGTAGCCTTAGGCAGAATAATAAAAATTTTTTCAGAAAACTTTAAATTGTGCATGAATTCTTTTATGTATTGTTCAAGGTGCAATATTTTAAAAAGAAAAAACACAAAAACTTATATCTTCTTTCATAGACATAGATACATACATATAAAAAGTAACAAATAAATATATAAAATTAGCATATTAGTGTATGCATACACAAAAGAGATCAATTTTTATTTATTGCTTTATTAGCATAAACAAAGAAATGTTTTTTGAAATTTGCAAATATGAAACTTTCCCGATTGTGTCGTAAAAAGTTCGTGTACAAAGAAAATGATCGCTCCACATCAACTGATGTTATAGGCGCATATTTAAATGCACACAGTTCACTTATAGTATAATTTGTTTGAGAACAACTTTCCCCTAAATCTAAAATATCCACAAATTTATTTATTTCAAGAAAACCTTTGTTTTTTTGAATAACAAAATTTAGCTTTTCTATAATTTTTTCACCTATTACACCTTTAACATTGTTTATTTTTTCTATGGAGTTATTTACTAAATCCACTGCATCTCTCAAAGAATTATTGCCTTCTAATTTTGTGATTACATCGCATAAAAATCCATAATTGGAAAATACAAAAGTTAATTGAGACTTAATGAAACGTAAATTTAAAAGTTCTTTCATGTTTTTAATCGCTATTGAATCGTTATCTTCTAGCGCTTTGACTACTTCACTGAATTCTTCAAAATTTTTTGCATAATATTTAACTGCATCAAGCCATGTGCCCCATCTTGTTATGATGGGCTCTGGAGGAAGATTAATATTAGGACATTTTTCACGAAAAAGCTGTATACGCGAGGGAGCTTTCACAAATATTTTTTTCCCATTTGATATAAGAGAATTCAGTTCACTAAAATTACTTCTTATTTCTTCCGCTACTCGGTGAAAAGCATGAGCCAAACAAGTAACATGTAACAACTTCGGGTAAAATAGTTGTAACCCCCTTGCCGCCTTTACCATATATGGTGCTGCGTCGGTCAAAAATAGGAGAACATTGTTTTTATCGAAATCTTCACCAAGTAAGCCAATTGAGTCGTTAAAAGCACGAGATATTGTGGCATGGTTGGTTTTGTCTAGCTCCACGACATTGAGCAAAAATTTCTTGTCTCGCATATCCTCGTTTTCATGTAAAATTCCCACAATAACATTTGCCACATATCTCCCCTGTATATCGGTAGTTTCGTCTATAGAAACCCAAATGAAATGTTCTTTTAGAGTATTCTTGATTTCGTTTAACAATCGAATATACATGTGGTCGACATAATTTTTACGGATTGTCGACTCATGTGGAATGAGCTGATTAGTATATGTTTTTAAGAAACTTTTTAGTTGCGGGTTGCTAAGCTTAAACAAAGGGATATCTGCCGAGATAAATGCTTCGCATAAATCCATTGAAAATTTGCTAAGTCCTGTCTCAGTAGAAGTATTAATGAAAGACTGCGATTTTTTCGAGCGCCAGTTTTGCAATTCCATATGTTTCACACCTTTCAAATGTTGGTCAACTTGAGATTTTTTTTCACAGCTTACGCACTTATTGCAAATTTTGCAAAACAGCACTGCTCCATCGGTTTGAAAAGCTTCCGGATGCTCAGCTACATATTTGTTTACAATTGACGCTGAAGTTGCTTTAATTTTCGGCATTGGTCACTATAAAGATTGTTAAACATAAATGATTTGATATTAAGAATCACCAAAACGAATTCAATTACCAATATTTAAAAGGTTTTTGGGTTTAATTGAATAGAATAACTTTCCAGTTGTTTTACAGCGAAAGACGACGTTAAAATGTTGTTGATTTACAAATATTAGGTGTGTTCCTTTGGCCTCTTTAGCAAATCAAAATGCCGGGTGACTTGGGCGACAAATTAAACAATGCAATTGATTGTTTAACAGGGTGGTTCAGATGAGTATTTGGAAACCAAATACTTAAATAGAGAAATATACAAAAACCGTATATATATGCGAAAAAATGCACAATAAATATGCAAAAGCAATAGGTTTTGCAAAATATGCAAAAAATATGCATTTATAACAAAATATGTAAAATATGCATTAACGATTGAATGCCATTTTTAAAGAAATTTCATGATTCATAAAAATAACTTAATCATTACCTTTTTAAAATTACCAGTAAAAATATGTATTTACATAAGAATCCGAGCCCTAATTATAAAGTACTAGCTGACCCCGCAGACTTCGTTCTGCACAAAATAATTTTTTGGTGAATTCATTTCCAAAATTCACGATTATACCAATATTTTCCTTATTCGAAAAAATGATTGGTGATGTGGTGCCACTTCTCCTTTTATATCGTATATGGGTAATTCCTTAGAAACTGATATATTTCACATAGCTTTTTTGTGAAATGTCAATGTTACGATAATTGACTTTTGAAAGTGTATACAGTGTAAATGAGGTATAAGAAATATCCACTTTATTCGCATTGCGCTACAACTAACCCATTAACGCACACTGCACTCGTACGAGATCACTTCTTCAAATATCGAAAAAGGCATTTTAAATATCGAAAACATATAGTTTTGCTACAAGTATGACATAAACTGCTTTGAACGCAATTAAATTATTTAGTTTCATATTTATAGTGCCCCTTATGAGAACAGCTTTTTGCTGGAAATTGAAACAATATTTATTTTAAATTGTTTGTTTTTAATTAAATATTTAAATATTTAACCATAAATTTAAAATAATGGTTTCTGCGCAGCTATTCAAATCTTTGTCGGCCGTTGATTCTTGAAAATTTGGATATAACATTAGTCTTGATATTTTGATAAGTTCTTTAGTCAGGATCGCCAATTATAGGGATATATTCCATATAATGAATATTGAATTGTGATTATGTGACAACTAAACACATTAAATCTTTCATTTTAATAATAGTATGATGTATTGATATGCATAGCTAGATGTGTAGATATTTTTTTGTGTTCATGAAAAATTAACGAATTTATTTAAAAATGGTATTGACTGCCCAATAAGCAAAATATGTTTATAAGTTTTCGATTAACTTACTCAAAGCCGTTGTTCCCTGGTGGTATTCATCCCTGGATATGGTTTTATGAGATAAGGGGAAAAGCACAATCTCCAATAAAAAAATGCGGAAAGGATTGTGTTGATAATGGAAGAGGAGTATCCGGTGGAGGCGGCAACCCGTCCTCCAACAAATTTTGTCCAAACCTTGATACTTGGATACAGAATTAGTTACCCTTATCGCTAACGCCATACCAATAACGCTAATCAGCTGTGCCAACCAAACTTATGGAAATCAGTGTAATCGATTATACTTGCCATAACATAACGCCAACGCGTTTACATTCACTTCCAAAGGGTGGTTGAAACAGCTGATTAGCGTCAGCGATAAGGGTAACTAATTCTGCCTTTACCGCAACTTATACTTAGCATCGCATGCTGCCATCAGTACAATGCTAAAAAACTTTTTGTAATTGAAAAACATTGAACCTGATTTTTTAGGGCATTTTATGGCAACGCGCTTTCCATCGATAGCACCTACACAATTTGGCATATTCCACATTTGGGCAAAGTCGGTGGATATGTTTTTATATTGCTGTTGATTAGGTTCGCATACTTAAATATATTGGGGAAATCTTTTGCCAAATCGCATCGCAAGTTTCCAGCACAATCATCCTTGCAGTACTAAGTCCAATTTTGTGGCTCTAGGCTATTTTCCTAAAGGGAATACCATGTGCAAAGTACCTAAAAAATCAGACTTATTAGAACTATTTAATCTGATCATTTTACTGGAGAGTTATAGATAACCGCTCTTCCGCATGGATATGTTGCCTGTCTTTGGTCAGTGACGGAGCCATTAATTTTAATAAAATGCCATAAACCGGCCGGGAAATTCTTGTATGCGCAAAAAACACGTTTTCGTCCATATCATTGATTCTTAAAAATGTATTTCGGTGGTACCCCGCTTGAAACCTATTTGCATTAATGGGACGGGAACGCCATCGTCGCTTTATTCTTAATTTTCGTTTTTTTTTTGCTATAACGCCATCAGGTTAAGAAATAAACTATCCATTTCTTCGTCACTGCTCATGTTAGCTTAAGGAAAATAAATATTTAAATGTTAGTTTGTTTTGACTTAATTCTCTATTAGTTATATCTGCAAAAACCACTTGTGCACTTTCTTAAACACTCTTTATGTGTAGATCTGTAACAAGTTGTTTCAACCTGTTAGTAATATTTCTTCTGTGAAGGCGGTAAATTGTAAAATCACCAAATTTAATGCAATTAAAAAATAAAAACAAAACACTTTGAAATGAAAAAATAAATACTAATACAAATCGCGCAATTATCAGCTGTTTATGGTTACTGCATGTCTAATTGTTCACATTGGAGATGGCTAGCGTTATCGATAGCGTTATGGGCATGGCGTTAGCGTTAAGGATAACTAATTATCGCTATAAGTGGGTACTAAACCAAAGAGAATATATCAACAAGAGCCACCACTCGTTATGAAAGCAACGAAAAAGATGGATGCCGTTTTCTTTCAGGGTTTCGGTAATTTCGATATAAATATGTTATTGTTTAATCAAAACAAAATGTGTAAAAGAAAATAGACGAGAAATGAAATAACACAAGAGTCGAAACAAAAATTTACCAGCTGTCGAATTTACAAAACTGAGGAAAACAAAATTACCGAAACTCTGAAAGAAAACGGCATCCATCTTTTTCCTTGCATTTATAACGAGTGACGGCTCTTGTTGATATATTCTCTTTGACTAAACGCTGAAGGTGCAGGCTTTGCTATGCATCCACTTGCTTTTTCACTCAGATGTTTGCCAATTTCACACTAAATTTCACAAAATCTTCCAAAAAATTTTTTGCACGTTTCACTTTGAATGTTTGTAAACAAAATGGTGGCTTTTGACAACAATTTGACTATACAAAATCTATCAAATTCAGAAAAAAAATTAAACAGCTGTTCATTTGCTGTCACCTGTCTTTAAAGAGAAAGATCTGCTATCATCGCTACAAAGAAGTTGTGTGACTTCATTACGTGTACCACCATTAAGTTTTTCGACCGTTTCAACATATCAACATCATTTTTGATCAATGATCCTTCTGAATGGAATGATAGCGATGAACTTTAGGACGCTTTGGAAATAATCGGCAAACTAAAAGTGGTTAATGACACGGCAGAGCGCGGGTCAAACTCATACAAGATTATAACCAAAAACTTACAAAAAAAGAGCATGAACTTAAAAATATATTACAAGTTGTAAAAGAATATCAAAACAAATTTTCTTTAAATTAAAAAAAAGCTCTATCAAACTAATCATTTATAATAACCTTTATTCAATTTGTATACACGAATATTTAATTTACTCGAATACTGTTTTGTATCAAAAATCAAAAATTAAATTTTTTTATAACATAGAAGGAGTGGATGGACCCACACTATATATCAAAATAAAAATAAAATGTTGGATTTATGAAACTAATATCGAAGTGATCTACATACATATATTTTAAATGTTGTTTCATATTTAAATATTTTAAACAAAAAGAACAGGTCATAAGATACATACATGTGTACATATTTTTCGAGCACGAAAAAAAATTGTCTAAGAATGTATATATTGAAATCTTAAGCGATTTGGCGAACTAAACGCGGGGGTCGGCTGGGCAATTCAGTTGACTTTTGATAACGGCTAACTTCTCGCCTGAGCATTTCTTTTTCGGATCTCGTAAACTTTTTTCGATCGCTTCATTCACCTATAGTCAAACTTCCTCTTTCAGAATTTTTATATTGAGGTCGAAACGTGTATTTTGTAACCTTACTCGACAATCTTCCATGATACCAGGATACGTTTCGGTTTCGTTCTTTTTCAGATCAAAATAACGGTTACGGTTTCGGTTTTGAAAAACGAATCGGTTTTAATCGGTTACGGTTTCGGTCCTTGATACATACATATCGTTACCTTAATTCACAAAGGCCCTAACTGACATAAAAAAAATTAAACAGGAGAAGCAAAAAACAAAATTTTTTTACATTGAACGCATGTAAAGATAGCTTTGTAAATTTGGAATATCTCCGTTATTACCGCTAGTAACTACTTAAAATATGTAGTGAGTGTGTATTTTACTATATCATACACATATATGTGAAAAAGCCATTTTCGAAAAATGTGTCAATTAGGGCCTTTGTGAATTAAGGTAACGATATGTATGTATCAAGGACCGAAACCGTAACCGATTAAAACCGATTCGTTTTTCAAAACCGAAACCGTAACCGTTATTTTGATCTGAAAAAGAACGAAACCGAAACGTATCCTGGTATCATGGAAGATTGTCGAGTAACGTTACAAAATACACGTTTCTACCTCAATATAAAAATTCTGAAAGAGGAAGTTTGACTATAGGTGAATGAAGCGATCGAAAAAAGTTCACGAGATCCGAAAAAGAAATGCTCAGGCGAGAAGTTAGCCGTTATCAAAAGTCAACTGAATTGCCCAGCCGACCCCCGTGTTTAGTTCGTCAAATCGCTTAAGATTTCAAAACTGATTTACTTTTCCAATCTGCTGCTATTGGTGCTTTGCAAGAAGCATCTGAGTCATATTTTGTGGGACTTTCGAAGATACCAACTTGTGCGCTATTCATGCAAAACGTTCACCTAACACATCCGGGAAGATCGCGGTTAAGTTTATATTATTTTATCAATAATCATTATATTATTTATTACCCTAAATTCTACTTTTTGTAAATAATAAATAAAAATTATAGTAAAATTGCATTTTAGTAAATTTTAATTTTTTGAAGTTTTAGGAATAAGTTCGTAAATTTTAAGAATGAGTTCCTAAAATTTAAGAACGGATTCATATGTTCTACGAATGAGTTCGTATAATTTAAGAATGGATCGACATTTCTATTCTAAGAATGAGTTCTTTGATTCGAAGAATTATTATTAAAATTTTGTTTGACATGAATATTTACGAATTTTTGTTCTTAAATTCTATGTACTTTTTCGTAGAAATTTATGTACTTTTTTTTGGTTCAGTGTTTGTTAGTTTGATTTAGCCAGAGCTGTTTTTGCACATGTTTACTAATATTTAACCACGCTTAGTCAATATGTGAGTACCTACCTCCTAGGCTGGGGTAAAAGAGTTTTTCTAATTATATATATTTATATCATTTTTTAGTATGAAGAAAAAAAAAACCGTAAAAGTTGTAGAACTTAATATTGGTGTTTAGAGACCACTCTTTGAAAGTTTTTTTTAGAGCTGCAACAAATGTTTGTTTAGGTACAAGTCTAAGTCCCGGTTTTTCAGTGCGAGTTTAAACTTAGTTTAAGCGGCCAATTTGTATGGGATAAACTCTATTCAACTTTTTCTGTGGTCTAAACCAGCACTTAAAAACCGGGCCTAAAATACTGATATAGGGTTTAACTTCACGTTTTTACTTTTTACACATAAATCATACAAAAGTACCAAAAAACATTTTCCGTGCATAAATTTTCGATATTCTTAGCTTATTCTCAATCAATATATTTATATTAAAAACCCAAAATAAAGTATAAAATATGTGGGGAGAAAAAAATTATTTTCTTGACTGGCCTAATGTGAAATTAATTTATTTGACAGTTTGTTTTCCGGCTGCCATATTAGGTTTGTTTACTGACCAAAAAAAAGTTCAGAGCAGGTTAGAGCAGAGCAGAGCAGGGCAGCTGTCAAAATAGAAATAGAGCAACTTAGAGCAGCTCAGCACCCAGTTTCTGTAACTTTTTAACGAAATTCGTTATTGTCGTTAACATCGCTTTTGACAAATTTTGTACAGAAATTTGTGTCAAAATTAACGATTTTTATGTAACCAACTTCGTTAAAAAGTTACAGAAACGACGTGCAGAGCAGAAATGCCATGAAACACTTGAATCTCGATAGCTTCTTTTTATTTGGTTTTTTAGTTTAAATCTTCAAAATTAATGCAAATTCACGTATACAAAAACATTGATGTTCTTGCAAGCTAATTTTTTTGAAGTTTTCAAAAATTTATTTTTTCCTGACTGACAATTACTTCTCTGCTCTAACTTACTCCATAAAAAAAGCTAGAGCAGAAATTTGTGATCTGGATTACTCTAGTTTTGTTTTGAGCGTACTCATGAAACAAAAGATAGAGCAACCTAGAGCAAGAAAAGTGTTTGTTAAACACAATTTTGTGAAATATCTCAATCTGGCGTAAGCTAGAGCAGCCCAATAAACAAACCTATTAATTACTAACATCCAAAAATTATTTTCTCTATGGAAAAATTGGAGAATTTGATTCAAAACGTTTAAAAAAAACTGAACTTGGAAACTTAACTTAACTTAACTTAATTTTTCGGTAATCAGAAACATGTGTTTCCCATTTGCTAGAAGTGATACACAGTAAAAAGAAAAGTCTAAATTTAATACCAATTTGGTGTTTATATATAACAACGCCGAAAAGTATTAAATTAATACCATTTTCCGTTTAATTGAGAGAAAGAGTATTATTTTGGTATTATTTTAAGACCATTTGGACTAATTTAATTGCCAAAAGTGAGAGAGAGAGAGCGATTTAGTATTATTTTGGTATTATTTTAAAACCATTAGTCCAAATTTAGTTTTTAAAATTTAATTTAAAAAAAGTAGTCTTTCATCTTTTACTGTGTATTTTCAAGTCTTTTTAAGTTAAGTTTGCGCTGGGGGAACCCTTACCCCCTTATTCGTAAAAAATTTAAAATGTTTATTAAGATCTTATAGTTAAAAATTTGTATGAAGATGTCATTTTAAAAAGCTTTATAAATCAATTTTATTTTTTATGAATAAGGGGGTTGTGTATAAGGGACACCGGTGCGTGAAAGAGTTATAAGCAACTTCACAAATCAAGGTAGATAACTGAAAATTGGTATATATGATGTCATTGCCGTTCTCACTAGGGGTTATTGAAAAAGGGGGCGTGGTACCTCCCATACAAACTTAACTTTTCAACCTGATTATCTCAATGGTGTTCAAGGTAGAGAACTGAAAATTTGTATAGACCTATATGATATCAAAAGCGCTCTCTTACATAAAAGAAGGGGTAATCGGAAAAGGGGGCGTGGCACCTCCCATACAAACTTAATTTTTTAAGCAGAATATCTGAAAGAGTTTAAGGTAGGGACCTGGAAATTGGTCAATACTTATAAAACTGGGAGGTATTGAAAGAGGGGGCGCATACGACTTAATTTTTCAAGGGTTCAATAAATTGAAATGAAATGAAAAGCTGGCGTGGCACCTTTAATACATACCTAACTTTTAAAGCTGATTGTCTCAAAATAGGTTTGTGGCTGAAAATTAGGATAGAGATATAAGTCATCTATACCAATTTGGAGCTATCGGAAAAACGGTATGGAACTCCCCATAAAAACTAAACCGTTTTTACTCCATGTTACACAGAATCAGGGGTTTAATCTACATATCAAAATGAACTCATTAAAAATCTATTTTGGGCAAAACGAAGTTTGGTTTTAATTTCTTCGTAGAAATATTTTTTGTTAATTGCACTACTTAGCTTTATATTCTGTGCTTTTGATAAATTTTCAATCTTGATAAATAAAATTAAAACTATTTCCATTTCAATTAAAAAAGTATGATACCTATATATTTTTTACAGTGCCACCGACGAATTGGTGTGTCAATAGTTTTGGGGTAGTTAATGGGGTCTATACAGCCATTGTGTTCAAGTTTTTTCTTTATTCAATCATTTCACAAATTCAAAAACAAAAAACAAAAATAGGTACATACAAATGTGTTTAGTATTTCTCAATATTGACATACAAACCACGCAGCTTTTAAATGACTCCAGCTAGGCCTGCAGAATAATAAAATAAATAGTTTTCCTTTTCAATAAATTCAATATGAATCTAGTGAAAATAAGAGGATGTTCTCATATATCATAAAAACAAGCAGATTTCTTCTAACAGTTGAACGTTTTTGACAAAAGTACATAAAAAATTCATAAAAAAGAAGCTAACTCTTTCTTTTTAGCCAATTTCCTTTTCAATAAATTTGAGAAGAAATTCAAGCGAAAATCAAAAAGATTTCCTAGCACAAATTTCTTCAAATTTGTCCCCACTCGCTCTCCCCGGCCAAAAAGCTTTTTTAGACGTCGATGTCTTTGATTATAGGTGAACTTTTTGGCTCTGTGTGGGTATTTTGTGAACTAAATAACTAGTGAAATAAATTTTTTAGTTGAACTAGTTCGCTAGTTCGTTCAACAAACTGAACTAAAGTTTTCTGCGGCAACTTTTCATTTATTATTATAAAGTATTAGTACAATAAGAAGTACCTATCTATTCTTTATGGCCTTACAAACTCAAAATCATACCTAACCCTGACTATGACTGGCCATAAAATAAACATAAGAAAATAAATTAAAATAAGGAGCATATTAGGTTTTAGATAGCACATCTTAGAGAAGAGAGAAAACACTTATTATGTGCTACAAAAATAATTCATGAGAGCTGTCTTGGTGTTGCTTTGGTTCAGGCTCTTACGAACCGTAGCAGGAATCGAGTTCCATAAACGTATAGTATTGATGAAAAATATCCTAGTGGAAGAGAGAAAGTTGTATTGCGGCAATATCAAGTCACTTACTCGAGCTGACCTTGGGAATATTAGCTTTTCATAGAGGTAACTAGGTTGTTTATCCCTTATGAGGCGGCAGAGAAAGGTGCAGTTTCTGGCTTTGAGGTACTCAGAAAGTTCACAGTCCAGTAACCGAGTCCTCCACGATGAGATATGCCAACACATAGCGCGTGACGTGGTTGAAAGCCATTTCCAGTTTATGCGCAGACAGAGAGTCCAGCTTGCTATACACCAGCTCTGCATAGAGAATGATAGGCATGTTTAACTGTATGGCAAGCTTTCGTCTTATGCCAACCGGAGTAAATTGGGCAGACATAATAAACAGGAATAGGAATAGGAATGTGACTTAAAATGCTGTTTCCTGTATTTCCAGTAGACGGCGGTGTGTATATCAACTTATGACTTTTGACAGTTATTCAATTATAATGAGTACATTATTTTCAAACGTTTATTTGTGAAAATTCCAAACGACTTTTTACCAGGGAAAGGATATGTCACAAATTTTGGTTGAGATAGATATAGGGATCGGGTTAGAGAAACATGCAGGAAAATAAATTTGTGGCAGGACAACGTCTGCCGGGTCAGCTAGTTTATGATAAAGTTATGCAGTACATATTCAGATGCCAGGTTGTAGCAATGAAGGTCAAATTAACGATGGGATAGAGAACTTCTGTCCTTTTGCAAGCAAGATTCAACGAGTCTTTTGCTGGTCGTTATTGAGCATTTTGCAAGCGTTTCGCAAACGGCGTTTGCCCGCTGGATGACTTTTCTCGACTACTTCGATAAGTGGATGTCAGTTTACGAAAGTAAGCATGACATAAGTAACCAACAATACATGAACAAAAGAGGAGAGGAGGCAACCATGGACGAATTCAAGATGGCCGATGGCCGAAATGTAGTGTTGCAGCTGTAACGTGACGTCATGAATTGAAAGGGGAAAAAGGGGGAAAACGGGAAGGCATGGGCCTGTCAGTGTAAATTAGAATTAGACCATTGCGTATTCGGAACGCGCCAATATTTATTCCTACTTTCAGGATATATGCTGATCATAAACATTTTACTTAGTAAAAAATTAGCTGTGTAATGGCTGGTTTTCATTAGGTCAAAATGCCTGTCCTAAAATACTGACTAAACTGCCACCATGGCAATTTGGTTTCAAATGTGTTTCATTACGTCTTTAAAACTGACACGTTGCCAACTTCGCTGTTGAACTGGAATTTGACCGTTTTCACATGCGTGTCAATTTAAATGACAATGAGTTGTCGCAACTGACTGCAACGCAATTAACACAATATTCTAACCAAGGTCTGAAACCGATTAAAATAACCTTCCGGTTTCGGTTTTGCAACGTGTTTCGGTTTTGGTTCCGGTTTCGTTCTTCAACATTTATTTCGGTTTCGGTTACGGTTTCGTTCCGGTTACGGTTTCGTTCCGGTTTCGGTTTCCAAATAAAAACACGAACAAAATAAATTTTACTTCTAAAATACTCAAGTACCTATGTAGCTTCGAAATAGGTCTGAATTTTCATAACTCTTTCTGCTGCCAATATTTATTCGCAGTTCTTTATTTTGTTAGTTTGATTTAGCCACAGCTGTTTTTTCAATACATGCTAATTAATATTTTCCAAAATGATGCTAATTAATATTTAACCACGCCTACACAGAGCCAAAAATGCCTAATAAAATTAATAAGATTGTCTTCATGATCAGTTTTTGGGCAAAGGGGTAGTCGAAACGGTGGAAACGAAGAAAAATATATAGGGAAATCTCTATGGTTTCACGAAGAAATTCTTATTAAAAAAAAACTATACATTTAGTACAAAGCTGACGCTGACAAGCCTTAGTACACGATGGCCTGATGGTAAACAGCTGGGTTTATCATTCCGAAAATTGTAAGTTCATTCTCGCTGAAGGCAATATCATTTTAATTTTCATTTGAAATATTAAAAGGAAAATCTTCTTAATAATATGTGATTTCCCTTTGAAAACATTAAAAAGATTTAATCTACAATAGTGTGAAGCACATATTGTTGAAAAAAAAACTATACAGATATCTTATCATTTTTGTTCTATTTTATTAGGTACCTTTGGCTCTGTGTAGTCAATATGTGAATACCTATCTCCTAGGCTGGGCTAAAAGAGTTTTTTTTAAATTACAAATGAAGAAAAAACCTAAAAGCTGTAGAACTTAATATTAGTGTTTAGAGGTCTCTCATTGAAAGTCTTTTTTTTAGGTACAAGTCTAAGGCCCGGTTTTTAGTGCAAGTTTAAACATCAGTGCGAGTTTAAACCGGGCCTAAAATACTGATATATGGTTTTACTTCACGTTTTTACTTTAAGAACTGGTCAAAAGCGCAAAAATAAATGTAGAAAAATGATAACCTATGTTTCAGGTTTCAGTATTTTTTGTTGTCTTTCTGAAAAATAAAACCAATATAATTTTAAAGAAAAGAAAACTTTTTTTGGTCCAGTCTTATACCTATAACCAGCATATATATATAAAGGCGTATGATAGTAGTAGCACTAATATTGAAGTTTAACCTAATCAGTTTAAAATGAATACTGTTAAAATTGTCGCTGCACTAATCTTCATCCTTGGCTTAGTCGTTGCCATCAATGCCCGTAAGCTAATCAGTTATAACTGCAAATCGGATAATGATCCTGAATGCGGAAGGAGATGCAAAGCCGAACTAGGTTATCCGTTATTTCAATGTAGCAGAGGGAGTTGCATGTGCAGTAGATAATCAGGGTGAAACGCCACTATCCGGACACGTTTTCTTCAACTATAACTTTTACTAACTATCGTGCTGTAATCGCTATCGCAAAAAGTAATATTGTTTGTGTGTATGTCAATAGTTCTTGAAATATAACGTTCGCATAATTGGAAAATATTATTTTATTAAAATTAATCAATGAAAAATATGATACAAAAATTTTAAAGACAACCTTTATATGAATTCTGTCAAAAAGCCGCAGCAAATTGGTCGTTCAACAAAGACATGGTTTCGGTTTTTTTGGTTTTGAAATGTTAGTCATACCAATTGTAATCAATTTTTGAGATTTGAAAATATAAAGTTGTAGTGCAATTAATAGACTTTAAATGTTTTTTGTCGATATCCGAACTTCCATTTAGACTCTAAGAAATAATTTGCCTTAGTTTGGAAACGTCCACTCTACCTTTATATTTTCCAATCTCAAAAATTTATTACAATTGGTATGAATAAAATTTCATAACCAAAAACACCGAAACCACGTCTTTGTCTAACGACCGATTTGCTGAGGCTTTTTGACAGCTTTCATATAAATGTTGTCTTTAAAATTTTTTTATCATCTTTTTATTATTGTATTTTTAGTTTTGGTGATTCCTTTAAAAGCTTAGCCTTATTTTTCCAGATCTAGCTACCCGTGATTCGGTGTTGCTCGGGCATAATACGACTTTACGAATATATATATTTTTAAATCGACCATCGTGCCACATAACCGAATTTCGATTACTAGAAACTGTATTGTCACCGTGAAAATTTTAAAATCAAATGAAAGTTTGTCATGAAAAAAACCTTAAAAATCTAAGTCCAAAACCCAAAAAATATTTTTTTTTTTCAAAAAACTGTTATCGCCAACGTTTTTAGCGGATATTTTTGGGTCGGACAGGGTAAACATGAAAATTTTAAATCAAATGAAAAATCTAAGTCGAAGAAAATTCAAAAAAATGAAATTTCGCAGGCTCGAAAATAATTTTTGGGGTATGCGTAGTGGAACTTTTTTTCCTGAGCCCAAAATCTATCGAAAATTCGGGTGTCGATAGGAAAACTTTCTGTGCTGGTGCTTCTTTGTCCACTCGCATAACATGACCCAGCCAGCGGAGCCTTTGGGCTTTAATCCGCTGAACTATGGTCAGGTCTAAATACTCCAAGGGTCATCTCATCTTCTCTTGACACTGCCCATGATTCCGAGCCGTACATCAGGACTGGTATGATGAGAGACTTATAGATCGTGATCTTTGTTTGTCGAGTGAGGACTTTACTTGTCAATTGCCTACTTAGTCCAAAGTAACAATTGTTGGCAACAGGGTTGGGCCATTTTGAATAAAAAATTATTCAAATGAAAAAAAAAGAATTATTCATTATTTTAAATATTTTGAGTGATGAATAACAATTCATTTTTATTTCAAGCGATTCTTGAATAAAAATAAATTGTTATTCTTCACTTTGATTTTTTGAATAAAAATAACCGGTCACTCATCAGTCAAATTTTTTTGAATAATGATAAAAATTTATTTCTTATTTTTTCGTCACTCATCCCTCAAAAATAAGATACAAGTGACAAGTGACGAAAAAATTAAAAATAAATTTTTATTCATTATTCGAAAAAATTTGAGTGATGAGTGACCGGCTATTTTTATTCGAAAAAATCAATGTGATGAATAAAAATTAATTGTTATTCTCGAATAAAATTAATTGTTATTCATCACTCAAAATTTTTAAAATAATGAATAATTTTTAATTTTTTCATCACTCGTCACTCAAAAATAAAATAATGCCCATCCCTGGTTGGCAAGGGTGATTCTCCGTTGGATTTCTAGACTGATATTATTTTCGGTGTTAATGCTGGTTCCCAAGTAGACGAAGTTTCTCACCGTTTCAAACTTGTAGCTATCAACGGTGACTTGGCTGCCGATTCTTTCTTTGATGACAGCAGATACTTCGTCTTGTCCTCGTTCACCGCAAGACCCACTTTTTTCGCCATTGCGGTTTAGCTCTGCTGCTCGAATTATCTTCTCCAGCATCAGGTTAAAGAAATCGCACGAAAGGTAGTCGCCCTGTCTGAAGCCTCGTTTGGTTTCAAATGGCTCAGAGAGGTCCTTCCCGATTCTGACGGAGCTGTTGGTATTGCTCAACGTCATTTGGCAAAGCCGTATAAGCTTTGCAGGGAAGTCAAATTCAGACATGGCGGCATACAGGCAACTCCTTTTTGCGCTGTCAAAAGCGGCTTTAAAATCGACAAAGAGAGGATGAGTGTCTTTTTCTTTTGACATGGGTCTTCTCCAGGATTTAGCGTATCGTGAAAATCTGATCGATGGTAGACTTACCAGGTCTAAAGCCACACTGATAAGGTCTAATCAGTTTGTCTACGATGGGCTTCAGTCTTTCACACAATACGCTAGAAAGAACCTTATATGCGATATTAAGAAGACTGATTCCGCGGCAGTTGGTGGGGTTAGCGGGATCGCCTTTCTTGTGGATTGGGCAGATCACACTTAAATTCCAATCTGGAGGCATGCACTCATCTGACCATATTCTGCATAAGAGCTGATGCATGCTTTTTACCAGCTCTTCGCCTCCGTGTTTGAACAGCTCGGCGGGTAGTCCGTCTTTCCCAGGCGATTTGTTGTTTTTGAGTCGGGATATAGCTATCCTGACCATAGTCTGGTGGTGGGACGGCTTTTCCATCGTCAGGGCTTGGGGTATCGGTTTCGACGTCTCCCTCGCAATTTAGCAGTGAAGTGAGAAGTGCTCCCTCCATAATTTAAGTACATTCTGTAAGTCGGTTACCAGGTCGCCATTATTGTCCTTACAGGAACTTGCCCTGGTCTTTAAACCTTCCGTCATCCGCCGGATCTTTTCATAGAATTTTCGGGCATCATTCCTGTCAGCCAGCTCCTCACACTCCCGCCTTTCGGCTTCACGTTTCTTTTTTCTGAAAAGGCGTCTCTCTTCCTTCCTCGCCTCACTATACCGTTGCCATACACTGCGGGTTGCTCCCATTCGCAACGTCTCCCTGTATGCAGCGTCCTTTTTGTCCTAGGCAGTGCTATATTCCTCATCGTACCAGTTGTTCTTGCGGGCTCGCTGAAACCCTATAGTGTCCTCAGCGGCGGTATGTAATGAGTTAGAGATATGCTTCCATTGCTCGGTAACATCGTTAGGTCGAGGATTGCTCTCCGATAGCCGGTGTGAGAGTAGAGTGGAGAAATTATCAGCTGTCTGTGTCGTGCGCACCTTCTCGACGTCAAACTTTCCTTCCGTTACTGTGCGCATTTTCTTCGCTGCACAGAGGCGTGTGCGTATCTTGGCTGAAACAAGATAATGGTCCGAGTCGATATTGGGACCACGTAGGGTACGCACGTCCAGAACGGTGGAGCTGTGATCAATTTGGTTTCTAGTTCTTTGACCAGGGGACAGCCATGGGGCTTGGTGTATTCGCTTATGCTGGAACCTGGTACTACTGATGACCATATTGCGAGCAGCGGCGAAGTCAATCAACCTAGTGCCGTTGGGGGATGTTATATCGTGGGGACTGAAGGTTCCAACTGTAGGACCAAAGACTCCTTCCTTGCCCAAAAAAAAAAAAACTAATGGCGGCGATATACCAACATAATCATAACCTCTTACGAGATAACGATTATCATAACCTCTAACGAGATTTTTAGCCGAGTCTCTTTCCAACTTGTGGTGTGTTGCTTTTTGAGTTTAGTTGGCGGGACCTACAGTTTTTTACCGACTCCGAACGGCACTTGCAAAGCAAATGAATTTTTTGCTGAGAAGCTTCTCATGGCAGAAATACACCCGGAGAGTTTGCCAAACTACTGCCGAGGGGCGACCCCGTTTAGAAAAATTCTTTTTCTAAATAATTTTTGATGTTACTTTTGCCGGGCATCGAACCGCCACGACTTGGTGTAGAAGGCCGAACACTTAACCGCTACACCACGGCGGCCGCCACCTTGCCCACCTTGGCATTAAAGTCGCCGTGCACGATTTTGATATCATGCTGGGAGCAGCGATCATAAGTCTGTTCAAGTTTATCGTAGAAGGAGTCCTTCTCTGCGTCGTCCGTCTATCGGCGCATAGGCGCAGATAAATGTTATGTTGAAAAACCTAGCCTTGATGCGGATCGCAGCGAGACGCTCGTCCACAGGAGTGAACGGTAATACTTGGCGGCGAAGTCTCTTTTCCACCACGAATCCTACACCACGCGCTTTGCCGCGTGCCTGGCCACTTTAGTATCCGTCACAAGGATCGGTTAATAAATTGACCCGCCCTAATGTACATACCTACATGTTATCATCATTAAGGTGAAAATACGTCCTCTTTTGAGGAGGATTCTAATCTTGGCTTGCGTCATTTATTGACGCTTAACTACCTAGGCGATTTTGACCGTTTCGTAACAAAGCACGCCAGTCATTCCTTTTTAGCTATAACTGACGCCAATTGGAAAACCCAAGGGGGTTCAAGTCATCCTCCACCTGTTGTTTACATCTCATTCGAGGCCTCCCCTTTCCTCTGCTGCCGAATTCCGGTGACGATATGAAACCCTCTGGGCTGGAGCTTCGCATGATATGACCCAGCTAGCGGAGCTGGACTATGGACAAATCTGCGTATAGCTCGTACATCTCATCGTTAAATTATCGCATATTTCCTCACAAATTTTCAGGTTCCTACCTCGAATCCTTTTAGAGATTGCTGAGTATCTCTGAGTATGTTTTATGGGATATGCCACGGCCCCTTTCCTAACAAGCTTTTTTTACACCACCATTTAGTTGATACCCATATCGTACAAACACCATCCAGGGTCGCACTTGGTCTACATTTTGGTCGGTATTTGGGAAAGGGGTTCGGACATGGGACTTAGAAGCACTCCCTGTTGAACCCCTCACCAATACCACTCATTTCATACCCATATCATACAAACACTCTCAAGGGCCTGCCTCACGTGCCCATACATTTTTCGCTATCAAAAACCAACTTAAAAAATCTTCAACAGGGAGGTTCAAGAAAGAACTTTTACAGAACAGCAGTAGCTACCTCAGAATACAGTTGTCGTATGCAGCAAAACTTGATTTCTCAGGAGATGCTTTTGACTTTTTAAAACACAAAAAGCCTCGATTGTATGGCATACGACCAAATGAATGCTGGAAATCTGAGAAGTTATAGGCTTTAGAAACAAACTGATAACGCCATTCGAAAGAGATCGCCATGCCGGCTATGAATATGCAACAACCCCGAAATGCTCAAAATTTACAAACTACATTCGTATTCTGAGGTAGCGATGAATTGATTAGGCAAAATTGTGAAATTTAGACGTCTTACCTTTTTAATTTTTCGGCAACAAAACAAAAGGTTTTTAACCGGTTTTTTTATAAACCTTCTACAGAGAAAGTAAAAGAAATGACTTTTACAAAATAGAAGTCGGTTAATTCGTTAAGGCAGGAATCGCAGAGATGCGAAGGACATCTAAGTTTCCTTTCCTTTCTTTCCTTTTCTTTCCTCTCCTCTCCCTTCCTTCCCTTACCTTTTTTTTCTTTAATTTAATTTCCTTATCTTCCAACAAAAAGGCATCACGAGTTTTGTGTGTCATACATACAAGATAAGTTATTTTTTTCATAAAAATAAAAAAAGCCACCTACGCTAAATTAAGCCTGAGCAGCTGAACGCATTTTTTTGTTGTGCGTTTTTTGCGTATTTAGTATTTAAACACGATTAACAACGCGCAAGCAAAGGACTTGGATACATACACACATACACCTACCCCCTACCTCTTACACCCCACCCCCTTTCTCTTACATTTTACATCTTCCATATTACATCATAAACACCACCCTCACCTCTTACATCTTACACCCCACCAACACCTCTTACATCTTACATATATGATGTCAATACCGATCTTACCAGGAATTATCGGAAAAGGGGGCGTGGTACCTCCCATACAAACTTAATTCGTCAACGTGATTATCTCTAAAGAAGTTGAAGGTAGGGACCTGAAAATTTGGTATAGACCAACTAACAAGATCTCGCATATAAAAAAGCTGTGACGTCACGGATTTATAAACATGTCTGCTTGGTTTTAAATGTCTGAAATGTTATAAGAAAGGAGACAAAAACGAAAACAAACAAAAAAAAAAAAATACTCAGATTGTTTATACACAAATTTTTGGGAAAATTACGTTATATAGCGCAAGGCTGACTTCCCCTACTTCTCGTTTTTAACTCGCTTTGTACTGTAGAATGTCATAAAATGAAAGAAATAAAGAAACAATCGATGGTTATCGATTCAAATTAGTTTTCACTTTGAGATTCTATGTTACAAAAAGCTTGAAGCGAATCGCGGCGAATATTGCCGAATTCGCTCTGCTATTACCATATATGAATTTACCTTGATATAGCGCTAAAGCGTGATTTACACGGGTCGATTTTTCTTGTCGATTTTTGTCGTTCCACCGTGTAAATAGATATTCGATCGATTCACACCTTGTATTTGAAAGTAGAACGCAGTGGAACGACAAAAATCGACCAGTGTAAATCATCCTTAATGTTGTGTTGTGTGTTAGAAGACGTATTTTAGTGTAAAGTATATTAATATTAAGGCGCTATACACACATGTAGATCCTAGAATAATGAGACCTCTTGAAATGTGTTTTCAGCTACTTTTTAACTAAGTATTTTACAAATAGGGAGGATATTTTATGCTGACTCCGAACGGAACCGACAAGGAGGATGAATTTTACCTGGGACCTTCGGTATGCTATGCAAGCTTACTTTCTGTACACCACGGTTTCCCCTTCCAGCAGCAGCAAAAAAGAGCACAGCCCGCTATAAAACCTCATAAAGTTTATTTTTTGCAAAAATTTAATAAACAAAAGTCTCCAAAAAAACACGTGAAAAAAAGTGTGAAGAGAAAAGACAGTTAAACAAACTGAAACACTCAAAATCGTGAAGTCATTTGACAAACAACTTTTTTCTCAAATTAAATTACAAATACACGATGTCGGAATGCGTGATCGGTAGTAATTGGTTCGTGAATACAACTATTAAAAAGATATTCGACTTTCAAATATGGAATACTTAAACACGCCATTAAAAATTATTAGTTTCGTTATAAAGTTTATGACTGCCAGCGTTCTAGTTTACAGTAACAACAAGAAGTCTAAACAACCAATTCTAAATAATTTTTCACTGCGAACCGTTCCACTTTTTCATATATTTTTGCTCACAAATTAGATATTTGTTTTAAACATTATTTTTTTTCAGTGATGATTCAAAAATGATCTTTCCGGGGTCATCTAACTTTCTGGGCATTTCAGACGATTTAGAACAATTTTCGAGCCTGAAAAGCAAAAATTAAGAGATTCAGCTGACATACAAAAAGTGATCCCATCATGCCTATTGCACTTTTGACATCGAGCCATGAGGTGTAAACAATAAGGCACCGATCCCGGGGAAGCCCGATTCCGAATCCCAAGCCTCTCGCTCAATTTTTTCACCCCGAAATCTTCCGATGATATTTATGTTACATATATTTGAATAAAATAGTCCCAAGAAAGTGCTGAAACGTCTTCGTTGGGTATTTCTTTCCTTTAGCACCCAACTGCTAAAATTATGGGAGATGGCTCAAAAGACGCGTGTTGGTCCCAGGAGCACAAATCCGAAAGCGCTTTTTTAATATTTTCCTTCTGTGAAGAGATATTTGCAATCAATGTTACAAATTTTCATCTGGTTGTTGTAATTACATTAGGCCCTAAAAACGTGCAAAAAAGTGTACGCCGTGGCGGTAGCCACGGGTATACCACGAGCCCGGACTTGGCATGGCGTAGCCCAGGATTATTTTTTATAAGCGCGTACAAAGGCCACCAACTCAGAAACATGTTCTGCACATGAATACCATGGATCCCACCCCAATATTGGTATTGTACCCAGGTAATTTTTTCGTTTTTTGACCATAAATTTCCACAGAAACAAAAAATTAAAAATTCGCTTCCAGATTCGTGATCCTGGCGCCAAATCAAGATTTTTGAGCCCCCTCCCATAATTTTAGCAAATTTTTTAGCAGTTGGGTGCTTAAGGAAACAAATACCGGGAGATCAGGGATGGGCAATATTTTATTTTTGAGTGACTAGTGACGAAAAAGTTAAAAATAAATTTTTATTCATTATTCGAAAAATTTTAGTGAAGCTATTTGAGTGGTTGGCTGTTTTTATTAAAAAAATCAAAGTGATGAATAATAATTTATTTTTTATAGAAATTAAAAACCAAAAACAATAAAAAGAAAAAAAAATAAACAAACAACAAAAAGAAAAAAATAAACAAAACAACAATTTATCTATACACATATAGTCCCTTTCATAACTATAGCACACCTTGTTCTGACATGTTGTAAACCCTTATATAATTTTATTTTAATTTTAATTTTTTGCTACTACACGGCTAAAAAAATGAACCTAAATTTTAAACCTATATAAAGTTTAATCAATTTTTCAAACTTTTTTGTACAATATTTCAAACCGTCAAAATGCCTACAAAGATTTTCAATTTCTTTTGGTTTCGATTTAAAATCTAAATAAAAAAGCAATCTAAATTTTTTTTCGGTTTGTTTGAATGTAATTGAATTTTGCTCACAAAATCTTTATGTGCGTCATAGCTCAGCTGTAGAGCAGTCGCCTGTGACTCCTGAGCGTTTTTTTTTTAGTTTTATTTTATTCTTAAAACTTTTCGGTTTAAAATTAAAACCTTTTGGTTTGAAAATAAAAACTTTTCGGTTTAAAATTAAAACTTTTTGGTTTGGAAATTAAAACTTTTCGGTCTAAAATTTAAAATTTTGGGTTTGAATATTCGAAAACATTAAAGGTTGGAAAAATATTCAGAGCAGCAGAAACAACTTAATTTTGTAAAGCTGTGTAATGTATGGTAGAAAATCAAGATTTTACGTGGGTCCAAAATTTTTTGCTCGACACCATATAAAAAAATCTTAAAAACCAGAGCACATCCAGTACTTTCTTGAACGCAGTCTTCATATGGGTACTAAGCTGTTCCTTAAGAAAAAAATTTTTTCGTCGGGCGGAATATGATAGATTTTTTTTCCCTCGAATTGGATAACTTTTAGAACTTCCACGTTGCATTTGATAATTTTAAAAACTATATGCATTCAAAGTGCAGCAGATTATATAAAAAATATTGATAGCCGTAAACTTGGACGGCCAAAATCGCCTAGGCGGTTAAAGGCTATTTTAAGTAAGTAAGTAAGCCGTAAACATGGTACACGTTTATTACGTGAAAAAACGTGGAGATTCCGATTCTGAAGAGAAAAATCAAAAATTCGCTATAGGCTTTGAGATTTCGCAAAGTTATCGTTTTTAAAAAAGTCCGCTGAGCGCCTCAAATGTAGTGTCATATGGACATTACATAACTAAGTAATTTTGGAAATCATATTTCCCGTTTTTTGGTTAAAGTGGAATATCTTAGGAAAACGTACTTGGATATTAACAAATTATGTTTCGTTAAAACGAGAAATACATAAGTACAGATCGTTTCAAAATAGTTTATATATATAATAGTTAACAAATTATTAGAAAAAAACGTTACTGAAAGTGAGATTTTTTTATAAAAGATTTTTGACATTATTTTGGCAATTTCTCTGACATTTATCAAGATACGTTAACAGCTAGTATGCTTAATTAAAGCGATGGAATTCCACCTTTCCAACTACACCAACATCAACATGATAGGACAAACAGAGAAAAAGTTATGATGGCCTAACCTATGGAAAAGGGGTTTTTGATCCTATTTTGAAAACTAGAAGACTTCCGGGAATTTCTTGAATGCAGTCTTTATTTGGGTACCCCAAGGCATAGAATTTGCAAAAATACCCAGAGCAACAATTTTTTTTTTTTTTTGTAGAGCTGTGTAATTCTTTCCTTTATTTTTCTAACTGTTATTGAACTACAAACGTAAGTTTTGTTTGTTTAATTTGGCCACCCACAGCTGTTTTGTACAATACGCGCTAAGTATGTAAATATATGTACATAAGAGCACTCTATTATAAGGCTACGCTCACACTGTGTACGACTTTTGCCGTCCGACAACAAACACACATCTGCACACTTGTATTTTAAATGAGTTCACCCGATTTCACCCGGGAGATGTGTGTTTGCTGTCGACGGCAGAAGTCGGTCGCAGTGTGAGCGTAGCCTTAGGCACTCTAAGTAAATACCTACGTAAATGCCTTTAGCCAGCACATATAAAGGAGTGAGATATGCTAATGATCATTATTTGAAAGTTCAAGTTTAACTTACTCAGTTCAATATGAATACCGTTAACATTTTTGCTGCACTTATGTTCATCCTCGGCTTGTTCGTCGCCAACATCAAAGCCGATTCACTTCAAATCTCATATAAATGCCAAAATCCTACTGACGTCCGATGCAATTGGTACTGCAGGCTTGGCGTATATACTGCATATAAATGCGACGGAGAGAAATGCATATGTTCTAAATAATAAATCGGAAAGAAACGGATGATTTAATTGTTAGCAAGTAAAAAGTGCCATTCCAAAAGTTTGTCTTATCTAAAAGTATCCTAAATTGGCAAAATGAAATAGCAAACAATTAAGAAGATACTGAATAAAAAAAGGATTATAACATACAATGTATTTGTGTTTTGTGTCATTTCGTTTTTTCTTCTTTGGCAAGTATTTACTCAAGGGATAGTGGTTATTGAAATTTTACTTGGTCCCTTGGACCTATACAAAATTTGTAAATACAAATTTTATTTTCAGTTTAAAAAAGCAAGATATAAGTAATTTCTTCCATACAAAATAAAAAAAAATTAACTTTTTATGGAAAAAATTACGCAACACCCTCCACGAAAAAAAATTCTAAAATTTAAGATAATTTGTTTTGGGAGTTCTTACTTGCACATTATTATAGCGAAATTGATTGGACTACAAAACTGCGTACTCAGAAATTCGCTAAAAAATTCTAACAAAAACTTGAAAATTTTGATGGCCGTTTTGCAAATTTTGAAAAATTCTCCTGAAGTTTGCCCAAATTTTTAAGGGCATTTTTAAATGGTTTTTGTTACATAATGGGCTATATTTTAATTAACAAATTTTAGAAATACTATCTTAGTACTCCGTCTAACGAAATGTAAGTGCACGAAATAAGCTGGGAGCCATTGTATATACAAAATTTTACTACAAATTCTCATTTAAACTAAAAAAACATATTATATAGGTATGTACGTGGAACAAATATTACATAAATGTTGAATTGGTTAGCATATCGTTGACAACAGAATCCAATTCCATAGACTTTTTGTTGGTCAGAGCTTGCCATTACTAATAACATCAGCATTGGTACACGGTTGAAAATTTGAACCTAAATTTCAAACTTTTTTGGACTACACACAGAGCCAAAAAGTTCACCTATAATCAAAGAGATCGACGTCTAAAAAAGCTTTTTGGCCGGGGAGAGCGAGTGGGGACAAATTTGAAGAAATTTGTGCTAGGAAATCTTTTTGATTTTAGCTTGATTTATTGAAAAGTAAATCGGCCAAAAAGAAGGAGTTAGCTTCTTATTTATGAATTTTTTATGTACTTTTGTCAAAAACGTTCAATTGTTAGAAGAAATCTGCTTGTTTTTATGAGAAAATTTTTATAAAGTAAATTAATGAGAATATCCTCTTATTTTCACTAGATTCATATTGATTTTATTGAAAAGGAAAATTATTTATTTTTAAAAGATCCCTTATTAATTCAAATTTTGCTATTAACGTCTCAACATATGTACATACAACATATGTACATAAAAGTATACCTTCTTCAAATGTGTAATTCGACGCTACCAAGCACAAGTACACGATAGCATTATGGTAGAGATTTCCGTTCAGCAGTTAATAATTCTTAGTTCGATTCGCGGGGAAGGCAATAAGGCAAGTGGACATGTGGTGAGGCAAAAAGAACAAAGGTGTAATTAGACGTTGGCAAGTTAAGTATACGATAGCATGGTAGTGTAGATTAGACTAGACTAGACATCTGGGTTGAGCGTTCATTTTTTTTTTAATTTGAAATATTAAAAAGAAAATCTTCTTAATATTAAGTGATTATCTACTCAGTTTTATTAAAAAGAGACCCCCCGTCATAATAAGACGGGCATCTTATTGGAAAAATATCATAGAGAAATCCTTCTGATTTACAGGGCATTTTATGTGACTTTTTGCTCTGTTTATTGCAAATCGATTGTTATTGCTATTGTAATTGTTGTAACCAATTCACCTATTGTTGCCTTTATTAAAATCAGTTTTTCTAAAATTCGAATTATTGTTACACCTGTTTTTATTACCGTTAAATCTAAATTTGTTGCTATTGATGTATCGAAAATTATTGTTGCCTCTAAAATCAACATAAATAGAACGTACTCAAGTTGCAAAATTGTATGTTCCTAACTTTTTAATTGCAGAAGTTTTGGCCAAAAAACCCTATATCTGAACAATCGGTTGTATGGGGGCTATATGTTACATTTGCCCGATCTTGTTGATTTTCACTCCATACACTACATAAATAGAAAGTACTCGAGTTGCAAAATTTTACGTTCCTAACTTTTTAATTGCGGAAGTTTTGGTTAAAAAACCTTATATCTGAACAATCGGTTGTATGGGGGCTATATGTTACATTTGCCCGATCTTGTTGAATTTCACTCCATACACTACATAAATAGAACGTACTCAAGTTGCAAAATTGTATGTTCCTAACTTTTTAAATGCGGAAGTATTGGCCAAAAAACCTTATATCTGAACAATCGGTTGTATGGGGGCTATATGTTATACTGGTCCGATCTTGCCAGTTCCGACAAATGATTCCTATATTACAAAATGGTGGCCACATACAAAATTTCAGCCAGATATCTCAAAAATTGAGGTACTAGTTTGCGTTCAAACAGACAGACGGACATGGCTAAATGAACTCAGCTTGTCATCCTAGTCATTTCGGTATACTTATTGATGGGTCCATCTCTTCTTCTTCTCATATCTACAAACATCGGACCAAAGTTATAATACCATTTCATGTTCATGAAAGGTATAATTAGAATTTGAAGTTACGTTAAAATTCGAAATCGAACTAGAGAATGAAGTAGGATGATTTGAATTGTTCCCGAATATATTTCTGAAAACATTCAGATTTAGGGATAGGGATAGGCATAGGGATAGGGATTTTTTGGCAGGACGTCTGCCGGGTCAGCTAGTAAAAAATAAAAAATTATGCATTATATGAAACATTTTGAGTGTTGAATGACCGGCTATTTTTATTCAAGAAAATCAAAGTGATGAATAATTATGAAAATCTTGAATAACGATAAAATTAAAATTTTAATCATTAATTTACAAATGAAAAATTTGTCCCTCGAGAGCCCGGTTAATTATACCCATATGCACAACACATTCGGCACCATTTTCTGGATCGTTTCAGGACCATTTTCGTTGGTTTGTGCCCATTGGATCATATTTATAAACAAAAATATGTGTTGCTTTTTCTCAAATTTTAGAAATTTGACATAAGTTTGCCTGAAGGAATTCAAAGGTTTCAAACCATTTGTTTTTTTTTTTGTTTGCGCAAGGCGCGGACGGGTCCACCTAGTTTTTCCTTATAAGCCTGCATATTTTAAATCTAAAAAATTAGCGATTCACAAAAAAGGGGTTTTCCCGCAGCGTAACCATTGTGCGGACCTTCACTTTGCTGATGATTACAATGTAAGTCCTTTCCAGAACAGTATAAAACAAGTTGTGATTCTATGTGGATGAGCACAGAGTGCTTTAAATATATATGCTCCAGCATGTGTTTAAAGATTGGGAAAAAATGGTTTTTACTCATTCTTTCAGGTTCAGAAGAGGTGTTTACTAGGAGGGGAAATATTTGAATCTTAACAATCCTGTGATTTGTGGGATCTAATTATACATTTCCGGGACTAGGGACCATTTATAAACTTCGAGACAACTTATTTTTGGCACTTACCTACTCTTACAGGTCGGGAATCTAGGATTCCCTTGTGTTTATCCTAATCAGCACTAGAGGTGTTCGAAATAAAACATTTTTACTTAGTGTTTTATGCGTTTTATTATTTTTTGTTTTTTTTTTTGTTTGTTTGTTTTTTTTTTTTTGTTTATTCTAATAACAACAAATACATTAATATGTATGCATATTATAACTAATATTGTGTCAACTACAAACCAGCAGAGGAAAGTTTTGAGATTTTATATTAAAAATGTATATAAATTTCTTAAAACAAATTACAATGCAACAACGGTTAGGATTACGTGTAAGGTCTGTTAATGCATTTGATAAATTCACGTACATATACATTTTGATATGTATGTATTTAGTTATGCATTTGGGCATATATTTGTTAAAGGTAACATGGATGGTAAGTATTTACGATTAAAGGCACATTACGGCAAATTTCAATTATAAATTTGTAGGTACTCAACCGTCTCTAACGTTAGAGAAATTTTCATTGATACAATAGAGAACTAGTGTAATTCTCGAGTCGAGAAAGATACTAGAAAACGACTCGAGAATGATTATAAAAAAATGCAAATTCAATTCACATTTGAATCTCATTAGAAAATCACTTTAGAGCTCGATTGGAGAACTATGTATTCTCGGTTTGAGAATTATGTCCCAATTTGTTGGAGAACCCTATAGTTCTCAAGTGTTTCTCGAGTCGCCCTCTACTTCAATGTTTGTTGGGTAGATAATAAAAACAAAGAAAGCTTTACCCATTAAAAAAAGGTTACGTCTTATATCAAAATTATTTGAATTGATCAAAAAGTTTACCCCACGTTATTTTGATGTACTGTTTTTAGCTCTATGAGAGGCAAAATTATGTATAAGACTGAGAGACAATGAAAAGTATAAAAGGCTTACATAAGGGGTCGAGATAAACAGCTCTGCCTGCCATCGTATAGGTACTTTACTGAAACTCACTTCATTTTTTGATGAGTACTTATCTTACATATGTCCATACATGAGCTTTGTTTCTTTCCTGTTAATGATGAATAATTATGAATAATTATTCCTAAAAAAGTGTTTTTTGAAAAAATTAGCAGCGAATTCAGCAGCTTTTTGACATTTAATTGAGAGAGAGAGCGCCAATTCGCTGCAAGTTATTGCTGGAGATTTTTCGTCCAGCAGAAACCAGCAAGCAATAACAGCTGATCGTAAAAATGTAAATTCAAATTGTTAGCCAATCAGAAACGTAACCGCTGTTTTGTCTGCAAGTTTCTGCTGAAGCCTGTTCAACGAAAAATTAGCAGAAATGAGATTTTGACAGCTTTTTGCAAGACTCTCTTCTGCTGACAGTTCTTTGCTGGAGATTTCAAGAAACAAAGCTATGGTTGTAGACTGATTTGACAATTTAATATCATTCGAATATCCTCCAAAATATTAGTAATTTTTTTTGTTGCAAAAGTTTAGATACTTTTAATTTTCAATTCAAAATTATTAGAATACTTGCTAATTTTTTCTCTGTGTAAATGGTTAATTCGCTTTATTAAAGTTTTCTTGTTGTTGTGTTTTTAATTATACATGTATTTTTTTTTTTTTTTTTTTTTTTTTTTGGATATAGCTTTGACTAGTTTTATTAGTAAACTTTTGTGGAGGCATTATTGTTTTTGTTACAAGCACTCCATTTGACATTTTTTATTATTTTTTTAGCGCTTTGTTGTTAATTTATAAAGTTATATATATCAAAATAAATATATGTATGTAAATAATTTTTTTTTCTATTAAATGTTAAATTATTACACAAGTCTGCAAATAAAATTAAAAAAAATATAACAACAAAAATTAAAATATAATTAATTTAAAAACATTTTTTTATTTTAATATTGCTGCTGCTGGTGTATTTGAAATAATTATTTTTAATTTTTATTTAAATTTGTATTAATTTTTTTTTTAATCTTTCATTTAACTAATATTTGAATTTCACTGTTTTTGTTGTGATTGTGTGAGTGAGTACATATTTGCTTTTGTCTATATGTATTTTAGAACGCTTTACCGCTAAGGTCATCTGGTATGAGACACCGAAGCGACCTCTTTCAGAGCACACGTTCCACATAGTTGCCGGGGAAGGTGCCAAAGCAACCGGTACGTTGTGATGTGCCCACAAACCAGCCATCGTCGCATATCTCCAACACATGCACTATGTCGCCCTCGAATAATTCCATTTCATCGGAGTTTTGTGGACGGTACTTATAGAGTGCGCGATAGCTGTAAACAAAAAAAAATAAAATTTTTATTTTCAAACAGTAAAATAATGCTTTTCCACTTACACTAATGGCTCTGAATGTGTGTCCACATGTAGTGCATCAATTTTATTATTGTTATGATGATGTTTAGTTTCCTTGAGTATGCCATTCGGTGGTTGATGGCCATTTTTGGTTATTAAATTGAATTCATTATTAATATTTGTGCGTAGGGTGTCAAGTGAGGGGCGTAAATTCGTGATGCTCGCATGTTCGCTTATAACGGTACGTGCTGCTATATCTTCGGCACCAATATCGGTTAGAACCTATAAGATTGAAAATAAAAATATTAAATATTGATGATTAACTAAATTAAAACTGATTTAGCTCTATTTTTAAAAGATAATTTAATATTAAAACCAATACTCAAATCTTTATAGATATTAGGTTTGGCAATTCATGTTCTACACATAATATCTACTAAAGTTAATCGAGTGATAGACATTTAACAAAAGCATCCAAAACAATCGAAGCTTTAAATTTCAAATTTCATTATTTTTCACATGCCAACTAAATGAATAAAAGTTGACATGAGTGTGCTTTCCCAAATCCACAAGAAAGGCGATCCGGTTAACCGCACCAACTACTGTGGAATCAGTCTGCTTAATGGGATGATACCAACGGCGAGTATCGAAGGAGATTTGCCCAACGGCTCCACTGGCTGGGTCATGTCATGCGACGGGACAAAGAAGCTCCAGTCCAGAAGGTTTACCCATCGTCTCGAATTCGGCAGTAGAGGAAGGGGGAGGCCTCGACTGAGATGGAAACAATAGGTGGAGTTCAAGTCGTCCTCCAGTCGAGGGGGCTTTCCAATTGGCGTCAGTTATAGCAAAAACGGAAAGACTGCCGTGCTTTGATAGGCAACGGCCGAAATCGCTTAGGCGGTTAAGCGCCAATAAATGACGATGAAATTATTTAATAGGGCTGATACATTAGCGCAAATTCCGAATTAACTCCGCTTTTGTGAGTTAACTTGAGCTTAATCTTCATTATAAGCTCCCAAAAATGAAGAAGATTTGAGCAGATATCAGGCAACGAACTAACGATTTGACCGCTACTGTCACCGGTAAATAAACAGAAATGGCAAGGACAACTATCAAAATTATGATTTTACCGCTACTGCACCTTAGAGTCACCAAAAAATAAACAATCCTCAGCGACATCTAGTTTTAAACCGCAAGTAATACAACCAAAGCACTAGATGGCGCCGATTGTTAATCTTAAATTTTGTGTGTGTCAGTGTAAAATTTGGATCTGATTAAAGAAGATTTATTGGGGATAATCTCCGTCTGTGTATCCATAGCATAATCGTTCTATGAGATAATGCGAAACAGAAACGAAAAAACTATGCCAACTAAAATAACGACGGATATCCTTTTTAATTTCAACTTACCTCTACATATGACACTGGGAAGATACCCTTTCTATTGGCAATTTTACCCTCGAACCAATTTTCATCCACACGCCGTGTCAATGTTACTAGCTCGCCTTTGTTTAAAGATAATTCTATACCAGATTGCGCCTGGAAGTTATATTTGGCACGTGCCTGTCCTTCTGATGGCTTCTTTGGTTGTTGGCGGGTTTCTTTATTAATGATCTGAAAGAGGGAATTGATATTATTATAACTACTGTTAATATTATGAATGCGAAACTTTGGATGTCCAGATTACCCTTTATATTACTAGCTTGCATGTCCTAGGGTTCGAGATCTCAGCATTTTTGAAAAACTAATAGGAGACGAAGAAGATAATTCGAGCAGCAGAGCTAAACCGCAATGGCGCAATCTTTTACAATAGCATGCAATTGCTGGCGTATGCCGATGATATTGATATCATTGGCCTGAACAGCCGCGCCGTAAGAGCTGCTTTCTCTGGGTTGGATAAGGAAGCGAAAAAAGTGGGTCTTGCGGTGAACGAGGACAAGACGAAGTATCTGCTGTCATCAAAGAAAGAATCGGCGCAACTGCGCCTTGGCAGCCAACTCACCATTGGTAGCTTCAAGTTTGAAACGGTGAGAGACTTCGTCTATTTGGGAACCAGCATTAAATCCGAAAATAATATCAGTCTAGAAATCCAACGGAGAATCACCCTTGCCAACAAGTGTTACTTTGGACTAAGTAGGCAATTGAGAAGTAAAGTCCTCTCTCGACAAACAAAGATCACGCTCTATGAGTCTCTCATCATACCAGTCCTGATGTACGGCTCGGAATCATGGACAGTGTCAAGAGAAGATGAGATGGCCCTTGGAGTATTTGAGAGAAAAGTTTTCTGGAAGATTTATGGTCCTTCCCGTGATGCCAACGGCGAGTATCGTGGAAATTTAACGATGAGCTATACGAGCTTTACGCAGACCTGACCATAGTTCAGCGGATTAAAGCCCAAAAACTCCGCTGGCTGGGTCATGTTATGCGAATGGACAAAGAAGCACCAGCACAGAAAGTTTTCCTATCGACACCCGAATTCGGCAGCAGAGGAAGGGGAGACCTCGACTGAGATGGAAACAACAGGTGGAGGATGACTTGAACTCCCTTGGGGTTTTCCAATTGGCGTCAGTTATCGCTAAAAAGGAATGACTGGCGTGCTTTGATATGCAACGGCCAAAATCGCTTAGGCGGTTAAGCGCCAATAAATGATGATGATGGTTAAGCGTCATTATGACGCAAGCCAAGATTAGAATAGGAGGCGAAATATGGGCATCGTTTTTCGTAAAACAAAACCCTCACATATGTACGAGGATCACTCACCTCCACATAGCTTACAGGTAATAGACCAATCATAGCATTATGTTCTCCTTCATACCAATTTCGATCAATTTGACGACGAATATAGATTACATCTCCTTTCTTGAATGAAAGTTCTCTGCAAAAAAATTAAACAGACCAATATTTAACATCATAACTTTTCGAAAATTAAATATTTAACTTACCTTGCATTTTGTCCCTGGAAGTTATACAATGCACGCGCTGCCGTTCTTGTTGTTATCGTATTTGGCGATTTGGGGGCCAAATCCGATAGGAAGTCGTCATAACGGTTCAACGGTATTGGTGATTTTTGTGTGGGCGTAAAATTATCGGTATGACGACGTGCATTCATATCCTGCAATTCTTGTAAGTACTTACGACGACGTTCCTCTTGATAAAGCTTTTGCATTTGTTCAGCCTGGCGTTGTGCTAGTTCATCATCCGACATGGCTTGTTTGTATTCATGACGTACTGGTGTCTTGAAATGGATATTTACATCCGATTCTAGATAACGATTAGGAGATTCTAGAGGATAAAGTTAATTAAATGGAGAATAGTTAAAATTGTTTCGAGATATGATACACAAATGGTTGAGTCGAGAACTGTATTTCTTAGATGCCCTAAACTCTACTATGTGGATTTTCATCAGAATTATAAAAAAAAGCCAGATTTAAAATGTCAGACATTATATTTACTAATAATGACTTGGCGGATATACCTTTTGTCACTTTTAAGATAGTGTTATCACAGGAAAAATTTGTGGTGAACAGGCTATAAACAGTGTCACGCAAACTCGATTCACAGATCGCTATAGAGACCTCCCGTTTTTTAGAGTCTGTCGAGTTCGCATTGAAACTCCCATATTTCACTGGAAGCGTAATCAGAGCTCATTGGTGAGTATGTAAATAAACGCAGTTCATATGATTCAATTGAATGGATGAATCCAAATGAAATTCCGAGAATAATTTATGAGTCGAAATATTTATGGGCAAAGTTAAAGTAAGTGAGCTTAAATCGTCACATTCAACACTAAAGCTGGAAACAGAAACAATACGGCAATACGTTGAAACAACTGACAGCTAAGTAGATTTCGGGTGTTTGTATGCGTAACACCAGATACGACGGATACGGCAAAATAGAATTTGCTCTAAAATCGACGTCACGTATCTGACGTGTTGAAGGACTGTTTCTGTTTGGCCTATAAACAATAGATTCAATAACTCAGCAGCTTTTCGACGTCAGAACAATACGAAAACAAAGGTACATAAATAAATACCCTACAAAAAAATGCGAAGTTCCAGTACTTATTTCTTTTCGTTAGCGGGCCGTAGTTGAGAGAACCAAAATGTGGAATAAATTACTGCCTATGTATATTTTAGGTTAAACCTCTAACGATACAATTCATCATCAGATAAGTACATTTTTTTTTTCAAATTTATTTCTCGAGGGAGCATTTTGTCTTAATAATCCAGTTGTTGTTGTTGTTGTTGTTGTTGTTGTTGTTGTTGTTAACAGCAAAACACTTCCGAAGGTTTTGGGGAGTGATGCCGAAGTTGACAGTCCTTGGCCGGATATGACCCCGGTACGCTGCGGTACTCCCTTGCGGTACTGCCCGACTGTCGTGGTAGCGATTTGGTATGACCAGTGGAACCTTCTAGGTCATGGCATCCCTCCATCCATGAGGAAGGAGAAGATGGGTAATGAGAGGTGAGAGGCATCATATCCGTAGATCAACCATCGAGTAGCACGTCAATTACCTATATGCATATTAGTCGCCTCTTACGACCGGTATGCCTACCTCGGCCATATTCTAAACCCCTAACCCGCAGGGCATTAGAATTAGAGTTCTAATAATCCAGTCACCTTCCGCTTCACGCCTTTAAAATGGGTCAACCAATTTCGTCAAAGGAATTTAAAAGTAAACGCACTCTGGACTAAAAGAATTTTTTGGTGGCTACCCAATTACAACGACACGTTTAATGAGATTTTATGTTTAATTGGTCTAAAAACACAATTAAAAGAAATTTAACAATTGTCACGCATTGAAAGCCATCTAACGAAGAAACAATGCAAGTTTGAATGAATGAAAGCAAGAAATGATGTCGTGAAATATTGCTATTTATGCTACTGCTATTCATCTTTTATGTTTTATTTCTGTTTTTTTTTTTTTTTAATATGTTTAGAAAATTGGTTAAACCTAAGACGGGTTTAAAAACTAAACTCAAATTTTTAACCGTGTAGGTATGTTTCAGGAGAAAAAAGTCCACCAAGAAAGTCCAAATAAAAGTTACAATTTTTTTTCAAAAGACGTCTGGAATATTTTTAAACTGCTTTTTAAAAATAAGTTTATATAGGTGAACGGTGACCTTATACGGTTAAGCGCCAATAAATGATGATGATGACCTTATACATATATACTTTTTTTGACTTAAAACGTCAACTAAAACAATGCATACACGTAATGTAATAAAATACGAAATGGCATGTCTTTCAATATCAAATCGAGAAATTTTACTGCTAATATGCTTCTGATATCAATCGTACGTTGGAAACCCGATCGCCTAACAATCCAAAGTTTATTTCAATTGCCAATGCGACATAAATATAGGCAGATATGTTACTTTAGCCTTGACATAAAGAACTCAAACGTCTCACAATGGATCGCATGCGGGAATCGTCTGTGGCTTACAGTGAAATAATTCGCAAACAGTTTGCGACAAAACTAAATTTAGTTTAAACCTTGTTTGTCGCTGGGAATCGGTTTTAAGATATTGAAATAAATATCAACGGCGACCGCAATAGTCTGGCATACTCTCCGGGTGTATTTCGGCCATGAGAAGCTTCTCAGCAAAAACTCATTTGCTTTGTAAGTTTCGTTCGGTGTCGGCAAAAAACTGTAGGTCCCGCCAACTTGAGGAAAAAACAAAACAAAGCAGCACACTACAAGTTGGAAGAGAAGCTCGGAAAAAATCTCGTTAGAGGTTATAATAACCTGTTGGTGTATCGCCGCCATTATTAGTTAGATTTCATGAATTAAATTTTCGGATTTTTTTAGTAATGCTTGATTTCACAATTTTGTTCAAAAATCCTTCTAAGTTAGGGCGTTTTTAAACCGATTTTGTAATAGGGTATATTAATATTAAATGAAATTGGGGATAGGACGTTTTTCAAAGAATTCTGAAATAGTGTTGAAATAGCTTGAGAATACACGCAGCAGTCGATTTGTTTCTACGGCAGAATGTTTCAACTTTGCTTTACGAATTAAAAAAATAACGGAAACTAGAAACGAGGAACACGAAATATTTAAAAATCATTATCCCAATATTTTTAATGTGATTCGATTATTTGAAAGGCCTTTATCTAAAACTCTATTTTATCTAGTTTTAATAACTTCTTCTTATTTCCGTCGGAGATCGCTGCGAATATCTACCGACTTTTGAAAATTTCCATCAAGTTTCCCGCTTCCTAATAAAATGTTTATAAATCTGTCCAAACTTTTCCGACACTTTCCCACTGTGCGGCATATTAAAAAAAAAATATTATCGATGCAAATGAATTGAATGAAGTATTTGTCTCTTGAAAACATTTAATAACAATTGTCAAATAACAATTAGTAGGTCGCTGGCGGCGCGTCGTCATGCCTAGAGGAGACCAGCCGCAACGGTCGTGTTGGGTGAAGCAATGTGATGGGAGGTAAGACCTTCGCTGGGTGGTTCAAGTTATCAAATGCATAGACTGATCTTCGATTAATACTTGCATGTACATAAATACAAACATACATATGTATGTAAGTATGAAAGTGTTTGTATGGCATACGATCGCGTTGGGTGGCTATGGTTGAGGCTATTCGCTGCCTGTCTCAACTCACATTACATTTTTGAGATAAAAAAATAAAAGAAAAGAAAAAATCAGCCATCACGTAATATTATAATACTTTTACACACACAAGCACATTTTGTGTCAAAATATATGTGTGTTGGTTAAACAAGGTAATACAACTCACTTTTATCAAATTTCCGGAATTTATTTGCAGATAAGCCCGTTTAAGAAATTTTGATTTAAGCATATGGGATTGTGTTTTCCGCACGAGCGCCAAACAAAAATGGTAATTATTTTAATTGAGGCATGCATAAATATGTTTGATTGTATGTTAGTACATATGTATTTGCATGTCTTATATAATTTTCTTGTTTTTGGGGTGATTGACTATAAAAATGATTAATTGCATGCAAAATTAATTGTAAGCATTTACAAATCAAGTAGGACTCTTCGCCTCCTTACTGTACAATCTCATGGTTAGCTTAAAAAAGAAAGGTTTATAGAAAACTTCGAAAATTCAAATGCGATACCTACTAGCGAAAGTTTATTGTACCTCTCAATGATCGCAAGCTATCTACTGTTGTTTTAATCGATTTGAAACGAAAACATTGTCTGAATGATTTCAAAGTGATACCTAAGAGAAACTGAAAGTATCCCATAAGTGGACCTAGGTGAGTTTGATTCTCAATTCTTCTTCTTCCTCTCTCTTCTCTGTCCTCTTCCATTCCCTGTCTTTGAGTACTCCTTCTGCAACATACATACATATGACCTAGTATTGGATCGATGGAACAAATATTTGTGTTCTATTATCTGAGCGAAATCTATTTCAAAATTATATATAGCCTATGTATCCAGTGACAATATAAACCTACTGTACAAAAACTACATAATTATTGGTTGAGGGCTTTGGACTACTGTATAGAGCACAAACCTATGTACATTAGTTTTTATACACAAGATAAGATATTTTAATAAGAAATAACAAGTAGATCGTCACCTCTGTTCTTTGAATAGCTAACAAAGACATCACTCAACATTCATTACACTCAACTATTCATTTTCACGGTAACTTATATCACTGTTTTATTATGTATCGACTTTTTGCTAAGAAAGTTACTAGACATTTTTGACATAAATGATTCCCAGTTTATTACGAACCTAGGAAGCATGGTATAGATATGGCGAAATGTATCAAATATGAGACTATGGCAGACACTATTTGTCATTCCACCGCAAGCAAATATCTTAAGTAAATTAATTTATGTGGCCCCGAAAAACCTAAAAAAAGATTCCCATAGGAAGCAAGGCCAGTGCAAAAACACTGATTCTAGAAAAAAAAAATTTGAATAAAAATTGCTGCATAAATTGAACTAACTAAGCACTAAAACATGAAAATAAAAAGCGCAATTTGCACTTTAAAGCAACAGCGAAACAGCTGCACCAAAACGCAATTTAGCGCCTTTCTGCACCGTCCCGCACAGTGGTCTAAGTTGTAATGATCAGTGAATGATTTTCAACAGAATTTACATGGAGGTACCTATGTATGGATTGGGGTGATTCAAAAAAATGTCTAGGTTATATATTCGCTAACCTAAGTAGCCGAGAACGTTACAGCAAATTAGAGTCAAGGAAGATTTAGCATAAATGCATTACATTTATTTCCTCGTTATATGTAGATAAATATTCTTTTTTTTCTTGGTTTTCAGCAAACAATTTTTTTTTTTCAAATATAGGGTGTTGGTTTTAGTAAAAAATAGAATAAAAGCTGAACTTGGCATGATGGGCTAAAAGCTTCTATGGATGAAATATTGCCTTGGTGAATACCTTTCTAACATTGTATCACTTTAGAAAATCGAACGTAAAATATAGAAATTATAGAAAAAAACAAATTTCGACATTTTTACAGGGTGACAAAAAAATTAAAAAAATTTGTTTTCGAAAACCTCATAAGGTAAGTTTTCAAACTGTGGGGGAACTTTTTTTTCCTCCTTACACCGTAATACGCTCTAGTGTACACACTAAGAATTATTTTTTTTATTGATTTTAATCTAATTTAATTTAATTTAATTTTGTTTTATTTTATAACATTTTTTTATATTTTATTTTGCTTTTTTTATTTAATTTTTTAATTTTGATTTTAATTTAGTCTATTTTATTTCTTTTAATTTTAACAACAAACAAAAATATCGCTAAACAAGTTTTCATTTAAGCAAGCTTTCATTTAAGCCCACTCGTGACCCACTGTACATCACCATCATCGGATATGCTTCGCTCTATGCTTTGCTGTTTTTTTTTTTCGTGTGTTGAGCGTTTAATTTACACTTTCACTACTGCGCAAGCGGCCAACCACTTTTTCCTACAATTTGTGTTTACATTTTGTTTTTGTAATTTGGATTTGTTGTTGATTTGAAATGCAATGCTTAACGGGTTAACTACCCAAGTATGTACGTAAGTATAAAATTGCACTGAAATATCACATAATACGTTGCACTGTGTTTTGGTGTCTTTATGAAGCTTTGCGACGATATGACTTTGTGGCAGCTGACGACAACTTATCGGTCGGCTTGAAAGCAATAAACTAAACTGAACTGAATTGAACTTTATGGGTAAATGTAAAATTAAAAAGTTTTTGTTTTCACTTTATGCTTTTCATTTAACAAAAGATTATGCGTTTGTAAGCGAGAAGTGGAGAGCGCGAAGGGTTTGGGTTTGAAACTGTTTTGTTCGCCCATCACTCAGACCATCGCGCCTTATTGCGCTTCATATCAGCAATTTTTTGCTAATTAGAACAATCCGCAAGCAAGAAAAATCAACAAAAAAGAAATTGAAAACATTTACAGTACCTACAATCTGTCTGTCCGTCTTTAAGCACTGAGTCCGCTATCTTTCCGCGCTAATGCACGCTAACCAAGTGTTCAAACACTTACTCAAGTTTATAATTCTTTTGTGTTATTCCTCGTACGTGCTTATATTTATTTTATGTTTGTATATATTCTCATTCGAATTTATTTGTTATTTTTTTTTTCTTAGCATTCACTTTAAATTCGCGCGAAAGTCTACTTGAAGATACTTGAAAATGTGAAGCTCGTCGATGCAAGTCTCAACTACTTTTTCCGTTTAGCCGGTTTGCACATTACTGTTGGAGGCGCATCGTTCAACTGTTTGTGGCGCCGTGACTGATTGTGGTTGTCAGTGGATGCTATGCTCCAGTGCTCTGGTGCTCCTTCTCCAAGTAAACGATAGCGGTTCGTTTTTAGTGCAAAATTTTGCTACGAGTCTCAGTCGTTAACTAACTACTCTCACGTACTTGCGTACTTTCATTCATATTCGTAATTGCTTTTTATCAAATTTACTGGTTTACTCATGAATAGAGCAAATATTATTGGGCTTGGGAGGCGGCACTGTGGGCCGATTTAAAATGTTGGACCGATAAAAGTATTAACCTTTGAGTTGACAAAGTCGAAATTCTACTAATTAAACGACACAAGCATTTTTGTAATTTTTTCTAAAACTAAACTTGACAAACGTTAGGCATTTGGCCTGACTGTCAGGCTTTACATAGTCTGTCAGGCACCTAGCGAATTTTGTCAGGCATTTTGAAAAGGTTGCGAGTGTAATAATCGAGCATAAGATGAAATGGCTCTTTGCATTTTAAAATTTGGTTGCATACAAGACAACATTTAGACCAAAAAATCTTAAGAATACCAAATATATTTGCATGAATTTGATGGGTTTCTAACTTAAGACTGTTTTCTGTTAAAATTTCACTTTAGTCGGGCATTGAGTGAAAAAATTATGACAAGCCTACATATGTAGGTATCTATGTTCTTGACAAGTTTTCAATTTTGATACATAACAAGGTACCACCAAATTGAAGTTTTTGAAAATCTCGCGGGGTTTCTCAACGGCTTCTGAAGCTTTTGGGTGTGCTGAATCCGAAATTATTATTATTTTAATAATCTTTGAAACTTTGGTGGACTTTTGACCGTTTGTGAATAATTGTTGTTACTTTTCCATCTTGTTCACTAATAATAAAAACATAGAATAATTTAAGGAAAAAAAATTATTCACAAACGGTCAAAAGTCCACCAAAGTTTCAAAGATTCTCAAATTAATGACCACAAACTCATAACATACATACATTATTATTTTAATTTAAAAAAAAATTTTTTTTTATTTCATTTCACTTTTTAAATATTTTTTATTCTATTTTGTTGTATTTTTTTCATTCATTTTATTTAATTCAATATTTTTTCTTATTTTTTTTAGTTTATTTATTTTCTTTTAAGTAATCTCATTTTATGTACATATTTCATTTTGTTTTATTTAATTTTTTTAATATAATTTTATTTTATTTTATTTTAATTTTATTTTTTTAAATTTGATTTATTTTATTTTATTTGTTTTTTATTTTATCATATATTATTTTATTTCATTTCATGTCATTTCATTTTGTTTAATTCTTATTTATTTTTAAATAAATTTTTTAAATTTTATCTCATTTTAATTTAATTTTACTTAGTTTTTTTTTATTTTTTTTTTTTAATGAACTAGCATAAAAAACTAAAGAATATGGCAAAATAAGACTCTACATTCACACTTAACAACCAGCTTAGATTATACCAAAGAGTTTTCCAATTTGTGTCACTGCAATCATGCTGTGTACTATTTGATTAACAGACTTTTGGAGCTCGTGCAATTGAAAGCTCATTACTCTCGGGCGTAACGAATGCCTCTCATCTAAAATTATTTTTTTTATAAATTAATAAATTTGTTTTCTTTATTTACAGTTTTCAGCTCTCTATTAATTTCTGAAAACTGATCACCAACAACCATACTGCGGTGAGCTTGAAAAAAGTGTATTCATTTTCAAACAAACTAAGTACCTATCAAAAGTAAAATTATAATGATATGTTATACCTACTTTGTTTTAATAAATTCGAAATATTTTTTAGAGGGTTTTGAAAGGTTTGGATTCACATAAAATAGTTCTAAATTTTTTTTTAACCTGATAAATAGACTAATTTGTTTAAGTTTTCATTAGCACTTATATTTGGAAACATCATTTCGAAACAAACAGTTTTAACTATAAATTACCAAAAATTATACTATTATAGGTAATACTGATATCTACTAAATCTAAAATTTATTTACTTGAAGTTTGATAACAAATAATTTTGTTTGTTTTTCTCATACTCATACTCTCGTCCGTCCATTGCGCCGGCGATAACGATTCTAATTTCTTACTTTTATATTTTCTTATGTATTTTTGAGCGCAATAAGTAAGTACCCTCCGAAGTTTTTGTGGAATACTTGCGGTTGTGGCTCGCTCTTTTTTTTTTGTACTCAGTAATTGCGGTCACAATAACATTTTGTGGAAGTTTGGAGAGAAACTGGTGCTAAATTAGCTTTTCTTGCACTATAAATTGAGACAAATTAGCTTATTCAATTAAATAGTTAAACGATTGGTGGCTTTGGGCGCCTCACGAGACAGTGGGACATTTCAATTACTCTTTATAGCCGATTAAATTAATATTTGTTATTCGGATTTTTATTTGACTTATTTGATGTTATGGTAGACTGGGTTTTATTTTTATGTCATGTTTTACTGTAGTATCCCTGCAGCGAATTCTCAAACTAGTCCGAAAAATACTAGTATACGAATAGATTTTTCTGGATCAACTCATACTAGTCAGGAAATATCCATTCTACAATAGTATACAACTATATTTTACTGGATGAAATCATACCAGCTAAAAAAAAAACAAAATTCATTCGTTTCGTTTGCATCGTTTTTCTTTTATAATTCATAATAATGTATGTTTTCCAAAGGTGATTTTAATACCTTTCTAATGGTATACAAATTTTTGAAATCGGTTGATTAGTTTACGCGTGATATCAATATATAAGAAAGTAACCAAGAGATGCATTTACTTAAATAAATTTAAAAAAAGAAAAAAACAAAGACGCCGATTTTGTTTTCATATATGTTATATATGTATATTAAATAGACCTTTCTAAAAAAAATTCTTATTTTTTAAAATCGCTTGATCTTTGAAGTGTTTATTTTAATTTTTAATTTTTTTTTTCAGTGTACTAAAAAATTTTTACAGTGTATATTTTTGAAAGCTCTTTGAAATCGGTTAAGCCAATCCGTAGTAATTACACTTTAAAAGTACCTATTATCGCCACTTCCAAGTAAATTTTTAAAAATTTTCGTTGCGACAGAAGCATGAATCTGTAGCACTTTCATGTTTTTGGCACAGCGAAAATGTTTAAAAAGTGAATTTCTAGATATTTTAAAATTTTCGTTGTGCCAAAAACACGAATGTGTAGCAAAATAGTTACGTATACGCCATGGTGTCTGTTGTCGAGTGCAACACATTCATGCATCTGGCACAACGAACATTTTAAAAAATTTGGAAATTAAATTTTCAGATATTGAAAGAAACATTGATGTGTAGCGCATTCGTTTTTCCGGCACAGTTTTCGGATATTGAACTACACATTCATGAAAATGGCATTGCAAATTTCCGGGGGTTTCTTGTACTTAAGAAACCCAGGACTTTCGTGAATTGTGCGACGGTATGTAATATCATGTTTTGTTATACTATGTTATTATAGTTTTAGGTTATTTTTTGTGTTGTTCTTCTATAATGTAATGTTGTTCTATGTTCTTTATTTTATTTTATGTATATGTTTTGCTGTATTATTTAATGTTATTTTGAATTGAATTGCGTTCCTTGATGAATATTTATATCATTTTACTTCATGCTATTTGCTACTATACAATGTCATGTTATGTTCTATTATGTTACATCATTTTGGAATTTTCTTGGTTTGATATTACTTTGTTGGCGTTGTTATGCTATGTCTTCCTAAGTCACTTTATGTTATGCTAAGTATTTCATTTTTCTCTTTATGTTAGATTATATTTTATTTACTTAATTTCATTACAATTTTGTTGCAATATATTGTAATGTTTTGCTTCAACTACCTTTTTCAGGTTCTGTTTCGCTTCAATTGTTTGCTATCATTTGCATTCATTGTGTGCTGCATTGTACTTGAAAACGTCATTGCACACGTGGGGGTCACAGTCAGTACCTTGTTATTTGTAATTGCAGGCACTTGCATTCCATGTATTGTAACGCGTGACATTATTAGCGTTTTTTGCTTTTTTCTGGGGAATTCACCTTCTTTTTCTTTGTTATTTTGTCGGTCAAATTTTAGCCTTTGGTAGAAAAGAATTTCTTATTTGGTATTTATGCCAAGGGAAAATTGCTTTGATTGCCTCTAATAGCCGTCATCATTATTTGTTTAGCGGCTCTATTCTGACTGTAGTAACAAAATTCTTCCTAGCGGTAGCGGAAGTGAACAGCTACTCTACTCCTTTTCGAATTCTGCAGGCAATTGTTTTAACATACATATTTTGTTTTATTAGACGTGTTAAGTGTTTGCCCTTCTACACCAAGTCGTGGCGGTTCGATGCCCGGCAAAAGTTACATCAAAAATTATTTAGAAAAATAATTTTTCTAAACGGGGTCGCCCCTCGGCAGTAGTTTGGCAAACTCTCCGGTTGTATTTCTGCCATGAGAAGCTTCTCAGCAAAAATTCATTTGCTTTGCAAGTGCCGTTCGGAGTCGGCAAAAAACTGTAGGTCCCGCCAACTTGTAAGAAAAACTCAAAAGCAACACACCACAAGTTGGAAAGAGAAGCTCGGCAAAAATCTCATTAGAGGTTATGATAACCTGTTGGTATATCGCCGCCATTAGTTTTTTTTTTCATAGAGGGCATCACTATCTTCTCTTCCCTATAAAGGTGCAAAAAGGCAACATTTGTTGCCCTCGCTGTCGTATACAGTGCGTTTATTTGCCCTGATAAATCCAATAACAAACAAAAACAGTACACTATCTGAAACTTTCTAACACATGTATATCAGCCACGATAAAGCAGCACCGATAGGCATACACAATTTTGACATTTCATATGGCGGCGGTGTTTTCTTTTTCTGAAGACATGCAGGGTGACACTGAAAATGTCAAGTGTGCAGCAAAAGAAAACGGTATAAGTTTCGAAAAAATGGTCTTTACGATTATTTTGAGAAAAGGGGTCGATATTTCCGGAGCCAGTTGAGATATTTCAATCAATCACACCGCTTATTGTACTAAAACATTTTTGGTCCCCCTGGTCGATATATCCGAAACCGGCTGAGTTATCGTAATAAGGGATATATTAAATTTTAGGCCAGTAAAGCAATGGTGAAAGTTGATACTGTTAACATGTTACCAGTAATAAGAGGTTGTTCGAATTTTTGGTAACATAATTTGCAGGCTACAATATTAGATACAGGGTACAGTGGGAATAAGGATGTAAGGCGTCAATTTGTTTTGGTGTATCTTTTATAGCTATTTAATAAATGGCAGTTATATGCAAATTTTAGCAAATTGCTTACAATAAAATATTTTGTTTTTAATATAAGAAATTTGCTAAAATTTACATATAACTGCCATTTATGAAAAATATTTAATACACAACTATTATGAGATGATTTTAATTAAATTGAGGACTACACGAAAAGCCCTAGCCTACCACAAATAGCAGTGGAATATTAATTAAACATATCTACATACTTTCCCTGCAGCGAAACCTTAAACTAGTCAGAAAAATACTAGTATACAACTATAATTTTCTAGCAGAACTCATACTAGTCAGGAAGTATCTATTCCATACTAGTATACAACTAGATTTTTCTGAATTAAATCATACCAGTTACAAGTACAAAATTCATTCGTTTCATTTGCTTCTTTTTTCTCTTATAATACACAGATGATTTTTCATGATAGGGTAAATACAAATAGTCGCTGATTTCTTAAGAATAAACATGAAATTAAAGCAAATGATAAAATAAAGGGTAAGTCTAAGTTCAATGCTTTTTGGACTAATATGGGACTAGTATATTTCATACTAGTCCTTTTTGGATTTGTATGGGGATTAGTTAATTTTATGGAAACATACTAGTTGTACTGCGGATCTTGAATCTTAAACAATCGAAATGAAATTTAGAAACAGAAACACTCAATAGCTATATAACAAACTATTCTTGTACCAGAAAGTTTTTTCAGGGTTGCCGCCTATTTCAAACGAAAGGTGTTTCACGTCGTGGGTTGACATCTAATCTAATCCATTAATATAAGCTATTTTGTCGAAACCGTTCTGACATGTTTCCATAAAATTTTGTATATGGATTATGTGTAGCTAAGTTTTTACAGACCTTTCTTTGCCTGCAGCAATTGCTATTCCACACACTTCTATTTCACATAACTTCTCAACCTACTTTTTTCACGTTAGCAAATCACTCATTCACATCAACTGCATTGACATACTTTTTAGCGTCTTAAAATATGTATTGCAAACTTGCCAAGTGCACCCATCCCTTTAACCCAAATACTAACTTGACTGACGCCGCGTGTTAAACACCAAAGGCACGACAGATTCAATAGCGCGCTGATTAGCTAGGAAATCCTGCTTACGTTCCGGCAACGGTGTATACGGCAATCCTTTGGCATTCGTGCGTATACGTACGTTCTGCTCGCGATCATAGTAATAACCCTTACTAGCGGCAAAAGTACGCGCTGCCTCATACTCATTATCCACAGGCACGCCCACAGTTTCCCGACTAGCCCACAATATTTTACCACAATTGGCAATGTTGCAGGAGTCACTCGAACGCTGGCGTGACCAACGATGTGAGTCGAGCGGTAGTGCATTACTACCATTTGTTGTTGCATACGCATCCGTGACGTTAGCGGCGACAGGTGCTTGCTGAAGACGTTGAAAAGCGGGTGAATTATTGTTGAAGTAACGCGGCGTTGTTGGTGATGCCGCGTTTAGTGGTTTCGTTTCAGATGCACGTAAATCATGACAACTTTGATGTAATCGATTGCGTGCGGTTGAGCTTGTAGGTGCGCCTGCATTTTTAGAAGCGCGTTGACTGTATTGCTGTTGTTGGTTATCATTAAAATCACTCAAACGATATTTATTGCGGTTTGTGGCCGCCATACTAGGAGGTAACGCGTAACCATTCTGTGGCGCCGCTTGATATGAAAATGTACCGAGACGCGCGTATTGCGTTAGCGGTCGCGACGTATCGTTATGGTACTGCATATAGGTCGAAGGTAGAGTGCGCGCTTTGGTGTAATACTGCGCGCTTATTAATTCATTTACAAATCACTTTCATTTTCGCTTGCGCTTAATTCACTTCTACGCTTTCAATGCAGTATCAATTATAATAATGAAAAGGTAAAACAAAATCGATTAATATTTTGGAAAAGTTTAGTTTCAGCGGTGCACGCGTTACACTCGCGCGCTTATACAGAATACTTGCACTATCAAACAGCGGCTCTACGCCAACTGACCAACCGCTTTGATGGCTTACTATGATTTGAGTGCCCAATGCGCTAGTTAAATTTTTTTGGTCGTCTCTTTACCTTGCAGAAGGGCGCATAATACTAACTGCTAGCGCTGCATGACAGCGCTGTTTACCGTTTTCTACTTGTTTGTTTGTCTACACCATGGCACGCGGGCCATGGCAACGCGTTTTACGTTTGCAGTACGTGTACCACCCCACTTCACCCGAAAAAACAAAACCACCACCAGCAAAACACCATTACCGTCACTCTAATTACCACATTTCCACCACAATAGCTTCGACGTCGCGTGGTTTTCTTCAGCTACTAACTTGGCTAACTAATAGACTGTGTGTACGGAAAACGCGCGCATACTGGCCATGCTAAAGAGGTCATATAGCGACGCGTCGCTTCTATTGGTATTATTGATTTTGAGATTTACGCTGGGGCAGCATTTGCAGCGTCGTCTAAGCGAAGGGACAGGTGTAATAGTGGGCAGAAGAGAGAAGTGAAATAGAGTAAAAGGGTGGTTGAAAAAGTCAGTGTGATATTTAAATTATATACGTTAAGTTTGTCTTTATATGTAAGTCTTTCAAGATTATTTTAAATAAATCGTCCTATTTCAACAAAAGTTGAGTTATATTTATTGTTTAGTTTATTAGAATTATTTATGTGATTATCTGCCAGAGCCTAAGCTCCCTTATAAGCTTTGTTTCTTGAAATCTCCAGCAAAGAACTGTCAGCAGAAGAGAGTCTTGTAAAATGCTGTCAAAATCTCATTTCTGCTAATTTTTCGTCGAACAGAGTTCAGCAGAAACTTGCAGATAAAACAGCAGTTACGTTTCTGATTGGCTAACAATTTGAATTTACATTTTTTGTTGTTGTTTTGCTATGCCACCGATCAGCTGTTATTGCTTGCTGGTTTCTGCTGGACGAAAAATCTCCAGCAATAACTTGCAGCGAATTGGCGCTCTCTCTCTCAATTAAATGTCAAAAAGCTGCTGAATTCGCTGCTAATTTTTTCAAAGAACACTTTTTTAGGAATAATTATTCATAATTATTCATAATTAGCAGGAAAGAAACAAAGCTATAGAGTATTGGTACAAACGCATTTTATTAAGTTTTTTTTACATCCGTTATCTGTTCTAAACAGAGCAGATTAATAAAGTACTTCCTTTTAGGATGATTTGACGGGGCTGATTAAATAAAAAAATCAATCACATTAAATTAAAAAATAACAGCGAAAATATATTACATTCAATAGCCACTGATTTATCAAACCACTCTCATATGTTAACCAAGAAAACTAGGTAAAAACATGCTGCACCTAGCAAATCACTAACCTTTTTCAGCCACACGCCTACCGCAAAGGCTACGAACTTGTACATTAGCCAAGCAATCGTGCTGAAGAAGGACGGAAATGAGTTTTAACACTAAGCGTCTTCGATTTTCTTGAATTGCAATATTTTTTTCTGAGCTTCACATTCGCCTTCGCCTTCGTGGGTGCGTGCGTATTATCTTTGGTTTTGCGGTCAAAAGGAAATATTTATTTGCTTATTTCTTTCGGTACATAACATCATCAGTTTTGGTTTGTTTTGTTTTGTTTGCTTTTTCATTTGTTTTTTGTTCTTATTTACTCTTTGCTTCTAATAATCTTGATGACGAAAGAATACAATTTCTTTAAGGTTACTTGCAACCTTAGGGTGTGTCAATGGCCTATTCAACACAAAGAAGAACGAAATTCGCAAGGCGTGAGCGCAACACGAAATGTAAATGTAAACAAATAATTTGGTTGACTAAGTTTGTTGTAATTTGTCTGTTATATATTTTGACGCGAAAAAGTGATAACGGCTTTTGATAAAAGTAATAAAATATGCTTTGACAGCTGTCAATACTACAGATTCAGCAGAAAATAGTCCTCTTAATTAATTTAAATTATAAAAATAATAAAAAATAGGGCAAATAGAAAACAAAACAATTTATTAAAAAAAAATATACTAAAACATAATTATACAAAAAAAAAGAAAAAAAATAATAATAAAATTGATAAATAAAAGTTATGATAAGATAAAATAAAATATACATATATTAAAAAAATGCCGTTGAATAAAAATAAAAAAAAATCAAATTAAATTAAAAAACCGAAGAAACAAAATAAAAACAAGATAAATAAAATACTAAATTTTCCAAAAATTTTTGACAACTATGGGTAGTTCTTCCTTCAAAAACTAACTTAGTAGTAAGCAGAAAGTCCAGCTAACATTCTTATGACCCATGAGGTCCGCTTTTGTTGATTATCTAAAATTTATGAAACAAAAACTCACCTGCGCGATATCCACGAGGTTGTGGCGGTACTGGAGGATTGCTACCGTCATCTGAGATAACGGTTTAATGTAGGAGAACACGGACATGAAAAAGGACATTTAAACAGGTAAAATTAAATAAAAATTAAAAAAAAAACTTATTGATAAGAAAGAACTTGTAAGCTCATTATGCTGAAGCAGTAACATTAGAAAGAACCCAGCGAACCACTAAACCATTAAATTATGATGCCTTCACAAGATGCCAAAAGCGATTTTTAACCGTTTTCCCAATTACTATAGAGCTTATGAAGAGAATGTATGGAAAGCATGACTAACAAATTGATGGCTACAAATGGTTTAAAAGGGTGGGGCCATTTTCTCATAAGGATCGATTCAACAGATTATCGAATGATAGGTATCTGTCAAACCTATGTGCCTTTAGGTTTGAGAAAAAGGCCCTTAATGAAAAATTGTGTTTGTTTACATGATTGAAATCTGGAAACCAAACTTATTAACAATAGACATGCACATTTTATAAAAAAATATTAACCAAATTAGATATAAATAACATTTGTTTAGATTAAAATATGAGCAGCATGGGAGCGCGGAAACTGGGGAAACAAAATGTATGGGCTTAGGGTTAAAATATTTAAGAAATGAAATATGAGACTTTTTACTCTGTATCTTTAATAACTATATGGGAACTTCCCAATTCACTCCGTGTCTAGAAACTTTATTTCTAGCTAAACCTTCTAATGTCGAGATCGACAGTGAGTGTCACCCGTACATCGTCATTGTGTTCTTATAGACACAATCTCTCATCATACAACTGCTCAGGTATTATCGCCGGTTTATCGTTAGGACGAATATTACTCTCAGAGAGCAGGGGAAGAGCTGCGTTTAGAAATTGTAAATTTTTGCACATCTCAGGTTCTGAGCTGTCTCTGCATTCGATAGGATCAATGGGTGAACTCTTCATGCCCATACCTACTGGTTGTTGGAGTGTCGAGTCTTATACGATTAATGCTAATGCGCCGTTTTTATACCACATCTCGTACATCAACCAACAAAAAACTATAAAAGAAGGCTAGAAAGAAGTCAAGGACCAAGGCAAAGAAATTCGACATGCGATATTGTGGTTCAGGCCCAACCCTACTTTAGGTAGCGAAAGCTACACAGAAAATTAAAAAAAGCCTTTTCTCAGAACTTTTTGCAAAAAGCCCTCCCTTAGAATTGTTTGCGAAAAAGCCTTATTTCAGAATACCTTTCAAAAACGTCCTACATATCTCTGCTTAAATACATTGCATTTTCGTTTGATAGAGCGTGCTTGACTCGAATTCTGAGATAGGCCGTTCTTCAAAATATAGGCTGATCTTTCACTCAGTCGTCGAAATATAGTTTAAAAGAATTTTTAAATATGAAATATTTAAAATATGGTGCTTAAGAGAATAACAATGTGAGAATTAACATTTGTTTCAAAAACCTTGAAATGACACCGCCAACGCACTCTTTAATATCTCACAACTGCCGCCACAGCGCGGATGCGAGCTGGCTAGTTTCCTGTCGCACGCTTCGGCACCATCGGGCACATAGCGTGCTTTCGGCTGATGTTTCTTTGGATCAAATTGTTGATTCGCAAAAATATCGCTTCGTTCGCTATAATTCCACCTAGCGGTGTTATTACTCCCATATTGCGAAGTTTTGGGACGTCTCGGTGGCGAAGATGAACTCGAACGTTTTGGCAGTCTGCCCAACACTTGCGCTATACGCGTTGATGTACGCTCACGTTGGCTTTGCGATTTTGCAACACCATTCGCCTTGTAAGCATTTTGTGTGGGGCTGGGATATTTATGAGCTATCCAATCGGCAGAGAGATGTGGTGAAATCGCTGCAGCTTGTGGTATATCCGGACTTGAATGGGATATATAGATGCTGGTTGTGTGGCGTCTATTTGTAGACGGTGGTGGTGATAGGCTACTCTCATACTGACTACGTATACGCTCGACCACAAAACTTCGTTCCGGAGTTGGCCTACTTGGGCGCTGTGTTGCCTTTTTGTTGTCTTGTAGAGCCGCTGTTTTACTAATGACATCGATGTGAGGCATAAGACGATCCCTCACACAAATCGGCGAGATTACGCGTCGATATGGACGTCGTCCACGTCCCGCACCCACACGCATACTATGACTGCGTTGTTCAAATTTGTGTGCAAGCGAAGCTACGTCGGCTTGTTCTCCGCTGCTCACTTCTGGAGCTAACTTCAAGGCGTCTTTTGAACCATCATTGAAACGTTGCTTCAACTCAGGATCGCTGCGCACCTTTCTCAGCGTACTAATCCCAAAAAAATGACACCGACTATGTTCATGTGGTGTAGTATAATTTTCGAAATGTTCGGTAATTTTTTGTACGTCGCCCGTGTGTACGCGACAGAGGTAAGAAGAGGACGCCTGCGAATCGGGCGAAAGACTACGTGAGCGATAATGAGCGTTCAACATTTCGACACTGCTATTAGGCGTTAGGTCGCCCATGTCATACCAGGCGTCTGATACTTCCCCACACTCACGTGCTGGGCTTCTGGGTGATGCGGCGCCAATGTCGGGCGGACGCTCGGGTGGTGAATGCATATGAAAATTTACCCGCGCTGTTTGGCGCTCACCAAAAATATCCTTCAAATCGGTCAACGAAGTGCTCAGCTCTCTATGTTGGCGAGTTGGCGTTGTTGCTGTTTCTTTGCGTGCGCGTGTTTTAATATTTTCCTCAATGGCGCGCATCACCTCGTCCTCATCTGGCGAAGACTCATCGCGCGCATGGTAAATTGTCTTTGGTGGCTCGTCATATTGGCGTTCTTCGAAATATTGAATTTTTTGGGTAATTTTGTCCTTAGGCTCTTTTACACGCTCATCCGGTAAGTGCGCTGCCTGTTGGTGTTTTTTGGTTCCATTATTTTTTTGGAAGGGCTCGCCAGCGCCTGCTCTGTTAACATTTTCCTTCGCTGTAGCCGACCTACCAGCTGTCTCTGTTGGTAGAGGCGGCGGTGGTGGCGGTTTTGGCAAAAAATCTTCCGCGTTTTTTGCAGCAGTTGCACCACGCGTCTCACGCGCCAAATAAACGGGCGAGGTGCTGCGCGTAACTTTTGATGCACCTTCGCTCTTCCTAGTATGATCTCTCGTTTGCTCTTGTTTTGGCGCCTTTTCTTTTGCATATTTTTTGCTCAACGTCGGTTGTAAGAGATCTTCTTTTGTCATCGTGGAATTGCATCTCACTTTGAGCGTATTCGGCGCCGATCGCTTCTTCGTTTCCGCATCAACTGTGATCACATAATCTTCAGCAGAGTTATGCGCATTGCTGCCATAGATCTCATTTAATTGCTGTGTTATCTTCACTACCTGATCACGAGAAAGCGTGCTTACGAGACGACTGCCCAATTGACATTTTGCAAGCTCCTCTGCCGCCGTTAAGTCTAAATTTTCTGGTTGAATTTTAACTTCCAAGCTAGAAGCTAAATCTGACACAGTGTTTCGACGCCAGTAGGGGCGCACATAGTCGCGCGCACCATCGTACTCCTGACGCAGCTGCTGCTCATAGTCTGCAAATATATTCTTCTGTTCGAACTCATAACGTAAATCCTCTACGGATTTATCCTTAGCGTGCAAAGCAAAATCCAAATCTTGACGCCACTTTACATCTTCCACATCACGCGGACGAAACACAAAATCCTTGGTGCGTTGATCTTTTTTCAGCTTACCTACCAAATAATGCAATTCTTTCGCGGCGCGCTCATGATTACGCACTTTGCGCCACTCATCAAAGTCCAAGGGCTCGCCATCTTTGCGTATTGGCTTGAAGGAAGTTAGCGAGGTAGCACGTTCCAACTGACCAACGCGCTCAAGCGTGCTATAAAAACGATTAAGGTCTGTAAAACGTTCAGAATTATTGCGATAGCGGCAAGTGGGACTATGACGCTCATATTGATCTAGCGCGGTTGCGCTGTGTGCAAGTTCACCACATAAATATAGTCCACGCTTGGCGCGATCGTCAGCGCTGCTCAAACTGCTAGCTCTTATGACATTGCTTATATCAACCTTTTCACCTTTGGATGCGCGGTAGTTATCTATGCGACGTCTTGAGGGTGAGCGTACGCTGCGCGATGAGTCTTGTGATACACGCACTTCACGCGTTGGTGAAAACTTCCTAAAAGTTGGTGATTGTTCGCGCGCTGTATCGCGCGCCGTTTGTGTAATGGCGCCTTTTGATAGGGTGCCCGGCAAGCTGTGTGACAGTTGGGGTATGCGCACCTCACGCGTGGGTGAAAAGCGGCGTGAAGTATCCACGACGGCAGGTGATTCCGGGCGCGCTATATCGCGCACAGATTTTGGTGACTTTGAGCGCTGTACTATAGGTTGCAAGCTCGGCGGTAGTTTGGGGACGCGCACTTCACGTGTTGGCGAAAATTTTCTTTGGCGCTCTGAAGAAGAAGTGCAAGTGGGAGCTGGGTCACTTTTGAGCGTGTCCATTGTATCATAGCTGACTTGCAAACTACGTGGCTCCTGCGGTATGCGTATTTCGCGAGTAGGTGAAAACTTTCTGTTTCTCAAATCTGGGATGGGTGATTCAGGACGTGCAATATCGCGCACTGCCTTATTCTCATTAAACCCACCTTTTTGGAGCCCCCTCTTGCAAGCGCCATGCTCATATTGCCAGAGCAAATCATCTACATAACTGCGATCTACTTCATCGCAGTCATCCAGCCGCGCATTGTACTCCTCGAGATGAAAGTAACGTTTTGGACTGAGACTGCGTGATTGGTGTAGCGAGATCGATTGAAAGCCGCTGCGTGGTATTGTGTGTGTCTTATCGTGTGCATAGTAATTCGAGTGTGTTGGTTGAGATTTTAAAGTAGTACGCGTCTTCTGAGACTTTTGTGGTAACACATTTTCTTTGGATGCAGCTTCAGTGCGTTTGTTGGTTTGCTGTGCGCTAGGTTTTAATTTAACTGGCTTACTTTCCTTCTTCGGGTTGGTTTCAGTAACTTTTTTGCTTGCTACCAACTTACTTTTGCTGATGCTCTTTATGGGTGCAGAGTCAACGGAAAACGTAGAATCGGTGCGCGTTAGACTAATCGTCGATACAGCTTTCGGACGCGGACTTTTTGCACGCGTCAAACTTTTACGCACAGCTCTGGCGCAATCGATAATTTGTGCTTGCGGAAAGCATGTTGTGTGGCGCACAGTTGTGCTAACACTCGAGATATCCGGACGTTTTGATTCCTCTCTAAGACGCGGCAGTGATTTACTACGCAAATGCGCTGCGCACGTAGCATACGAACGCACTGCTTGCTTTACCTCTTGCGGTGATTTGAGGGATGGATCACGTAATATATTCGTGCTAGCTTCGAAATTGGTAAAACCTGTGGGCAAACTGTTCTCCAAACGTTTCTTCTCCTCAGCGAATGTGCGTTCCTTTGAGATCGATCGTCCAAAAGCAACCGGACTGCGACTCGATGGACGTAGCGTTGTGAGACGTGCCTGTGCACGTGCGGGGCTAATTGAACGAAAACGTGTTTGTTGTTGTACTCGTTTGATTTTTCCCACATCTGTGAGACTTGTCTCACCACGACAAATGCTCAGCGCTCTCGGTGTTGGATCAACGCACGTTTTGCTAGTTGAGAGTAGCGTTGAAACAGCGCCTGCAGATTTGGAACGACTAATCGTCCCACTAACGCGTCCGTGCTTGCGTAGGGTTATTGTTGCATACTTATTAGCGCCCAGCACAGTTTCTTCGGGACTTTGAAAGCATTGTTCGTGTCGTTTTGATATGATGAGCGTTGGCCTGGGCGGTCGTGCGGGGGAAGTGCGCGACCCGGATCCTTTCTGGCAAGAAGATTTACGATTTGGTGGTCTTGGGGGTGTTGGCGCTGTGCACTTCTTTCCTCCAAGTTGTATAAAAGAAGGCGTGAACATTTTCGCTTGGTGGTGTACTTTGGTGTATTTCACAGTTGGCAGTTTGTGTTGATTTGTATTCGGCTTTGTTTCGCGTTTAGACTGAGAGCTTTCGCAGTAGTTGGCTGTGGGTGAGTGCGCGCGTATTCTTTTGAGTGTAGTCGCGTTTTGCGTACTGTTGACGAATTCTTATTGTTTTAAAAGCGGAAATGAAAGAATTAGAATAGATTAACCTTGGTTTGGCTGGCGCGAAATGTGCTGACAACTTTGTGAGTCTTTTCAGACGGTGCGCGGTGAGGTTCTCTGGTGGTGATTTTGTTTACAAATTTTTGTGCGCGTATAACTTTCAACACGCGCTTTAACGGTTGATGGTGAATATACACTTTTTCGCTCAAACATTTTTAGGTGAATTTTAGAGAGCTTAACTTTAGATGTACATAATCAAGGGTTAAACTAAATTACCCACACCAAAGTAACCCAGTCAAGAAATAGAATATTAGACTAACTAATTTTTTGAGAAAGTATTTTGAAATATGTTTTTGAAATGTTTTTGTGTGCCCATGTACTCAGTGTCCATGTGTTTCAGTGTTTAGCTTAAATAATTTCAACTCTAAAGCTTAGTATACTGCTCTCAAGGAAAATTTATGCATTTTTTTGGCTTTACAACTACAATTCGCTTCTAGCATATTTCAAACTTTTTTAATTTTCTTGAGCGCTGAATACTAAGCTTGAAACCAGTGTTAGCAGCAACAAAGAAAGTATAACAGGTTAATATCTCAAATAACAAAACTACTTGTGCGCGCTTAATAATAAACAATACTTCAATATCTTTCTGTAAACTTACCTTTTGGTCTTTCCGGCGCTGGTTTCCTAAACCCGTACAACGGTGGTTCGCCTCCTGCTTGCACGCTCTTATAAGCTTGCTTCTGTTCGACTGGACTAAGCGGACTAGCTTTTGGTATTTCACGCTTACGGAATACCAAATTCGAATCACTTGTGTAACCAGTATCTTTGGCTAGAGCCCTGAAAGTTTTTGTGAAAAAATAATTAAAAATTACTACAAATTTGCAATGTCTAGTTCAAGTGATTTACCTGGAAAGATTTCCCTCAGTGTAATGTGGCGAGAGTTTAGCTTGATCCAAGTGCTATTAGTCAACCGTGATTTTAAGTAAATAAAGTGAGAAAGATAAATTAGTTAATAAAACAATTGTTATGAAAATTGAAAAATGTACATTTGTTGCAGCTACGAAATCAGCTGTTCAAGAACACTGTACAACAAAAGTTATGGAACAGGGTAACTGTTGTATTTTACGGAAGAGGCACTAACACTGATAATTCTCGTTAAACAAACTGTTTACCGTTGGCCTTGGGTTTACTGGTATCACTGGTATGAACTGGACCCTTTCCACCTATAGATCTGACAAATGCATAGAAGAAAAGCCTGTCTACGCTAAATAGTCCGTGAAGTACTTTTCCTACCTCCTTATTGTGTTTACAGCTTCTAGAGAACACCTTTGATGGCGTTCTCATGCGCTCAACATATTATTTAATCAATTGAGAGCCTGGAAAGCTCATATGTGAGCTCCAGTAGCCTTCAAGCATTATAGGATTTCCATGTGAAATTTCAACTTTAAGCAATGAAAAAAGAAGGAAGAGGAATGGTGACGGGTCAAAGTGCTGTTATGAAGTGTTAAGTGCTATTGGGAGCAATTTCTCATATAGACCAGTTTTACAACTCTCTAAATGTTTGTACTTATGGTTGGAAGATCCATTGTGTCCCATCAAAGTAAAACTACAAACAAATTTAGGCGAGCTGGACTTCACATTTGTTGAACAAGAATGAACTGTCTTTCCGAAAAATACAATAGATAGTCCCATCAATAAGTTTTTTTTTGTATAGTGTAATTATAACTATTCAAAATTAATTCAAAGTGATATGAAAGAGCATTTTTAAGTCTGAGAAGCAAATTTGCGCTTTATATGGTGCTTGAAAGAAAGATGTTGATGTTGAATTTAGCACGAGGTTCCAAAGGCAAAGTAAGAAATGGTTGTATTTTAGAACGATTGAAGATTTCTAAAGAAATATTAAAAAAAAGGAACTCTAAAAATAGTTTATTAACGTTCGTGGAATCCAGTTCTTAGATTATTCTAGAGTAAACTTAGTGATTTGAATGTGTCGTTAAAATTAAGTCCCTTGTTGTTTTTTTTTTGTTGCTTTATCAGCGAATACTCGCCACAATGTTAGGCAGGTCCTACGCGATGCCGGAAGTCGGCACGTGTAAATCATGCTTAAATTGGTTTTGAGGTGGTGACAAATTTTACTGTTTTCGATAATTTTTTCGATGTTATACAGAAGCAGGCTACAGATTTGAATTCGGGACACAAAAATCGCGTCTTTCGTTTTGTGTCAAAGAATAAAGTGAGTATTTAATAATATTTCTCATTTTTACTCTACAAACTTAGAAAATACTCTTTCATATCAGGAAATTAATAGGCGAGTTCCAATTAACATTGATACAGATACGGATGAACTTTTTGCATGTAATTACACCAACAATTTTTAATCCGGATCACATTGTTGTCGCATTTACATTCACAAATTTATATCCGTATCTGGACCACTGTTAACTGGAACCCGGCAAATATAAAGGCTGCTAAAGTTTGAGTTTCAATTTTGAATCATTCATCGGTTTAAGCAATCTTGATACTAACTACAGCATAAATTACTTAGTTTTGTATAAATATTTCTTTATATGAGAAATACTATTTTAAATTTGAAAGTCATAAAATTTTTGTTTAAAACTATGTACACACTACAGCTGAAAACATGTTATGTCATAAAAACCACCTCACAAAAAAAATTAGCTAGAAATGTTTCAAATTTAAACTCAAACTTTAAAAACTGATGTAAAACTAAATAAAAATAAACTTGAAAAGGGTGAACCAAAAAAAGCTTTATAAATCATAAATATTAGCAATATAAATAAAAATCCAAACACACACCAAACCGTGTTTTTCAATCCTAGTTTTTTTGTATAGTTTCAAAGCTAAATTATACCACTAATCTAGGAACTAGATATATATTAGAACTGACCCAAAATTACAAGGTTTTTTTTATTTAAACGCATACCCCCTAATTTTGACCATCACGCATAAAAAACTATCCTGACAGAGTTTTATGCAATTCGGACCACAGCAACCCGTGCCGACTTGCAGCTAAAGTTATCAGTAAAATTTTACTACATTCCACTGCGTTTTGTACGAAGTTATCGACCAAAAAAATTAATACAATTTATGCAAGTATGAAAAGAACAGGTAAATGTTACTCATACGCCGTGTAGGACCTATAAACAGTGCACTATGATTGCAAAGTTTCATGATGTACAGAATTATTTTGGCTGGAAAACTTATTTTTACGCCATCTACTAAAACACTTTTGAAAGTCCAATGTCCTTTTCACGTGAAAACGTGTTTTCAAAATCCTTGCATAGAATCCTGTTATCCTTTTAAAAATTCAAAGGTGGAGATTTGTGGCACAGTTTTTCAAATATGCGCCAAATATTAAAATTATGTAATTTTCGAAGAATTAGTATAAGCTGCTAGCAAAAAATTTATCCTAGAACAATAAAACTTCGCACATATGGCATAGAGGCTAAAACGCACTGATAAAGAGGGTATGCATATCAAATTTCGAACCTTTACTTTTTTCCATTAATTTTTGGAACAGTCTAATATATATAAAGGTGATTTTGAAATATAGAAAACCACATTTAAAATTCTTACTAGCTCTGATCCCTTACTTTTCTGACTTAAACTACTAGAACTGTCAAAATTAGAAAATCCGCTCTCAGTGCGAGAGCAATACCAAAGAGTACGGGATCGCTAAACTGGTGGAACTGTCAAACTTATTCACTTGACAGTGCTACAACAAGTAGTCAAAATTTACCAGAAAAAAATCTGCTGACTAAATCTTGCAATTCTCTGACTGGAGAACTCAATTTTCTGCTCTCACCATCAGAAAAATGGCGCACGGGATCACTTTCCTGTAGTTCGTGACTGTTTCTGACTGTCAAATTGGTGTAAGAGATCAGAGCTACCATTTGTCTATAAAAAATCAAATTCTTGTATGGCGATTTGCTGTGTGATAGTTAAAACAAGGTGTTTAAAACAGCGTGCTCTCATTATTAAATTGTTTTGGATAGTGCAATGGACTTACAGTGACGTCATCAGCAAAGTGAACGAACATACGCGGGGCAACGCGTTGCTCCCAAAACCACTCATGTTTTATTAAAGAGAGAAGCAATTCGCATTGAAAGCATTGTTGAAATATGAACATGAATTAGTTTTAAATAATTTAGCTTTATATCAAAGGAATTACTTAAAAAAAATTTTTCTTTCTTTGACATAAAATATGTATTTACTGGCGAGCTTTCTTTGTCTAAACTTCGTTTACAAGGCTTTTTTTACAACCTTGTTTCAAGTTCACCATTTTTGGTATACAAGTCTATGTGTTTGTTTTGTGATCTGTTTTAGCATGGTGGGAATTCTTCTTTTACATTTTTATTCCATCTATTTCGAGAATGAATCCGATTAAGGAGTTACAGAAAGAGGGAAAAATAGGATACTCCATCTATCCAAATAAAGTTGGTCATTGCACGAACACGCTTTATCGGCTGCTTATTTGGAAACACCCTATTTCATAGTATTTTTTTAAGGTATCTTATTTTTTTTCATAACGTCCTATCTCAAAATATTCTTCTAAAATGTCCTATTAAGGCTAAAAGTTTGAAACAGGGCGTCGTTTAATCGATAATATATGTAGAAGAAGAAATCTCTACCGTAATCTCTAAAGTCACGAAAAAAAGTATCCACCACCAATATCTATAATTAAAAATTTTGAATAACCTATTTTATGTCGCATTTATTAATTCACTTTTTATGAAGTATATCATATCAATTAGATTTAATTATAATTTAATCAAAAAGGTGATGCATACCCCATTAAAGATGTCCATTACTTCGTCCCACCACTAGAAAACGTGGAATAGAATAGATTCAGTTTTCAGTTTTATTTTTTTTTTCAATAATAAAAAACACAATAAAAAATAAAAACAAAAATTATTGCATTAGAATACGAATGGTCGTACATATTGATGTAATAGGTAGGCATGAATGTTTGTCTGTTTGTAACACATAGTAATGACGTTGTAGACTTCACTAGACCTTGACGATAATCAGTTTGAAATGTGATAAGCACTGAATTATAAATATACAGTTAATGTAATTGAAATTCATGGACAATATACTACAATGTACTACAATAATATTAAACACTATCATTAAATGTTATATTTAAATGTATGCATGTATGAAACAATCAACAATTGGGTTAAGGTGTTGTTGTGTAAACTTGATTTACAAATGTTTAAGGATTGGTGTTCATTTCTGTCCAAATATGCAGACACAGGCATATTTGTTTGCATGAAATTCAAGAACAAGCAAAAGTGCGGAGTAACGATTGCGTCATATTTTGCTCGCGGCCGTCAGTAAGTGTGCCGTCGCTGGCGTCAGCATTTGCAACCGCTAGTGTCAGCAGTTGCGACAGCTGGCGATCTAGTACGGTGGTCAGCAATGTCACTTACTGACGACCTAGAACGGTAGACTGCTGACTAGTGACCTAGTATTGCGGAAGTCAAGAGCAATGCACTAGTCAGCATAATGTTAAGACCAAAATTGTATATAAGCAAAGAAATTAAAATAAAGAATGGAGAAATGAATGAGCTACAATCCACAGCCCACCTTTCATTTATCTCTCGCCACGACAATTAGGTTCAAGTGCCTTTTATTGTCAACCCTCTCGTCTTGGTGATACCGCCTAGTCGAAAACTACCAACCATTTATCTCAAAACGTGGATTGGCATCTAAGCCTCTCCATCCGACATCATTATCAGGACGGCAAATCAGCCGCTCCAAACATTTTGGTGACCCCGACGTGATCTGAACACGCAACCCTCTGACCCCCTGTGACCCCGCAAGTTACAGGACCTGAATAACTCGGCAACTCCGCCAGTCTGTAATCCCGAACACGCAACGACTTGAGCGACAACGTCAGCAACTTCTGACCCACCCTCAATCTTGCCAATTCAGTTAGCCAGCATCAGAATCAATTTCGATATGGCTCCAACCAATGAAGAAACAATGGAAACATTGACAGCCTCCCAAAGTACAACTGGAGAGTTGATAGAGACCATAATCCGTAACTTCAAAAAGGATTCAGCAGCGAGAAAAACGCCTGTATATTATAAAGAGCGCCTCGAACGCTTAGACATAGCGTGGGCCGAATTTGAGGTAACGGACAATAAAATCCGTTGCCTCGCAGACATGGATCCCAGCCACCAATATTTCACCACCGGATACTACAAAAAAATATCCGAGTTGACGTCAAAGTACAAGGAAATAATGGAGTCCGGCATGACGGAACCTCTCAAAACCCAAACACCGGACGAGCAAACGAAAGGACTTCCCGGAAGTACCTACGCTCCCTCTCGGAAACCAGAATTGTCTTCAGCCATTAGAAGACAAAACGTGATGATGGCATCACTAAAACGGCTCCTCGAAATGGACCCTACAGCGGCAAACATGAAGCTAAAAGAGAAACTTTGGGAGCAAATACAAGAGCTCCACTTCTCGATCGGGGAAGACAGCATAGATCCTGTAAGAGATGGGTATGACATGGAGTCATACACGACTGTCGAAGCATCGGTTTATAGCAATTTCAAGCTCAAGGAAAACACGGCAAATAAAATTGAGGAAACGGTCAAAAATAAAACGATTCAGCTTCCAAAAATAACAATCCCCAAATTTAATGGGGAATACTTAAAATGGATAGCATTCTTTGACCTCTTCTCCCAACTGGTAGACAAACAAGACATCCCCACAATTCAAAAAATGTGGTATTTAAAGTCAAACCTAAGTGGGGAAGCCGAACAACTAATAAGCCATCTATCAGCCACTGCCGAAAATTACGAAACAGCCTGGAAGCTGCTACAAAATAGATATAACAATAAACGGGTTCTTGTTGCATCCATTATGAACCAATTACTGGAGCAACCAACAATTACAGCAACGTCCACATCAATAAAAAGGTTGCATGATGTAACAAAAGAATGCTTGCATGCATTAGTAAACATGGGCATCCCTACAGCCACTTGGGACCCCATCTTAATACACTTGCTCACAAAAAAATTGGATCGGGGAACGCACATATTATACGAACGTTCAATAGTAAACCCGAAGGAAGTTCAAGGACTGAACAATTTCCTGGACTTTCTTGAAGCCCGCTTTCAATCAATGGAAGCAATGGGACAGAAGGAAAAGTTCGTGTCAAAAACATGTGCGGCCGCCTCCGAACCAAAGGAAACCTCCTGCTCGCTCTGCCACAATGGAAGCCACCTTTTGTTTCGGTGCCAAGAATTTCAAACAATGACACCAAATGAACGGCTCAATTACGTCCAAAGACAAAAACTATGCGTAAACTGCATGAGACCCGGGCACTCCTCTAAGACTTGCAAGTCAAGAGGATGCATGAAATGCAACAAGAAACATAATTCACTTTTGCACCTGGAAACGAGCAGAAACTCATCAAGGCCAAGCCTGAGTCACGAAGGTGAGCCCAAAATCGGGAGGACATCAGCAGCATCAGCGGAAGTAACCAGAAAAAGGACGCCAGAAGCTGCCTCAGCGGCATCCACCTCATCACGAAGTTCTGAAGCAGATTCACTCACCGCGACGGACAAAGGTGGACAAAGGCCATACGTCCTATTGAGCACAGCAGTAGTTATAATCAAAACAGACGCCACAGAAGTTGAATGCCGCGCGTTATTAGACTCAGGGTCACAGGTAAACTTCATAACAGAACGTCTGGTAAAACGGCTCAGGTTACCACTGAAAACCTCACATGTCAATATCACCGGGATCGGGACAACTAACACAAAAACACAACATAGAGTGAACGTTGCCTTACATTCTCGAAACACAAGCTTCACAGCACGCATTGAAGCACTCGTCCTTCCTCGCATCATCTCGCCTCAACCATCGCAATTCATTAATACTGAAAAATGGTCACTACCAAGGAATCTCCAGTTAGCGGATCCAAACTTCAATCGCCCTGACAAAATAGATCTACTTTTGGGAGCTGAGCACTATCACCAGCTTCTCACCATTGGGCAGATCAAGCTAGCCCCGCATCTACCAATAATGCAAAATACTGCACTCGGGTGGATTGTGTCTGGCAGACTCAACGAAGTAAGCCCAAAAGATGCATCCTGTGGAATGTGCTTGGCGGACGAATCCCTAGAAACCTCGATCTCGAAACTCTGGGAACTAGAAGAGGTAAAAGACAACAAGAAGTCATTATCTATGGACGAGGAAAAGTGTGAGGAGCACTTTGCCAGACACACCTCAAAGAATAAGGAAAATCGGTTCACAGTAAAAATACCATTCCATCAGGACCCCATGGTTCTGGGGGACTCGCACTCAATAGCGCTCAACAGGTTCCTATCATTGGAACGTCGACTTCAGAAAAATCCCCAAGTGAGGACAGAGTACGTCAAGTTCATGGACGAATATGAAGCCCTGGGGCACATGACGAAAATATCAACAGATACGATTACTACACCGAACTATTTCATACCTCATCACTGTATACTGAGACCAGAGAGCACAACCACAAAACTTCGCGTGGTATTTGACGCATCTGCGAAAACATCGACCGGTCATTCCCTAAATGATATTATGTACACAGGACCAAAGGTACAAAGCGATCTGTTTTCAATATTGCTGCGTTTTAGAATGCCAAGGTTCGTGTTCACCACTGATGTCGAAAAAATGTACCGTCAAATCTTAATAGCACCAGAAGATCGGCCATTTCAACTAATAATTTGGCGAAAGGATGCCAACATGCCAATAACGTATTATCAGCTAAACACGGTCACATATGGAACTAGGTCAGCACCATATCTAGCCACGAAATGTCTGCAACAAATTGCCACCGAAAATGTTTCTCGATATGCGCTAGCCTCTCAATTCCTAAACGAAAGCTTTTATGTTGACGACGGCTTAGGCGGAGCAGACAACCTATCCACAGCAATGCTCATACAAGAACAACTAATAAAGATCATGAAGGAAAACGGCTTCAATCTACGAAAATGGAGCGCCAACCACCCTCAACTGCTCCAAAATATAGCAGAAGGAGATCAAGAGGTTAATCTGGACTTGGAAAACACAAGGGCTGCAGCCGTCAAAACATTGGGGCTCACATGGCTCCCAAAACCGGACCTGTTATCCGTCAAGGTCAACATAGAAGAAGTAAAGAGGATAACAAAACGCTCGGTCACGTCAGACCTAGCAAGGCTCTTCGACCCATTAGGAATACTGTCTCCTATTGTAGTAACGGCCAAAATACTCATACAAGAGCTATGGGAGCTAAAATTAGATTGGGATCAGGCACTTCCAGCAGAGCTACATACAAGATGGCTCACGTTCAGGTCAGATCTTGAAGAGTTAAAAACACTTCAGATCTCAAGGCACATTTTTAAGGGAAGACTCCCGGAAACCATGCAACTACACATTTTCTCGGATGCATCAGAGAAGGCCTATGGAGCCGCGGCCTATATTCGCGCCACGCTGAAAGAAGGCACCGTCATGACAAGGTTATTATGTGCAAAGTCAAGGGTAGCTCCATTGAAAAAACAAACAATACCCCGCTTGGAGTTATGTGCTGCTGCATTAGGGGCCCAGTTGGCAGAAAGAATAGCAGCAGACATTCAATTTAAGGGTGCCATATATTTCTGGACCGATTCCGAGATAGTGTTGGCTTGGGTAAACTCAGACGCAGCACACACCACATTCATCGCCAATCGCATTGCAACAATCAAAGAAACAACTAGAGCGGAACAGTGGAGACATGTTCGATCAAAGGACAATCCAGCCGACATCCTGTCTAGAGGAATGTCACCAAAGGCATTTAAAGAGTGTGCACTATGGTTCTGTGGACCATTATTTTTGCATGGCAAGGAATCAGTCTGGCCGAAACGTCTCAACCCAGCCTCCAACAACCAGAACGATATAGAAGTAAAGGCCAACCATTCGAAATCACTGGTCACATCAGTAGAAGAACCGGAGATGATTTACAAGGTGAATCACGGCAACTCAGTTCACCGACTACAACGTATAATCGGCTATGTACTACGGTTCATCACGCAAGCTAAAAGCAAAACAGCAGCACAGCCATCATCACGGAGCTTAACCACGGCAGAACTGGAGCTGGCACTAATGCACATCGTCAAACAAATACAAGCGGCAGACTTTAAGGAAGAAATCAAACAATTGAAACATCATAAGGAGCTCCAGCGGTCTAGCAACTTGTCCAACCTCGCACCATTTTTGGATAACAAGGGATTGATCCGGGTTGGAGGGAGACTAGAGGCTTCATCATTGGCATACGACTCGAAACACCAACTTCTTCTACCATACAACGATAACATTACAAAATTGATGTTCGAAATGGTACACAAGGAGAACAAACATTGCGGCCCGCAAACTCTGTTGGGAATAATGCGACAACGATTTTGGCCCATAAAGGGAAAACTCATGGCACGAGCAACAGTGCATCGATGCGTCACATGCAGCAAGGCAAAGCCAGAACTACTCAATCAGATCATGGGAAACCTGCCTTCCTCAAGGGTCACACCATCTCGACCATTCATAAACAGCGGTGTAGATTATTGCGGCCCTATAACAGTGCATTACAAACTTCGTGGAAAAAGGCCGCACAAGGCTTATATTGCGGTGTTCGTTTGCTTCACCACAAAGGCAGTCCACCTAGAGCTAGTGAGTGACTTAACCACCGAGGCATTTATTGGGGCCCTCAAGCGCTTCATCGCCAGGCGAGGCCATTGTCAAAACCTGTTTTGTGACAATGCCACCAATTTCGTAGGAGCTAAGAACAAGCTCCCAGAGTTAAACTCGGTAATACATTCACAAGAGGCACAAGAAAAAATCATTAACGAATGCGGGAAAAGAGGAATCCAATTCAATTTCATCCCTCCAAGAGCGCCACACTTTGGTGGACTGTGGGAGGCTGCAGTCAAATCGGCAAAGCATCTGCTGCTAAGAAGTACAGCAAATGCCAGCTTAACGTATGAGGAGCTCGAAACCCTGATAATCGAGATCGAGGCGATACTGAATTCTCGCCCGATATCACCAATGTCAGATGATCCGAACGACATTGGGGCACTTACTCCAGGGCACTTCCTGATAGGAGAACCACTAACAGCACAAATTGATGCACAAGCGACGGCTGCCAAGCTCAACCTAGAAACAAGATGGAAGCTAGTGTCCCAGCTTAAACACGAGTTTTGGAAACGATGGTCCCGGGACTACCTCAACGAGTTACAGTACCGGAACAAATGGCAAAAACAGACGGCGAATATAGAACCAGGGGACATAGTGGTACTCAAGGAAGACAACGTCCCAGTGATGAAGTGGCCCTTGGGGAGAATAGTGAAAACTTATAAGGGTCCAGACGACATAATCAGAGTGGCAGATGTCAAAACAGCATCCGGAGTGCTGAAGCGAGCAATCAGATACCTCGCTCCAATTCCACGACTCAAGGATGGGGAAACGGAAACCCAAAACTCAGGCAGCCAGCCAAGTCTGGCACCAAGCTCACCGCAACCGGATGATAATGAAGTATCCCCAGAGGAACTACCCAAGGCAAAACGACGAAAAGTTACGTCCATGTCAACAATGACAACAATGATAATAGCTCTGCTGGCACTTCCACTTGTGTTTTCCGCAGACATCGAAACAACAGAATTCGACACCAAGATCGGCATCCACTTTGAAGGCATCACCAAGATGGAAGTGTCACGCTCTGAGTGGAAAATAATTTCCTACTACGATCTACAGCCATATTGGGAAGAAACAGCACGCTTCATCAATGGAACAAAGACATTAAGGGCCATATGCGACACCATAGTGCTGAAATCGGCCTGTGAAAACGTAGTAGACACCTTGGAAGCCGACATCGCAGAACTAACTGAAGAAAATAGCCTCCTCACACGATCCAAACGAGGCGCGGTCAACTTCATCGGCAACATTGCCAACTCATTGTTCGGTGTGTTGGACACCAGCTATGCAGAAGAGATGTCAAGCACAATCAACACGCTCAAACAAAATGACAACCATTTATACGGGTTACTCAACAATCAAACATCAGTTATTGATGCAACTCTCAACATCTTCAAACAAGAGGAGCAGAACATCAAACAGAAGTTCAAGGTGGTGGATGACCAAATAGTGAAGGTGGCAAAATATGTCCGTACGGAGCAGACGCAAAGGTACCAAACAAACCTCGTCCAAACTAGCAGTACATTGGCAACTCAACTCGCACTATTATCAGCCAGACTACACAGAATCCAGGCAAGAATTATCAATACGTTGACAGATGCGCACCACGGAAAAATCAATCCAACGTTACTGTCACCATCGCAACTTCGAGCAGAATTAGTCCGAGTTCGCAACCATCTACCCACATCACTAAGGTTGCCAGTGGACCAAAACAATCTCTTACAACTCTACAAGGTCATGAAGGTGAAAGGCGGAAGAACGAATGAACACGTGATCTTCGAAATGTCACTTCCGTTGTGTGATCCAGAGACCTGGGAAGTGCTCAAACCACATCCGATTTCAAGCAGAATAAACAGTTCAACGGTTGCCATCACGCCATGCAATGATCTCATTGCAATCAACGCGCATCGAGATCAATATATAACATTGACAGAAAATCAGTGGCGAGAATGCATTACTGTAAAGGAGAACCAGGTGTTATGCTTGAACGTGCAGACAAAATTCACCGCAGACTCAGGCGCTTGTCAATGCGAAATGTCACTGCTCAACAACAATCCAGGGAACATCTGCAAGGTAGCCCCGGTAGAAGACAACGCACCGATAAAACAGCTGACGCACAATAATCTCTGGATGTATGCGTTGGAGTCCCCCACTCGAATCAATGCCGCGTGCGGAGCAAATCATTCCCAGCTAACATTAAAGGGCTCGGGGATTATAAAAATTGGCCCCGACTGCACACTCAAACACAAGTCAGTCATAATTCAAGGGCATCAAGTATACTCATCTGCAATCCACGCATCATACACGGCAACCGCAAACCTCAGCAGCATTACGTATCCTGAAAAGACATCTTCCATAATCCTGCACATACAACCGTACATTGATCAGGTCAAAAATATATCGACCCTACAGCAAGATTTAATGCAGAAAATAGGGACAGAGCTACCCTCACAAATTTCCCACCTCAAATACCATCATGCGACAATTGCGTATGCCGCTCTAATACTATCAATTGGCATCATACTTGCAATTGTGATAACCTGCATTCGAAAGAAGTCCCGAGCTCCCGTTACATACGCAGTTCCTCAACCACGGCCAGCGGCACGACAAGCACCATTTGCCGTAACAGTGACATAAAGGGACCACCGCACCATTAGAGTTAGTAAGAATGAATTGTAAATTAAAACTTAGCATTAAGAATGAAATGTAATTATAAACTTAAAATGTAAACAAAAAAAAATGCCTTATTTAGAACTAAGAATGTAAATTAAAACACAAGTGAGGGAAATGACGCATATCGAAACTCGTTGAATAAAGTCACGGGCGGGAGCATGTTCATTTCTGTCCAAATATGCAGACACAGGCATATTTGTTTGCATGAAATTCAAGAACAAGCAAAAGTGCGGAGTAACGATTGCGTCATATTTTGCTCGCGGCCGTCAGTAAGTGTGCCGTCGCTGGCGTCAGCATTTGCAACCGCTAGTGTCAGCAGTTGCGACAGCTGGCGATCTAGTACGGTGGTCAGCAATGTCACTTACTGACGACCTAGAACGGTAGACTGCTGACTAGTGACCTAGTATTGCGGAAGTCAAGAGCAATGCACTAGTCAGCATAATGTTAAGACCAAAATTGTATATAAGCAAAGAAATTAAAATAAAGAATGGAGAAATGAATGAGCTACAATCCACAGCCCACCTTTCATTTATCTCTCGCCACGACAATTAGGTTCAAGTGCCTTTTATTGTCAACCCTCTCGTCTTGGTGATACCGCCTAGTCGAAAACTACCAACCATTTATCTCAAAACGTGGATTGGCATCTAAGCCTCTCCATCCGACATCATTATCAGGACGGCAAATCAGCCGCTCCAAACAATTGGTGACAAGTGAAAGTGAAGTGAATGCAAAATGTATTATGCAAATATGTTTACAATGTATTTATGTACTTATCATTCTGTATTGAAATTGCATATTAATGGTTGTTTTGTGTTCAAAGTGATGTGGAAAGTAAATATTTTGCTAATTTCTATACCTCTTTACGCTCTTTCTCTGAGACGGACGAACGCCCTGTTGTGTAGTCTTCAATGCGGCCTGGTTGATTTTTATATGTATTTTGTGCCGATTTGATAGGATTTGGCATAGTACCATAAAATCTGTAAAAAAAGGTTGTAGAAAAAAAATATATATATTAGGGCCTATGCATGTATGTTCGTCATATCATTTTTTTAGTATCTAAAGTCATACTCAAGTTTTAATGCTATCGTTATCCCTCAAGGTGTGTAATGGGGTGTGGTTCCTGTGACCGTGCCCAACCCCGACTCTTGCGTCCTCGTTCGTGCACTCTGGGTAACGTGAGCTATCTAGGCTCACGGAAAAAAGAGAGGAAGCCTTGTGGGGCCCCCTCTGACATACTTGGTTTAAGGGATCTCCGAGCTCTTTTTCGCAGCATCTGTTCTGCCCTGCGGCTGTAAACGGGCGTCTGTCTCGGAGCAAGCGGCTGGCTTTATAAATGTGTAAATCTTTTCCAAAAACCCCGAAAACGGGTTGTGCGCTGGGTAAACTCAAATTCCAATAAAAAAAGAACAATAAAAAACCGCGTATAGCCAGTACACGTGAAAGAAGTTAACTTCTTAAATTCAGAAATAACGAACTATGAATAATATGTATTCGAGAATAGTGGGAGGGAGATAGTGTGAAGGCAAAGAAAGATAGGAAGGAGAGTTGTAAAAGGGGTTGTGAATTGCGGTTAGGTGGCAACCCTACGTGAAATTGTCATATTTGGATTAGGGCCGAAAGTACCTTTCATTTGATACCCATATTGGCATATCTAGCTCTATATTAAAAAAAAATGGGGATAGGTGGCATCCATGTAAATCACCCTAAGTGGCAACACTCATGTATATAATCTAAGAATGACTCAAATAGCCTAAGTGCCAAATTTTATCCACATCGGTCCAGCAGTTCCCGAGATACACGAACAAATAAATAAATTGCAGTTAGGTGGCAACCCTGCTTGAAATTATCTTATTTGGAATACGGTCGAAAATATCTTTCATTTGATACTCATATTGGCATATCTAGCTTAATTTTTTTTTTAATCACTCTACTGTTTAGCCTTTGTGGTAAAAGGGGCTTTTATAAATGAGGAGCTTCAAACCAAAACGCAATAAATGTATACTGAATTAGTGTACACTTATTGCGTTTCGGTTTGAAGGTCCTCAAATACTCCATACAATTACTTGAATTACATATTTACTGCTTGCATTACATACCTATCGTCGTGATTGCAATTCGCTACGTTCGTGGCGGATGAACCAGATTGCAAACGTCGTCGATCTAATGTTTTATATTTCACTGTCGAGTAATCGGAATCGTAATTGGGCTCGGGTTCTGATTGATAGCCAGTCGATTTCAGAGTTGGACGTGCTATTGTGAAAAAATTAATTTTATTTTACTAAAAATTGATATGGAATAATTGTCACTTAAATAAATACTATTTGATGCGAAGCAATTTTTGTTAGAAATTGTATGCATTAGGGTGTGTCGCAAAGTCTTTTTGTTTAACCAAAGTGATTCCTTAACCAAACCAATGTATGGTGTAATCAAGTGCTTATATGTACATAATACTACTTAAGTAATATTTTTTTAGGAGATAATATTTTTTGTAAAGTGTGAGGTTAGGTTGGGTTAGACTGGGTAGAATGCCAGCTATCCTGGCAAGATTTTGATAAAAAAAACTCGTATATTGTTGTTAGTATATTTCATGCAGTGCTAAATCGTGTAAAAAATAAAGTGCAAGATTTTCCACATAAATCGTCAGGCCCTTAAGTTGGAATCATGCATTCAAATTAATTCTATGTTTTGTTGTACTAAGGCGCATGTGTACTATTAACTAAGCTCAATACTAAGCATTAGCAATGTCAAAAACATAATTGTCAAAGCTGTCAATTAAATTTTCATGTAAGTGTCACTGTAAGGAAAGCTTTTATGTATTCACCTAAAATATTTATAGCAAAAAGTACTAAAATACTACTAAAGCGTTGCAAGCAAACATTTCAAGGCACGCGTTCTATGTCTAATAAATATTCATTGAAGCATTTATAATTAGCGCATTTGCAATTTCTACAACTATTTTTAATATTTCTATTTTTAAAGATTTTACTACGATTATGGTATTTTTTTTTTCAGAGTAAACAAAGTTATACAAAATCACCTCTTTGACATTTGTAGCGAATGACGTAATCATCTATGAACGTTGTTTGTAGCGGCAAGCCGTGTTACAGATGCGTTGCGGAACAAATATGCGGGACGAAACGTGGTGCGAGAGCATTAAACGCGGAATGGTATAAACGAGTGAAAGCATTGGAAGAAGCGCAGATTAAATAATAGACGGTTACAAATTGATAAGAAAAAATAATTATGAAAAAATCCTATTCACTAAAATGGCCCTATGCCCTACTAGGCGAACTGGACAGTACTGCCGTCCTTAGCAAAAAGGTAGTATGTTATAAAAATTGATTATCGAGAAAACTGAAGTTGAAGTTGGGGTGTGTTCAAACTAAATAACTAGCTATTTTACTACATAACAGACATAAATGAATATTGAGATATTAAAAGGCTTCATGTAGATACATTTGCATCTGATTTTGTGCGAAAATTATCCCTGGGGGCCTAAAAGGATCAGCGAACTGCCTTTCTGCTTTGTAAATCGAAAAGCAGTAAAATATCATTTACTGCTTTTTTGGATTGTAAAAAACAATTTATTATTTTTTGGAGAGATACTGCCTTTCTGCTTTGTAAATCCAAAATAAAAAAAAATTCTTTTACTGCTTTATTCGTTTGTAAGTCAAAGTTGCTGCCTTTCTCTCCATATATTCCAAGCAGCATTCTTAACTTTGTGAGCATAAAGGCAGTACATTTTCATTTGTACTGCCTTTTTACACTGTGATACCTTTATACTGCTTTTTTGTTCTGGAAAGATACATGGCATTCTAGATGTATCACTAACTTAAATCTTGTTTTATCGTTCAAATTGCATTCTGGCCGATACTTTTTATAATCAGCGAATTGTAAGACATTAAAATAATGTAATGGTATCAAAATTCCTAAAAGGCAGTAAAATGATTTTACTGCCTTCTTGCTAAGGACGGCAGAGTAGTGCTACTAAAAAAATAAAAAAAAAATAAAAAAAATTTTGAAATTTTTCTTAGAAAAATATCTGTCTATTTTCTTTAAGACCTTGTATTTCTCAAACCATTTAAATATATTAAATTAATAATATATTTCATGTTAAAAACTATTTCTTAACCTAACTAAAAGGAATAATTGCATGGATATTATCACATGATCTCAGCTAACGAGTACGTGATTTTAAATAAAAATAGATATTTTTACCTTGGCTAATTAAACCATATTATTGATGATTTAGCGCACTTTTTTTTCTTTTCTCATTTTATTAATTTATTTTTATTTTTCAATTAAAAATATACTCGCAGCTATCAACATTTGTGACCAATCCCTAGTTGTTTTTTACTCACACAATATTTATATGCATTTTTAATTTGCTTTCATTTCCGTCAAACGAGCGGAAATCGAATAAAAATAACTCACTAGCAGATATAAATTTATAAAAAAAGATATACACAATAAGGTGTTTCATTGGGGGCGATGTTTGTCTACAAAGTTCGAGATGAAAATCGAAAACTTTACAGAAACTATTTTTTTTAAAGTAACTCGAATAGCTGAAGCATTAATTAGTAAGTAATTTCTCACACAATATAACATAGGTTTATTTCAATTATTGCTAATTCCATGTCTTCGCTTCAAACTGAAATCTTTGCTGAGATAAAAAGAAGTTGAAAGAAAAATGTTGCTCATACGTCACGGTGTACCAACACAAAAGTGTTTAGGGCCGTTTTCATAAAAGCCGGTTGATGCTAAATGGAGTTTAATTGACGTAATTGCGTAGGTAAAAGGCTTTTTTGAATGCGGGGTTTTTGAAAGATTCACTTAGAGTGAATATACAAGATATCAACCAGAAATGGCACACCCTTATGTGTATACCTTGGACTTTTTGTTGTAGCAGCATAAATAAGAGTCGGCTGATTAAACAAAATCGCAACATGGTTGCGTGACAGGACAGCACAATTTGTATCCCATAGAAACACAATAATCGCAAAATTTATGGTTAAATCTAAATTAAAATGTTTGAAATACATAGTTTGAAAAAAAAAAAATAAAATAATAAAATCAAATTAAATTAAATCAAATCAAATTAAATTAAAAAAAAATAAATAAAATATAGTATACTAAAATAAAACAAAATAAAATAAAATAAAATAAAATAAAATAAAATAAAATAAAATAAAATAAAATAAAATAAAATAAAATAAAATAAAATAAAATAAAATAAAATAAAATAAAATAAAATAAAATAAAATAAAATAAAATAAAATAAAATAAAATAAAATAAAATAAAATAAAATAAAATAAAATAAAATAAAATAAAATAAAATAAAATAAAATAAAATAAAATAAAATAAAATAAAATAAAATAAAATAAAATAAAATAAAATAAAATAAAATAAAATAAAATAAAATAAAATAAAATAAAATAAAATAAAATAAAATAAAATAAAATAAAATAAAATAAAATAAAATAAAATAAAATAAAATAAAATAAAATAAAATAAAATAAAATAAAATAAAATAAAATAAAATAAAATAAAATAAAATAAAATAAAATAAAATAAAATAAAATAAAATAAAATAAAATAAAGTAAAATAAAATAAAAATAAAATAAAATAATAGGTACTTTTGGATGTTAAAACTGATAATAATAAACCCTTTTTATGAAAATAAATTTTTCTCTTTCCACCTGAATTGCCACAGCATCCCACTGTGCGACTATTAGTTAAGTTTTGAAACCACAACTGAATAAACTTACAAACATAAATATACCATTTGGGCAGTATCAAAAGGGATAAAAACAAAAAAAAAATGTCGAACTAATTAAGGGGCGATCTTCTACAACTTTTTTTTTTTTTTATGGGGTCCAATCCAGGAGTATATACATTAACTCCTTTCTATACCGTCTGCTGAAAACTACCAAATTTCAGTTGCCGGTTCAAAGACACCCTAGCCCAGAATATCCTTGAAGATACATTACGGTAAGGCCTATTCAAACAAAGAAACATCCTGATATTTTTTAGCTGACGGTAACTACCTTACTTTGTATTCGTATGCAATGAAATAAAATAATAAAGTAATAATAATAATTGATTTGCATTACCACCATTCTTCTGTTTGTGTATCGTTTGATAAAGTCGTTTATACCATTCATGTTGATGTGGCTCCTTTACCTCCTGGTGGCGTTGTGAAGCGTGATAAGTCACATGTAAATTGTTTTTAAAATGTTAAAAATTCATTTATTGGTGTTTATAAATAATGCATTGTTAAGCGCTTTTACCGATCTCAAAATAATGGGCATTCCATCGTTGGTAACCGGGCCAATGCCATCAACTTGCCGACGACTTAGTTGTGCCATTTTTCTAGGACGTTCGTGTTCCGTTTCCGGTTCGCTCATGTATTCATTTTTAACTTTAAAAACTGTAAATTGGTAGGGGAGAGTGAGGTTTTTGATGTTGCTTATGTATATAAAAATATAGAGATTTTAAGGCAAGGTGACTTGAGGATTTGCCCTTAGGAGAGTTACTTAAAATAAACGGATTTTTGAATAAATGTACGATATTTAATCACAATAAAAATACACAATCATGCAATCACAACATACACGCTCGTTTACTTGAAAATCTAAAAAGTAAGAAAAATAATACGTCTTATGCACTCTCTTTAAAAGCTGTTTTTGGCAATACTGACAAATAAAAAAATCAAGCTCTAGACATGCAGTAAACATTATTTTTTTTTGTATGCAGAGTTTTAAAACTTAAAATCTTGAGCGCTTTGGCTTAAAATTGCCCTTAAATATCCCTTCAACAATTCATTTTCGTAAACCCTGAACAGTGTTTTCACTTCAATCTGAAATAAAGTGCTTAATAAGTGTGTCTGTGAAAGTGATCGTTAGTGTTAAACACGGCCTCAAAAGGAAGTAGTGCCCAGCCGTCTCTTTTACCCTTATATGATAATATACAATATACTTACTGACTTCATTGGGCTTATAAAATGGCTGCGTATCTTGTCGGCGTCGTGCCGAAGGCGAATATAACGCCGATGTTGATGAAGATCTTTCGAATGCTGTAGAGGGTGTGAGAAAATATGGTTAGCGATGGGAAACTTTTGTTAAAACAAATATTTTTTCACAAACTCAACACTTTTTTATACGTGACATTTTCGAGACTCGAATGAGTTGAGGAAAGTTAGATGTTTATATTGTTCTTTTCACAATAAAATCTCTATTTTTAAGCTCTCCTCTTCGCACATGCAACCGAAAACACTAATTTGTCTTTAAAATGATGTGATTGTTTCTGAGTGGTATGAGTTCGAACGCACAATGTACACTTCAAGCTAAGTATCCAGCTCCCAAGAAGAGTAAAGGGAAAGATGAAAAAAAAAATTGCATTTTCGTAAGCACTTAAAATTACATATCGTCAATGCCTATGCAAAATCACCTATCTACCAGATGCAAAACCTCCCAAAATGACGAAAGTTGCAAAAATGAGATTTGGTAACCCTAGGCTCCAAGCATCGAGTAACATTAATAAAAATACTAAATTTCGCATTCCAACAAAAAAAAAATACCCAAATAACATAAAACTGCATAGCGAATGAAAGGGGTGTAGTTAATTTTTAGCAGCAAAACCACCCATTGTTGGGGAAAAACAGAAATTTCACAAACTTTAGTTCAATTCTAGGTTATTCAGGTAAATATCACCTTTTAACAACATCAACAAAAATTCAGTTGCAACATTATACATAGGATTAAAAGGAAATTAGTTTTTTTGCTCTCCTGTAAAATTTGATTGCTTTCAGAAAGGTCGTTTTGCATAGGCATCGACGATATATATTAATATGGGTCACTGCATGTCAAATCGTCGAAGGGTTAAAATTGACGGGACGAGTATCCTTTTATCAGAGAACGAAGTTCTGGCAAAAAAAAATTCTTGCGAAAAAAATCATACAAATTAAAAATTATAAATTTAAAATTTTTATATACTTTAATTTTACTAATTTAATTTATGTAATTTCTTTGAAACCATTTCGTTTTATTATGTTTTATTTAATTATATTTTATTTTATTTTATTTCATTTTATTTTATTTTTTATTTTTTTATTTAATTTTTTTATTTTATTTTATTTTATTTAATTTTATTTTATTTTAGTTTATTTAATTTTTGTATTTAATATTTTTAATTTATTTTATTTTATTTAATTTTATTTTTTTTTTCATTTCATTTATTTTTTTTTTTCTGAGAGGAGAAAACTGAGTCCGCCCTTATAGTTTTCTTGAGACCTGAATATTAAGCTTTAGACAAAAAATGAAAACATGAACGGCTACAAAAAAAACCGACACTGATTACAATGAAATGCAACAGAAAAATAAATCATAATATAGACAAACCACCCATACTTTTGATTTTATCTGCAACACTTCGACCGGTACTCGCGCCCACTTGATTTAGCAATGACGACTCAGACGGAATAGAGTCACAATAATTGGTACTACTTGCTGAGCGTGGTGACGGTGCCGCATACGAACTGTCACCATCGGTTGTTGTAGCAGCACTTTGACGCCAAGGTGGCTGCACCGGCGGTGTACCTTCGTTGCAGCGCGGCTGGACGTAACGGCGTGACAGTGTAGGCGATTCAAAACGTACCGGACGAAATTCTTTGCGACCGCTACTCGGTGATGGCTGTGGCGTCCAAAATGGTTGATGTGGTGGTGGTGGTGGTGTGGGCGTACTAACTTTCGGATGTATGTCGTTTAGGTTTTTATAGGATGAGTTCGGCGTTTGCGTACCGGGCGTCCAGATGCCTAAATAAACGCGTAAACGTAAAAATAAAGATGTATGTATGAAATTTGTGAAACTATTTAGGAGCTAATTTGACTAGTTACTTAGGCGAATGAATGACAATGAGGACACACGTAATGACGTATTGACGAAGAGTTATGACATTGTACGACGACGACGTTCTTACGGCTGGTAAATAGATACTTTCACAAGAGAGACACAGCACCAAAAAAAAAATACATTGAAGTAATCTAGATCTCAACCCAGGTATCAATGAGAGCACAATTGTAAAGCAGAGGAGTTGGCCAGAGGACGCACTGAAAGGTTTTCAACAAACGGTCATCATTATCGAATTAAATGTAAACATTGAACCAAATTCAATTAATTTGCATTGAAAAAAACATAAGATCTAATTTTCACACGAAGCGCAAAGAAAATGGATATTTTTAGAATGATCTTTCGCATTTGTGTAAAAATTCCATGGTCATGTGTGCAGCAGTAATGACGTCGGTGTGATTAAGTGACTAATCAGTGAATGAATGGAATTCAATTCCAAAGTGATTCTAAAAATACAGCTTAACCTATCTAATTGTATTTTCATTCGTACTAGAGATGGGCGCATGCATGATTGTGACTGCACGACACGACACGGTCACGTAACAGACTTTCGATAGTAGGCACTAACACGCACACGAACTCAGCACGGTCCTGACACGAAATCGCACTTTCGAACACGACCACATGGGCACACCCGTACGTGTTTAGTGTCAGGTTCAAAAACACGCACGATGCCCATCTCTTATTCCTACTAAGTATGTACAACTAAACCTATCTAATACTAATAGAACATCGCAACAAATTTTGATACTTTTTTTATCTAATACTCTGCAGTTTGACAACTTTTCGACACGCCTTAATTTAGTTTCTCAATTTTAAGGCTCTTTATCTTTCCTACACCTACTCGCTATTCCTTATCTTTAAATTTTTTACTTTAAATTTGTCACTACCATTCATCAAATAGCTTCCTCGTTTTCAACCTTTTCCTACTTCTGCGTGCCAGTTGCAGGTTTCTTTAACATTTTCTGTCCTTTATGTTTACCTTTCCATTAGCAGTAATCTTTTCCTCCTATATTGGAAATTTGACCTTTTTAAAAATCGCCTGGATAGGAAAAATGCACTCTCTTCTCGTATGTCACTTTCTCTTTCCCTTTCTCTGACTCTCAATCTCCCAATTTTGCTTCTTTATTACTCCTCCCAATATCCCCCTTATGTTGCTTTCCCGGGTTTTGGTTTTATTCGTAGTTTTCTTAATAAGACAATTTGTATTCCTTGTTCCTATAAAATGGCTTTCTAACCAACCCTCCTTATCTGCTTTCAACCTATGACTCTTTCCCTACCTTTAACTTCCTTTCTATCTATGTACCTGTGCCTCCACCTCGACTTCGACCTCCACCTCGACCAATATTTTTACCCTTCTCTCTGCCTCTGCATCTACCTCGTTCCTAACTAGTAGTCACTTTTAGGACAATATATTATAAAGAAAGAGATATGCTAAAGTAAAAAACTGTCCCATATTATTACCCACATCAATACCCTTCCTTTGACACCCATTATGTAAACACATATTCTAGGCCTACCAGGTCCACATATTGATGTATATCTCTGAAACCGTTTGAGATATAATAATTCAGTTTACCTCGGATAAAAGACAATATAAACGGCTACTTTGACATCCAGTACTATATATTTCGGCAAAGCAATGAATGAAATATTTATTTTTTTGAATAGCCAAATTTGTGGGATTTCAAAAGTGATAAATTAATTAAATAATACAAAATAAAATAATTGAAAGTCAGAAAATCTGAGACTGTACAACAGTCGTTAAAAGATATTTGTTCTTTTTATGTTTAAATTTTATTAGTATAATTATTTTGTATGTGTGCTTTCTATTAATCTTAGCATTAGACGCTCTTGTTCTCATAGGTGAAGTGTATATTTGTTGACCATCAAACTAGAGATGAACATGGGATATCACGTCTCGCTTATCAAAATTTGTGTCGATATCTCCGAAACCGTTCGAGCTATTAAAATACCGGATATCTTAAATTTTCATTTCATTTTCATTCATTCAGCATATTTTTACTGATGTACTCCAAAACAAACGGACAGGCAGATAGACAGAAATTCTAAAAAATTATTAATTGGCTTAATAATGATTCCCGCATCAATTTTTCTCAATAGGTAACAATATAAGTCTTATTTAATATAAAAGTTGGATTTCCATACTGTCGGATTTGACAGCTTAAATTAAAATTTCGGTATCAGGACTTAATATTTCAGTCCTAGTCCGTCTCTACATTACACTTTGCTGTCTAGCAAGAGAACTTTTACAATAGCAAGGTGAATATAATGAGAAGCAGACACTTTTGGCAAATAGTCAAAAAAAATGGATGGCCAATAGTAATGACCAAACGTTGTGGTATGAGTCATTCGTTTTGGCGCACGTCGCCACAATTGGCTATGTACAAAACAATCAGTTTCGACAAAAAAGTTAAACAAAAATTAAAAGGGTTTCTCAATAAAGGCTAATAAGTCTTTAATTTGTGTGCTTACTGCTGGAGAGACACAAAGAGCTCCTCTTCTTCATATCTTCTTAGTGGCGCATTATTCATTAGCGCCGGGTACATGTGTTAACGTAAGCAATATCATTTATAGCCTCAAAGACAATGTGTCTATTTTTTTCTTGTGCGTATTTCTACGCAAACCCGCTGAAACCACAAACATCTTTTGGTTTATCTCTGCATATAAATACGCCACATGCATTCATTTAGTGATGTGCCAGTTGTTGTAGGTGTCTCTTTAGCGGTAGGAAATCTGTGATTTCATCGCCTTCATAAATGAGATTTCAAATTGAATTTATCAGCAACCTGTAAGTGAATGCACGCAATGAAGGCGTTTCTGCGCTCGTTTTGCGTAGACAATGTCGATTTGTTGTCTGCAACTGATTCAAGAGAATTGGCAACACTTAAGCACCCTATCAATGGTGACTCAACATTCGAAATTGGCGACCGCTTTTTCGATCTTGATCTTTGTTTTCTTTTTAGTCTGGGCTATTTTTGATCAGTCAAAGTTGTGTGTTAAAGGTGACATTTGCAATTTACTTACTTTCAATTTCCTTTTGAGATTATTTAAGGTTTAAGAGATATACCTAGTACTTTTAGTTGTATATGGCTTTATTTGATGATGCGCCAAAGATTATGAGAATACTGACCTTGCCTAGAACTTTGAAAAAGTAGACTCTTCACTTATAATCATTGTATACCTATTTTTCAGACTAGTTCTGAAATAACAATCTACTTTAAAAGAACTTTCGAAGTTTTGAAAATTTTTCTATCACATTTGGGTGTTTTCCCTCAAAATGGATCAAATAAAGGCAACTTCTTCCTGTTGCGACATAAGTATGTATATGACCTTCGCAAAGGGTATAGGGTACTTGTCCAAAAAAATTTGAGCGGAAAAAGTACTTACTTAAATAGCCTTTAAATTATTGTGGAGAGCTTAGGTTCACCCCCAGAAAGAAAACTGCAAAGATTCTCATCGATCCCATATGTGCTAAAAAATTTATTCAGCGTCCAAAGTCGAGAAAAATAAAAAAAACATTAAATATGAATCTTTGACCCCGAATAACTTTATTTGCACAAGTGCAATCGATGGTTACTTTTGCAGTTTTCTTTCTGGGGGCGGAAGTATGCTCTTCACAAAAATGTAGCTCTATCGAAATTTTTGTTATACAAGGTATCTATACTTAAACCACTAAAGGTTTTTGATATCATGAATGGAGTAAATTTGGCTCTAGCTAGAGAACTAGGGTTTACAAATATAGCTATTTCCATTGTCATGAGGAACTTCATGACGAACAACCGGTAAAAAACTTTTTTCGATACTTATAACCGTTTTCGAGAAAAATCCGGAAAAGTATAGATTTAGTTTTGCAATCGCGATATCTCAAAACTGGTGACTCCTAGATAAAAACTAGACTAGAGAATTTCCAGATCTACAACTTTATCTCAGGTAGTTTTAAAAGAAAACTAACCGTTATCGAGAAAAATGCAAAAAACCTCAAATTTTGACTAAAGCTGGTATTTTAAATGAGTTTTTCAAAAAATAGCTCGGGGAAAAATGCTGAAACTCAGCATATCATCTTATTTTAATGCATATTTGATAATTCAAAAGAATAAATGGGGGGACATTCACCTTTTAATGAATCATGCTTAAACCCACCGTGCACTGTGACATGGGTTCCAAATCCCTGCTCTGGTGAACAGCGAGGCCTGTTCAATTAGCTGTCTACAATCGATAAGAAATGCTTAGAATTTTCTTTTCTCGAGAGAATAAGTAGTTCGGAATGGTGTAGTTCACTTGACCTGAATTTCGTCCTCTTCAGAATACAATGAAGATAAGACAGGGTTTACGATCGGAACCAACTTCATTGCATTGAAATTGAATATGCGAAGGGATAGTTATTATCGCAAACATTGTAGGGCGTTAATTCGATGCTCAGGTCACTTCGGAATCATTCCTGAACCAAATACCGTTTTATCGTGTCGTATTGAGACCATTTGCTTGATATGCGCCAGTAAACATATCTCGAAAAAGTCCCGGATCTATTTCGAAAACAACATTTTTATGATCCCAAAATAGTCCAAAAGAAACAGGTCCATAATGATTTCGAAAATATTCTTGTAAAGGTATTGTAATTGTCGCCAAATTGATATATAGTTGATCCCGAAAAAGAACTGGGAAGGTCTCAAAGTAGACCCGGCTTGATACCAAAATCAATTTTTATATGATTCCCATATACTTAAATATCCCCGATATGGTGCGTATAATTGATCTGGATCCGAAATACTACTAAAAGTTGCCTTAGCCAGGCGTGTCCTTATGAAAATGGTATTTGGTTCAGAAATTATCCTAAACGGATCCCAGTTTTTTTTCCTGATAACTCCCATCCCTACACCGCAATGACTTCCTTTACAATCTTCTTAACCGCCAAAAGAACTACTTAGGACCACTTTCTCGACTACCTGTTAACGTCGAAGTTCACTGTCAATTTAACAGGATGAATTGTCCGAGGCTAGTCGAGAAATCGGCATTTATTTACATATCCTTACAGTTACTATCGTACCTGTTGTGGCCTATAGAACGTGCCAAATTTGGGTATGCCTGGGTTTAGTCTGACAGTATCCATATTGAAGTAGTAGAAAGGTAATGCGGTTCTCCCTGCGCTAATTCGTCTTCTTGGTTAGGATATGACTGGGGTCGAATTACAGAGTCTGCCTGGCTAAAATTGCTGATTGAAATGAAAGGCTCCCTGTGGGAGTTATTTGCTAAGCAGCTATCCCATACGGTTACATTCCGGCAAAACTGCCTTCTATTACGCTGACATAAGGAGAGGTCCTGTGACAGTTGCAAAAGCTTTGGACAGGCCTATACGGACGGCAAACTCCAGTGGCTTTGCCCCAAGCGTAAGTAACTATGTGGAGGGGTGTTTCATCTGGCTTCGTGATTTTAAAATCCACCAGGCATATCTTTTTTCGGGTGATGGCCGTTTTGGGTTAAGGACCTAAGGAAATTTAGGAACAAACCCCCGATTTTAATGATTTTTCAAATATTCATTCATTCGTTCTTTGAGTCCATTTATTGATACTCTCTTAGCTAATATCTTACAGACAAAAATTACCAAAAGGTAGTTGCAGCAGAGCTTATCACATCATATCCTGTAAAGAACTGTCAAAATCCGTTGATAGCTTCAGCTACAACTTAAAGGAGGGTTTTTGTCTTGAATTAAAACCAAAAAACAGGTAGACCCTTCTAGGTTTAAACGACCTGATTTCGTTTATGTTGCATTTGATATTACAGGAAACCACCCACCATATTAAAATCTCAAAAGCTGATTGGGACACTTTCTCAAAAAAGTCCTTTATTTTGTACTTCAACTTTCATCTTACTTTTACTAAAGTTCTGGTGATTTTTTAAAGCTTATAGCACATAATACCGTTGGATTGAACTTGTCTGTTTTTTTTTTTTTTTTAATATTGTCTTCGATTGCTGCCCGTAATTAAAGTAATCCACAACCGGTTTTCAAACAAAAAAAATAATTCCTAAAATCACGCTTCATATCACTTAATTACAACTCACATCAGTTTACACGCACACACCTAAACACTTGTCAGCACGCTTCTTTCAAAGCTTTCACAGTGATGTCCTTTTTCTTTTGCTTGTAGCCACTAACAGGACCTTAACTTCCACATACCAAAAAAAAAAAATTTAGCTAAACCAGGAAATCTTTTTCCGTTTTGGCTTGACTTGGAAATATTGGATTTAGTTTTTCAAATTTCTAAGTTTTTTTCAGATTCGGCGTTTCGCGTCTTTTGCTGGCTGACTCCGCGCGCGTTTGGAGTCGACTGAATGTTGCGTGACACCGCGAAAGTAAACACTCCAAAAAGCAGCAGCAGCAGCAACAGCAGCTTGAAAGCGCCGATGAAGGCAAAAAATGTTTTCATTGTTGTTGTTAGCTTTGCTGCTGTTTTTGTTATCGCTGCTGCTGTTATTAAAAGCTGTGGCAGCTAAATGGTCACCGCAGGCGGGATGTACTGCAAAAATCACTACCGTTATTGAATAGGCTAATAGAGGGTGAAAAGACGAATGGACGGTTGAACGAACAGACGTTGTGGATAAGCTGTCAGACTGTCAGTAGGACAGACAGCTGTGGGGGATGGGATGGAAAGACAGACGTAGGTCAGGCTAAGCATTCGGTAATTCCCAATGAGGCAGCAGCAACTCAGGCACACACCCAGTTCGAGTGGCATTAAATGAGTGCAGCAGCAACAAGAACAGAAAAAACAATAAAAAAAAAACAACAACACGACATGAAAACATTGCCAACAACTACAACTAGTTTGCATGTCGTTGAGGTATACAAGCTGATCAATTACAAAAAGCAAAATGACAATGCGGCACAAAAAAATTGTTCATTGGTGTGTGCAAGCAAACTGATGAGTGCGTCAGGGCGAGCTGAGAACAAAACAAATCGCAAGGTTTTTTGTTTTTGTGCTCTGAATTTGTATACCCAGTAGTGCTAATGTGGGCCGGACAAGAGAATTTTTGCAGAATTCTCGAGATAGGGTTTGAAACCAGGTAGCATCCGCATACTTTGGAAAAGATCTACTGCAGGCATCTTGTACTCAGGACATGATCAGAGGGATACCCTTTCCATCTCACCTGTTGGAACATCTGTATTGAAAACTGGGGAGTTTTGGGGTGGAGTAATCCATTTCTGCCACTATATTTATCTTTGCTTTCGGGTTTTACACCTTTTCCGAAAATTCACCAAGTCTGGATTTCTTATGATGCAAAGTCAATTTTTAATACACTAAAATATATCATATATGTGTATATATATCATATATGTAGGTGTATTTTCGCCACACAAAGTCGCTTTTTAGAAAAAGGCATTCAAATCCTAAAAATAAAGAACGGCTGGGTCCTTTGGTGGCCCCGGTAAAGAAAAAAAAATTAGAGACAAAACTTAATTCCTCGTCCCCAAAAATCCATATTTACAATGGTTGTTTTCATTGTCAATACAGCTGATTAAAGAGCTGACCCATTTTTTGAAAAAAAAATTCTCGTTTCGGTTTCGGTTTTGTAACGTGTTTCGGTTTCAGTTCCGGTTTCGTTCTTCAGCATTTATTTCGGCTTCGGTTACGGTTTCGTTCCAAATAAAAACACCAACACAGTAAATTTTACTACTAAAATACTCAAATACCTATGTAGCTTCAAAATTGGTCTGAATTTTCATAACTTTTTCCTGCGGTCATGATGGAGAAGTTTAAAAAATCGCCAAAATCCCCCTATTTTACCTAATTGGCATTTAACCCTTTCGGACAGAGCCTATTCACAACTACGACTTGGGCAAAAGCCTCTAAGCCGACCCATGGTTTAGATCACTCATCTTTGTTTGTTGAGTGGATGTCTGTAGATATTTTCTTATTTATTCCAGAAAAAGGGCACGTTACTAATCTATAGAAAAACTGGCGCACTATTAATCCCTTTCCTCTAAAGTGGGCCACAATCGATTCCAACTAGTCCGTTAAGGGCATAATTAAGATAAAACAACTTGAATTTGTATATCATATTTATAGGAGTAAAACGTAGACTCATTCGACCGTAGGTACCTGTATGGGAACATTATGGATCTGTCCGACAATACTTTTCAGGCAAACGATACATTTGGCCAGGACACAATTAGTCTCTTCATAGGATATGCTGGATCAAAAGTGAGCAGTTCACCCCTGATAAAGAAATCAAAACGGGCATTAGTCCCAATCCATCCATCCTAAACTAATCGCATTTTTTGTAGGGAAGCACGTGCCATAAGTCGACAAAGCAGATAATAAATATTGCATAATACTAGGCGCGATTCATGGTATGTCAAACCTATTTTTGGGTATATAAAGTTTGACTCCAACCCAACGTATACTATTCTTCCAACTTTTTATTGCACCTACTTTTTATTATTTTTTATTTGCAATCCACTTTTATTTCTGTATCTAGTGTTTTTTTTTTAAGTATTTTAAATTACCTTAAAAAAAGCGAGCTGATCAGTCAAGCATCAGACAGTCAGTCAATCGTGCGCGTCCATGTCCGCACCGTTTTGTGTACGCATACGTACAATTTAAATATTGTCACAACATTTCCCTGCCGCGCCCTATACACCAAAATAATGAAATGACTTTGAACAATCAAAAACAACAAAAAAAAAAAAAACAACTACATTAAAATACCAGAATGTTAGTCCATATTCGCATATTGTCTAATTATTGATTCTTTAGAAATTGATTATGCTACGCTATCGTGGGGAGTAACAATTCTAAAAGAGGGCTCAACCGCGCGCTTGCTCTATAAAGCAATCGAAAGCGCTTCCGGTTTCTGCGGGCGCGTATTCAATAAATGATTGCAAAAACACATTCACATATTTAACAAATATATTTATGGAGAAAAACATTCACATGTGATCCAAGTAAGTAGTTTACAATGGCAGCAGCACGCTAAAAAGTATTCAAATGTGTTGCGCGGTACCTCACTGCTGACTGCGATCGCGCGCTTACTTCCATCAAGCATTGTTCATTCGTTGGTTGGTAGCGTTCACTCAATCAAATCAAATCAATCGGAAATTCGCCGTTTTTTTTTTTTGCATTAAATGTATTTAGATTAAAATAAAAACAGAACAAAAAAGTTATTTCATAGAAATTAAGAACACACAAATGGAGAAAATAAAGTAGCGCCCATACTACGAAGGCGGCTCGACGAGCCACTGATGGGTTGATGTTTTTTTATTTGCCCTATTAAGTTACTATTTACAAGAGGAGTGATGATTACAAATTTCGTTCACTTCAAATGAGGACTTTCAAACATGGAGAATCATACATTCGTTATAGTATCATCGTGCTAAATTAGATTAATCTTTTCGACTTATCCTGGATGCATCCATTTTTTTTTTTTTTTATAACGATGACTTGAAGAAATTGTGCTCATCTCTTTCTACATTGATTTTTCCATTTTCAACGAGTTTCCAAAGTAAAAAAGACGAACTCTTAAACCATATCAATGTTCAGAGTTTGATTACTCCGGAACCGCCTTCCGGACGAATCATTCCAGCTAACCAAACGGACGGAAAAAGGTCTCGATGGAGCTATAAAGCGGATACTTCCTCAGAGCTTTTCCTCTTAAAAATGTCCTCTTTTCAGAGCCAAAAATGAGAAAATAATCGTTATACAGGGCACACCAAGAGGACTCATAAAAAATAATCCAAAATGATGAATTTGGTAAACAGTTGCTTCAGAAAACCCTCTTTCTGGAACAAAAAAGGTGGCCAACAAAAATTCCTGATTAATTTAACTGCCCTTGCTACATTTCTATGTGCGTTAAAAGCTTTCCAGCACATCTGCCACAAAACAAGGTGCGTAAAAGGAGCGTCACTATACTGTATTGGTACAATGAAATCACAAATTAACTGCCAACCTGCCCTGAATACTTTATACTAGTTGTAATTTTTTTGTAATTTGGTTGCAAAAAAACAAAGATCTTCGTAAAAGGTTTCCTCAAACCAATAGAAAATATTGCAGAGAAATGAATACGTATTTTTTAGTGAAAGGAAAACCTACAAATTGTTATATAAGAAGGGCCAAACAATATTGTTCAGTGAAATGTAAGCAAACTGTTTTTTTTTTTTTTAATAAAATGGAGAAGTCTCCTTTATTTTATCATTATCACGTCGGAATGGTAGTGCACTGACTACTTTCTATGCGACCAAGCACGTCAACAGAGTGTAATGTCTTACTGGTATCGCACCCCATCAGATTGCTAACTAATCTGCCTCTGTCAACTAATGTGCCCTGTGTTCTCTCATTTTATAGACTTCTTGAACACCTTGTGTTTTTAAGGAGATTTACAGGAAGCTTGTGAGTTTTTATGCTCGCTTATCGAAGCTGTTCGCTTTTCCTTTTGTATATCGCGAGCGGAAATGCTTGTATGTATATGAAGTTTTATCTGTTATCCTTTACTTTAGTTAAGTAAAAGGTAGAAAATTGTTTTTTTTTTTTCAATTAAAAGGGGGTATGTCGTTTATTTTAGCATATGGCTTAATTAAGTGATGACAGATAATGTCCGCTAAATATCCCAAAAAAATGAGAAAATATTCGCTCAGTTTACTACATCTTAACTAAATATACCCAACAATTTTAATCACTTTTAAATGGGGGATGTCGTATTTCGACTGCTGAATGGAAGATCACCCTGCTTCAAAATAATTTTCAAAAACGCCTTGTCTTGGAATATTTAAAAATTCACTCCAAGAACGTAATATCTCATAAAAAATTTAGTACATTTTCAGCTGAGATAGGACGTTTTTCAATGAAATTTTGGATTAGGGCGTTACTGAAACCAATTCTGACATAGGGCGTTATTTACCCGAATTTTCAAATAGACAGATAACTCACAAGGTCTGTTATAGTTTTATGAACTATAACAGTAACACAACACTTGTGAGCACTATCTAAAAACATAAGATTAAATTTCATAAAAATTTTTAATTTTTGTTCTGTATTTCTTCACAGGTTATCTTGGGGTTTAGTTTGCACTGGGCGTCGCACAATTTGGATTGTACTGTTGTACTTTCTCTGACAATTTGCAACTTGTTGTCCAAAGATTACTCCTTCTGTACAAATCCAGCCACTACCTGTAAAGTTGTAAGCTAAATTGTAGAATTGGTACCTACGTCAGCTATTGTGTGAGCATAATCGTTGACGCGTTCAATGCCCGTATGTCTGCCGTACTCGCAATAAATCAACGCTGTGGACTGCTCAGCTTTTTGTTTATGTAGGCTCGTAAAAATTTAGACAAAAAGCTTATTGAATTTCTGCAAAGCAACGGACAGAGTTTAACTAAAAAGTAAATAAGGTATAATAGAATTTAGCGCATAAACAACAACAACAAAGTTGGAAAAAAGAAAAAAGACTATTTCAATAGAAATTTGTGAGAATAAAAAACAGACAAATAACAGCTTAAGGGATTAGACGCTTTTAAACGCTTTTGTGACTTCATTACTGGAAACGCAGTTTGTATGCGAAGTAGAGATGGACGCTATAAACCGGGATTAGCGCTGTTCGAATTGGCAAGTTTGGGCGGTATAGAGATACAGACTCTCGAAAAAGCTTTCCAACAAGTGCAACTTTTTGACTGAGTTGACAATTAGGAAGTAAAAACAAAGATAACACTCCATGAGTCTGCCTGCCCAGGTATGGTTTGGAATCGTGGTCTGTGAAGAGAGCAGATGAGATAAACTTTTGAGTACCTGAGCGAAAAGTTTTTCGGGACCAGTCTGAAGAACGCTTCGATGGTTTAGTTCGACACCCTAGGACGGGATCGGGATTTCTTATACAACCTTCCTCTAACATTAATATTTATCTATTTCGCAGGTTGTTCGCCGATATTTAATGTTGTTTTCATGTTTTTCATGCTTTTGTAGTACCTGTGTTCTCGCCCTTAATAAGGTGTGGCGTGTAAAATTGATTTTTCGCAGCATTGATTCAAATGCTAAGAAATTATCTAATGACTATATAATACATATTAACGTTGACCCAATTCAGGGATGATACAATGCTATGATTGAAGTGCGCGATCGAGGTTCGATAATTATTTGCAAACATTTTTTTTTTTTGGAAATTTTCTTTTTTCGGCATTCATTAGTTATTGATCAAAGTGGCTGGTTTGTGGAAGTTAACTAATTTCAGTTTTAATTATCGTAATTATACATTTGAACAAGGTTGTTTATTTAAATTTAGCTAAAGTGAAACCTAGTTAAAATAAATATGTTTGAAACAGTTTAATCTGGTATGCAGAAATTAGGTGTTTAGAAATTAGGTAGGTATGCGACGAAAGTAAGTGAGCCAAAATTGGAAACAGATTATAAAAAGTTCAGTGAAATAGAGAACCAATCCCAAAAAAGGCATTCTTCAGCTACACACGTCTTGACTGTAGTGCCTACCAAAGTGACAGTTGCAAGATACATACTTTGAAATATCGAATATTGATAACCAGAATTACCCCTTTACTATTTGAAGCGAAATCAGTTGAGCTAGAATCAGCGACGGAAAATAATAGTTATTTTTATGTTATAAAGTCCAATTCCAAATCCAATCGCCTTCCAATCACGCCTATTTTCGATATCGAAAATTTCGAAAACCACCTAAATTGACATAATGATATAATTTGGTAGGAGAACGCCCTAGGCATTCTATTATGATTTTTTTATGAATTTTTAAAAGTGGGCATGGCAAAGTGGAAAATTTCGAAAACCGGTAAAACACAGAATAATTTTTTTCAACATTTTTTTATTCTACCTTCTTCCTTGGGGTCTTAGTTATTCTTCTTCCTTCTTCCTTAATTTAACAGGGAGTCATGTTAATTTAACACGAAGTGAAGCTATTGAACATGAACTTCATGTTAAAGTAACATGAGAGATAGTGTTGAAAAATATTATCCTGAAAGAGTTTTAAAAAAGTGTTGATTTTACATGAAAATATTTCTGTGTGTAGGTAAATAGCTAAAATAGTATAATTTGATCTCTTGGTCATTCCATGCGATTTTCGGTTAAACTTTAAAAGTGGGAGTGGCATTTTTAAGGGAGGCATCTTCTGAAATTTCGACTGGTCATAACTTTAAAACTGATTATAGTAGAATGATGAAATTGAGCAGGTTTCATGGTGGTATAGGAAATATTCCTGATGAAACTGGTAGAAATCGCTGGGTATTTAATGTTCGATTTACCCGAACTAAGACTTCCTTACTTGTTCTGACTATTTAAAAAAAAAAGTCGGATAATAACTTAAAAATCCAGACTTTTTATAGTTTCGCACCAACAATAAAATCTATCTCCGGAGAGATATTTTTTTAAGGATATCTATCTTTAAAAAATATCTCACCATCGATAACTTTTATTATTCGCGAGAAAAAATAAAAGGCCGCGTTGACCGACTATTTTTGTACGGAGGTCAAATCCAGCTCAATCGGCTCTGTCCAGAAAAAAAATTACAGAATCAAACCGTGTAAACACAAAAGAGAGAGGTCTTCCGACAAATCAAATGTACGAACATTAGAAATAGAATGGTTTCTATTTTTATCTGATATATGATGTAAACGTAAAGTAAATTAAGCGAATTTGACACACATATGAGTACATATGAATCGAAAACTTGACAGGCGCAGTTGACGAAACTTATCGTGTAAAACCAACTTTACTTTAAATTAATTTGATATTTAAAAATAAAACAAGATTTCGGTAGAGCAAGAAACATTAGTGCTACCTTATCCCACATTTCTCATCATCTCATAATCAAATAAACAAAATAAATTTTGTTCAGAAAATGTACTGAGTTTTTATACTATGTTTACGTCGGAGCCTAAGCCTTGTTTCTTTGTTGTATCATTCCATTGTGAGATTATACCTCCCGAGCGACGGTATAAACATACTAGGTTACACCCATCACTTTCTTCTAATGGTCTACAGTCGAAAATAGTGTCCTTCAAGTGTATATCTATTACATTGTTATTCGAAATACGGGTCTATTTTTTAATTGCAGTCTTTGATTTTTAAAATTATAGCGAAAATAGTGAGTGTCGTGGACGCATCCGTCATAATGGAATCACCCCGAAATAAAACAAAGTTTCAGGAATAACACATTTTGGACTTTTCCGAAGAAAATAGAAATGTTCAACCCTATTGAAACTGTTAGTTTCCCACGACTTTTGTGCAGAACGTTGTTTGTTCTTTTTAGGAATTCAAGAGCTATCTGAATGTCTCCCAAAACAGTTTTCAAAAAAAAAAACATTTTTTTCAAATTTTGATTTTTTTTTATTTTTTAGTAAATTTCGAATAGAAAAAAACTGAGCAAGAACATTTTTCTTCTTATGAGAAACTCTAGAATTATCCAGAACCTACCCAGAACAGTTTTTTGGTTTAAATATTTTTAACATATGTCTTAGCTCTAAGATATATGCATATTGCAGAACGGAGATGTTAGCTTTAAAAATATGTTTTTCTTACCCGCAACGGCTACCCCGATGGCTATCTTTATTTATAGAAGCTAGTATTTTCCTAAACACATATCACACATAATCCAATAAAGTAAAATAAACATTTACATATGTTTATAATCGAGTGACTACATAATGTTATGTTATTGTTTCCTATACACACTCCTATAGACAAATATTTGACATAGAAAATTTATGAAGAAAAAACCATTTCATTCTTAATTTAACATTGAAATGCTGCCTGTGAAAATACGATTATCGACGACAAGACATTTCATTTTTAGATGCTTAGCCGTGACGCCAGTAAATATGTTCGAAAATCTTTATTATTGTTAGGGTTCATATGTATATCAGTGCTCTCCAAGCATGAACCATAATGAGATTTACGCAGGCATAGGGCTAGAAATTCAGCAGTAGTTCTAAAAGGAGAGCTTTGTTGAACTCACGCTTAGGTTTTCCGAAGTCAATTAAAAGGGAAAATCCCAGAACAATCTTCCGTTGGGTGATTAAAAATTTATCCACAAGCAATTCTAAATCTTCCCCTATTAATGAGACTTGCTCGATCATAAGAAATCTGTGGCCATCACTGGAATACATATATTGACGCCAATATGATTAAACGAATAACATGATAAATATAGTAGGTATGATGCCAAAATTATTCGCTGATTGATGGGATCAAAGATTTAAAAAGGCGCAAAAGTGAAAGAGTATAAAAATGTGCTGACAGTTCATTTCCAACGGGTGGAAAATTATAAAAACAAAAAAATATTAAAAAAATATGAAAGTAATGAAATGAAAACCAATAGATACGTGGGTGTGGGGGAGTCGAAAGTGAAGGTGCCGTTTTTTAGACCAAACTAACACCCCAAGTAAAAAGTGACAGATGGTCATACAGTGGGAGGAAATAGCAAAAATATGCTTAAAGTTAAAAAAAAAATAAATAATATTAATTAATAAAAGAAATAAGAAAAAAATATTAAAAAAAATAAAATAAATAAATAAAATTAAATAAATAAAAAAATTAAATAAAAAAATTAAAAAATAAAATAAAACAAAAAGTAAATAAAATAACCCAAAATAAAATAAAATAAAGCAAAATAAAAGAAAATATAATAAAAATAAAAAAAAATTTAAAAATTTAAAAAGTAAAATAAAACAAAATAAAAAAATAAAAAAATATATAAAAAAAATATTAAAGTAAAAAAAAAATTTAAAAAATAATAATTAATTAATAAAAGAAATAAGATGAAAACTATAAAAAAATAAAAAAAAAAATAAAATAAATAAAAAAAATGAAATAAAAAATAAGATAAAACAAAAAATAAATAAAATAACACAAAAAAAATAAAAAAAAATAAAAAAAAAATAAAAAAAATAAAATGAAGTAAAACAAAAAAATAAAATAAAATAACACAAAGTATAATAAAATATAATAAAACAAAATAAAAGGAAATGAAATAAAATAAAATAAAATATAATATAATAAAATAAAATAAAATAAAATAAAATAAAATAATATAAAATAAAATAAAATAAAATAAAATAAAATAAAATAAAATAAAATAAAATAAAATAAAATAAAATAAAATTAAAAAAATAAAAATAAAATGAAGTAAAACAAAAAAAATAAAATAAAATAACATAAAGTATAATAAAATACAATAAAACAAAATAAAATGAAATGAAATAAAATAAAATAAAATAAATATAATAAATATAATAAAATATAATAAAACAAAATAAAATAAAATTAAATTAAATTAAAATAAAATAAAACAAATTAAACTAAATAAAATAAAATTATAATTATAATTTTAAATAACAAAAATATAAAAAATAAAATAAAATAAAATGAAATAAAATAAAATAAAATACGACACACTGTGGCATGCTGAACGCCATGCACCCACGAAAAAATCAACAGAACGTCATGAAATAAATTTAGAATTGTTTATATTGAATAAACCTAGCTGATGGCAGCAGCGAAATCTACTAAGCGCAAAGGACCCGGTGCTAGAAAAAACTACAATACGCCAACAAATATGAAACCCGTGAATAATAACCAAATGTGGCAATTTCGAATAATAATAATTCATTCGAATTCCATTATTGTAATCGAATATTTTCTAATAAGTCCATAGCACACATTACACTTGGCACAATGTGGTTGAGTTCAGTAAGTAAAATATTTTCTCATAATAAACTCATGACGATTCAAGAGCTGCTCCATTTGCATACCAAACTAGAAAATTTCACAAACACATTAACCACTACTTAAAAGTCTATGGAGGATGTGATGGAAACCAAACACAACCAATGAGTGAAAATAGTAAATTTACAACAATAATCACATGGAATAACATTCATCATTTGGGAAAGCACCAAGCGCACAAATGAAACGCTTACAAATGAGATGAATTGGAAGGAACGAAGCGCTAAAAATAAATGGCAATAAATTTTAAATGAAATTAAAGATCGACAAAAGTGGTCATTGTAGACCAGAAAAAAATAAAGACTAAACAAGAAAAGAAAAATACTTTTATGCCGCCAAGAAGGAAGCGCTTTGGAAGTGTACGAGGGAGGGTTAATAAGTACGCAGAAAGTGTTGTATATCGGAAAGGGTTGTGTTAAGGAAGCATTATCTCACCCTAGACAGGTCTTTGAAAATTGAATATATGCGGAACTCAGTATTATTAATATAAATAATAATCCACCATTGGTTTGAGCCAAATTTAGCCCCTGTCTCTCGATCGACCTGTCGTTCCTCGTCAGCAACAATAGGTGCTGGGAACAGACAAAGGATCTTACAGATCCCGTATGGATGTGGTTGCGGGCCTGCCTCTGCACCTTTGCATCAAATGGCTATTTTATGTGGTGCCGGATCTCTTCATAGTGCTTACGTAGATGTACTTCCATAGTTCTAGGAGGAGATTTTTTTAAACTTTTTTTGGTATATCTTAAACCTTCCAAAAGTTTAAAAAGAATTGCAATTTCTTTTGGTTTCGATTTAAGATCAAAATGAAAAAGCAGTCCATTTTTTTGTTTTGTTTGAAAGTCATTGAGTTTTGCCCACAAAAACTTTATTTTCGGCATAGCTCAGCGGTAGAGCAGTCGGCTGTGACTCCTGAGCACTTTCGTTCGAATCCTGCACATTTTTTTTAATTTTTTTTTTTTTTTTTTTAACTTTTCGGTTTAAAATTAAAACTTTTTGGTTTGAAGATTACAACTTTTCGGTTTAAAATTAAAGCTTTTTGGCTTCAAAATTAAAACTTTTCGGTTTATAATATTTTTTTCTTGCAAAATTGTTAAAACGTTTCTATTTTGAAATTGAAAACCGCTTCATTTAACCAATTTTCTTGGAAACTGGTCTAGTTTAAATTTGAAACTAAATTTGGTTTGGTCATATACATAGGTAGTCCAAAAATGTTTAAAATTTAGGCACAAATTTTTAACCGTGTATGATGATGCGGTTTGCAGCAATGCTATGCAGTTCTTTATGTTTGCCAACAGTGAGCATTTTGGCCTTATGATGTAAATGATGTATGCACATATAGGGGACATCCAGTAGTGGAAATAGGGGTATTATTTGTAGGTCTAAGCGCTCGCCTGAAGGCAGCCAGTTTGTCCTGGCCGGTGCGGGAGGTACAAACTTTCGGCAAAAAGTCGCTTAAAACCATTATCTGCAAGCTTATGAATGGTTATAGGGTATTTTTAAACATAAACGAGATTTTTAAAAATCTTTCGAGCTGCACTCGTAATCTCTAATACTTAGTAGTAGAGTAGATGGAGTAGGTGGGAGAACATGTGTTCAGTTTATTTGAACAAACAAAAAAAGCACAAATAAGTGGCAGATGACAACAACAAAACAATATCAAAAAACGCATTCTATAAATCAATGCAAAATAACAGTAGATATTGACTCAACTAAAATACATATCTTGCTATTTGCCATTGAACAATCAACGGCGTTGACAATGCCGGTGGTTTAAAAGATTGAGGAATGTGTGCGAAAGCGCAAAAGATAAAATTCCAAGATATGCAACGGTTAATTGGTGACAAAAGTCGAAATTGGGGCACAAGAGCTCAGAGATGGAAAAAATTAGAAAATGAGTTCAACCTAAATTACTTGAACCGAAGACACGTCATCGCGCACAAGATGAAATGCTATGAATTTCGTAATTTTGTTGATGATTATGATGATATTTATGCCGATGAAGTTGGATGAGTCTGCTTTTGGATCACATTGCGTGTCCACTTTTAATTATACGAGAATTTATTACCTGAGCCACTTGGAGCGGTCGCTTTGAATTTCGGTGTGAACATGCTGTTAGCTGATGTTTGTTGCTCTGTAAATTTATGAAAAATCTTAAGTGGCAAATTTTTTTTTTAATTTTTTATCTCGTAAACTATTTTAACAAAGCGCGTCAGTTATGTGACACATTAATTGGACTGTAAATTGTATTATTTTTTTCGTAAAATTTTTTTTTTAAAGCACTTGAAATAAAAGCGCCGCGCTGTTACATCACTGATAACTGATAATAAAAAAATCCAATATCGCACCAGTAATTTTATTGCTCCAATTTTTTTTATTTCCTTTTATGTCGCCACTAAATTTGCTTTCTAATGTAAAACTGCAAAAAATTTTACATTTACTTAAAAAATTTACTTGGTAACACTTCGAAAACTTAATTCAACACGCTTCTTTTACTTTTTTGTTTTTGTTTTCGTTATCTTTCATTTTGTATTATTTTGTTATATTTCCAACTAACCCTGTCCCATTTCTATTTTTTTGCTACACCGCCTCTTAAAAATATGTCGTATTATAACAACAATAAAAACAACACAAACAATTAATTATTTCAAAACCGTTAAGCAACAAAAATCGTACGCGCTTGTTTTGTGGGTTGTGTACGCCTTTACGTCCGCCGCTCAACTTGTACCAAAAAATTTTCAAAATTTATTTTCATTTTATTTTTTGCTTTCGAAAAAGCATATTCGAAACGCGCAGATGGACACGACGTATGTATATTCTGTAATACGAATGAACGGTCCATTTAGTTGATCGTTTGTATCGGTTGGTTTGTTTAGTTGTGGCTAGTTTCGACAGCGCACGTCTGTGTCCCGCCTCCAATATGGCTTTAGATGTTTGTGGTTGTGTTTTGAAAATTTTCGAAAATGCGAAAAGCCGCCGAAATGTCCGACGCGGCATCATACCAAATTTTTTTTATGAATAGCATTTTGTTTAGACGAAGAAAAAAAGTAATTTTGAATTTTCGTAAACAACATATGGCGGGCGCGGTCGGCTATGCTTTGTGGACAGTTGTGTGGGTCAGACAGACGGCCATATGGGACTAAATTCAAATCAAATTTTAGAAACACTTGTTTTATATTATCCAGTTTTTGAACCTTATTTTTTTAAAACTTTTTATTCAGCAAATTTACTTTAAAAAGCCCATATATCACGTTATATCGACGGCTGAGTGGTCACCTTATATCAAAATATTTTTTCCTCTCGCAAACTTTTAAATTTTAGTTTTTGACATAATATGTTTTTGCAGGTTATATTCTTATTATAATATTTCTTCAAATCCTCGAGATTCGGCACATTCATTTTTAAAAATTTACAAAGAATTTTTTTCAAATTTTTGTTGTGTAGGACATTCATGTTTCTGGGGCAAAGAAACTGTTTAAAAACTGAATTCTTAAATTTTTTTTAAATTGTGTTGCACTCAAAAACAGACCCCATGGCGTACACGTAACAATTTTGCTACACATTCATGTTTTTGGCAAAACGAAAATTTTAAAAAATTAAAGAAATCAGTTTTTGAACATATTTGTTGCGCCAGAAACATGAATGTGCAGCACGTTCGATTTTCTGGTACAATTTTCATAGATTGAACTACACATTCATGAAAATGGCTTTGCAAATTTTCGGGGGTTCCTTGTACTTTGGAAACTCAGGATTTTCGTGAATCGTAGAGAGACGAGAGGTTAATCACGTGAGCCTATTAACTCAAATATGGAAAGTTGGCACATTTATGCCTGTGGCAAGCGAGCGACACTATCTAAACGTTTACAATTTGAAAAAATATGATTTATCAAGGTCATAAAACCAAATCTATAGAAATCAAAAATCATACAAACATATTTTATTAAGAGCAGATTATGCTATAGTCAATGTCATATAAAAATCTAATTTCGAACACTCCCACCAATATGATTTCGAATACGTTCATACACACGTACATACACACAGATATTTTAAAAAGCCCAATCTAAGAGCTTTGCATAAAATCACTCAATTATGCACTCAAATTTTGTCTCGTTATTCTAACGAACAAACTGTCGGCCCACAAGGTAAATGCTGAAACTCCCTTTCGACAAATTTTTAGGAGGATCAAAAAAACTCCATCCAATGAAAACTAGGCTCAACCTTTAAAATTTCTTAAAAAATGTATAGAGTTTTCATAAAAATTTTGGGCAGATAATCGTTTTAGTGATTTTTGGCCATTCTGAACATTGACCCAAGGAAAATGAGTTCTAAGTGAAAAGTGGACTTAGCAGCCTCTACCGCAGGGTTTACCTTTATTTTAAAAAATGGATTTTCCAATCGAGTATAATGCTCAACGAAGAATATAAAGCTCATTGGGTCATACAAATTTTTCTCACTCAATTATATTCATCAACACATGGAAATCTTTCTCTCAAAAATTTAGTGATTTTTTTCAACAAAGTCATTAGGTGTGATTACTTTTGTTGGGGTGGTATCTGTGTCGCTTACTAGCACAATATGGAGAGCGATCACATAAAGATCACTAAAACAAAACACATATCACAAACAAAATCGCACTGCACACATGCATCACATCCGTTCATATTGCAACTGCAGCTGTTGCCCTTGCAAGTTTAAATAGGTGAATAGGTATTAGGTTTAGTAGTCGCATCGCTAACCCAGAGACACCGTTTATAAACTGTGCCCTATTTATGAATGATTTTTGAATTAGGCTGATTAAACAAAAAAATAATAATTTATGGTCCACTTCTGAACAGTTCCAAAAGTTTTGAATAAGTATAATATATTTGTTTTCTTTTGGGAACCCCAAAAGTAATCTAAGAGGGTTCAAGATTTCGAGCGAATATGTATGATGAGAGACTTATATACATAGCTTACTCAGACCAAAGTATCACTTGTTGGCAACAGTTATTGAAACGTTGATTTACTCGGCGAACAATAATCTCATTCTGAACAGTACCTAGTCCCTATATAGACGAACTGAGTATTAGAAAAAAAATTTCTAATCAGCCTAATGCACATCTTCAAATATCTGCAAACATGGTACGATCTCATTAATTTTCATTTGCTCTAGTTCTTCCCACCTAAAGCTTTTTTCTTTCAATCATTTTTCTCTAAAAGCATCATTTTTACTTTCGTTTGCCTAATTCTATAGAACTTATAAGTTGTTCTCTTTGGGTGACGCATCATATCAAGTATGTTATATTTATAAACTCTAGGGAAAAACTTTTATATCGATTAATCGAACTACACTTAATCGATTTTTATAGATATTTAATTTTTAATTTTATTCATGTATCGAAATTCTATATCGCAAACACCTTTCCGATAATCAAATCAGAAAATCTCAATTGAATTTCAGAGTAGGTAAATAGTTTTTTACTTGGATTTGATAGTGTTCTGTGTTACAGAACAAGTTAATGGGGCTTGAAGAATAGGCAATTAGATATCAGAGAGCTAAAATTGGATTTCAGAATAGGTAATTGGAAAGTATGAATTGGATTTCAGAAATAAACAACTCGTTCAGATAAAAAAAATGTGTTGTGTAAAGTCTAAGTATGACTGAAACAGTCCGAAAGGTATTTTTTGAAATCAAATTTATGCATTCGGAATTCCCAATGAGTATTATGAAACATAATTGCATTTATATATTCTGAAATTCAATTAACGTTTTCTGAAACACAATTGGAGTTTTCTGATTTTAATCTAATGCTGTTTTCAATAAAGTGTCATTACTTAATCATGCGAAAGTAAAAATTATGCTTGTTTTGACATATGTATATACGAATAGTTCTACATAGTAAAATCGATTAACTTTTGATTTCAGTCCATTTAAGAATCGATTTATTTTATATTGATTTGATTTGACATCGCTAGCACACACCTACACAAAGATGTACGTATTTAAATTTAATTCAATAATAGCGTATAGGTGAGTACAGAGGCGTAACACCAGAGGGAGTGTGCTAACTTTTTTTGGGAATTCAACTGGGCTTTCTTTTAATTTTTTTCTTAGAAAATTGGTAAGGCACAACACTCTCAGTTCTGTCGTTTTGATGACCATATAAAATGTTGAACATTTATTTAAATGGTGTACTTGCCGCAGTCGTGCTTGCCATGCCGAGAGTTTTAAGGTTAAAATGCCGGCATAAGTAAATTTAAAAATCCTTTGAAAAACGTGTTTTAAAATTCGTTGTGTCTTTTCAAAGGCGGCAAATGCTTTCCACCCCCGCAGTGAGTTCATCTCTTGCTACACCCCTGGATATGTGCATGTTTGTATATGTTTATCTGTATAGAGATATGTACTTAAATGTTTCGACTTGTGGCAGTTTATGCATATTAAACGTCTCTGTTTGACATTTACTTCTTGAAACAGAAAATTTTTAACAATTTATATATTTTTTGTGGTGTCTAAAATTTGATTGACATATGTGTGTATGTAAAGATGTGGTTTGTATAAAAAAAATATGTGTGAAACATGTTTAAAGTAATAAAACGGAACATTTGACACGCACTTTTCACATTTTTATGTGTATGATTTCAATCATTTTGACAAGAAAACTACATAAATGTATAGAAAAAACGAACCTTTGACTAATTGCAAAACCGCTTAACTACAAAAAGTACCTACAAAACGTCCAAAAAATAGATCAAAGAGAATTTACATAATTAGATGAAACCCGAAATATGTTCAGTATTAAAAGTTAGAATGTAGTTTTTTTTATTACTATAACAAAGTCACAAAAGATTACCGTTAAGTTTTCAACATTTTTTAAAGGCGTAGAGCATTAGTTTTTAGAAGAGTCGAACAAAATTTGGTCACCAACAGCTTATAGCGACGATCGCTACCGGATCTACGAGAACGGTACCAGTACTTGTGCTGTACCCATCGTGCCGAAACGACCCGGGCCGTTTTCTTATATCGACCCGGCCAAGAGCAATACACTCGAGGTGACCCTGTCTGACATTTAGGCAGGGCTACACCTCGTTACAACAACAACAACAACATCGCTACCACGACGTATGAGTAACATAAGAAAAGATCATGCAAGCTCCAAAAAAAAGATGCTATGTATTAGAAAATTTACCGAATTAAAATATTCACTGCATCACTCAAACATTAAGGTGCCTCACTTTCCATACAAAAAATGGCTACCTTTGCCACAAGTCTTATAAAATTCAAAGCATGGAAGCCCTTGGACAAAATAGTTCAAAAAAACATTAAGATTAACTGGACCAAAAATGCACTTTTGTAATATAATAGGAGTTAGAATAATTTTTTTTTAGATAAAACATCACAAATGATGAAACAGCTTGAGTTGAAAGGTATTTTCCAGGCGTTGATGTTACTGCAAAATTTAAGCGACTTTGAACCAAATTTTTAACATTGCGAATATTAGCATACCGTTGTATGAAACTTGCATGTAAGCCAGGCGGAGACACTTAGTGAACGAAATTCACACAGATTATTACGCTCTTTGCTTGGCATCTCGAGTAATGAAATTGTTGCTGCGCTTGTGAGAGCGCTATGATCGCACTGACCAATCAATGGATGTTGTTGGTTATGCTCAGTCGCTCACTTGCAAGAAACAATTCAACAACATACGCTTTTTCTTAAAAAATTAACCAATTTTAGATATTTTTTTTAATTCTAGGAAAGCCCAATTCCACTTGAAATTAGGATATACTCAAACAGTAAATCTTAATATTTCTTCGAAATATTTTGGGAATTTTGAAATTCCGGTGGAAAAATTCAAAATTTTTGGTGAAGCACCTTATTATTAATGTAAATTTATTTGACGAAAAATATATACAAAAGTGCCAATGGAACTTTTGGGGAAATTCTAACAAATATACTAAACACATTTTATAAAAATTAACGCCAAAATATGTAAACGCGACGCAAGAAGATGGGGTTTTGCGTGGTATACATGCATACTTTTTTATAATATAAGAGCATTTACCCACTTTAGTAAATCTTCTAGATTATGATAATTTATATTGTGGCGTTTTACATAACTAGGCACTTATTATTTTTTAGTCATCAGCAATAAAATATTCAGTATACATCACAACCTAGTAGTATCATGCGATATTAAATAATTACTAATTAGCGGTAGTATGTTAAAACGCAATAAAACTGAAGTAAATAACCACTTGTGAAATTCGCATACTCCATAAAATTATCTACTTAATGAAGTCTAAAAAAAGGACGGAAAGGGGAAAGTGGCAAACGCACACAAACACATTCACGCTAACCAAATAACTCACCCACCATTTGCATATAGGAACCCCTTGGCCAACTTCAATTCGTTATCGATCTCCTTAAGTAAATCATTTTCGGACCAACTGCGTCGATTTGGCTCGAGAAGGAAGCGTGTCTTTTTGCTGTTACGCATATGAGGCGCTGGATTATGGCTGATACTATTATCATGCGTATGGTCGTGGTGCAGGTGATTATCAGCATTAATGTTGTGGGAGTGAGCGTGAGTGTGATCAACGTTACTTGGTTCTCGAGATTTAGTTTGCACCATTTTATTACTAGCACTCCCACTCTCATCGATTACGAGAGCGCCACCTGTACACCCATATGCGCTACTACGGCATTGTACTTTGGTGTGTCTTTCGGAGCTACTGCGCGTACTTGATGTAGAAGTTGTTATGAGACTGCGTTTGGTTGTTTCTAAAAGGGGGGTGGTAGGACGTATTTGTGAATGGGAGGAAATGGGATAAAGAGAAAAAAAACGGTGAAGTTTATAAGAAACTATACCATCGATAAGATCTCAAGTTGACAACCACAATACATACAGATAAATGTTGGATTTAGAGATATTCTGAGGCGCGTTTAGGATGTGCTAAATTTTGGTGCCAATTTGTTGTGGTAGTTGGTGTGAATTCAATTTGGATCCGGATTTCTTGAAAGTGTAAATCAGCTAGAGAAGTTAACAATTTTTTTTTATCAAATAATAGGCATGCAACATTGAGCGCTTCAGTTTTATAGTTCAGATTTTATGTTGTTGCTAATAATTTTCGCTAGCTACAACTAGTTTTCTGCATCTGGTTTGCATAAATTTTTCAAACTCTTTTATTTTTTGCACCAGTGGTCTTAGTTAAAAATAATTAGAGTTCATCACTCTGACCGCTAGCTCGCCCATCATACCAATTAGCGTGCAACAAGTGCCACAAGAGCCGCTGATCTGTTGGTCGTTCGACCTAATTGAAACTTCCTTTTTACGCGTGTTTTTTTCTTGCTTTATTTTTTGTCAATTTTTTTGCTTCTTGTTTTGCTTTCGCTTCTTTTGCGAAAATTGATTTTTTTTGCCCCTTTCAAGATGATCGCGTGCTTGAAGCCCCAAGTCGCACTTTAGCACTAATTGAGCATAACTGCCTTGCGTCTGGTTGCCTCCCTCAATACCATAGTTGGGGACAGCGTATTTATTGTGCTGACATTTCACCATTGCAATTTCTTTGAATGGAAACGCGTCTTGAGAGCGCACAAAACCTATTCTTACAAATTCTAATTAAGAAATAATTTCAAAATCGATCATAAATACCAATAAAAAAGTCTGTAGCGTCAAAACTTCTCAGAAATAGATTGCATTACATTAAGAGAAATCAGCTAAGAGCATTATGCCTATCTATGCTCAATACATGATGTCTTACTTTTTGCTATGTCTAGCTGCTCTGGGCAATGGTATTTTTTTCCCTGTTATTGTATTTCTTAAATGTTTAATAATGGGGTTTGCTAATTGTTCTTGGCGATTTCCGTTTCATATAAATGTTTGCAGCTGTGATCTTAATGGTAAAGGACAAGCAAAGATAAGAGGAGACCCTCGAGTTAATAGGATTGCAGGCTGTGCAGGAAAAATCCTTTAAAGTCCATACGTGACATATATTTTTATATAGTTTACAGATCGCGATATCTCAGAACTGGTTACTCTTGGAGAAAAAAATGCTAGGTCTACAACTTAAAACTTACCGTTTTCGAGAAAAGTCCCAAATCCTAAAATTTTGACCTTTGACCCCGATTAACTTTTTTAGCACACATGGGACCGATGGGGACTTTTGAGATTTTCTATCTGAAGGTGAACCTAAGCTGGATGTAAAAATTCGGCTCTCTGGGAATTTTTTGTTGTTTCAAATGCCTAGATTGACCGGACTATTTGTTTCCTTGCAAATTTGCAAAATTATCTTTGATGTGTGCTACAAACCCACTGAATAACAAAGCTTTAAAAACCAAAATGTCCTAATTCACTTCAAATAATTTTTTTTTTTTTTTGATTTTGGCACATTTCCCTAATTTATTGCAACAGTAAATTTTTGTTTTATGCTTTTTTAGTTTATGTTATTCGTTTTTTTTCGTAAAAAAATTAATTCATGATGCTGTTTGCCCTTTCTTATGCGAATAATAATATTCTTAGGGAAATAAATTTTGTTTAAATGATCTGTTTTTTTTTTATATTTCTAGTGAAATCAAAACGATAATCGGAGTGTATATAACCTGGTCAGTATTCCAGTATATTGTTGTATTCAGCGTTGCGTGATCTCGAATCTTTTTTGATTTTCCGTCCTAAACAAAGGATACTTTTTATTTTTGATTTGAATCTTCAACCAAATCAAAAATAGTTACTTTTTTATGATTTCAAATCCAAAATACTTTTTATTTGTGACTAGCTGGTGCCCGCGACTTCGTATGCGTATAATTTCTGTTTTTTTTTGCAGCTGGGTTAGTAATAAAATCCAACAAAAAGACTGGAGTTCAGCACCTAAGGGTCGTGTTGTCATGTAAGCTTTAAGGTTTGTCTGCTCGATAAACCCAAATTTCGGTCACAAAAAATGTTTTCATCGGACTGCTAAAGCTTAAAGTTTAATAAAAAACGACCCTTAAGTGCTGAACTCCAGTCTTTTTGTTGGATTTTATTCTTTGCTAACCCAGCTGCCAACATAACTCCAAAACCGATTGAGATATCGCAAAAAATACCGAAACTAAACAATTACACTTACAACTGTCATCACAGGATATTGTGCTATAGTACCAGCATATACTAGAAACTCCACTTTGCAGAAGATGTCAGTATGAGGAAGAAAAAAAATCGATCATCACTTCCTTCTACACCTTTGCAAGGCCAAAATGAGAATGTCTAACATATTGAGAAAGTGTAAATTAAAATGACAACGCATAAATTGAAATTGTGAAAAGTAAGTTCAAAATGAGAAAACGTTAATCAGAATTGAGTACGTATATTTTCTTATTAAGAATATGTAAGTTAATATTGAGAAATATAAAAATTCTTATTGGAATTTGTAATATTAAAATGAGAAAAGGTAAATTTAAAATGAGAAAAGGTAAATTTAAAATTACGCATAATAAATGGTTCAATATGTAATATGAGATATATGATTCGACGAAAGTAACCTAACTCCTCACTCTTTATAGACTTTCTCAATAGGCATACATTTCTCCTAGTGGATGTATGGAATCCCCTTGGACCTTTCCTAATACTTATACTAAACTATCAAACCTTCAATCAGATAGTGGCTTTTTCATATCAAACTACATACATATATCTTAAAAATTTACACTATCCCGGGTACCTCCTATCTCAAAATATTTCCAACATAACAGAACTGTTTTCCAAAGGGTCCATCTTCGAATTCGAAGGTGCTCTGAATTAAGGCTGGTTTCGAGCGTTTTTTTAACATATAACGAGAGCCGAAATTGGATGACATTGATAGCCAGAGCAATGGTATAAAACCATCGACACAGCCGAAAAAATTTTCTTTACTTATTTTGATATACACAGAGAAAAATGAGCTGAGAATGGATAAGAATTGACCGTGATTTTGGTTGAATCAACAGATATTTTGGTGGATATAACTAAATTTTGGTTGATATGACCAAATCACTCAATTCTTATCCATCACCAGCTCAATTTTTTCTGTGTGCAAGTAATATCGATGTTTAGAGGAAAAAAATTAAACTGTATATACTATAGCCTATTGAAGATGGATAAAAATATTAGAACATAAGTATATACTATATAAACGAATGTTTATTTAAATATTTTCGCACTGAAAAACATGCAAAGCATAGCGGAAAAGCTAAAAAAAGCAAACAAAATTGTTTTTCAAAAGCAAATTGTCTAAAAGGTATACATACATACAGTGGTAAACAAATCAATCGAAAGACAAAAAAACAAGGACAACGTTAATTTGGTTTGGTTGGTTAAAACAATAAATATATTATATATATTTTTATTCAACAAAGAACTGCATTAATATTAATATAACATAGATGTATACTAGTAAATTTATAGCATATATAGGCTTGTTTTTTTTTCATATAACAAGCGGGTTGTATAATTTCATATTTTATTGGTTTAAAAATAAATATTCTTTTTTATGTATTAGTAATAGATAATCGATTTTTTTACAAACATATTTATATATTATTTTTATATTGTTTTTTTTTTTTCGTTAATATCGTTTTCGAGAATATCGTATAGCATACATATATAATAATATTTCATTAGTTTTCTTTTTAATTAAAATATAATTTCGAATATATATTGCACAATTAAGACTACACAATACAGGGTATGCATTCACAGGATACATTCATATGTTTTTAGCAAGCAAGGTGCAAGGTGTTGCGCTCTCCATTCTACATTCGGGATGGTTTTTTCTCCTAGCTTTGGCGTGTGGAATCACTTTTGTAACTGTATGTGGTTAAGCGCTATGCATATTGGTATATAAATATATTTTGTTGTAGTAGTAGTATTATCGGTAGAAGTACGTCTATGTGGTATGGTCAAAGTTTCGCCAAAATCTGTCAAATTCATCTAAAATTCGGCTCTTGAACGGTGACGTTGCAAACATTTCCTCAAACGAGGGTGTTACTGGTAGCTTGTCGCTAAATAATGGTGTATAGGGTGGTGTTGGTGGTAGTTCTGTTGAAAAGGGTGCTGTTTCATCAGCGTATACTAAATTTAAAGTAATTGAAGAGATAATTACATATTATTACAACTTAATAATATTTTTTTACTTGAAACATATATTTTTTTCGTTTATTATTACTACTTTATATACCCAGTTGTTTTAGTTGAAATTATCAAAGTACCACTTATGGATGCATTACTTTACCGGTGAGATACTGATGAAGTAGGAAGTATTTACGGTGTTTGGAAATAGGAATAAAAGGTGGATATTTAAACAATTATAATATGTAATTCATGTATGCTAATATATTGATGTATTGATGGTACATATATAGCAATTGTAACAAAGTTAATGATGAAATTAAGTACAATATATGAAATTGCCAATTTATAATTTTTATATTGGTTAAGTTTCTCAATTGGGACGTGACACTGCTATAGAGATTGAGGTGAAGCCATATAAATTTGACAGTTCGTTCGTTTTTTGTTATGGTATAAATGATTGGCCACCGTAAACAGCTGGTATCGACCCGTTCCAATTGAAAATCTCCTTAGTTATATACATTTACTCAGATTTTTGCAATTTCGACCATTTAAAATGATACACTCTTTGGTATGATTACTTTTTACATATAAACATAAATGGATTGATATGATTACATAGTAAGAAATGTGACTTCGCTACTGCTTATCGTAAGTTGACTTGTCGTAAGCGTTTCACTCCCAAGATTTTCAATTGAAATCTTACTAGGTATAACGAACATGTAAAATTAAATATAAATATCGTAAAAAATATTGAAATAAAAAAACAAATATCATTTAAATATTTTTTTTTATTTAATTTTATTAAATAATTAAATTAAATTTTATTTTATTTTATTTTATTTAATTTTTTTTAATTTATTTTATTTTATTTTATTTTAATTGATTTTATTTTTTAATTTTATTTTATTTTAAATTATTTTATTTTTTAATTTTATTTTATTTTATTTTATTTTATTTTATTTTATTTTATTTTATTTTATTTTATTTTATTTTATTTTATTTTATTTTATTTTATTTTATTTTATTTTATTTTATTTTATTTTATTTTATTTTATTTTATTTTATTTTATTTTATTTTATTTTATTTTATTTTATTTTATTTTATTTTATTTTATTTTATTTTATTTTATTTTATTTTATTTTATTTTATTTTATTTTATTTTATTTTATTTTATTTTATTTTATTTTATTTTATTTTATTTTATTTTATTTTATTTTATTTTATTTTATTTTATTTTATTTTATTTTTTTTTATTTATTTTATTTTATTTTATTTTATTTTATTTTATTTTATTTTATTTTATTTTATTTTATTTTATTTTATTTTATTTTATTTTATTTTATTTTATTTTATTTTATTTTATTTTATTTTATTTTATTTTATTTTATTTTATTTTATTTTATTTTATTTTATTTTATTTTATTTTATTTTATTTTATTTTATTTTATTTTATTTTATTTTATTTTATTTTATTTTATTTTATTTTATTTTATTTTATTTTATTTTATTTTATTTTATTTTATTTTATTTTATTTTATTTTATTTTATTTTATTTTATTTTATTTTATTTTATTTTATTTTATTTTATTTTATTTTATTTTATTTTATTTTATTTTTTAATTTTATTTTATTTTATTTAATTTTTTAATTTTATTTTATTTTTAATTTTATTTTATTTTCTTTCATTTTTTAATTTTATTTTATTTTTTTTAGATTTCATATAATTTAATTTAATTTTGTTTTATTTAATTTATTTTAGTTTTATTTAATTTAAATTAATTTAATTTATTATTCATTTAAATTATATTAATTTAATTTATCTTCAATTGATTTAATTTAGTTTCTCAACTTTTGTGCTTTTGGATATTTTGTTAAAATATGTACAAACTAAAGTATCTAGTATCTTTCTTTCAATATTCCTATTTTGTTTCTTTTCAATTATTTAAAATTTTTTTTAACTGAACTCTAATCATCACTAATGAAAAGCGCTCCATATCGACATACCAACTACGATCGCAGTACCCAAAAAGCTACCAGCACCAATTAAAGCAGGCAAGGTGGGTGAGGATTCTCGTGTGTCAGTTTTACCCGTTGCAACAACAATGTCCACAGTATCAGTTTTTGTAGTTGTAGGTGTAGTTGTGCGTGTACATGTCGGTGTAACTGTGTCGTTTATAGTATCGTTAAGTAAGGAATCGGAGTTTGTATTGGAGATGTTATCGTAGTTGGGAGTTATAGTAGTAGAACGAGAAGTAGTATTGGGATAGGTAGTGGTAGTAGTACTAGGACTAGAAGCTGAAGCAAGTTTTTTACGTATATTTTCTATTGTAGGAGCGTTTACACTTTGTTTGCACTCACCCTGTTCGCCGCCGCTAGACATACGACGGTACCCTTGTTGTGGTTGCTGATAATATTGATGTTGTACGCTAGCGGGCACTCTGTGACTCGGCTCGCCCACGACTTCCGGATGTCTTGCAATCTTAACAGTTTTCACTACGGACGATTTTTTTAACGCGCTACTCATTGAATTTGCATTTGCCTCATGCCTACGCTCCTCCTCCTGATGTTCCACCCGATGACCACCATCTATCTTCTCTTCATTATGATTAGAGAAACGTGCAAATTCACGCAAATGGCGCGGTAGCTGACGCAAATCCGCTTCAGATTTACCCTCAATAACTTTTATTGGCACGCCGCCTTCAGCGTCACTTTCACTAGCATGTCCTGGGCGCGCAGGTTGCGATTCAGCGCCACTCTCCCAATCACTATCAGCTGGCATTGCCAATTTAGTGCGGCGCTCGTGAACGCGCTTGAGAAACTCATCGCTGATATCGGGCTTGTGTCCCAATTGCGCTTCATTTACTTTGGATATTTTGATTATCTTCTGCAAGCGACGCTCTTCACGCTCAGCGACCTTGTTCAACCACTCCTCGGCCATTTGTTGACGGAACACTTCATCTTCGGTAAGTGTTGGTAACTTTGGTACTGGCCTATAGATGTCGCGCATTGGATGTTGTGGCATTTGTAATGTTGGTGTCGTATTTAATTCTTCTGTCAGACGACGACGCTCATTTTGCAATCGTTCGAATTCCATACGCAATTCTTCTTCCTTGCTGCTAATATATTTCAGTTGCTGTTCGTGTATCTCACGTGGTAGTGAGGCGCGTCGTGAACGCTCAGGTGCCACCGGAGTATAAAGTGGCTCTTGAGGGGGGGGATGTTGCATAGGCGCCGGTGAGACACCGCGTCGCGTTGTTGTGCTTATATATGTCGGATTGGGATCGCGCTCAAGCACAGAGTAACAACTGGTGTGATGTGATGGTAGTTGCTGTGGCTTCGAAACGGGTTGCATCATGGGCGCATGTGTACGACGCACATTATAAGCGTTGTAAGTGTCATAGGATTGCGTGCTGGACGACAAATCATTGGTGGAAGCGGATAGACGTGGTGCGCGGATGGTGCGTGGACGCTGACGCTGATAACATATCTCTACTTCGCGCGCAAAAGGACGCGCAATATTTTCCGATGACCCAAAATCACTGGCGTAACGCGCCCAATCATCCACAGCAGTGGATTTTGGGCGCTCATATGTAGCATAAGTAGGCTGCGCTTGCGGTTGTGGACGACGCGAATTCTCCGAAAGATTAAACATTGACTCAGCGCGTCGGAAGCGTGAAGCATCATCTACAGTATCGTAAGAGTTTGATGGACGTGAAGGTGCCGCGCCATTTTCCAACTGTATAGGTACATTATAGGCACGCGGTTGCGCTGAGCTCCTATCACCGGTAGCATGATGCGCGTAACCATTCGAGTTGGCATGCTGTTCATCAACGCGCTGTTCAATGCGTATGGGTATATCAAAAGTGCGTCCAGCTGCTGTTGCACCAGCTGTGCTTGGAGGCTCATTACTCATGCCATTGGTCCAGCCCTTCGATTGACGTGAACGCGCTGAGCGCTCAATTTCGCGTTCCAACTCTTTCATATGTTCGTGTCGCTCTTTTTTCAGCCGCTCGAAATGGTCCTTGGAATTCCATTGCATGCGACTCAAATCGTAAAGTGATGCAGATTTTTCGCGTTGTTCTCGTTGCGCTTTACCCTCTGCTAACTCATTGTGTAGTTGTTGTGTGAGCGTATCAAAGTCCTTGAATAATTTATCTTGTTGGAAATTGAAAGCAGAATGTTTGCTATTATTGCTTTCGATGATGGGTGGCGCGGTGGCGGGCATGTCTGCGCTGTATACGCCGCGCGCGTTGATAGTATCTGCTTTGGCATGTTGCCTAAATTCTTCAAAAGCACTATTGCTGCTGCTAGCGTTGGCGTCACCACCACTTGAGATTGGCCGCACAGCGCCACCACCAATCACTTGACTATTTTTACTAATGTTTTCTTCTCTTATCGTAGTTTTTTCTTCTTTTGTTGTTTTACTAAAGTGCGATGAGGATGATGTGGCAGAATTGTTCGTGGTAAAGTTGGCGGCGTTATCGGCGTGATTGTGATTGGGGACGCCAGAGTAGTGGAAATTTGTCATGTTTATGCGATTTGGTTTTTCACTTTCTTTTGTTTCTCCTACATTCGTTTTCGCATCTGTATCTGTTGTTGTATTTAATTTTATTTCTGACATAATTTCACTATTTTTGTTGCTCCTGTGGGAAATGCCATCATCACCAGCTATGGGATATTGGTTTTTTGTTGCTTGCGCTGCCTCCTTCACAGGGAAGTGCGTTAGCAAAGAAGGTAGAGATGCACTTTGCAACGACTTATCACCATCACTTTTTTGCTCATGACGCGCGTCGCTATAATCATAGACAACTTCACCATTCTCCATGCGCTTCTTAGCTTCCCACGAATGCGTTTCGATATTGGAGTAACGCTTCGGTAGAGTGCTCTGCAATTGCACACAATAAGGTGCACCCGATGCGCTTGAAGATGACTCTATATTCGAGAAGCGTTTGCGATCGCTATCGAATATGTTGCTCGAACCCATGGAAGGAAACATTTTTGCTAATTCACTTTCGACACCTTGCATTTTGTTTGCTGAGGACGCTGACGGGAAGCTGCTTTGGTTTCTAATTTTTTCTTGATTATTATCACCGTACAAACTATGGAGCACTTGAGCGCTAGTTGCTTCAGACGCGTTTTCTTTTGAATACTGGCGCGCCTCAACGCTGTTTGTTAGTTGTTTTCCTGCAAAATCTAACGCGCTACCGACAGCAGCGCCACTCATTTGCCTTGAGTTATTTTCAATTGATGATGTCGGGTGATGGTATGCTGATGAGCCAGCGACGGAAACAGCATCAACAACAAAATCAGCTGGTTTGCCAGTGTGCGCTGGCACTGATTCTTCTCCATTTGCAAAAGTGACCGTTCTTTGTTGTTCACTTCGATATTTTGTTGTATTTGTTGCTGTTGTTGCGTCATAAGCATTTTGACTATGACTACTAACCGCACTCGACCCGATTGACGAGTTTGCGGCTGACGCGACTGTTCTGGCTTTTGCTACTGTTTCAGAGCTCTTCGATGGCACTGGCGGTGGCGGTACGGGCGGTGGTGGTGGTGTAAGACTTTTACGTAATTTTTTCATGTAGGCTGCCATTTTTAAAATTTGCTCTTCTTCTTTTTGCACATCGGCATTGAGTGATTTCACCTGCTCCTCGCTGAACTCATGATAGCCACGACGTTCCAGAAATTTTTTATGTGCATCTAATAGCTGATCGGCTGGTGGTTGAGTATGCGAGTGAGGAGCGATTATGGTTTGTGTTGAACTTCCAGCTGTCAATTGCTGCTGTTGTGCAGGCGAGAGGCACACAAGCACATTTGGATCAGCGCTGGTGGGTACACCTAACCAAGGCGCATCGCTATCACCACCTCCACGTCCATTACTATAGTGGGCGGGTGGCGTGGGCACTGGCGGCGCTTGGTGCAAAATATTTGCACTTGTGTGATTACGCGTTATGCGTGCTGGATCGCTACATTCCATGTGGTGGGTGCGCGGCGGATGCTGTGGTGTTGGCACATCTTTAGCGATCGATAATTGTAGCTCGCTGATGTGTGGTAATTGGGGTAATGGATATGGCATAGTTGCACCCGCTAGTGCTTGCTGTTTCGGCTTGTCCTGTAATATCTGTGGTGGTTTCGCTTGCAATTCACTTATATTCTGTGCTACTGTGGCGAGCTCTACTAGCACTTGCTCACCATATGGCATGGACGCGAGTGTTTCAGTGCAGAGAAGACGTAATTTCTTGATAGGCGCATCTTCTAGCGGCGCGCTAGTGAGATTGGTAGGGGTTTTTCTATCATCTGCACCGCTTGTATATTTCCAACTATTGTATTGTGGCTCATCTGAAAGTGGTGAGTTTGCAGTCAATGGTAGATTGTGTTCACTATTAGTATCTTGTGGGTATGAGCCAACATTAATAGCGGTGCAATAACTGTGTTGTGTGCTATCGGAGCAATGTGACTCTGTGGACTCTTGACGCCCAAGCAAGGATAATGAATTCAAAGCAGATTTAATGGAAGAGAATGAATTGGAAGCCGATGCGCTTTGTGGACTTTTTGGGTCACTTGTGTGGGTGGTAAAATTATGGATATCAGCTGGCGCAGCGCGCGTGGGTATGGGCGGTGGTGGTGCTGAGGTTTCGGAGTGCGCTTGTATTTTTTCTACACCAACAAAATCACTGTGAAAATCACTAGCACTAACACCTGTGGGTGGTGGTGGTATGGGTGGAGGAGAGGGCGAGGAAGCTTTATTTGCACTACTACTATTCAAAAAATTTGCAAATAACTTTAATTCACTAGTGCGCGTATCATTACCGTTGCCGTATGTTGGTGTTATTGCTGCCGCCGACGACGCGTCATCAGTTATATGCGAGTTTAATATATCGCGCACGTTATTCATTTCTAATTCAATATTTTCAAGTAGCACTGCTGGGTCAACGTTTAAACTATCACTAGTCGTTAATGTGTTGCCTGGCCGATATTTCGATTCGATACTGCTTATAATGCTGCCGCTGCTGCTTTGGTTACCGTCGCTGTCCGAGCTGCGAAAATATTCATCGCACCTCTCCGTAGTCGTTGTTGTTGTCGCTGAACTCAACTCGGTTTCTGTCTCCGATTCGCTTGCGGTTGAAGTGCTAGCGCTCGCTTTCGCTGCCGGCGCGCTATAGGCGGCGCAGATGGAGAGTGGCTCGCGCTCATCACTTGTCGTTGCTAACAATTGCAAACTTTTCATATTCTCAAAGATTGCACTTTCTAAGTGTTGGTGATTACCGATCGCGCGATTGTTCTCAGCTATGACAGCGTCAATATTCGTGCTAATTTGCGCTGCTTCTGCTGCTGTGGTTATTAGCTCACCTTCACTTCTATTGTTATGATTATTTGCAAGCATTTTTTGCGCTTCATTTTGTGTGTCTGACAGCCTTGTTATTGCTGTTGCTGTTGATAGCTGATTAACAGGTGTGCTCTCACGGCTATCACTACTTTCGAGCGTCGGAGCAGCTGTTGCTGTCATACGCGCTTCCTCGTCGTGCACCCCACCACCACCCGCACCAGGTTTTGCTATGATTTCGTGCACGTCCGTGTCGAGATCAATTATTGAGCGACTGCTATCATGCTCATCCTCCGCTCCATCACTCTCCGCCTCAGCGTCCAACTCCAACAAATCCGATAGACTACTCGATGCCGAACTACTCAAATATATGACTTCAGCTGCTTCCGATTCGGGTGTGTGCGCGCTGGACAAACGTGTACAACATTCCTGTGCTTGCGTGGTGGCATCATCAATTAGTTTTGCTGCAACTACCATAGCAACAGGCTCCTCGCGTATAGACATCGTAGGTTTCTTTGGCAGCGCGCCAAATTGTTTTTTCGCCGCATGGCGCCGTGAAAAGTCGAACTTACTACGTGGAAATATTTCGTTAGCTTTACGCACTTTTGACGCGGTTGCATCATGTAACTCCTCACCAGAGTGTGTGTGTATTAATGGATTTTCCGAACAATCACTACGCGTATCACTCATATCACTATTCTCCTCGAGTATGCTATCCAAATAGCGTGGACTCAAGAGTTGCGGTAGAAAATGTGACTCGAGCGCTACCCGTTTTTGTGCGCGCCGTTGCTTTGGATCTTGCTGTTCATATGTAGGACTGGTCGAAGCTGCACCCACTAACTCGTAATTGTCCTCAGAGTCTGGCGAAAGCGTACGTATCTGCTGGGAGTAGTCTAGCGCGCATGCTCCAGCTGTAGATTCAGTCTCAGATTCTGCTTCACTAATAAGCGGCGGATTATCATTGTATTCGCTGGAACTTTCATCGCTTAGCTCTTGTATGTACACTATGCTTTTATTGAGTATTGTTTGCTTAGGGGACTTACTCAGCGGTGATGTGGGGCTATCTGCGTCGGGTAGTTCGACTTGATAATGGGGTGGAGGGGATGTTGCTTCGACTTGTATTTGATGTATAATAACTTTTGGATCGTCGTTTGGCTCTTGTGTTTCATTGAAGCTTTGTTCCTCATCCAGATTTGTTAGCGCGCCAGCTTCTTTGATTGATTTACTCTCACAGTGGTCATGCGAGTTCGTATGCACGATCACTTTTTGATCCTCCCTCTTTTGTTGCGTTTGATTTGTTGCTTGTATTGTTTGCTGCTCCTGTGCGTCTGTTGCATGTGCTTTGTTTTCTACTGTTTGCTTTGCTAACTGATCTTCACCATTCTCCTTAGCGATCTTGTGCACAATCACTTTGGATTTTTGGGCACTCTGCGACACCTTCGCTTGACCCTTGTTTTCCTGTTTTCTGTGATTTATATCCTCTTCACTCTTTCGCGCACTCATATCCTCTATCAGCACCTTACCGATCGCTACTTCCGCGTCCTTGCTAATACCTTCACTCTTCTGCACCTTCTCCTCAACACAAGCATTTGCCTCGACCGGCACTATTCTATGCACAATTACCTTTGCCATTTTTGCTTTGGCCACTTCAACGTGCGGCTCTTTACATTCACCTGCAATCTTCTGATCTTTACTGATCGTATCACTTGCCACAGCCGCTACATTAGCGCCACCATCATCATTGCTTGTGATGAATGTTTTTGAATCTCTATTGCCCATTATGGAGTCTTCTTCTATTGCTACCACTGCGTTACTTATCACTTTACTTTCTTCACCGCGCGCTGGTGTCTCGTTATATGCCGCATCCGCCCTATTAGCTAATTTCGTATGATGCGCGTTTGCATTTGCATCTTCTATTCGAGTGCACTCTTCGTGTTGAACTGCTGGCGTACTCTTGTTCACTTGTTGATGGATTGTGGTGGGTGCAACAACATTCGAATTTAAATTGTGACACTTGACGTTCCTTGTGCTGGTAGTGGTGACGTTGGCGACTGCTTGGCCGGTTGTATCCACTTTACGCGCCGCATCTTCTTTTGAGATTGCTTGTGAAGTAGGTGACTGAAGCGACTGCGGCTCGCTTGTGGAGTCTAGCGCTGTAGGTGTGGGGTTAATTGATGATGCTGGTAATTTGGGTGATTTCGGCGCACGCTGTTGATTAGTTTTTGATTGTACTGGTCGGCCCTGACTTTGATTATCTTTTGCTGTGCCGGCAGCTGAAGGCCGGTTTTCATGCGTTGTTTGCTGCTGCTGATGAGCTTCTGCTTGTTGATTCGGGTTTTGTTTGTTACTTTTATTATTTTGTTCCGGTTGTTGTTGTTTTTGTCGATTCTTGTTCTTGTTTTTCTTATTTTTCTGACGATAGTTTGGCATGTTATTTAAAAAATAATAACTTTTCTCACTGCGTTCTTGCTGAGCACACTTCACACGATCGTCGATCTCTATCGCTTTTGATTGACTGCTAGTTCTAATCCAGATTTATGCCTTTTGTCTACATACATATATGCGCGCATACATAAATATAAATCACTATTTAAATTAGGTTAAACGCACACGTTTGAGTTTTTTTTTCAACCTTGCTGTAAATTTTCAGAGCGTTTTGTGCTGTCTAAGGTCGGGTACTCAGTACAACAAAAGGGAAACTCACAACCACAAAAAATATTACATGAAAGTTCGTTGCGTTGCGCTTCGTTAGAAAAAAGTTTGCTCAATCAATTGAAATTCGTATGGCGTATTTCAAAATTTCCGCTACTTTCTTTTCTTTTTTAATTTAATTCGCTGCTAATGTTCCTCCTGCCGCTTTTACTTTGCACTATTTATTTTTCTTAATCGTTTCGTTTGTCGAAAATCGTCGACGCATTCTATTCGACTGTAGGTCTATGAAAATACTGAGCGCTTGCCACTAAACGTTCAACAAATCACCAGTGCCAGCACCCGGCTACGAGCCAAGAGCCACAAATCAAGAGCGCCATATAGAAAACGTTTGTTTTTGATAGTGTGGATGGTATGGACGTTGGACGCGCTGGGCTGTCACACTGTGTATGGGCACGCGCACTTCCCTAAATGTCACACAGAAGTAAATATGTAGGCAAGCGTGCTTTGACTTCGAAAAAAATACAAACTTTTTTTGTTATGCGTTTCGAAAATGTTTTCTAAATTAGCTTTTCTTCATTTTTTGCTATTTAGCGTGCACGCAGCACAGGCAAGTACACAGCTGATTTCATAACACATTAGCGCGCCGCCTAACGATGTTTTCGAAATTTACATTGCAAAAGTCTGCAAACGCCTATACCGAACAACTCATACGCACATGTATGTATACATAAAGATCTGTTTTTTTCACTCTTTTGGTTTTCGAAAATTATCTCACCAAATATGCAAAAGTATTTAGAGAAATTTTCGGTACTGAGAAATTTAGAATTTTGAAATATTTCGCGCTTCGTTTGTTTGCTCTTCCTATGTTAGAGCGGAGCATACAACAAGGCGCGCGATCGCTTTTTTTTTTTGGTTCGTCCGCTTGTTTGTTAGATCGCGCGCTAACACGTCACTGAGAGTCGAGTCGTTGTATTGAAATGAACTAAGCGCACGGCAGCGTCGACCAATGCTTTTAGTTGCGCTCTCGACATTATTAACATTTATAAGTGTTTTGATTTTTTTTTTCAACTTTTTCCTAAATTTGTTTTTGTTTTGCTGTTATACATTATTTAGTTGTTGGCTTTTTTGTTAGGTTTTTGCTACCGCTAAATGAGCGGCAAAGCAGCCAACGTTTGCGCTCGCAACTGCAAGCTATGAGAACGCTGAACGATGCCGCTGCGCGCTTTATTGGTCTGCCACGGAAATAGAAGTGCGAGTGAAATTTGAATGGTTTTTGTTTTGTTTTTAGAATTGTTTTTTTTTTTTTTTTTTTGTACTTTCGAGCACCAGTTTCCCACATTTATACGTGCGCGACGGTGGGGAGTGGAATTCAGGTTGAATAACAAAATTAATGGTTCTAGCTTATGTATGGTTTGTGTATTGTTTGACTGTAGCACATTTTGTATGTATAAGAATAAATATACTAAACAGAAATTGTTTGGTTTGGCAATAAGTAAAACACAGGGTGTTTGGGTTATTAAGTGAATTTACAGATCAAGCAAGTATTTGGATATAAAAAATTTGCCTCAGACAAATGGTTTACAAAACAATGGAGTTATGAATTGTTTGGCCTATGTATTTTAACATAGGGTTACCTAGAAGGAATAATATGTTTCGGATTTTTAGTTTCTTTAGGGTCCCCTTTTATAAACCGGTAGGTATTCTTGAGAGAGATTTTTCAATTTTATTCACTTTTTTTTGGTTTGCTTTATTTTATTTGTTTTTTTTTTTTCATTTTTTTTATATTTTTTATTTTTATATTTTATTTGCTGTTTTTTGTTGTCATTTCATGTTATTCTATTTTTGTTTTAATCAATATTATATTATTTTATTTTATTTTATTTTATTTTATCTTATTTTATTTTATTTTATTTTATTTTATTTTATTTTATTTTATTTTATGAATTTATTTATTTTATTTTATTTTATTTTATTTTATTTTATTTTATTTTATTTTATTTTATTTTATTTTATTTTATTTTATTTTATTTTATTTTATTTTATTTTATTTTATTTTATTTTATTTTATTTTATTTTATTTTATTTTATTTTATTTTATTTTATTTTATTTTATTTTATTTTATTTTATTTTATTTTATTTTATTTTATTTTATTTTATTTTATTTTATTTTATTTTATTTTATTTTATTTTATTTTATTTTATTTTATTTTATTTTATTTTATTTTATTTTATTTTTATTTTATTTTATTTTACTTTATTCTATTTTTTTTATTTTTTTATTTCATTTTATTTTATTTTTTGTTTTTCTCAAAAAACACATTTTCACTTAATTTTTTATATATTATTTTGTTTCACCTAAATCACCTCAGATAGACGTTTTGTTTCTATCACCCTGTACTAATTACAAAGGTTGTATTTACCGCTCTCCCGATCGTTACCAATCGATGTTTTGTGGTTTCACTGACTTTCGCATTTTTCATTAACTTGAATATTACTTTTTTTTTAATTAGTTTTCTTTTATGTGATATCTTTGTATTTTCGCAATTTGCCAAGGGTAAACCATTTGCTGTGTCCGTTGTAAATTTAATGGGAGCACTTCAATGGAAAACTGTGTTGAAGATGAAGCTGAACATCATACGATGTCAATGTCCGCTTTGAACCATTTAGGCCCGGGTTTTCAGCGCTATTTTAAACTTAGTTTAAACGGTCAGTTTGTATGAGATAAACTCTAGTCAACTTTGTCAGTAGTTTAAACTTGCACTAAAAAACTGGGCCCAACAGTTTAAAGGGCTTTGTGGATTATCCCAGGTTAGATTATTAACAAACAGTGGTTGTGTAAGAGGTTTTTGTTCGGATGCTTTCAACTAGAGCTCGATTATCAATAAACGTTTTAAGGGGCTCTTTCTAAAGGTTGATAAAAATACTGTCCCGGTAAAGTAGTAATCGTAAACAGAACCATCACAAGCTATTTCACCTAGCGGAACACATCTTGAGCTTCTTTATCAATTTAAAATTTTAAGCTTTATTCTAGATAGTAAATTTTGGTGGAGAGAAAATATTATTCAGCGACAAAGCAATGTTTAAGTCCAACAGGCTCCGACTTCCTCAAAAGAGCTGTATTTTCGTACTTATCACGATTTGTTTAACTGCCCATTAGTCTCGCTAATTGAATTTAAGTAAACTCGTTTCTATACAAAATAAATTTATATATTTGCTAATTTTAGATAATTTAACAAAAATTAAGCTTAAGCAAATGAACATTTTTAAAAACCGGCTGATTAGTCATAGCTATTTATACGCTTTTGCTAGTCAACTTAATTTTTTGCTAATCTTTTTTCTTTCCTCACACTTTGCTAAGAGGATTAGTGTCGAAATTTATGTACTCGTACTAAGATATTTACCTACAGTGCTAACACACTTTAGAAGGCCAGCACAATATTTTAAGATCTTTTACTTAGCATCTTTGAGAGCTATGATTATAAAATGGTTGTTTTTGTTTTTTATGTAAAATCTAAAAAAATGAGTTTTGTTATGACGTTGGATTTTGTAATCATCATACATATTTTTATCCAAGAATAAATGCCAAATTTCTATTGTTTTAAAAAGAGCGCTAATTACATTAAGACTACGATGACCTACATACAATTGTGTATATAAAAAAATAAGTATTTCTTAGAAATTTGCCCATACTTCTTTAATTTAGAAAATTCGATGAACTGGCTACACCACAAAATAAAATTAAGAAACAATTTCAAAGCATTTTTTAGCACAGTTTAAACTTTTTTGCAGTGAATTCGAAGCTTTCACTTGCCTACGCCAACTTTTAATATCTCCAGATCTAATTACTTTTGGGTCGGAAAAATATCGCCCAAATATTGATTTTTAAACCGAAAAAAAAATCCAAACCCATAAAAAATCTTCCACTGTTTCTAAATTACGTATAGAACTATTTTTTATAACTTTTTATTTTCACATTTTTTTATGAAGAATATTAGCTTAGATTCGTCATTTGCTCCACTTTTTGCAGCACTAATTAATGAGAATGCGTTGAAAAGAATTAGTGCTTTTCGAAGCATTCATTGTTTGAATATAGTTATAAAGCCATACATTAGGGTGTGTATATTTTAGGTGTTGTTATCTATGCTACTTTTCACTAGTATATCGACAGCTGATAAGAAGGTCACCTTATATCCACATTTTTTTCATAATTTGATTAAAAAACGAACTAGGTATCTCAGAATTATTTCCAGCATCGCCATATTTGAAAATTTGATTCAAACCCCCTATCTCAACTGAAAATGTATTTGAATTTTAATTAAAGCGTTTTTGAAATTTATACTGATTAGGAGGCTAAATACATGTTGCTATATAGTTTAGTTTTTACAGACTTTACCTCATATTTGGTATAAAAAACACAAACTATAAAGATGGATAGTCTAAAATTTCCTCAGACTAGCCGTTTTCTAATATTCTAGCCTCATTTAGCATGTTTTTTCGATTTCACCTTTTCTCCTTTCAAAAATTGTCAAAAATGCAACAGAAAAGATAGATACAGGTACTTGAAAGAAATTGAATTGAAAGAATCATCAGAATTAGCTTAGCAGGTCGCAGTTTGTCTCCAACCCCGCAAAACCAACACAACATAGTATTGGTCTTTTTTGCGATGTTATAGCCGATCCCCTTCTGGCACTTAAATTCTCATCTCAAACTCGGATTCAGCAGCCAATTTTCCTCAAGAATATGTATTTACCTTTATTGCATGTTGAATTCTTAAATATTTGCAAATTTCCAAACCAAAATGAGGAAATCAAAAACATTGCTTGAGGCTAGGAAATGGCTAGTCTGAGAAAATTTTTGTCTAAGCAGCCTTTGTATGGAATTCGATTTCCAACGAAATGTATTCAGGTATGTAAATGGTGTGTTACAACAATTGTTTCCGTTTCTATATCAAATATGAAGTAAAATCTGAAATATCTAAACTGACAATGATAGCCCTCTAGGATTTAATATAATATAATATTTTTTTCACCTTTCTGAAAAAAAAAAAAATCAATATAATTTCTTTTTGGTCTAGTCCAATATGCATATGCTTTGCTGATAATGACTTCAGAAGTTTTGTTCAAAATAATCAGTTTATTTTCTTTTCTTTAGTTCTATTTTATTTTTATTTTTATTCTTTTTGTTTTACTTTTTTTTTACTTTATTTTATTTATTTTGTTTTTTTTTTTTTTTAATTTTTTTATTTTTATTTTATTTTTTTTTTTTTTTTGATAAATCATATTCAATTATTTCCTGATGATGATCCTAGTATGAAATCGAAATATCGATAAATAAAAATAGAAATACAAAAATATCACCGTTTTTTAATTTTTTTATTTCATTTTCTTTTTAATATTTTTTTATATTTTATTTCGTTCTATTTTATTTTTATTTTATTTTATTTTATTTTTAAATTTTTTTAATTTTATTTTGTTTTATTTTTTTTTTTTTTGTTTTATTGTATTTTATTTACCAAATAGCGTTATGAAAAACCGGCCCAATATAAAGGATCAAGTAGGAGCAAAAAAAAAAGTCTCCCAGAAATCGCATACCCTAATGAACATACATTACAGATGTAGGCCTGCAAGTTTAAGCTGTTATATGGGCACGATCTCGCACCCCCTAAATCCGTCAATCGTAAATGTACAAATACAATTTATGTAAATTTGAGTTTGAATGTATGGTCCTATAGATAGTTCGCTGAATGTGACCGCTTTGTTTATTATGATTTTAGTGGCGTAGTTTTGTTTTTTGGTTTACTATATGAAATGATGATGATGTCACCTGTAGCATTACCGGCTTGCTGACAACGCGTCCAGCTGCTCGACAACGCCGATAGCTGGGGGTGATAAACAAGTTGACATAGAAAAGCACAAACAAGCAAAATACATACCTACATTAGGGTGATCAAAAAACCTATTTCTTCCAGTCTTACCCCTCAAACATTTAAAACTGATAAAAAAATATACCTCGCAAAATGTTAGCGCTGTAAATTCGATAGTTTTGTATTTCCTAATTGAGTTTTCACTTTTAAAATGAAGGTTTTGTAAAAAAAGTAAAAAAATTACGAGAAAATGCACGTATAAAAAATTAAATTTTTAAATACAAAACATAATTATGTGAAATAAAAAAAACGACCTCTGAGTGTTAGATTCCAGCCCTTACCTTTTGTGAGGTTTATTTTTTGATCAATTACCTACTAACTTTTGTGGAGGAAAGAAAAAATAGTTTTTTTTTTTAATCACCCTAATGCGTATATGTATAGAATCAGTAGTGAATGCACTCATTCAATAATTAACAACTTTAAGCGTATTTATTTATATACAAAAATATCTGTGTTTGTGTGCCTATATATGTGTGTGTGTGTTTTGCAATTTTTCAATTTAGCAACAAAATTGCAATCATTATTCGTTTTTATTTTTTAGAATTTGCATATATCTAGCTATTTTTATACCTTTTCAGAGTTTATTATTAGTTTTTTATTTTTTCCGCTGTCATAGCGTAATTTTTGCGGTTTTTTGTTCATAATGTCGTGAATGATTATTGCAATTTTCCTTTTTATTAACTACAAAGACACATCACCGCAATCTTTTTTTTTTTTTTGCTCAATATTTCAATTTGTACAATTTTGTATTTGTTTTTATTACACTTTTTGCGTCCCTTTTAATGCTTTGCCCTATTGCCGGCTCGACAGTCAAACAAATACTGTCAGTTGCATTGGACACGAGTCACACAGACAGTAGCTGCAACAAGTCAACGTACACCGCGTGTACTCACAGCAAGAGAACAACGCGGCTATGGTCAGCAAAACAAAAACACACAAAGGGCATTAATTGTTGCATGCAGCATTAAGGCTGCTTGCTGCCACCCAATTTTCTGTTTCGCTTTTTTTTTCGAATTACAACAACACATTTTTGATTCGGCATTTGCCACAAATAGCATCTAGCAAACGGCACGTGAATAGAGCGCACGCTTTAATTTAGTTGCGGAAAGAGCAGAATGTGCTGTTCGTCGTTTTCCCTAGTTATAGAAGAAGCAGAGCTCAGCGCACAGTGAAGTGTTTGGAGGAAAGTGGTCTCAAAAAATAAAAATCTTGGCAAAAGTTAAAGCATCTATAACAAAAGAAAAATCCTATCAAAGCTTAGCTTAAGGATGATTTATGTGGGGTACAGGCTAAGCCTGCATTTTGCATTATCCTCACATTTTAGCATTTAGATAAAAATGAAGCATTTATTTCTGCATTTACCAAAAAATTTTGACAGCTAAATGCTTCTTAATGCAACCTTATTTCTGCATTTAACATTTTAAATGCAGAATCAACCCTGCAATCTTCGAAGAAAAAAGGGGATTTTGAAACAACAAGTGATAGGATGTTTGTGAAACCATTTAAATGGATCAAATATATAAAAAAGTGTAAAATGAACCCTACATTACACGGGTTGATTTACTGCGTTCTACTTTCAAATACAAGGTGTGAATCGATCGAATTGCTATTTACACGGTGGAACGACAAAAATCGACCAGAAAAATCGACCCATGTAAACTACCCTTTACAGTTGATTTCGGGATGTCTCCGTAGTCTTTAACCCAGAAATGCCTGATGATACCTTCTTACTCGAATACGCAGACGACCTTTTACCGCCTGGAGTACACACAGAAGGTGTCTTGACCTGCATCGCCTTCAACTTGTGTCAGAAAATACTGTTCTGATATTCCTAAGAAAAAAACACATACCTTCAGCATTTAGTTTCGAAGGCCGCTCAGGAACTAAACAGCAAAGAAAGCGGTTAAATATAGTAGACGTAATATATGGCTCCCGATACAGGGCACATTCAGCACTCGACGCGGAAATGGGTCTTACTAATTCGGCTGATGGAAAACATCGGAGGACCAACAAAAAGTAAGAGGAAACTATGGTATCTGGCAAAAAAAAAATGCATACGCAAAATTCGAATCGACAAACCCAATTGCCAGATAAGCTGAAACTGTCGTAGCTTCTACGATTCATTTTGAAATAGAGAACGAGGCCGTTAATTTATAGGACTTTTATTTTGTCGAGAGATTTGGCTATTATCGTCTTAGATATTGCATACAGGCGAAACTAACGTTTGTTTCGCAATAGAGAATAAGGCCCTTAGTTTGTTAAAAAAAATATCGGAAAATTCACCACTGTGCTCTGCTTGTTTTTCCCACTACACACGGCATCACGGCGGCGACAGGTAAATGTGCGCTCTGACACCTGAGTGCGTAATATTCTACTGCGGTTGTTTTTAGATTTCGCTTCCGGAAACCATATAGAGTTTTTTATTGTGCTTTTAACAAATGGCCCAACGAAGCTGAAATAGAAAACGAAACCAAAATAAAGTTAGGGATATTTTGGTTTGCTATGGTACAGGTACCATACTGTAATAAAAAAATTTGATATGGGCAGCATTTTTGTATGAACGGTTTTGTGAAATTGTAATTATTTTAAGTGACCAGTTTTGAAGGGTTAATTAATTAATTTATTATTTGGTGCTCAAACGTTTGGACGATACTACTTTTTTGGGACAAAGATTATCAGAGATTACTTGTTGTGGTTTTTTTTTTTACATCAAAACTCTCCTCGATAGTTATGGGAGTGGGTACTACGCCGACAGTCCGCTCGAGCGATTTATTATCTGGTTCATCTATGCCCTCTTTTCATGTGTGATATGAGAACTCTGAGTAGCCTAATGCGCTTGGTACTTAGTTCTACTGTTCTGAGCTGAAGTCATTGGTCTACCAGAAAAGGATGTTATACAGTGTAATACTCAATATGTAGCAAAGTATGAGCGGCTTGACACGATCGTCAACTGTCGTGATTATTCAATTAAAACTTTGCCGAATAAAATTAATAATTAAAATTTTAAATGCATACGGCTTTATAAGCATTTTAGTGATTTTAACTTGTAGATATGCTTCTATGTATAACAAGCTTGATTGGAATAATAAAATAAGCCATAAGTATTTTTTAAGTTATTTCTGATTGATTGTTTGATTGAGCAAACTTATAAATATGCAACGTTTGTATTAAACGTTCGGATGATTCATGATTCAAGCACAGTTTTAAAGTTCACTACCAATGCGATTTTTGAAATTCTTTGACACTTTTGAGTTTCTACTTCTTACGTAGTAAGATCACTTCACGATCACTTCTAGGCTACATCATTGTTTATTTTTGGCACTTCACTCGTTTTCTGTCAAAAACACTAGGTACACAGTTACTGCTTTCTTGAGTACATAAACACAAATTCCATTAAAATTCCTCACAGCTGATCGGGTAGGTATGGCGACTGGTGTTGATCGCCCAAGATCACTGAGTACTTATTAACAGCATACTTTGTACAATTGTAAACAAAAAGTGACTATTTGAACTTTTTGTGTGCGTTCGAACTACAGCTACCGATTGACTCTATTTACTTCACATTGTTGTGGTGGCTGTTACTATTTTTGGCAATACTAACGCGTGCGCCACTTCCCACGCGCGCAACTTCCAAAGATCGCTGCCAGCAACTGCGAAGTAAATAGATCTCTAGCAAAGTATGAACGTGTTTCATGCAGTGCTTCGGTGAACCATTAGAAACTTCAAAAACATTGCGTACAAAAACCAAACGAGGCCTTTTAAAACACTTCAAGGCGCTGAAGACGATGACGTCGGCGCTGATGAAGAAGCCTGAGCCGTAGTAGCAATAGCGAAGCGCGTTTGTGAACACCAAATAAAATTCTTAACAAAAAAAATATATGAAAACATAAATCACAGTATCGCTGTAAAAGAAACGATTTAATACGCCAGGAACGGAGTTCTGTTACTCACTGACTGAGACAAAATGCGTTGTCTGCGGCGCGCGCAAACACATTGTAGCCCGGTATGGCGGTGCCGCGCGCGCTGTCTACTGGGAGCAAACCGACATGAGTGATCAATTAACGAGAGGCCGTAGCCGTCGAAGTAGCAGCAAGTCAGCCACACAACACGAGGAATCAAACATAAAAAAAGCCACAGAAATACACGGCATTCATCACGCGGCATACCGGCAGCAGTCAAACAAACAGCGCACCGCAAAGGCAGCTAGGTGTGTGTGCGCGTTGGCCTACTGCGGTCGCCGATTTACAATTAAAGTACTAAAACAACAATTATTCTTCAAGTATTTGCTTGTATGCGTGTTTGCTAGTCTGCTGGTAGGAGCGCGCGGTTACGGCGCTCAGGTGAGTCGGCGCTGCGACACATAGCACACCGGTGTCGCGCGCCTTATTGATAGTGACAATAATCAACCGCTACAATGATATTTGCGGTGATGCGTCAACAATTACGGTAAAATATTGTAAAGTGTGAAGCAGAAAAAGAAGAAAAGAAAAACAACCACTTAACCGAAGCATGGTTCTTCGTACAGGTAAATAAGAAAGTTTGATTGCTGATATCTTGCGCACTATACATACATACAGACATGTGTAGCTTTAGCGCGCTACTCAATATTCTTATCTATACGATTTTGCGTCATTTAATTTTTGTTAAGTATCTAATAAAATTGCATTTCATCTGCACTTAAAGTTCTTTGCAAAGTTTTAGAATGCTTTACGAGGGCGCGTCGAATATGTTAGTTAGCTGGGCGCATCTCTACTGATTCCGCTTGGTGATAAGGGTGGAAAAGGGCATTTTCGAAATCATTCCTAGAAGGAGAGACTACTGTGCCCCGGTGTCCGCTCCGGTTAAGAAATTTTCCTGCAAGAGACGAGTGGGTGGGCGGAGAACTCATCTGAGGCGGGGTTTGGCAACCCCGTTTATATTTAGACGTTTATATTTAGTTGGGGAGGGAGGCTTTTCTCTAAAGAAATCAGAGCTAGCAAGAAATTATGGATGAGGATGGCCGCTGTATACCAGAAAATCCCTTATCTACCTGCATACTACTTCTAAGCATATGGGCTTTGGTTCAGCTAAGCACAAAAGTCTGCTGACACATCCTCGAGACTGGTTCAAGGTCTTTGTGGCCAGTTTTCGCCGCCAGACGATCATCGATCTTTCTATAAAGTAGTCCTTTGCGTATTACCATTAAGTACACTTTTCATAGAGCCCTAATTACTTTAGAAATAGTAGACACCGGAAAGCAATTTCCTTGATATCGATTTATCCTGCATATCACACTCCGTGTATCTGTATGCCATGATCTAGTCGCCTTTGTGATAGCAGTACAGATGATTATAACATTTTACCCAGAATGTTCCCAACGTCCCAAATTAGTTATTTTAAAGGTCTGCTTAATTTTTGAGTACCTATCCAATTAATTCAACCAAACCATAAGTTCATATTGCGATTAAAGAATGATTATCGTGATTTGAATAGAAGAAGAAGAAGAAGAAGAAGAGATTGAATATGTGTGTACTCTTCTAAGTACAAGTAAATAACATAAAATGATAAATCCAGGATTTCAAACACTTCATAGGTACATATTTAACGAAACTCGTACATCGACACATTACGGTACTCAGCGTAATAAAACCACTTAACTCCCACTGATGTGAAGGAACGTTTATACCTACAAAAGCTCTCATCTTTTGTAAGCGAGTACAAAAAACATCAAGTCTTATATGAAAGACTGAGAGTATTTTGCATGCATATGATAAGAGAACTGATGGAATTTTTTATTCAGTAGCAGGTAGACAAATGTCCATTCAATAAAAAAGGTATAAAAAAATGTTCAAGAAATATCGTTTATTCCATTATTTACCTAATTGTAAAAGTATTTTAACTTTGAACATGCTTTTGAGTATCGGAGCACTTGCTTTTTTCAACTCGCCTTAAAAATATTTCATCCATATTTTATTGGACTACATTGCATTACAAAGTACAAAATTAAATATACATCTGTACGAAGGTATGTGTATTTACACACGTTTTTTTCAATAATGTACAATACATAAACATTTAAGTACAGATAAGTAATTGTTATCTTAAAAGCAACAACATCATATAGGTACCTACATATACAAATTTCTTATTTTAATTGATCGAAAACAGATGCAACACATGGGTAAAAAAATGTATTTAAAACATTGAAGCCCAGAAGGAAATACAAATTTCCTAGTCAACTCAAGGGGAAAACTGGTAAGTATTATTTTAAACATTTTCTATGAACCTCAGTGCAACACTGTCTGGTCCGTCACGTAACTTTTTATAAGTGGATCGACTAGTGGATCCTAGTCGACTAGGCAGGGCGAAGTACTGTTATAACAACAACAGCAACCTCCTACTTGACTCAATACATAGCTAAATTGGCCTACCTTTTTCAACTCTTTCAATTCAGACACGAAGTTAATTTCTTTTTGGCCCACCCTAGTGAAATCAAAACGCCCCATATTTTTTACCACTCCATATACATACAGACAAACCTAATGAAAAGTAAACAAATCTACAAATAGTAGATAAATATAACGAAACTAAAAACAAAGCGGTATTTTGTATACCTATCATGAGGGCCAATGCATTTTGGACTTGTTAGACATTGAAATTTATTATATTATATGCATGTGCAGCTACATATGTAGATAATTTAATTGAACTTCCTTTGCTGTAAATGCACTATGCAAGTATGAGTGATGCCAATTTTATGGGATTTTCTGTGATCCCGAAATATTTGGAGTCCCAATTGGCAATATCGACGTTAGTATAAATTATTTTGCTAGAAATTAAGTTTCAAAAGTGAAATAATATACCTAGTTTCGAAACAGTTTCTTGAATGTAATCGAAATATAGAGCTTGCAATTTATTTTTGTTACTGAAAAGTAAAATGGGTCTTATTTGTGGAATAGTTTAAAAAACATAATTTTCGACGATTGACCACTTAATATTTTTTTGTTTGCTCTAAGCATTTTCTTCTTAAATAAGTCTGGTTATGCAGTATTAAAACTTAAACATTGAGTATTTAGCGCAATTCAATCAATCAACCAAAAAATCATATTTGTTGTCATATTTGGACTAAAGGGTCCTAAAGCAAGCAAATTGAAAAAGTTAAAAAACAAAAATTTAATTACTAAGGCTGAGTATTTCTTAAATACAGGATCCCGGCATTGACCTCTCTAGTATTTAGTTATATGTTTATAATGATGGCATTTTAAAAATCTATAGTACAATTTTGCTAAGCGGTTGTTCTAATCCGTCAAAGTTAAAAAGAAAATTAATTTCTCATAGCAGACTATACATTAGGGTGATTCAAATAAAAAAAATTTGGTTATTTTTTCGGTCTTACCCCCCGAAACTTTAGGTATTGACGAGAAAATAAGCCTTGCAAAAAATTACCGCTCTAACTTAACCCTTAGGGGTGGCTATTTTTTTCGCCCTTTCCCATACATTTTGTATGGGGGAAAATGGTATTTTTTTCAAAGTGAATTTTATTTCAATTTTTGAAACTTGTTTGAAAACCTTTTTACATACACTTAAAGTTGAAGCTTTGAAGCTTCCAAAATGGTAGGCCATGTGCGAATATCTTAACTATTAAAATAATTACATCCTCTTAAAATTTACTAAATTTTATACGTGTTACTGTGTATGTGTGTGCTATAGTACAAAACTCAGCCTTTTTCAAATGGCTGTAATTATCTTAATTATCGTCCCCTCGTGAAGGGTGGATACCTTGCCGCGGTACGAGGGCTTAAGTCGATAGCCACAGGGCTACGCTGCCCTTGTGATCATAGCTCCGTACGGCACTTCATCACGAGAGCAGCCTAGCCTCTCTGGCGCGACGACAAAGATCTTCCCCCTCCCAATCCAGGGTGTTATGCGAAACCGTGCCCATTGGACGTTTGCAGCCGGGAGGCAAATCGTGGCTGTATTTGAACGGAGCCTCTCTGACACCGGGTCGCCTCAGAGAGTAAGCATGGCCTTACCGCGGTACGGGGCTCTGCCGCGGCGGACGACACATTTTCCCCTACTCTTCCCTTGACCCTAAGCTGGCCTTGTCCGGCGATGGGTCGTACGAACAAGATGAACTCGAATAACCTGAATAAAAACGAAAAATCTAAAAAACAAACAACGCCAAATTTCACTCCTCAGCAAAGGAGAGCTATGGAGGAGCAGGCGAGGAAGCAACAACAACGCCGGAGGACAACCTCCGTTCCACAATCAAGGGGGGGATCGACAGCGATGGCAACTACGAGTCGGTCAACCAACCCTCTATCGAATAAGATTGACTTGATGGGAGCTAGCACCAGTGCGGTTGCCAACGCAGCTAAGCGGACAACGGCGGATGCTAAACTCCCATCAACCGCTGATATGAAAACCAGTATCTTTACGTCTGTGGCAGCGGTCTCACGACCTGGCCTCGGAGTTTCGAAGGAGAAGGAAGCTGCAACTGAGATGTCGGCAAGGAGAGCGACCGCGATGGCAACTACGGGTCCGCACTCCAGGGAGACATCTCCCCGCCGCTTCACATACCACGAGAAAAGATTGGCTGCAAAGATCCTGAAGAGGTATGAAGGGGTACCGCAGGAATCACTGTCGCCGAATTCCAGTAAATCTGTAGAGCTAGCGAAAGCTGTGATACCGGATTTCCAAAATTCGTACATGCCAAAGAGGTTAAAAGTTAACCCTTTCAAGCGCCAGAGATCGGATCTGGAGTTTATTCCCCCTCCCAAGCGGCATCAGAATACCTCTGGAGCGGGCAAACTAAGCTTTGCTGAGGTAACCAAGGACAGGATCCTTATAGGCGTCCTTGACCGAGGCAATGACCGTCTGGCCATCCCCAAGGACCGGTGGCGTTACGTGCGAAATGAACTCGGCAACATTCTTCTCAACGTTGCTCCGGAGTTTCCGGGTAGTTCGGCACGAGTAACGGATGCGGGTTGGCACCACGGTCAAATTAAATTACTCGCATGCGAGGATGCAAAAACCGTAGCACTGTACAAGGCAGCAGCTGCTAAACTGGGTGAAGTCTACCAGGGCGCAAAGATAGAGGTCGTCGACTGGAAGGACATTCCAGCTCGTCCAAGGGCAAGGGCGTGGATTCCGGCCATCCCTGACGAACCCGAGAGAATACTCGGGATGCTACGGCTAATGAACCCGTCCCTCCCAACGCATGACTGGAGTGTCAATCTGGTCGGGGATGCGGTAGGGCCCGACAGACAGGTGGTGTTCACCATGAATAAAGAGTCAATCGAGCCCCTCAAAAGGTGCAATGGCCTAGTACACTACAGCGTAGGCCAGATCGTTATCCACGTATATCGTGGTGATGCTCAGCGCGCTGCCTTCTCGGCTGCTCCGGGGGAACCGGAAAACTTATTACCAGAAGAGGAAGCGGAGGATTCCGATGCGGAAAGCATGTTATCCGCCACGTCTCTTGGCGATAGTGCTGTGAACAACTCGGAGATGGAGGACAGCCTACAGGACGAGGAAGTCCTCGACGTCACGGTGGTAGCAGCCAACGCTGAGCGACTAACATCTAACGCTACAGGCAGCAGGACTCCTGCAACGCCACATCGGGCAGTTAATCGGAACAACTCGTCGTTGATAGGCAACCTCCGGGATGGAGCAAACCTCGACGATATGGGGACGGCAGGGAAGTCTGTGCGCTCTCATGTTGGTGGTGCTTCAGATTAATTTGCACAAATCTAAAGTGGCTTCGGCTGCTTTAAGTAGTCGTCTTTCTAAAGGCGACGTGGATGTGGTCCTCATCCAAGAACCCTGGGTCAATAGCTCGAGAATCTGCGGATTGGGGACTAAGGGCTTCAAGCTCACTCGAGCCAGCGAGGAGAGCAAAGTCAGAACGTGTATTTTGGTCAAGTCTGAGTTGAACTCCTTTCTCCTACCTAACTACACCAATGGTGATATTACCGCTATCAGTCTAACGGTCGACAGCACCCGCCTGACGGTGGCGTCGGTCTATATGCCCTACGACGCCGAAGAACCCCCACCACAAACGGAGGTGAAAGACCTGGTGTCAAATTTCTGCACGGGTAATCTTATTATTGGAGCGGACGCTAATGCTCACCATGTCCAATGGGGGAGCTCCGACATCAATGCCAGGGGCGAGTCTCTGTTTGATTACCTCTTAACAACCAACCTGGTGATTTGCAACGTGGGTAATGAGCCTACTTTTATCACTAAGACCCGCAGGGAGGTCATAGACCTCACTATCTGTAGTGAAGGCGCTTATGAGTGGGTCAGAAAATGGCGGGTTCTGGAAGAACATTCTTTCTCCGACCACCGTTACATAGAAATGGTTTTAGACTTTATTGTAGAACAACCAATCATGAAGCGCAATCCACGTAACACTAATTGGCAGTTACACAATGAAATATTAGACAGAGACCTACCAGTACTGCCCTCACAAGCCCCCTCATCAGTAGAGGAGCTGGAGGATCTTGTTACTACATTTACATCGGCGCTCTCAAATGCTCTAGGACAGGCTTGTCCAGTGCCAAAACCACGCGGTAAACACAGGCCACATTGGTGGTCCTACGATTTGGACTCGCTCCGAATATCATGCCGGAAACAATTTAACAAGGCCAAGAGCTTCGGCTCTGAGCCTCATTGGCATGAATATAAAGCTAAACTAAGGGCCTACAAAAAAGCTCTGAGACAGGCGAAGAGAACCTCGTGGAGAAATTTCTGCACTGGCGTCGAAAAGGTCGACGACACAGCGAGACTTAGACGAGTCCTCTCGAAAAGTCAAACAACCATCAGCTATTTGCGAAAGCCTGACGGATCCTGGACCAGCACGGAAGAGGAAACCCTTGAGCTGCTCTTGAATACACATTTTCCGGGGAATCTGCATGATGCACCACTAGCACCTGCAACAAACCTGGCAGTAAATATACCCATCACTGAGGAAAGAGTAAGGTGGGCAGTTAAGAGCTTTGAACCGTATAAGGCTGCCGGGCCGGACTGGATTATCCCCGCGCAACTTATAAACACGTTGGAGACATCAGCTAAATGGCTGGTATTTCTCTTCACAGCCTGCCTGGCTCTCAACCACATTCCGGGCTCCTGGAGAAGCGCCACGGTAGTGTTTATCCCTAAGGCTGGGAAGGCATCCCACTACGAGCCAAAAGATTACAGACCGATCAGTCTCTCGTCCTTTGTACTCAAAACCTTTGAGAGGATACTAAGCGACTACCTTTCAACGACTATTGATAGCAACCTTATCTCTAGCTATCAGCATGCATACACCAAGAGTAAATCAACAGAAACTGCTCTGCACAGCCTAGTATCTGTCATTGAGAAATCGCTGTGTGAAAAGGACTACTGTCTCGTGGCCTTCTTAGATATTGAGGGGGCTTTCAACAATATAAGCCCGGAGGCGATCAACTCCGCTCTAACTAATCTGGGCGTAGATAGACCTCTAACTGGTTTAATTGACCAACTTCTAAGAGGAAGGAAAATAGCTTCTTCACTTGGTACGGTCGAGTTATCACGCTATGTCACAAGGGGAACGCCCCAGGGTGGTGTTCTTTCCCCGCTTTTATGGAACCTCACAGTCAACTCGTTGCTACGTGACACAAGCTGGGGGGGCGGGAAGATAGTGGCATACGCAGACGATTTAGCTATTGCATTCAGAGGCAAGTTCCCACAAACTCTGTGTGACCTGATGCAAGTAGCACTGCGAGAGGTTTCGAGGTGGTCCTCTCGCTGCGGACTTAGTATCAACCCGGGGAAAGTGGAACTTGTCCTCTTCACCAACCGGTACAAAATACCGCCACTAAGCCTACCAGAACTAGATGGCACGCGCCTGGGCTTGTCGGATAAGGCCAAGTTTCTAGGCATAGTTCTGGACAGGAAACTGAATTGGAAGGAGAATGTTCTTCAGCGCCAGAAGAAAGCTTGCATCGCTCTTTACACATGCAAAAGAGCCATTGGCAAAAAATGGGGGCTCAGCCCTAGAGTATGCAGTTGGATCTACACGGCCATCATTCGCCCAATCATGCTGTATGGAGTCGTCGTATGGTGGCCGGCACTGAGCAAGACAACATACCTGAATCTGTTGCGGAAAGTCCATAGATCCAATATGATCTGTATAAGCGGTGCGCTAAGGACAACGCCCAACGAAGCCCTCCAGGCCATTCTGGGCATTTTGCCACTTGATCTGGAAGGGTTTCGGTCAGCGGCGGCATCAGCTCTGCGCCTAAGAGAAACCTCCAGTTGGGGTGCGGGTACTATTGGACACTCCAGTATTCTGGAATCTTACAGCTTTCTCCCTCTAAGCACAGATCGTTGTGCGACCACTACAGTCGGGGATAGCTGCTTCAAAATAAACATTCCCAGCAGAGAAGACTGGGAGAGGACGGATTGGTGTCCCGAAACAAATGGTGGCACTTCCATATACACCGACGGCTCGAAGTTGGACGGCAGAGTTGGAGGAGGGGTTTATTCAAGGGATTTGGACCTTGAACTCTCCTTCAGACTACCTGATCATTGTAGCGTCTTCCAGGCGGAAGTCTCGGCAATCCGGGACGCCGCGGCCTGGTTAAGCAAACGTGTTATCGGAGGAGATATCACTATTTTCAGCGATAGCCAGGCGGCAATCAAATCCCTTGGCTCATACACGTTCAACTCTGAACTGACGCTCAGCTGTCGTCGATCTCTTCAGGAGATGGCCCAACAGAACCGCGTAAACCTCATATGGGTCCCGGGACATAGGGACATTGAGGGAAACTGTAAGGCAGACGAGCTTGCCAGGCAGGGCACGACCAAGCAGGTTCTTCGGGATAAAGAGCGCTTAGGTATGCCGTTTGCCACATGCAAACTAATGCTGAAGGAGCACACACTCCGTCAAGCCAACGAAAGATGGCTGCAATCCCCAGGGTGTCGGATATCGAAACAAACCTGGCCAAAATGGGATCTTAAAAGGTCTAGACGCATTTATGCCCTAACTAGGAGGGAAATCTGCATATTGATAGGGGCATTAACCGGTCACTGCCTCATTGGTAGGCATGCAGAAAGGCTAAGTGTGCCCTACCGACGATGCTGCAGGAGTTGCAAAGATGATGAGGAGGAGGAAACGGTGGAGCACCTCATCTGCAACTGTCCGGCTTTAAGCGGCGTGAGAACGCGCTTTTTGGGAGTTCCGTTCCTAGATAGTCTAAGCCAGATCGCGGAACTGGACATAAAGGACTTGATGGGCTTCATAAAGTCATCTAAGTGGTTCGAGGAGGAGTAACGGTGTCGGTTTAGGAGTGTCAGTCCCGGGATTCTGCTATGTGGAAAATCCCAACAACTCAGGGATTTTCCATATGGCTGGGTCCCGGGGCTGACTTTCCTTGTGTTGGTGGTATCACAACGGGCCTTCAAAACTGGCCTAAGTGTGCCTCTGCGGCAGCCACTTGAACCTACCTACCTACCTAAGATAATCGCACATGGCTTACCATTTTGGAAGCTTCAAGGCTTCAACTTTAAGAGTATGTAAAAATATTTTCAAAAAAGTTTCAAAAATTGAAAGAAAATTCACATTGAAAAAAATACCATTTTTTCCATACAAAATGTATGGGAAAGGGCGAAAAAAATAGCCACCCCTAAGGGTTAAGTTAGAGCGCTAATTTTTTGAAAGGCTTATTTTCTCATCAATACCTAACTTTTCAGGGGGTAAGACCTAGTCGACATTTTTTTTGAATCACCCTACTATACATGCATATAAATATTAAATAGTATTCTCGCTCATTGCAGACCAAAAACCCTGAGAATTCTCCCCACCAAAAAAATCTTAAAAAAGTAAGTACTATTTTGATGTTTTTCTGATATTTACTCCTTTCGTTATATGTTAGTCATACGCCCTGGCGAACATCCTTTCACACAACGCAAAAATAATGATTTAGCTGGGTAAAATAATTGAGCTTGTAAATTGATTACATATAAAATCATTGAAAAATAACCATAATCCGCCTGTTCTCTACATTCCTAATTATAATTATAGGGCATCCTGTTCTGAAATGCCTTGTGGCATATTATTTTAATTTACATTTTTGAAACTAACATCTTAGACGGCGATGCAAAGTTTTTATGGAGAGTGGATTTTTGAACTGGAAAAAGAAATGTTTACGTCAATCTATTATATATAAATGCGCAAACATAACTGGTTCCTCCCTTTTTTGCAATAACTACAATTCTAAGGTATATAAAATTTGGTATGTATCGATATGTCTCGCCGAGCAGGGTGGCCGACAACAAACCAAAAATTAAAAAAAATTAATTATAATATGATTTGAAAATAACACGCATTCGCTTTATAGAGCCGCTGTTATGGGTGTATGTATGTAGGTATGACCACTTGCATTGTTGTGTTTGCATTCATTGCAGTAGGGTGAGTTGTTTTGTTGGCAGCAATAAGATAACATGAGCCAGCGCGTCAACTTTATTGAGCTTAGGTACAAACAGTGTTTACAAAAACAAAATCTGTGCGTGGGGATTCAGAGAAGCAAATTTAAAAAAAAAAATGCACAAATAAGCTAGATCATGCATAAGGCCCTTCGTGGCTAGACTTAGTGAAATAAAATAAAATGGAAAATTGATAAAATTAAAAAAAAGTAAAATCAGAAATAGAAAAGTGATTGAAAGTAAAAAATAAAATTTATTGGAAATGAAAGGAAAGGGAATAATATAAAATAAATAAAAATGAAACAAAATGAAATAAATAAAATATTAAATTAAGAAAATAATAGGAAAGGAAAGGAATGGATAAAAGGAAAATTAAGGTAAGTTAAGGTAAGGAACGGAAAATATGACAGAAAAATCAAAGGGAAAGGAAAGGAATGGAAAAGAAAAAAGGAAGGGGAGAAAGGAAATGTAATGTAGGTAAAGCAGTGGAAAAGAAAAGCAAAAGGAGAAAGACAAAGAAAGGAAAGAAGAAAAAAAGAAGGGAAAGAAAAGGTAGCGAGGAAGAAGGAATGGAAAATAAATGAAAATAAAAAGAAAGAAAAATAAAGGAAAGAAAGGTAATAAAAAGCTAAAAAAAATAACTTAAGGAAATGAATGAAAGAAAAATAAAAGCAAAGGAGTTGCGGAAAGGAACAAAAGAAAATAAGGAAACGGTAGGAAAGGAAAGGTAAGAAAAGGAAAGGTAAGGAAACGAAATGACAGGAGGGGAAATTTAATAAAAAAAGTGAAAGAAAATAAAGGTAAGAAAAAAATAAAAGAAAAGAAATGAAATTAAAAAAAATGAATAAAATGAAAGGAAACTAAAGCAACGGAAACGAAAGAAAATAAAGAATGTAATGGAAATGGAAAGAAGGATCAGGTAAGAATATAAAAGAAACGAAAAGAAAGAAAAATAAAAGAAAAAAACAGAATAGAAAGAAAGAAAGAAGAGAAATAAAATGAAATGAAAGAAGAGAAAAGGAAAGAAAAGGAAAGGAAAAGGAGAGGAAAGGAAAGGAAATAAAAGCAAATGAATGCTAAGGAAAGGAAAGGAAAGAAATACGTATGAAGACGACCTAAGAAGAATAAATAATTATCAACATTGAAACTATATTACTGAATGGTGTAAAGAGGGAGGAAAAGGCAAAATGAATAGGCATGTATAGAAACCAAAAATATACTAAATATGGAAAAGAAAGGAAAATTTAAGAAATAGCAAAAAGGTAGGAAGATAAAATAAGGTTTTGTGGTTGAATTTCAACCACTGGGCGAACTCTAGTAAAAATAATTTGGTTAACACTACATACGTTCCAGCAGAGGGCGTACTAGCTACCTTTATATACATCTTTTTTATAATCACGACTATATCGGGATCCGACTCACCGATTTGGATGAAATTTGGCATCGAGATAGTATGCTGGATTATAATACTTTCCACCTAGGTTTTGACACTTCGGCCGTTTTATAAGATTGCCACCTCCCTCAATTTTTGTATACATATCAAGGAATATATGTCGATATGGTTATCAAATGAAAGGTTTTTTCGGCGTCTTATAAACTAGGATATTTTAAAGGAAGGTCTGAGGTTGTTACCTAACCGCATGTTATTCATTTACTAATATCGATAGTATTATTATACATATATTGCGGGAAACCTTTTCAACGATTTTAGTTCGGTGTTGTCACATAAGCCGATTTACAATATTTGCCAATATGGGTTTTAATGATAGGTATTTTAGGCGACATACCAACAAAGATATTTTTAATTGGGGTTACCATTCCTTCGTATATCGATCACTATTTCGCGGATTTCCGGGATTTGCCACATGGGGCGGCTTACACGGGTGACACCTATCTCAAATTGTTTTTAATATTAAGCGAGGTATGCCAATATGGTCTTTGATATTTTTAAGTAAGCTGTCACCTAACTGCATTTTATTTATTCAATCGTATATAGACTATACTACATCGGAAACCTATTAATCGAGTTGGATGGAATTTTTTTGTATAGACAAAACGTTTTATTCTTCGATTGAGGTGGCTTACAAGGTTGCCACATATTTAATTTTTTTCGAAAAACAATTTTGAAAAGCTTTTTTGGCGGTAAGTAAGTAAGATGATTGGACAAAATCGAGAACACCGAGCAAGCTCGGTCACACAACTACATAATTGTATTAATGTATTGAAGATAATGTTACTCATACGCAATTTTGTTCTTATATCCTTGCATGCAAATGTTTGATGAAATAACTTTTTTTCTTTCCTTATATTAAAAACACATGTTACTTCTGTAACCAGCGATCACTTACCTAAACACTTAAGAGAAAATGTCATCATTTAATTTCTTCGCTTGTAGACTAGTGGCTTAGAATATACCGAAAGTAGTAAAAGTTTCTATTATAAAAAACCATCAAGTTTTCCCTAGTACTAAACTAGTTGTCAGTATAAAAACTTGATCTGAATAGCCTTAATCTAGTTAGATCCTATTTTACGAAGTGATTTATTCATCCATCTCCCTACGTTACTTTTAAAATTTTGCTAAATTATTTTTGTTGTTCTCTTTTCCTTTCTATAAACGTACAACAATTTGCATTCAAGTATGTATGCAAATGCCACGAAATTGTTTTTAAAGTGAAAAATTAGCATAGATTTGAAAATCAGAAAAAAATAGTTCGCATGCACTCAGATATATCTATGCAGTCTCCATAGTTTTCGTGAGATACTCGTTTATCTCTTGAAAAAATTAATTTGTGGCTATTCATAAAGAAAACAAAAAACTTTGCACTATGCGATACATAAAGATGTATCTATGTATGTATGTAGATATGTACTGCCGCTGAGTGAGATACAAAAAGCCGCTGAGTGGTCACGACCTAAACAGAAATAAACAAATGACGTTTTAATCTACTAAGAGCACTTTGCATAAAAGCTCACATGGTTGACAGCCATTTATGTAAGAAGCCATATACATACATACATATGGTCGTTTGAGCACACATTACAATACAAATGCCACTTTGAACTATTATCTAATTTGCATATTTTGAATTTGTATATTCATAATGAAAGATATACAATTCTTAATTAATTTTAGATGTTGCCGTAACCAGGCATAATTGGAATAAATATGTCGGAAATAATTGCTTGAAAATTGGCAAACAAGTTCATGTTTAAAATTAGGAAATTCTAATATCTATAAATACGTACCACAAGTTTTTTGTTTTATTGCGTTCTACATTTTTGTAAAAATTTATGGTTTTTAGTTTGTGTCGTTTTAAGCTTCTGTTTTACCATATTTGTTATACACGAACTATAATTGTTTTATCATACTGTTATTCTTCTTGTATAATAGGAACAGTATTCTAGTGAAATGACTGTTGCTGTTTTGATTACACTCCAATATTCGTGCACTCTCACACCATCAATTTGGTATGCATATTAAACAGCAAGCGCACAGACTGAACCGGTATTTAAAGTGGTCACTACGAGGGCTGCTATAAAGGTTTCTCAACTGGTAAGGGAAACGAGTAAAAAAATTAAAAAATTAAATAAAGTAAAAAAAATAAAATAAAACAAAATAAAATTAGATTAAATTAAATAAGCAAAATAAAAAAATAATAATAATAAAACTAAAAAAGTGAATTGTTTAAAATAAATTTAATGAAATAAAATTTAAAAAAATTAAAAAAAAATTATAAAATAAAAAGGAAAAAATTAAATGGAATAAATAAAAATAAAATAAAATAAAATAAAATAAAATAAAATAAAATAAAATAAAACAAAATAAAATAAAATAAAATAAAATAAAATAAAATAAAATAAAATAAAATAAAATAAAATAAAATAAAATAAAATAAAATAAAATAAAATAAAATAAAATAAAATAAAATAAAATAAAATAAAATAAAATAAAATAAAATAAAATAAAATTAAGAAAAATAAAGTAAAATAAAAAAAAAAAATAAAATAAAATAAAATAAAATAAAATAAAATAAAAAAAAAAAAAATAAAAAAAAAATAAAAAAAAAAAATAAAATAAAATAAAATAAAATAATATAAAATAAAATAATAAAAAATAAAATAAAAATAAAATAAAATAAAATAAAATAAAATAAAATAAAATAAAATAAAATAAAATAAAATAAAATAAAATAAAATAAAATAAAATAAAATAAAATAAAATAAAATAAAATAAAATAAAATAAAATAAAATAAAATAAAATAAAATAAAATAAAATGAAATGAAATGAAATGGAGTGAAATAAAATAAAACAATCGAAAAAAATTAAATAAATTAAAGTAAAATAAAACGAAAATTAAATAAAATAAAAATAAATAAAGTAAATAAAAATACCATGACGGTAGAATCCGTAATTAATTAAAAAGTTATGACCAGGTGAATTTTCAAAAATGCTTCCCTTAAAAGTGGGCGGTCTTACGCCCACTTTAAAAATTTACCAAAAAATCATAATAGAATCACTTATAAAATTATATAATTTTAGCCATTTCAACTACCGAGATATGTCAGTGTATTTGGTTTTCGAAAATTTCGATATCCGATTTCGTCTATCTTCAATAGCAACCTACATTAGCCCTAAAGTAACCTGTATTCAAATTTCATGCAAATATCTAAATTTTGACTTAAGTTATCGTGTACACGGACAGACGGGCAGACATGCTTTAATCAACACATAGTTGAATACATGCATGGATGAAGGGGGTATGTCGCATTTTGAGTGAAACGAGAAAATTGACTTTAAAGTTTTGCTTAAACATTTGAGGTTTTTTCGAAACTTTTAAGGAAAACTTTCAAAAACATACCCCCTTCTTCCACAATTCATATTGAAAAGTTGTGTACATACCCCCTTCAGCCATGAATTATCTTCTACAATTTTCACGATCACCAATGCCAAAAACAGAAATTGAGTGAGAATGCGACATACCTTTCATCCATGCATGTCTTCAGTTTAAAAATGTACGAATCATCCCTCGTAAGCCTGAGCTGCTTGCGAACTAAGTAGTGTACCGATCACCCAACAGCAAGGTAATCACCATCAAAATTAGCTCGTGCCTCGTGCACCCAAACAAATACATACTACATACACTCTTAATTATATTTTTTAATATATGACTGTCAGTAACAATTACGTTCATGTGTCATATGCAGATTACATACCAAAGGACAGTTTTTTGTTTGTTGCACATTTTTGTACTCAATGAAAATTCGACATAATTGCAATCAGTCAAGCGCGTCCAACTATTTCCAGTTGTGTGCTGTGATGTCAGTTTGAATGCGTTGCCAACCACAAAAGTACATTTTTGTACTACATATGTATGCAAATATAAATAACTGCATTTTTGGTTAGCCCCAAGGGCGGGCCACCTGGGCGCGGTGGCACAATGTGAACGAAATTTTGTTTCTTAAATAACAAAAATACTAAAAACATTTAAGGTGTGCAAATTTTTTCGAGTTGGGAAAATTTTGGAAAGTTTGCAAAGCGGAAAAGACAGTATACGTGCAAAATATTAGGTCAAAGTTATTTCTTAACATCACTTATAATACTTTGGTGATTAATTTTTGAAGATATTCATATTTCAATGCCCATATACTGTATTTCTCACTTTTAAAATACCCACTGAACTGCACGTGGTATGTAAATATTTGTTATCTTCGCGCACGTTGCGCATTTTTATAGGTGATAATCCGTTTGATTAGCGTTGACTACGCTTTTAATCTAGTGTTTACATATTTGTTGTTTTTGCTAAGTTTGCTTGCCGTATGTCTTTGATTTGCCACATTAGTTGGTATTCAAAGGTCTTCGAACGTGACACGATTTACATACGTCGGAGGTATAAATTTCACTTTTCCTGAGTCGATTGGTTTTCATTCATAAAAATCTACTGCATATTCAAAAAATAAAACTTTACGAAAGAACTCCCATAAACGAAGTATTTTTAAAAGAAAGTTTGAACAAAAAAGTAAATAAGGAAGTTTCAGTTAGGTGATTCAGACAATTACTTACCTTATTTACTTACTTACATAAAACAACCATCTAACCGCCTAGGCGATTTTGGCCTTCAAAGTTGGTAAATAAATGGCTTGTTCCAAATTTATATAGATTTTTATAGGATTGAGTGAAATTTATAGGAGCTGAGATAGAAAAGGCTTTTATATAATTTCGCCTTGCTGTAATAATTGGCCGTAATCTTAAAAGGCGGTGGGCACTATATTCACGGACGGAGTTGATCTGGGATTCCAGGTTCGAAACTCATCTCAACCAAAGGTTTTTAGGTTCCCCCCAAGGAAGAAAACTGCAAAAGTTGCTATCGATCTCATTTTTGCTAAAAAGGTCATTCGGAGACAAAAGTCGAGAAAAATCACAATTTGAGGGCTCGGTCTCAGGTAATTTTTCGAAAACATTTAGTTTTCGAGAAAAGTCCAAAAAGCATAAAATTTTGACCTTTGACCACAAATAACTTTTCTAGCACACATGGGATCGATGGGGACTTTTGAAGTTTTCTTTCTGACGGCGAACCTACATAAGCCCTCTACCATAATTAGGCTCTGTGGGAATTTTTGTTATTTAACCACTATTTGTATGTCTTTTTTGACGGGGCTATTTGAGCGCTTGGGCTCTGAGGTATTAACGTATGACTGATCAACCTCATTTTTTCTGATGAAAAACCACCCCAAAGTATATTTATTTATTGGTGGCGAGCACATGCGACGAACATATCCTTTTCGCGAAATTATCGTAAGGGTATCTAATTTTTCGAAATTTACATTTTGCTGTACATCTGATAAAACATGATTGCTGAAATTTGTATAGTTGTGCCAAAACAATTCCTACACTGAAAAAAAAATGTTTAAATGTTCTTCTGTTAAGTTCGTATTTTGCTCTTAAGGAGAATTTCGCGAAAGGGGTCGATATTTTAAATTTTGTTACAGAATACCATTTTTTTTTTATTTTGACGTTTGTCGATTTTGTACGCTGTATGTATGTAATAACAAGTATAGCTCCCGTACTAAATGTAGTCATGATAACTACAACGAATTTTGAGTTTGGGATTTAAAAGCATCAATTTTTTCCAAATTTTGGTTGGTGTCACCCCCACTGCCTTGATTCAATAAATCAATAAAATAAAAGTGGGCATGGCTAATATTTGACTTCGTATATCTCTACATACATATAATAAACACTGCAGATATTTAACAATTTTGGGCGGGAGAACGTCTGCTAAGTTTGCTAGTTTTCAAGAAAAATATATTATAAGTGGAGAGAAAGATGTTTACCAAAGCATTTTTACGACTTAACTCAATTGATTTCCTTCATAAATGTTTAAGCCTCAATTTAGGAAAGTTGGATATGTCAAATAATTTCGGGATCACTTCAGAGGCATTTAGGGACCACTTCCACACTTTTACGGGATTGCTTTAGGGATCATTTCAAACTCATTAATTTTTTGGAAACTTTTTTTTGGAATGGCTTTCAGGATAATTTTAAGATTGTTTCCGGGATCGGTTCGGGACATTTTCGAGGTTATTTCGGGATTATTTTTCGAAATAATGCCGAAGCAGTTCGGAATTGTTACCAAAACTCAAGAAATTACCTCAAAAAAATTCTAAAATGATCGCGAAAGCAATCCTGACATGACCGCCCATTTTGTGAAGCAATGTTTGAGAACTAGCCCTAGAAAACTTGAGCCAAATCATCTCCATGAAACTCAATTGAACCCGAAATAACCCCCCTGGTACCTGTGTCCAATAGAATTAGTCCAAACTAATTCTTGTCTAGAGAATGCAATTTGGAAACACAGTATTCTTATGAACTAATCGTACAGAAGAGATTGCGAAGATGTTCATAAAATGAGACCTTTAAAGTGGCACTTCAAATTGGGAGCACAAGTTTTTTTATGAGGTCTAATATGCCTTCAAATGTTTGTATGAAAGTACCTGTTGCGCTTATCGCTGCTGGATTTGACAGTTTGTTGTCAATTCGACAACAGTAAAACAAATACACAAACAGTAACGATAATCAATACGCACACTCGAACATAAAAAATAAATACATTAACAAAAATTATTTTTATTCTAACACCTTGAATTTTTTTCTCACTTATCTAGCCGATTATTTTTTTCCCCCCCGATTTGTCCCAATAATTCTAACAACAATTAACACACATACACACATACGTAAATTGTAAAATAATAACAAAAATATTTCAGAAAAAAAATTAATTCTTGGCCCAACAATAAAAACCAAAAGATTAAGTCATTGGAGGTAAATAAATAATCACTCACGACTAGAAAACCCTTTTGCTGTTGCTGCAAAAAATGCTTAGTATTTTTATTTATCGTTCGTTGAGTGTTGCTGCTTTCTTATTTATTTTTTTAATTTTTTATTTATTCTTACTATCTTTTTTCTAATATTATTTTTTGCAATTTGCACGTTTTAACGACAGTAACTATTTACGTGTTTGTATGAACTAAGGCTCGAGAGTGTCGGCGACAGCGACGCACAGCACAGTACACACACGGCCCTCACGTTAATCAGCGCGACTTGACTTGGCGAAATTTTTAATATAACTAAAAATGTATTCGCTGCTGCGGTCGCTGAAGTTCAGAGGGGCTCAAAACAACCAAATAACATCCAAAACGACCAAACAAACAACCAACAAACTAACTAACAAGCCGACCAACGAGCCAACCAAACAGCCAGCCACTCAGTCAAGAGACAACCAGGCAGGCAGGCAGGGCTGGAATTGTGCGGCGTTGTACGATTAGTCACAACATTGTACCATAAAGCCCCGCGCTATCATACTCGCACAAAACGCCGCCAACCTACACGTACGTTGCTGTCATTGTCAGTGGAAGCGTATGAGATGAGGTGCTGAAACGGTATCATATCAGTATTCATAAACATGAGCACGCTGGGCTAAAGCGTATCTCTAGAATCGAGTCGGCATCACCACCACCACCAGCACCATGAAGTTTTAGCGAACATTTAGCTTGTAGACTGATCGGGAGGCGGATTTGAACTTTGAGTTGATAGTGGCACAGTGTATGAATACTATAGATTTTGTGTTAAAATTTAAATGAATGAAACAAGTATGAATATGCAAAAGAATACGAGTAGATATCAACAGCGGATTGTAAAATCACTATATTCCAAAATATTAAAAAAACCAATTTCTTTTTTCAAAAAATACCAAATTAAAATTAGAATAAAGAACCTCCTATCTCAGAACTTTTTCCAAAAACACCCCGTTTCAGCTAAACTCATTTCTTTTTGAACAAAATTCTAAGTAAAGCGAAGTTACAAAAACTTCTGAAGATGACCGTTTTTTGAGACATGTTTTTAAAGATGGTGATTTTTACTTGCTGTCGATATCGACGCCTGTATGGAAGATTACAATTTTTTAAAGCATTTTTAAACAGCCACCTATATCAGTATTTATTTAAAAACCCAAATATTTTAAAACTTTATTCAAAACCTTTCTATTTCAGCAGAGAATTTTTTTTATTTTTCTTTGAGATAGGATGTTTTTGAAACTAATTCTGAGATAGTGTATTCTTGGAACCAATTTTTAACTAAGGCATTTTTGAACCAAATTCTGAGATAAGGCGTATTTTGAAACAGCGTACTCTTCCTGCCTTGTGTGAAGATTTTTTGGATTTTTTTATGTTATAATTTATAAATTGCGATTCCCTAAGCTGATTTGGCTGAAGTTCGTTTTAATAGGAGACTACTGGATTTTATTCGGGTACCTACTTTGTGATATTACTGCCGGACCATGTAGATATGACTTCAGGATCACTTCGTGACTGTTTTTGGGATCATATGGGAAATTAAGTACTTCGAAAATGTCCCGAAGCTATCAAGAAAAAGTTTCGAAATTATTCCGAAAACAATCATACAACTATTCAAAAAATATCCCGAAATAAGTCCAACAATTTCGAAACGGCCACAAAAATCGCGAAATTATCGCGATATAAAACCGGACAAATCGGTTGATAGCCACTCCTACTTTTTATGTTGTTGTTGTTGTAACGAGGTGTAGCCCTACCGAAATGTCACACAGGGTCACCCCGCGTGTATTGCTCTTGGCGGGGTCGATATAAAAAAGGCCCTGGTCGTTTCGGTACGATGGGTACAGTACGAGTACTGGTACCGTTCTCGTAGAACCGGCAATACGTAGAAACTAGCCGTGTAGGCCATGTAGGTCATTTAGCGTTACCAAGGGTGCACCAACGGGGAGGCGACCTACTCTTATACTTTTTATGATACCTATTGCCTAAAAAAACCTCGGGTAAATTAGGAGAAGTTATCTCTGTAACCAAAAGGATCGATCGATTGAAGTTCTGTGAAAAGAGAAACCTTCCCACGTTCCAGTCGTCCGAATATCTGGTGAAGAAGACTATGGACCTCATGCATAAAATGCAGGCCAGCAAAGCACATCTATGAAAGGCAAAATTTATGACGACGGAAACTTTGTCTTGTTCTAGATCAAAGCAGTAAACATATTTCCTTTTTACTGAAAATTTCATATTTTCTATTGTGTCTTCCCCTCTCCTTGACGAAGCCGTTTAATCGCTGTAAATTTATTATATTTCCTATTAAACCACAGTTTACCTTCTCCTTGGCCCACTGTGCACGCTTACTTCCACTTAAAAGTAAAACAAAACAACTAACATACAAATACTTTTAAGCTCACATCCGATCGGAGAACAAAATTTTGTTCGACTGATTCACTAACCGGCTATCTGGCTGGTTCTAACTAAAACTGGCTGTCTGTCCGGTTGATTGTATTCGTTCTTCGTGTGGCTTTCTGAGCTGCATTGCTGGTGAATTTAGGGTTCGACAAGGCAGCGACAACTGACGGGCAAACATGCCGCGGACTGAATGCGATCATAATAGTCTGTTTTTTTTTTTGACTGTTGAATGGAGGGCTTTGAAAAATTAATAATGAACAAAGGAAACTGAAAGGGAAAAACCGAGTGTTGACAAATTATAATTTTTTATTAATTTTTTTAAATTTGGGCGTACTACCCACTCAATGTGGATGATATATTTAGTTCTGTTCTAGATTCGATGGCGAGCTATTTGATAATAATAATAAATTGGAACGATGTAGGTTCAAAGAGATTGAGTTCGGGCTTATCTTTCCATTTCCGTTGCATTCAACTTTTAATTTTTTCCAAAAATTTTAGGTTTCCGTGTTCTCTGGCGACTACCAATAGTGTCTGCCAAGCCAGGCAACTGATTAGAGAGGACAATGTTTTAATAAAAAATTTTAATTTTTTTGTGTTACTTTTCCCGGGACGTGAACCTGGAATCTTACATATGGTAAGCATGTTCACTACCTACTATGATATCTCTGCGGCCACAGTTTGATATCATGAGAATTAATGGAACAACAATCGAGTGTGGACAGGTATAACGACAAGTTTTTGGGTCCAATAAAATTCATATGTAAATGATTTTGAAAAAAATAGATGAAAAGCTTTATACATAGTAAGAGTTATTAATTTAAAAAAAAACAGACCGACCAGCTCAACCAATACAGAAAATGACAAATGCTTCTTAATATAATGAAACTGTAACCTAATAATATCTTGCTCGCTTGCTTGTCATCAGTTGATGTCACATCGCTCAAACTGTGTCAGATCATCGTCAGATGGGCGTATGTTAATCAGTATTTCAGCATAATAAAAATGTTATACATATATGGGTGCTTGTAGATAAGAGTGTGTGTAAAACAGACAACAAAAAATGCATAAAAATTAGATCAACAATGGACTAATTCTCTTTCATTTGCCTTGCATTTAATTATAAAGCGTTTTTATTAAAAGCATTTTTTTTTTTTTTTTCAAAAAGTAGTCATTCATACATAAGTAGGAGTTTATGAAAGTGCGTGTATGAGCATGTATGTATGTATGGTAGTAATTCTAGAGAATTTCAAAAAGTACTTAATGAAGATTGACTTATGCTCAAAGCCTAGATAAACCATTGCCACACAAAGCTAATGACAATAGAATGGACTATTTGTAGCCATCTTCACGTCTAAGCTGACTGCCTAACGTTATAGAATTTTGCAAAATTGTATACGCTGAGATCAAGATTTTAAAATGGTCTTTCTTTTTGTAATTTTGTTCATTCAAGCTTAGTAGAAAAGTAGTAACTCGTAGCTAGACATCAAAAAAAATAATTTTTTTCCTTAAGCTAGGTACTAAGTTCACAAACGTGAATTTTCGCCAGAAACATGCATTTGGTTTGCTGTGAAATGTTGCTAGCAAATTTCATTTTATTTCATTTATTATTTTTTTTTTTTTGGTTTTTTTTTTTAATATCAGCGTCAATTTCAACAAATGTCACTTTACTTTCGAATGACGTGAAGCAATTGAAAAATGGGAAAAAATGTTTATGATGTTATATTGCGCAATATTTTCGCAGCTTGAACTGAGTAGTACTTTGCCGTGAAGTACATGCGAAATTTCAAGGCGTTTTCGCGGCAAAAAAATTTGTATGAATTTTGACAGCTATTTCTGGTTAAACTCGAACTTAGTACCTAGCTTTAGGATTATTTATGAAATTTGTGCAGTGGGTTAAATATATTATTGGTGTCGCGAAGAAATAAGAACATACATAAGTATATGTATCTATGCTATCCTCAATTGAAATCTATCTATCTATCTATGATTTTTCATGTCAAATGGAGTAAAATAATTTTTTCCCAAATATTTGTCCATAACTAACTCAACTCAAAGAAGTGCTCGGAATAAGTAGTATAAAGGTAGTCGTAAAGGGCACCGTATTCCATACAATCTAATAAATCTAAAAATTAATCTTTTATCTTCGGTTGTTATTAAGGGTCCTTTAATTTAAGGTACATATTTTGTAGTAATTTAAGTCCTAAAGCTTGACCAAAATCTACAAAAAAATAATAGGTATCCAAAGACTTTGAACGATTGTTCTAAGTATTCTATTTGTATTTTTCAAGTTTGTAGCTAACCAGTCCGGCCTTAAAACTAAAGAAGAATTATTCTTGTAAACAATGGCTAATTTGGACTAGGTATACAATTGAGAAGTAAATTCCTCCCTCGAGAAACGAAAATAACGCACTATAAATTACTTATCGTAACCGTCGTGCTTTTGGTGCAGCAAGCTTAGATACTTGGTTCTTCGAATAATATCTGAACGCGTCGGCAACGGCGAGTACCGAAAACTATTTAATGTAAGCAGTAAGAGCTTTACTCAGACGTCAACATAGCTCAGCGAACTAAAACTTAGTGGCTTCGGTAGATATGCATTGAAATTAAGATGCTGTGGGACAGAAGGTATTCTTATCAGCACCGGCACTCGCCGATACAAGCATAGGAAGAGAGATCATCACTGCGATGGAAGAAACAAGAGAGACCGGTTTTGCGATCCTGGCGTATTTCATGTAGGGCTGCTAAGAAACTACTGTCAAGCTATGTATGTTTGTCGATTGTCTATTCATAGTAAATCAGTATCCCTTTCCTACTATTCTATTTCTTGTTAATCTCCGCTGTCCAAAATCAAAAATGAAGTAATAGAGCAGATCTATGAAAATATCTTAAAGGAATATAAACAAACGTATGACGTGATAAAGCTGCTACTTACACTTTCAAGAAATCTTCTACATTTAATAAACCGGATGTATGCAGCAGGGTTGCGTGATTTTTATTTGACTGAGCTCCGAGAGAAAATTTGTTTTCGATTTGAAATTTTCTTTAAATCAAAGATACTTTTTATTGGCATTTTATGATACGAAACTTTAAAAGAAAAACAAAATCATAATTTATCACATATATTGGAGGGTTTACCACATCTACACACTAAATCAAAAATTATTCTTAATTAAGAGCTATTTTTTATTTCAATTTTTCAAAAATTTTAAGAAGATTTTTACCACTGTTCGATTGTCAGAGTTATAATACATTTACACTGCGTCACTTTTGGCGAAAGTTTGTTTGGTACCCTTTATCCGTAGAATGAATTTATTCGCCAAAAGCGTCAAATTTTATTTTTTACTCACCACTATTGCTGCGGACTATCGACGTATTAGTCGCTTTTGTTTTCTTCGTTGGCGGTTTTTCATTCACATGACCACATTTCGTGCAACGCTCGGCCGGGGGAGTACTAATAGGGATATATTTTTATTTGAATACCTACATACATAGAGTGTTCCATAAACTTAAAAAAAACTATCATTAGCCGTATTTCCTTCATAGCGAGATTGAAAAAAATACTCCCTAACTTAGCGTGCCATCTGAAATGTTTCTAGTGTTTTAAAATACTCGCGGGAAAATTTAACCGAGTTTAGCGTTCTTTTCACACTCGCTACTTTCTTTTATCCGACAGGCGGACGATAGGTACTTCCTGTATAATTCTGATACTCGTTTTAAAACGACCGATTTTTTAGCTAACTTTTCAAACAATTGATACGTGGAGTATCCTAATTATTTAGAATTAATCTGTCCTATTTTTCAACTTCGACAGAGTTGTCATATATCCACGGACATCCTTCCTCTCGCCAGTACCGGAGACAAGAGATACCGCTATGCTTTCTTGCTAAGAACACAATCTATATCATCGATATGGTTCTCTTAAGTTCTAATTTCAGCATGAGAACCCAACAAAGAACCTTAACGCTGCTTTTAATATCTTCAATGGTCCAAAAACATCACTGCCGATCACACGAAAAGCTTAACAAAAGCGAGGAGGGTCGGTTAGACCGTGAACGTAGCAACATGCAGATCGGCAATTTCAAATAAGTATGATTTAAATTTAACTAAAACTTGAATTCTTCTATCGATTTTAGCGGAGTAAAAACATTAAGGATAAAACAAGGTGTCAAAATTAGATAAGCTTATGGAACATTATTTTATTATCTATATAGGTACATTGCTTTTTTTTTAGTTATACAAATTTATTTCGCAATGGACTAAATTGCAACGAAAAAAAAAATTACCAGCTCAGCGCTAAAACAAGTGAACTGCGCGCAGGCGTTGCACGTATCAGTTGCACCAATTGTTTATCATCCAGCTGCATTTTATCTTCCTGCATTAAACAATAGGTAAATGATTTAATTTTTGTTTTAACTCCACATTTTAACGCGTTCTTGAAAACTTAGCCCACACCTTCACATTTTCGGACTGTACCGATTTCGTTTTGCGAAATTTCAACATTACTGCAAGAGCTCTTATTTTTGAAGTTCTCGTACTAAGCGCGTTGTGTTTTTGATGTCAACTGAGCGCGTCTTTATGAGTTTAGTTCTAAGTTCATGTTTAGTGGGCGGAAACCTTTTTGGACTATATCAAATTCTCCTAAGCACATGCTTGAAAATTTTATTTAGTTGGTTTCAGTGTGACGTTACGCGCAATTTGAACTAAATTTATTTATCTTCTTCGGCAGTAAAAAATGTGTCGATGTCTATGCATATGTAGGTATGTCCATAAACTCTATTCTTCACAGATCTAATCACTTACTGGATTCTCTTATACCCACGTCCTTCTTGGTCAAGTCAATCCTTCATTTTATGCACATGGATCGAGAAATAAATTCCGCGACTCGGGCAGCTGAAATCGTCACATCCCCTGGTGTGTACATGTACACAATTGAATCCAACACATCAGACGCTCCCCGATAGACGTCGCATCACTTGTTGATCTGAATGTCACATTGATAGGTGTGACATCAACTGCTGACCGCGATATCGCCTCATGGACCAAGAAATAAACACCGCGATTCAGGCGACTGGCTCACATCCCGTGATACGCCGACAGTTGAATCCATCACACCAGACGGTCATTATAAATATAAGTGTAGCATAACTTGGTGATTTGGATATCGCATCACCTATCGATCTGTGATCAAAGTGCAGGAAGTCGCATCATTTCTCACTGTTGAAACTGGCTTCTACAAATCGTTAGGAATGGAAACGGCAGTAGTCGCATCATGGGGAGACTGTACGCCAGTACGCGTTAGTGGATCAAACTTCAAACACTCAAGCATTGTGGCAAAACTCGACGCTTTCACCCGAAAAATGGTCGCGTAACATTGGTTACTTCAAGTTCAGAGGTTTCTAGTATCATGCGATAATTCTAAATTCTAGTTTTATCTAAATCCAGAACTGAGTATATTTTAAGGAACAACTTGGAATCTTCAAGTTTGGCCGCCTGACGCACAGCTGGAGTGAAATCCAACTCAGAAATTCGGACCATCAATATAAAAAGCGGGTCGTGGTAAATTCAACGCGAAAATAGACTGATGCCAAAAGCTCATACCTTTCCTATAGACTTTGACTTTGAAAAGCGCCCGTATAAATTTGAACAATTGGCCCATATCGAACCGAAACTTAAACTTATTTATACCAAAGATAATTAATAAGTCTTACCATGTTGTGATAGGTTTGGGTTGTTGTTTAGTTGTAGATTTTATTTAAAAAATATTAACTTACATACGGGCTGAGTAGAAGAGCATCCTATATCCATATATTTTCACAAACCCTCTATCGCTGAAGTTTTTGAAGAACGCCTTACCTCAAAAATTTGATTCGAGAACGTCATATCCCAGAATATGTTTCAAAAGCCAAACATTCAGTGCTTTTGCAGGTGATATAGGGTGGGTTTGAATCGCAGAAATAGAGCGTTATTAAAAACACTCTGGGATAGGGCGTTTTTGGTTTTTTTTTAATTAGGCTTATCTTCCACTCACCCGGCGATATATCAATTCGTAATATACTACATCTCTTATATCTGCATATGTTAATACATCACGGCAGTTGTGGGAAGCGTTTACCAATCTCGGCTATGGTTTCGTACCAGCTTAGCTCGACTAACGGTTAATGACGTAATGTATCAATTTGATCTATCAACCATTCCGGCGGAGGTTTCGGTGGGAGGAAATGTAATAGATCATGCGAGAATACAACCAATTTCATCGGAGTTTGCCAGTAAAATTCGGTAAAGTTGATGTAATCTCTATCGAATCTGCGATAGCTAATAGAACCCAAAAAAATTGACCGAATTCTAAAATAGAGAGAGCATTTTTTAAACCTACAGCTGCTGATATACAATCAACTGCCAAGATCTTTCACACAATATGTTAATAAAATTACGCTTAAAAAATTTTATCATGAAAAAATAATTAATCTACGAAACCGTCGCATTCACGCACCAGTTTCGCGCGTTGGCCCTGCATCACTTAAAGGACACAAACCACGTTCTTTAAAAACTTGCGCACACGCCTCATCCACACGATCCCATATCAGCGAACCAAAACGACGAGCCGTATAGTCCACCATCAATTGATTCTTACAATTAATACACTTATTGCGATAATGAAAGAGTAGACCAACACTTTGTGGCATAACGGACTCCGTATAACCAGCTGCATCGCGCCAAACAAAATGATTGCCCATCTCGATTATGGATCTCGTATTCACTATACATTTACTACGATGGTGTGCAGGTAAAATCTCAGTTGTGCGACGCACTTTGAGCTGAGTGTACAAAAAGCGATTGCGCGTATGAGCGGGCAAATTGAAGGTATCATTACTATCCAACTTATGGAAGAATACATTGCGAAAGATATAAGCGGAACTACGTCCCTCGTCGCATTGCCGCAAAAAAGCTGACAATGAGTTGTGCTTCAACGGAATGAGTATCTCATCTAAATCCACCACAGCTGCATACCGATAATTATCGACGAGCATAGAACGATAGACACAATCATTGATCTGTGCCATGATACCAACATAATGTACGTCCGAGAGCAATCCCGTTGGCACATTCCAGGCAAAAACATCCACAATGCCTTCACGTTGATAGTAATTAAGTAGACGAAGGACATCCTCACTGGCCGTGTGCTTATAAAAATAAAAGTGTCGTGCGCCAAGTATGCGATACATTTCGATAAATTCGGCTATCCGCAAAACATCCGAATAGTTTTGTTGTAGCGGCCCAACGCATACCGACAATATCGGGCGCGAGCGTGAGAACAGTTGTTCAATATTACGTGGGTAGCTGAAAGAAACAAAAAAAAAATTGTAGGAAGAAATTTTCGTTTTGTAGTCCTACAGATTTCTACCTGATCGATACAAATGTTGGGCTCAGCTGACTGAGTCGATTGCTAGCATAGGAGATGGCTACCGATTGTGGCAGGCGCATCACAGTGCTGTTGCGCTTTACATAAAATGGGCACTGTATGGAATATGGTGCGTACTTGAAGTCATGATTTTCGTTCATCGGCTGCACACGTCCAATGGGAACAAATTCATCTAGGAAGTTCTCATGTCTAAATAAAATAAATCGGTTTTTAAAACTCGGAGTACTTGTGGTCTTTAGTTGAAATAAATACCTGATGATACAAGTAACGCTGTCCTTGAACTGCAGTGGTAAGATCGCTATAATACGTAGTGAACCTATCGGCACCCTTTCGGCATCGTCGATGATGGTATCTAAAAAGTAGGTATACAAAATATGTAGAAGTTATAAAATTCCTCAGAAGCTTTCGGCGGAACATTCCCTCAACCATCCGAGGGAACTGATAATCACAAGTTTTGAATTTAAAAAACAAACAAGAGTACTTACTATAAATCTGTATACTCACCAAGTACTTCTAAGCGATCATCGTAGTACGCGGAGTAAATCAAGTGATTCGCTTTGTTTCCAATTTGTCGCCAGGAGTTGTTGTATTCCCATGTCAGTGATGGCTTAACATAAAAATATGATTTTTGCTGAGAAGCTAGTTCTTCGCGTAACTTGGTGTCCTAGGCGGGTAAAGACATACAAGACGAATTTAGTTTCGCGGTCTAACTTATAGAAGTAAGTAGTAATGAAGAAAGAAACAGAATCGGGTTATTTTAGATTAGGTGTCTGCCTTTGCAAAGCTGCTTAAGTTTACACAGAATCATTTTTTTCAACATGAACACTGTTAAACTAACTAGAGAGATCCTGTTAAATTTACATGAGATAATTAATAATGTTAATTTTACATGATATAGTGTTGTTTTAACAGGAAGACATGATGTTCCATGTAAAAAAACATAAGCGATAGTGTTGAAAAATAACCACATGAAAAAATGTTAAAAAAGTGTTGGTTTTACATGAAAATTTTTCTGTGTATAGGGGTCTATCAGGTATGTTTTCCACCAGAACGGAAAACTCGATAGAAATTATGAAATTTTTTTTTAATTATCTTTTGAATTCCGATAAATATCGTGTTTTCTGTTCCGCTTTATTTTTTATTTTTTATTTTATTTTGTTTTGTTTTATATTTTTTAATTCACTTTGTTTTATTTTATTTTATTTTGTTTTATCTTATTTTTTTTTATTTTGTTCCCTTTTTTATTTTTTTTTTATTTCTTATTTTATTTTACTTTTTTCTTATTTTTTTATGTTATTTAATTTTTTTTATTTTATTTTATTCAATTTTATTTTATATTTTTTCTGTTTTATTTTATTTGATTTTTGAGCTGATGGCCTGAGTAGCCATTGCTCATTCAGTTAGTGCTGATATTAATACCAGTACCTAACTATTAATAATAATAATAATAATAATAATATTTGATTTGTTTTTGTTTGATAACATTTTATTTTATGTAATTTTTGTTTTACTATTTAATTTAATTTTTTTAATTTTTTTTTTTTGTGTGATTTAAAATTTTTATTACATATATTTTTTTATATTATTTTATTATGTTTTGTTCCCTTCCTGGATAGCCTAAGCCAGATCGCGGAACTGGACATAAAGGACTTGATGGCCTTCATCAAGTCATCTAAATGGTTCGAGGAGGAGTAACGGTGTCGGTTTAGGAGTGTCAGTCCCGCGATTCTGCTATGTGGAAAATCCCAACAACTCAGGGTTTTTCCATATGGCCGGGTCCCGGGACTAACTTTCCTAGTGTTGGTGGTACACAATGGGCCTTTCAAAACTGGCCTAACTGTGCCTCTGCGGCAGCCACTTGTACCTAACCCTAACCCTATTCTGTTTTATTTTATTTGATATTTTTTAAATTATGATTTAATTTTTTTTACATATATTTTTTTATTATTTTACTTTGTTTTGTTTTATTTTATTTTGTTTTATTTTTTATATATTACTTTATTCTGTTTTATTTTATGTTATTTAATTTTTTTTAATTATATTTTACTTTTTTATTTCATTCTAATTTATTTATTTGAAAATATTGCTGTTTTTTTGGTGAGACCATGCAAGTAATTAATTTCTGATTATAAGTTTTTCGGGTACATATCGTCGATGCCTATGCAATGCCACCTATCTACCAGATGAAAAACCTCCCAACCGACGAAAGTGGCAAAAATGAGATTTGGTAACCCAGCATTCCAGGCACCGAGTTTCATCTATACAAATAATCAAGTAAATATCGTCTTTTAAAAACAGAAAGAAAAATTCATTTCCCAGATTATACATAGTATTAAAAGAAAATTATTTGTTTTGCTTTCAGATAGGTTGTTTTACATAGTTATCGACGATATTATTAATCCAACTTTGGAAAAAAAATTTAGCTTACTACTGTTGTGCGCACTGAGAGGTATGCCAATATACCAATTGCCAATGCCACTGCACCCGATAACAGAAAGTAAAGAATTTGAGCTTTGTTATCTGATATCATTTTTTAGTCGATATTTGAATGCACTTAACTATAAAAAAAAACAGTAACAGACTAACAGTTACTATTTCACTTTTATTTGCAACCTTATTCTTTTCCTTTATCACAGTTATAGTAGGATTTTTCTAATTTATTTATATTTTGCATTTCACTTTCATTGCCCGTACGCCTGTGCATATGCTACATATCGTGCGCGTGTCAGTTATTTAACTGATCTACCGCGTTTGTTCTAACTCGTACCGCAATTTGTCGGACTTGACACTTGACACAAAACCAAAGCTGTCATTTTTCTCACGGACATTACTATTTAATTGTTAGTGCTTTTCTTTTACTTTGTGGTTTCTAGTTTGTTCTATTTCATTTGCTGTTTGTCTTGTTTAAAGGTGTGCTTTTTGTTGTTGTACTGTCGTAGTTCTTGCGTCTTTGGACAATGTTTTTTTTTTAATATTTATTGATTATTAGTATTGTGCTATTGAACGGAATCCAACATGTGCATGAACTTATATTCAATGTGTTTGAATGAATGCACATTTATTAGAGGTTGACTTTTAAGAGTGGAAGAGAATTGTTTCCAAGTGTTCTACCGTCACTTCACGGGCTATGTAAAGTGCTGGATAAAGACTAAAAACGAAAACAGAAACAACTTTAGGTTCACCTTGCGTTGCATTTCATTTTTGACAGCTTAGATAAAATGTACGTAGTTCAAAGCAACCTGTCTCATAACATCTTTATAACGCGCGTTAACGCATATTTTTCCTTATATATTTTCACGTTCATTGTGGGATACTTTTTCGGACTTGCGTCGTAATAAATGTCAGCAATGCAACGCCACAAAGCTGTATTTGTTTAAGCCTTAACTGCTACCATCCAAAAGGAATCTGTGCCATGAGTCCACGTGGAACCCCAACCGACTCTGCGATTCTTGACGTAGCGTACCAAAGCACGCCACGGCTGCCTCTTAGCCTTGCCAGCGCTAAAGTGAAACTTATTGAGCTTGATTTTTGTTCTTTTAGAAGACTTTATCTATCTTTTTTCTAATCACAAGTTTGCTAATTCTCAGTTTAAATGCGCGGCTTAGCGTCCAGTATGCCAAGCTAAAGATCTTCCCAATATCAGTAGCTTCGGATGATAAATTGGAGGAGATTGACGATGGCGACAAGCTCCTAGGGGAGCTCAACTTTAAAGGATGGGTGAAGAAGTGCTCTCGACGATATCCGACCCAAGTCCGCTCTCAGCCTGATGAAGGCGGTAGCGTACAAAAACTTGCATCACTCAGTCTGATGATGTGGGTGGTTTGGATAAACTTGCAGCACTCTAAAATTGGATCGGGCAGCCTTATCTGGCAGGAGGACATTGATATCTTAGAATAGAAGCGTATGGGCTTTCCGAATTGAAACTAAAATCCTTTTTAGATTCCTAACAGCACAAGGCAAATCTCTTGGAGTAGCAAAAGGATAAAGGAATGTTTCTATATGTAACAAGAGCAACACTCCCACCGTTATCTTTCCAGATTCAAAAAACTACGAAGGGTGGAAAGAACTTCTTGATATCACTTTAGAAACTGACACCCCAAATCTTTTACTAAGGAGCTGGGAAGTGTCGAAAAGTTTATCTTTGATTGATCATCGAATATTCCTTGTGGGAGTGGGATAGGGAAATAAGTCAACCACAGAAAAATTCAAGTCGACCTCTATGTAGGCTATTTCACAAACGATACTAATATGCTTTGTGCCAAATTTCACAGTTACGACCAGTCGAAACCAAAAGAAGTTGAAATTCTTTGTAGATAATTGAAAGGTTAAGAATAACGTACAATAAAGTTTAAAACGAACGGACTCAAAATTTGAGCTAATTTCTTTTGGCCGTGTAGGGACAAAAACCTTGGCGATCTAAATTTAAATCTCGAAGTTATTCAATTACCACTACTCAAGAAGGGACTTTCAAGAAAACCGGACCTGCTTTAGGAAGCATAAAACGGCCGTGCGAATCGCAAATACGAAATCTTAGCTGGAACACTGCGAGTCGACTGAGTCTAAAAGAGACTCGGTAAGGCTTGCAAAGATTCTTGTCAGGAATCACTCAAACAAAGTCTTCGTTAAACGAGCTGATGAAACATAAGCGGAAACCATCATTATAGAAGCCCAATTCCCGGACGGATGAGAAATATTACAGCAGAAAACACCTGAATTTTCGAAAAAAAAAAACTTTTAGCAGAACACAAAAATGTCTGGGCAATAAACATCTTTCATCAGGACCGCCAAAAAAACATTAACAAACGTGCGAAAGTAGCCTTGCTGAAGACCTTCCAATAGCATATACAAATCTCGGGAGTTTATCACAAATTAACACTTCGCAAAGGCACTTGTTGATCAATGGATGATCTTTCGATCTATGTATGAATACAAACAAAAATAGATTTGTTTGTATGTATATTTTAGCTTGTCACACAACAATACTTCAAATCCAATAGCACTGCACTACACAAGAAAAATAAATCACAAGTCGAAAAAATTTCAGCTGATCTTCGAAGATTTCCACTTTCCATGCTAAGTACGTACTGTCGAAAAACACAAACACGAGCTCGTCTAACTTGTTAATGTGGCACATGTTCAATTCTTATACGAATTCCGAAGAGCAATTTGTATAAGGTTTTACTATTTTTAGTTGGCCAAAGAGCATTGGAGAAATATGAAAAATATGAGAATAAAATATAAAATATTTCAAAATTTAAATAGGAATACTTATATCCAAGTAATTTGCGCTAAAACAACGTCATTGTTAATAAAGAGCTCTGTGCTTTTCTTCTAGCATTCCTATACCTAGCTGTATATTTGATAACTCTGCCCACCTTGGTAGGTATCTCTGAAGGAACCGTGTGCGAAATATGTAAACTTCAACATATCACAGTTATCGGATCCTGAAATTACAGGAAACAATCCGAAAAGACCCTTTTCGAGTTTTGAACCCTTTTTAAGGTGGCAACCTCAATTTGGTTTTTTGCTACAATTGATAGAGAACAGTGTAAAAGTAGGTCGCCTCCCAGTTGGTGTACCCTGGGTAACGCTAAATGACCTACATAGCCTACACGGCTAGTTTCTTGTATTGCCGGTTCTACGAGAACGGTACCAGTACTTGTGCTGTACCCATCGTGCCGAAACGACCCGGGTCGTTTTCTTATATCGACCCGGCCAAGAGCAATACACTCGGGGTGACCCTGTCTGACATTTAGGCAGGGCTACACCTCGCTACAACAACAACAGTTCGGAAAAGGAATCACTTAAATCTATTTTTTAAAAAGGTGGCAACCGTTATTTACCGTTTTGCTAAAAATCATAACGATTTTATAGCTATCAAGCTGAAAATAAACCATTGAAATCGATTAACCTGTTCTTAAGTTTTGAATCCAATTTTTTTAAGAAAGGTGGCAAATATTTTTGGTGTCTCAAAGGAATCGTGATCGATATAGACTTTCACTTATCACAGCTATCCAATACTGGAATTATAAGGAACAAGCTGAAAAAGGAATCGTTGTTATCGGTTAAGGCGTTTTCAAGTTTTGAAGCCATTATAAAAAACGTGGCAGCCCTAATTTTTTTTTTTTGCTGGTGTTAAAATACGCAAATGAAGAACCGCGGAGAAAAGGCAACCCGATGCAACTGTTGATCTGCAATCAGTAGCTTCCAACATGGTCCTAGGAAACCCAACCTTGAAAGACTGGGTGTGAAAGTGGTCTCGACGATCTCCGACCCAAGTGCAAGTGCGCCCCGTCTTATGATGAGGGTAGCGCAGATAAATGTGCAGGAGTCTAAAATTGCTTACCGCAACCTTATGGACATTGTGCAGGAGCCCATTGAGTTCCTACCTGGCTACCTCCCTGGAGCTACTCAAAGATTAAAGGCTTGCAGATTTGAAACTACAATCCTTTTTACAATCATGGTAAAGGAAATCCAAGAATCTTTGTCGATCCGAAAAAATATTCATTGTTATTGGTTAAGCCGTTGTCGAGTTTTGAAGCCTAGTTTTTCAAAAACGTGGCAACCCTAATTTTTTTTTTTTTGTTACTTAAAATGATCCTGGTGTTAAAAGGCGCAATCCGAAAAAGGAACATCCGTATTTGTTAGCCCGGCTAATCGTCTTTACTGTTACCAATATCCAAAATCAATCAGCACCATAGAGACAAAGAACGTTTTTTTAATTATGTATCCTTTGTGACTTTAAAAAATTTAAATACCACTCACACTCGCAACTGGGTATATAATGGAATATTTCACTCGAACTCAGGCTCTCTCATTTGTTTATCTTCGGTTTCACTTTCTTTAAGAACATGTATCCATACACACATATTTATTCATATTTCCAAACCGAAACTGCAAACAAAAATTGGATCACAACGTGTGACGGTCAACGAGAGCCTTGCGATGGTATTTCAGTGGGGCGCCGGCATGCACCAGACGCCCACTTCACATATGTACCCATATGTATACCAACCCAAAACAAAAGTAAATATTCTCAGAAATTAAAAAAAAACACTACACATCCAGATACACAACGCAAATGTTTCAGTATTGCTACTTCTTCTCAGCTAGATTTTAGCGCACTTTGAAAAATCATTTTTCAACATACATAAATCTAGCTATAAATTTTCCGACGTTAAATAGAGATGTCGCCATTGGACAGCAGATATTTTTTTCAAAATCTTTAATTTATCAAACTCTTGCAAACTTACAAATATTGATACACCGACGTACAGCAGATACAATAAAAACAATAAAACGAAAGTTAAATTGGCTAGACGCCTCTGATGACGTATGATCATTTTACCACGGCGGCTCAACACTGAGTCCATTAAAAATAGTTATAGCACAGTTATCGATGTGTAGTAATTGACGTTTTTTATCAGTTATAGCATTATCAGTGATAAGGTGTTACTTTTATGGTTTAGCTCGAAAAGATATCTTTTAGTGTTTCTCGGACAGAGGTGGTTTGAAAAGTCTATAAATTATTTTTGGAAAAAGAGGGTTTTCATTTCAGAGCAACGCACAGTGTGAAACTGCCTTTTTTGTGACAAAATCTAAAATCTCGAGAAAAAATCGACTCATTTTGAAAGATTTTGAGATAAGCTAAAAAAAAAATAAAAAAATTTCAAAAAAAGTCAAACAAACAAAGTAATAGTACGTTTACACTGCACCAAATTTGGCGAAAAAAATTTACTATAAAATAAAACAATAGTTCGGTCAATATAGCCATTTGAAACAACAATAATTCACACAGAGCCAAATTTTCACGTACAGCTTAGATTTACCTTCAGATAGGAAACCTCAAAAGTCCTCATCGATCCTATGTGTGCTAAAAAAGTTATTTCGGAGTCAAAGGTCAAAATTTTAGGTTTTTTGGATATTTTTAGAAAACGGTAAGTTTTTTCGCAAAATCGAGAAAAGTCCAAAAAACCTAAAATTTTGACCTTTGACCCCGAATAACTTTTTTAGCACACATGGGATTGATGAGGACTTTTGAGGTTTTCTATATAAAGGTAAAGCTAGGCTGTATGCAAAAATTTGGCTATGTGGGAATTATACTTATTTAACCACTATTTTATGTCTATTTTGACCGGACTACAACGAAAGGAAGTTCTTTTTTTATTTTAATATTAAAAATATGATTTAAAATCCTTGAAATACTTTATTTGCTGTTGTTTTTTACATTTCAAAATTAAGTGTAATTTAATTAAATTTATTGCAGTTTAAAAATTCAAATTTAAATTATAGCTATTTTTTAAAAACTCCTGCTTTAAGATTTGTTTTTTTTGTATTCTTGTATGTAATTTTGCTGATTTGCTCATTTTCGATTCCTAACAATTGTTTGCACTGAATTTTCACCACCACCAGCTTGGTCGTGGCCATTGTTATTCATATCACCATTTTGTGCTCCATTTCCCGGCGTTGAAAGATTGTTAGCGCCATGGGCATTGTTGCCATTGCTATCATTTTCCGATGCATTGTTGGTCGCCTGATTATCTCCTACCGCATTCGAGTTTCGATCGAATAGGTAACTGCCGCCTAATGGGCGTGGCGCTCGGCCACCGTACGTAGAGCTGTAAGAGGTGAGAGTAGTAGAAGCCTTCTTTTAATTATTTTACCCATTCACATAGAGATGATTGGTTTTACTTAAAGTTGTCTGTGTTATTTAGGGAAACTTAGAAGAAGAGTGGGTGAAATTTTGAAAATAAAACATATATGCAAAAGAGTGTCGTATAAGGAAAAGTGGATAAGAAGAAATTCAAAAAATCATCTAGAATAAAGTGTATAAATACTAGATACGAGACAACACCATGCAAATCTCTAACCACTACAACTTACCTTTGTTGCTCTCTGCCACGCTCTCTCTCCCGTCCACGTCCTCTTTCCCCATTCCCACCACTCGCATTATTTCCCTGCATCAAACTCGACTCTTTATCACGTTCATTGGCATAGCTCCAGCCTTGTCCATCGTTCGAGTTATTAGTATTACTTTTACTATTACTATTGGCACTTGTGTTATGAGATGCAGCGCCAGCGCTGCTTCCACCACTACTTCCCACACCATAACCATACCCCAAACCATAGTTATATCCATGCTGGCTATTTATAGGACCAGATGTGACTCGTGTTGTGTCACCGATTCCAGCACCACCAGCGCTACCAGCATAAGGGCAATCGGTCACATGGACTCCACAAGGTGGAATAGGTTCACGTTGTTCATACGCAGGACGACGACGACGATCATTATCATCACCTGCGAAATAATATCCACGACCAGAATTATCAAATCCGGATTGCCCTCTGTAGATATCGGGGAAGAGAGAGAGAGAGACGAGAGATCGTTGACAGGGAGGCAGGCATGACGACGTTAGAGATATTGTATGTACATATTTACAGTGGGTGGTATGTGTAGGTGCGGTGTGTTTTGGAAGCAGTGGGGTAGGCATAAATATATACAGTTTTATAGTTCAGAGAACAAACACAAGTGCAAAAGTTGTTTAAACAGCGAAGAGTCAGTTGGAGGAGAGTTTTTGGTGTCGTATACAATGTTTGTTATTATTGTTGTTGTTGTTTGTTTTATATGTATATTATATTATTTACAATGATTATAAAATGATCATATAGAATAACAAAAAAAAAGAAGAATATCACATTAAAATAAAAAAAAGAATAACAGAGAAACGTTACATTACCTGTACGTTTCATCATAAGGCCGATAATTACGATAATCATATCGTGATGAAGAAGAGCGATCGTAGTAATCACGCTCATAGCCGCCACCACCGACGCCGCCGCCGCGTGGCCGCTCATAATTTCGATCTATTGTGATAATTATAATGAGAAGATTAATTCACAACCCACTCGCGCATTTTTATTCGATAAACTTACCACGATAGTAATCGGCATACGGATCCTGTCCATAACCGCCACCGCGCCGATCATAACGGTCATAGCCACGTCCTTCGTAGCGATCATAGGGCCGTTGACCAACACGATCATCTCTGTGGGGTGAAATGGAAAAATAAAAATCAGGTTAGTGGGTAATGAATGCGATATGTTTGCGCAGTCTAAGGTCCATATGGCCATGTTAAAATTGGAAAAGAACTAGCTACTTTCTCAAACTAAATAAATCTGAGATGACGGTGGGGTTAAGTGGGGAATTCTTGGTTAGACGAATTGGGGACACATGGAGAGCATTCACAATGGAGATAGTAGTATTTGAGTGGAAGTGTGGGATGTTCTATACGCGCTCTCGTAACCTAATCTACTTTCAATGTACATTCAAAACTATCGAATATCGCCAAAAAATCGAGTGTTCAGCAAAAACAAAACTATCGATAGTACACGGTAGTACAAAACTATTACGACCTTGGTATATATTTTTCAAATATAAGATGTTAAATACGTATTGGTTTGTAAATAGATCAGTATAATTTTGCTAAAATTGCATGTTTTCTTGTCGCATGATTTGTATAATTTATAGGTATGATCTTTTGTAGGTGATCACGCAATAATTGGGTCATAACATAGTCTTGACTGACGTCATACTGTTTTATAAATTTAAATAGAAAACACTGCAAACTAAAAATGTTATGAGTTACATTTCAAACGCGAATATCCAGAATTTTATAACTCTAATAAACCAAAAGGCTACAATTAATTTATTGCTCGTAAAACATTTTTAGAGCTTTCAACAAAGATAATGAATACTCAATCGCACGAGAATTAAGTTACCCACAAAAAAAAAAAATTAATTCATATTTTGCTTTGTCACTGAAGTCATTAATCATAGTTGGTATACTCGTAACTACAAAATATTTTTGGACTATCGTATTCGAACTTATAGATAAATTTGTATGGAAAAAATGCAGAGGTCAGCTAGAAAATGAATTGCCAAAAATCGGAGAATTTTGCTATCGGCTTAAGATTTGTAGCTTTCATAGTAAAATTTAACGAGCTACAAAACTGCGTTTTCGAAAAAAATCTAAAAATTCGTGCAAAAACTGTTTAGCTTTAATTTAAAAAGCATATGCTGTATTTTTACGAGTACTTTCATAAAAAATTAGCGAAAAAACTCAAAAAGAAAATGATGAAAATTTCCATTTATGTTGTAGACTTTCTTTTGACACCGATCGTATTTACGTTTTCCATACACAGAGCCAAAAGTGCCTAATAAAATTAAAAAGATTGTCTTCAGGAACAGTTTTTGGGCAAAGGGGTAGTCGAAACGGTGGAAACGAAGAAAAAACTATACGGAAATCTCTATGGTTTTATGAGGAAATTCTCATTGATAAAACTAAGTTCATTTCTTCTTATTTTGTTCGCGATATCTTTTTAATTGCGTCATTTGGAAGAACAACTTGTAATTTCCTCTCAAGATTTCCGTAGAAATGTGGAAAAAAGTAAAAGAGAGGAAACTTCCTAATTTTCGAAAATTTCTCTTTGAAAACATTAATAAGATCTTACTCCTCTATAAATATATGAAGCACATCTGCTGAAAAAAACATACAGATATCGTATCACTTCTGTTCTTTTTTTATTAGGTACTTTTGACTCTGTGTATATTTAATTTCAGGTTGTCATTTTACAAACCTGTCACGATAATATGAAGGCGCAGGTGCTGCATACGCTGAAGAATATCGATCATATTCAGGGCGATAGCGATCTTCGGTACGATAACGATCATTAGGACTAAAACGTTCATCGCCGCGATAACGATCGTCTGGACGATATCGATCCTCATAACGTTCATTAGGATAGTACCTGAAAAAAAAATGCTTATTAATTTTATTTTATTTCGATTTAGTGTTATTTTTTGTGGTATTTAAACTTGCCAATTGTCTGCTGTGCGACTGGTGTAGCCACCAGCGCCACCCCCTATTCCGCCAACTGGAGGTGCAGCGCCACCACTGCCATAATAACGACTGCGATCATCTCCATAGCTATAATTGATCAATATATATATATGTATGTTAATGAGGGTCTAGATTTTTTAAATCGATCTAAAAATATGTTTTACCGATCTTCGTAGCAACGCACACATCTTGATTGTCGACTTTTTCGATATATTGAACCCAATAAGCTCTCTGATGACGGTGCTGCTTCACGTTTCGAATCGTATAATTGTACTATAGATGACTGAGTTTTTGGTGAGGTTTGTTGTTGTAGAGCTGTGCATGTCGGAAGCCAGTCTTGTTGTAGGAATAACGCTAACCAAATTAGCTGTGTAATGAGAAAGGTTGGAGGTTAGATTACAATTTGAAAGGTACTTTCAGACGTAAAATGAAAACTTTCGATAAGGGGTCGAATATTAATTGTCTGGGTAATTTTTTAAGAATTTATGGGCGTTGTGGGACCGCTTTCTGACAACCCGCTACTCTGTGAACGGTATATTTAACTGTTCATACAACTTAGTTTTAATCAAATGTTTCAAAAAACCTATTTGACCTAATTAAACTAATTTCGCATTTTACTGTTTCATAAGTCCACAATTATACACATACATACCTACATAGGTACATATATACATGTAACAACTTATAAACTCACTAAATGTATGGAAAATCCATTAAATAATTTCTAAAGCAATAAACAAAAAATGGGGTCAATAGTCTCATTTATCAATAAATCTTCATGCTACTGAGTCTGCCGATCCTCGCGCTACGCCATCGATAGCAAACGCATTTTCACTCAATGCCTCAATATAATTTTACAATTCAGCAGCTATTTGGGGCAAATTGTGATAGTATTTAGTAAAATTTCGCTGTGATAAATAAGTAAAATTTATAAATTTTATTGTGTTCATAAATTTGAAAAAATGCCAGTGGGACTGATTTGATGGATTTTTAGCAACCCTATTTAATCACGAGGAATAGGCGTTGTCCATAAGATCACCAGATAGTTATACCAATGATTTATCGTAAAAGATCCTGAATCTGATGACCCCCTCCTCCTATGATAAATTTTAGTCAGTTTCCACTAAAGTTGCTCATACGCCATGTACGTCGAAAATGGGAATCTTTCTTTTCTCCTATTCTATTGTAAACTTGCAAATAAAATTTCGTCTTTGTCACTTTTATCAATCTCTCGGAAATGCCCAATTAATGTTTGCTACAGTTGGGTGAGTGAATACTAGGGTGGGCCAAACAAATCGATTTGGGTTTTTTCCAATGCTACACAGAGAATCGAATTTCTAGTCAAAATATTTCTAGCAAATATAATTTTTTATATCTTACTAAATACTACATTTTTGGCGCTTATTTAAAAAAAAAATTGTGTTTTCCCTTATTGTTTATTCTTTTCTTTATTTTCCAAAAAAAATGCCACATTGACATCAATTTACGTAGCTATGAGCTTTAGCTCAGAGTCTGTAATATTTAGCTTAGTGAGAATGAAGCGGTAGAATTGTATAGCAACAACATGGATTTCGATATCGGTCCATCCATACATACAGACAAACTCTCGACAAATTCGACAATGGCGAATAACCAAACGTTGAAATGTGCGCGTGTGCGCTTTCCACGCATTGTTAACCAAGCATCAGGAACCACTTCCGCTTACGAGCAAATATTTACATAAGTATGTGTGGTTTTAATTGAAAAATTATTCATAATACTCGTATAACAAATAAATACAACTGTACAAGGTAATCAAAATTGGAGTGTGGTGTGATCTGTGGTCAATTGTGTATGAGTTTTAGTCAATGTTTATTTTGGACTCTTTCATAATTGTGGTTGCACGTCTGATAAGTAAATAGGGGACAAATATGGCCATTGTTTTATTTTTAGATGAAACACGTATGCATGCACACATTTAAGTACACCTCTGTAGATATATTTAGATATTTCTATAAAATAATGAAAGTAAAAGTTTTATTCTGTTAAACCAAAAAAAAAAAAAAATGGCACTCCAAAGGCGTTGGCGGAAAGTGCCTAATTCTAGAGGCTATATTCTCAGAGCACTAAGAATCGTTAGTATGCCTGTAAGGATTGATCTCAACTAGGCCGTTATAGCCATAGTGGGATAAGCAAAATTTGCAATGCACAGCATAAATACTTATACTAGGTGCAGAAAGTAGACTTTTCCTTTTTTCCCTGACAATTAGCCTCTTCATGAATCTTGCTGCCATTACTCGCCAGTCGGTATGATTTTAACTCGGATCCAGTTAAGAGGGCCTGAAGAGGACAAAAACTTCGGTTGCGGATCTATATCCTCTGTTGTTGTTGTTGTTGTTGTTGTTGTTGTTGTTGTTGTTGTTGTTGTTGTTGTTGTTAACAATGCATTGCCCTGTCTAGAGTGTATGATCATTCCGAATATCTTCATCAAGCTCTTCTAAGCGAAACGTGCAGTTTCAACAGGGTTTGTGCAGAGGGACAGGGGGGTTAGAAGAGTAGGTTCAGATGAACAATTGAAGAGATGTAGAGTATCATGGGGGGTCCTACCACATGCAGGGTATGTATTTAAGATTGTATCATTAAGTCTGGATAAGTAGGAGTTTAACCTTACACTATATCCAGACCTAAGCTGTGCCAAGGTCACTCTTGTCTCCCTTGGTAAGGTGCGTTCTTCTTCAGCAATATCCGGTGTAGGCCTGTTCAAAACGCGATTCACAGGTAGAGATCTATATCCTCTCGTCCTTTGCACTTAAAGCCTTCGAGAGGATAATCAGCGACTACCTCTCCCCTACTATAAGATAGTGACATATGTAGAAGATTTAGTTATTGCAGGGGTGAATTCCCACAAATTCTGTTTGACTTGGTTCAAGTAGCATGGCAAGAAGTTTCCTAATGGCATTCTTCCTGCGTGGAACTTGTCCTTTATACCAACGGGTAGAAAATAGCAGTGCTAAACCTACCAGAACTGCGCCTGAACTTGTCTGATAAAGCTAAATTCGTATGGTGGTCTGCGCTGAGGAAGCAGGTTAGGGTTAGGTTCAAATGGCTGCCGCAAAGACACACTTAGGCCAGTTTTGAAAGGCCCGTTGTGAAACGGCCAACACTAGTAAAGTCAGTCCCGGGACCCGGCCATATGGAAAATCCCTGAGTTGTTGGGATTCTCCACATAGCAGAATCCCGGGACCGACACTTCTAAACCCACACCGTTACTCCTCCTCGAACCACTTAGATTACTTTAAAAAGGCCATCAAGTCCTTTATGTCCAGCTCCGCGATCTGGCGTAGGCTATCCAGGAAGGGAACTCCCAAAAAGCGCGTTCTCGCGTCGCTTCAAGCAGGACAGTTGCAGATGAGGTACTCCACCGTTCCCTCCTCCTCATCATCTTTGCAACTCCTACAGCATCGTCGGTAGGGTACCCATAGCCTTTTTGCGTGCCTACCAATAAGGCAGTGCCCGGTTAAAACACCTATTAATATGCATGATGGAGATTTCTCTCCTTCTTAGGGTGTGAATGTGTCTAGATCTTTATGATCCCATTTTGGCCAGGTTTGTTTGGATATCCGGCACCCTGGGGACTGTTGTCATCTTTCGTTGGCTTGACAGATTGTGTACTCCATCAGCATTAGCTTGAATGTGGCAAACGGCATACCTAGCGCTCTTCATCCCGAAGAACCTGCCTGTCTGCCCTACAGTTTTCCTCAATCTTCCTGTGTCCCGGGACCCATGTGAGGTTCACGCAGTTCTGTTGGGCCATCTCTTGAAGAGATCGACGAATGGACCTCTCGTCCATTATTTACGTAGCTGTTTTCACGGAAAAAGGTTTGAATAATGTGCTAAACTGTTGGCTAGCTGACGCATTTCTGATTCGCCGTCCCACGGTTTTAAAGATAACAAGCGGATAAAATTAAACGTCGCTTTGTGCCTGACTGACCCTACCGAAATACGGACACTAAAAATTCAAGACCCGTTGGTACAAGTTGCCACGAAAATAGAGGTACATCTATTTTGATAATTTAATATATCATATTTGCATAATTTAAGCTGTGAGTTGTTTTTGTTTTGTTATTAGCAGTGCTTCGGCTGCTTACTAGGCAGTGCCTTTCATTCCGACGATCTTCATCAAGCTCTTCTAACGGAAACGAGAAGTTTGGACCAGGGCGAGAGGAGTCAAGGTCCGTCATTATAGATATTAGAGGGTCTTCGATAGAGTATCAGAAGTTACTCTAACAGCAGTTGTTAAAATATTAGTCTGTCTATATTTGTGTTTGTATGCGCATCACCCAATAACTGCTGCATAGACTTAAATGCAATTTTCAGAGGTGGATTGCTGGATATTCAACTGCGCTTTTAGTGCCACATTTCGTCAGACACAAAATAAAAGTGTTAGTCTTCTTACAGAATTTGAAAAGTGTTAGTTTTCGTATGGCACGTCGATTTTAACGGTATTTCGAAATTTCAAAAAATTTAAAATCAGCTTTATAAAAAATTAGTGATATCCACTGCCTATTCACATACCAATTTGAATTGCTTCATCCTTGTTAAATTGCAGCAAAACACAATTATTTAAACTCAAAAATAAATAAACACCAAACACAACGATGTTTAATAATTTTCTTTTAATAAATTATAATTCTGTTCTTCACTTCAAAGCCACATTTGTACAGTAATTTGCAAATTTTCTGTTTTTTGTTTTTATGTTTTAGAACATTTTATTTGGCTAACACTACAATTAATTTTTTTTTGTTTTTAGCCCCAGGTTTTTGATGGATAGTTTCACAACCTGATGATGACTGAACTTCGTTTGACGAACCGCGCTGACTTTATTGTTCCATAAACACAATACGAATGCGCGCATCCCGACGCTTGTTCTGATATTTATAGTACATTTTTAACATTTGACTCTTTCCTACCCATCACTTAGCCATTTTATAACATTATTATAATTTTTTGGTAGTTGGGTAGAAAAAAAAAAAACAATAATTAAAAACAGCGCCAGCAATGAATTGTTGAATTGAAGAGAACCACGCGCAGCCGCCTGAGTGGGACAACATACCTAGACCACACGAGCTGGAGTTGAAACAATGTACGGATATGTTGTTAGGGTGGCTCTGTTGAGTCTCTCTGCTGCCGAGAATCAGAAAATCAGCCAAACACGTACATACATACATGTGTGGAGATATGTGGTAACAGAGTGTGGAAAAGTCGTTATTTAATAATCATTGAAAAAAAAACCTTACAAAATAATTAGAGTAAAAGAGGAGAGATAATAAATCATGAAAACAAACAAAAAACGTAAAAAGCTAAAATATAATGAGAAAAGCTTATGCGTACATGATTATTTATTCATAAATATGTAAGTTTTGAGAATGTAAGTATAATAGCGTATGAATGTAATTAGACTGTTTCGAAAACAATGATCTCCTTCGTATGTTTTACTGATGTATGTACTGTAGAAGGATTTTCCGTCATCCCTCATCTACAGTGCATAATTTTGTTCTCAGAGTCGGTTTGAGACTTTTATAGGTTTCCATTATTAAAAACCGTATTTTTATTGATATAATTTTTCTAGAAGTGCTATAAATTAATCTCATTTAATTCTTCAATGATTTTTAATATTATACCAAAAATACTTGCAGAGATATGCAGTACGAAAAAATCTAATTTTTATGGGAGGTGCCACGCCCCTTATTACTTCCCTCCTTTTTCCTTGAAGTGTTAAAGATTAACCTCGTTTACCTTTTTACTAATTTTCAGTACTCTACTATAAGTACGATTATATTTCTAAAGACAGGAAGTACGATCCATGCGCTATCTACCGAAACTGTTTTTGATCAAACATTGCATTGTCGTGACTGGGATCGGAAAGATGTGTCAAGTTTCAAGTCTCTAGCTTACCAGGAAGTTATTCAAAAACTGAGCCCTAAATTCCAACGCTTTTTCAAGAACTTTAAATTATTTCGTCCAGCGAACTTTTATGTACAAAAATACTTAAATTATTTTTTTACATCGGTCTAATATATACTAACTGCAAAACTCCCTCGAAAATAAACTAAAAAATCGTTTAATTCAATGTCAACGACTTCATAGTAGTACGAATAATTTTAGGTAGATGAATTTAAATTTTTCATGAAAATCGGCTTAACATAGTTATCAAAGAAATCGCGACTAAAATACATACGATTAAGCAAGTAAAATTACGAGATATTTTTAAAGGGATAAAATAAGGTCACCGCAAAGAAGATTTGGAAGAAAATCCTTCCTGCTTTAAATGAGCCTACGTAATTTTGGACAGGTCTAACGAGTTAGGAGTTAAGGAAAATTATGATGATGATGAATAAGCTTACCTGTAATTTTTTTTTATCACACTTCAAGGGCGACCCAGGCATTGCCTCACAGAAGGATTATGATAAACTGCAACCGACTTATATGCGCATAGCCCTGACATATGTACATACACCAGATGTGTCTTAAGATTTATCAGAGTTGGGCACAGCTATCAAAATGCAAGACAGCCGTTGGGCTGGTAACTAGAAAATATCTGGTATTTTCCGTGAGGATAAAGTATATTTATGGCCAGGCCCATGTCTTCCCGTTTCCCCCTTTTCCCCTTTCCATTCATGACGTCACGGCACAACTGCAACACCATCAGCCATCTTGAATTCGTCCATAGTTGACCCCTCAACACAGTTTTTTTAAATTACACCAGTGGAAAAGTATAGTATGGTAGCAATTCTGTGTCAACTCATGACGTAGCAATAAGCTAATTCTGTCAAAACAGTCTAATTCATTCTACGGTATCACTTTGGCTTATGTTTATGACATATATTTATGGCTATTGAAGGGTTTTCAATCTAGACGTCGAATATTTCTCTGTGAACATAGTCAGTCTAAAGTAGGGTTAGGTACCTGGTGGAACAATTGTCCGAAAATATGAGAACCAAATTCACACAGATTATTACGATCTTTGCTAGGCCTCTCGAACAACGAAATCGTTGCTGCGCTTGAGAGACCGTTATGATCGCACTGACCAATTTAATAGATGTCGATGGTTATGCTCAGTATTTCACTTGCAAGCAACGACTCAACAACATACGCGGTTGCTTCGGTACTTGCTAGTGAGCGGCGAAGCAAAATGAGATAAGAGATGTGATACGATGACCGCTCTTTTACTAATACACCCTCACTTCCAATTCCGCCGGACCCTGGTCTAAAGCCTTTACTGACCGGATAGTTTACACCATAACCTCCCCTTCTTGACAACTGTCTACGAGGCTTTAGATACAAAATGCTTGTGCGTAAATCTAATACGTTAATTTTCAAACAATTTAGGCACATTTTTAGGTTCCAATTTTTTCTTCCAATTATTTTAAGGTACTTTAATAAAAATTCGCATAAATATTTTCTTACCTTAAACTAACATCTTCGAAATTTTACACACTCCAGTAGCCTCCTACATATATGTATATGCATGTGTTTGTGGACGTGTGCTGCTTAAATAAGTCCTCTAATTTATAGTGGGTGTTGAACTCAATTCTAATTTTCCAATCTTCTGCCCATGACCATGAATCCGGCTCCGTCAACTTATTACAAATTGGTGAGTACTTGTGCCATTATTTATTTCGCGCGCTCGAATTGTAAGACATTTTTTTATATGACATAATGAACTTTACGGTACACTGCCGAAGATATCTATTAACATATGATTATTCCTATTACGTATTGCTTTCGCATATGCTTAATAAGAGTACGTAGATATGATTAGTAAGTATTCTATTAAATTTAGACTACATTGAAAATAATTAATTTGTTTACTTACGACGTTGTTTCTTTGGCAGCCTTAAAATTGAAAAGATTATAATTACAAAATGAGAATGTGATGCATAAAATATTAGGAGTAGGTTCAAAAAAATAAGATCATTCTTATCAGATAGGCTTAGCTAAAATGGCACTCTGGGAAATCCTCCATAGAGAGTACTCATTTAGCTGACCTGAAGTTTCATACAGAAATATCAAGGCTGACAAAGAGAGGTAGTTTAACACTTTAGAAATCAAGCGACACTACTACCAACTCTGAAGGCAATTTTATATAGACCAGTTTTAGAGTTAAATTTAAGCCGTTAGGATATGATGCCTCTCTATACCCATCTTCTCCTTCCTTACGTATGGAGGGATGACACGACCTAGAAGGTACCACTGGTCATATCAAATCGCGCCCGAGACAGTCGGGCAGTACCGCAAGGGAGAACCGGAGCATACCGGGTTCATAGCCGGCAGAGGACTGTCAATTTCGACATCACTTCCCAAAACCTTAGGGGTGTATTTTTATCGTTAAGAACAACAACTACAACTGGCACCAGAAAACGCTGCTTGGAAGTTTATTTCCCGGATAGCATACTCCAGGTTGTCAAGACACCCTAAATTGTTCGAGGAAGAGGAGTAACGATATCGGTGGTACTTAAAGCTGGTTGTTATTGATGTTCATATTATTTTGTATGGATGTGTCTAGATAGACATCATCATGTGTTCAACAGACCTTAAAGAAGGTCGACAGTAGACAATTTCAGGTCAAAAATATATTTTTGTATCTTCTTTGAATCTTTTTTGGTGACATTTATTCACAGACATAAATTACTTTGCATGTACGTATGTACTCATGCAGATGGAAATCAAGTTCAATTTTTGCGACTCAGCAACGTCCATCACCTATTACTCATAGCAGACACAATCTGCGGAAACCTTCGCTAATTGCCATCGCCACTTTTGTGATAATCGGCATTCATTTGTACGCTTCGATTCATCCTCGCCTTGCTTTTGGCCTATGAAAATCCATAGTTCAGACTTAAAACGTCTCTCCACTTCTTATAATTTGCAAATTCTTTAAATAAGTGACGATATACTAATGAAGTAGATTTATTTTCACATATCAAACAGAAACAGGATGCATGGTTAAGCGGACTTATAACCTGTGTATCTCTGAATGTTACCCTAGGTAGCTATGCCGTTCATTAGATGCGACTAATATCAACATCGACCCCTGTTTAGGGGCTAACGAAATATTTCCCATGGCAGTAGAGCTAGTACCACAAGGTTCCAAGTCCGGTGCGTACCGAGCTCCTACCTGCAAAGCACTGCCAATATCAGTATAGAACTGACCACGTCACTTCGAATTTTATAACAACCCAAAGTTGAAGACGGCAATACCTACTAATAAAACGACTCGTGCCAGCCGGCAGTGGCGGGAACTATTTGATGTGACCAGTGGAACCTTCTAGATCGTCTCGCCTGTAGACCCACCACCAAGTTTACCGTCATCTTTGGGCGGGTATGCTTTACAGTGGGTACAACATTTGGCAACGGCCGCCCAGCGTAGCAAGTATGTACCTACTGGAAGAAGTTACAGACTCCTAGACAACCGCACTAGGGAATACCACGGGATGTCTGCTTATGAAACCGGAACACCCTTTACATACCTGGGTAAAAAATGTCGAACCCGGGAACCTTCGCATCCCAGTCACATTCTTTACCCATTGAGGTATCTACTAGACATATGCGGGTTATTTGACTCTCTACCCTGCAAACACAGTGACCATCATTTGAGGTTCAAGCTTGAAGTAAACGTTCCTCACGATCCTCCATCCATTCTTAAAGGCAATGTGAAAAACTTGAGGGACTCCATTCGCCAAATTCGGTGCGGTGTAAATGTACTATTAAGATTTACACTGCACCAAATTTGGCGAATTTGAATGACTCATTTCGAACCTGTTTACACTGGCAAATTTGCATTTGGCTTCACCTTCCCCGCAAGAATGTTCTACCACAACACAAAGCCACCGAAAGAAAATGCACCACCGTGATGTTTTAAACACCTGTAGAGTAACAATAAATGAAGAGTCATGAAGGCTTCTATCTTTTCTTGGTAGAATTGGTCCATTTCTTAAAAAAAAACTAGTTGAAATCGTTAATTACAGCTTTTCATAATGCAAAAGTTAACACACGTCAAGTACCCATTAAGGGTCGAATACATAAAGCTTTGTTAACCTCGCCTGACATTTTCTACCTCAAAACTTTGCGTCCAACTTCAGAGGTATGCTACAATGAACGCCTTGACGCTTCTCTTTTATACATTTGTTTTCGTTATTTTTTTCTTTCCATTCGTAGTGTTTTAGTTAATTTATTAATTTAATATAGAAAAAATTAATTAATTGTTATTTCCTCCAACTTTTTATTCTTTAATTAAAGCAAAGTCATCAAGATCTGATTGTCAAAGCAAGCAAAGCAAGCAAAATTTGAGAGTTTGCCAAATTTTAACCTTGCTTCAACTTTGAGGTCTCCAATTTGCCATGCTTCGTTTAAATACGTATACTGAACTTTTCTGTCAAAGTCAAAGATTGAGGTAAAGTCAAAATAAAGCTTTATGTAACTGACCCTTTAAGGTTCGTGCTGGGCAATTCTAAATGTGGAACACAGGCAGGGTTGCTATTTTGAGGAACTGTGGATTGTATTGTTCGGCGAATGAGGCCAAATGTGATGGAATTCCAAATTTGGAAAATGAGATTTGTATGGAAAAAAGCGCCAAATTTGCAATTTTTCGCCAAATTTACCAAATTTGGTGCAGTATAAATGTACTATAAGGGTACACCTATCGACGCGACACGACGTCGCCAAATATTCTTTGCATGTGTTCTTATGAAGCATAGTACAGCAAGCGACAGCAGTGCCACGCGACACGAAACAGTTGATCAAATGGGCAACTATTTGGTCGCGTCGCGTCGCTAGGTGTGGCCGTACTTTAAATGCTGAACACCAGGGTTGCTATTTTGGGGAAATGTGAGTTGTATTCTTAGGCAAATCAAATGAATAAACATGCAGCTAAAGTTAAAAGCTGACGCGATTTGTATGCCAAATGGCTGGGGTGGTGGTTCCAAATGGTATAAAAATAAGTAGCACTTTTCGGATTTTCTCACTCTTATATAATTTGTGAGCAAATATGTATGAAAAAGGTGAAACGGTTTACACCGATTCACTAGTGAAAAATTGTTTAGAATTGGCATGAATATGTGTTTATTAAGCACAAAGGTTCTGCTCAAAATAATGCAACCGTGCTGATGTGAGTTGCCAGAGCATACTACCACGGCGTGAGCGTGTTGACGTATCGCGTGGTTCCGCAAACAGAAATTTAAATTGACGGTCGGCTGTAAATGATTGATAATTGATTAATTTCTTTTGTTAATCATTCGTCTGATATGTTATAAAAAGGTAAGAAAAACGAAAACATAAAAAATATTCTAATTGTTTATATACTCATTTTTGCGAAAACCTCTTTATAAAGCGCTAATGTTGCGTTGTGTTTTAGAAGCCGTGTTTTAGTAGATAGTATATCGATATTAAGGCGCTATATATGTACATTCTAGAAGATTCAGGCCTCTTCCATTGTGTTCTCGGCTGCTGTTTACTATTTTACAAATTGGCAGGATATTTCATGCTGACTTCAAACGACGGTATGGTACCGTATGCACCATGCTAAGGACGGAACCTGATACGTTCGATATGCTTTGCTTACTACCTCTACACCATGGCTCGCCCTTCCAGCAGCATTAAAAAAGCACATATCTCGCTATAAAACCTCGTAAAGTTTAAGGTTTACTAAATTTTAATTACAAAAATTTCAACAAAAAAATCACGTCAAAAAAGTGTGAGGAGGAAAGTCAGTTAAACAAGCTGAACCCCTCAAAATCGTAACGTCATTTGACAAAGAACTTTTTTTCTCAATTTAAATTACAAATACACGGTTGTCGGAATGCGTTATCTGTAGTAACTGGTAGGGTAGGTTTTTGCTCCAAAGCTTTAAATTATATTTTATTAAACTAGGGTAGAAAGGGGCACATTCGCCAGTTTTTTTTTAGTTGCTATAAAAGTCAAACCAGTAATTTTTTTCGCTTGAATTTTTTTTCTCTAAAAATATACATATTTCATTTTTCATTTTTTATCTGTCCGTTTAATTTTTTTTAATGCCTTCGTACTTTTTTTAACGATTATATAAACTTAACTTTTTTTCGAAACTCCAATCGCCACGACGTAAACATTATTTTGTAAAAGGTTATAATAACAGTTTTTGTAATCAACCTTGGCAATAGAATCCGAATCCTATATTTGATGTAACTAATGTATATCGACGGCTGAGTGAAATTATTGAAAATATTTATCAAAGAATACCTATCTGGATTATTTGAAGACCTCTCCTAGAATGAGTTTTCAAAATGCTCTTTATCAAATAAAATTCTATTCACTTTCTGCTGAGATATAGCGGTTTTATATTGACCTGGCGAATGTGCCCCAACTATATCTACTCTTATAATACTAACATTAATTTTGATTCAACAGCACTTTTGGAAAACTAATTTTAAATTTTATTGAAACATAATTGGTATCACACTCATAAATAATTTTTTTTTTAATATTATCTTAATTTATAAAGTTATTTCAATAAAAACTCACATGCGGAAGTGTACACACCTAGGCAGAAAAGAGAAAAGTCGCAATTGTTTACGATCAGTCGTCAATTTTAAATGTCAAGGGAAGTTGAAAGAGAAAACTGGGATGGCGAATGTACCCATTTCTACCCTATATTTCGTTTATAGTACATTTATACCGCACCAAATTGCAAATTTGGTGCTTTTTTCCATACAAGTCTCGTTTTCCAAATTTGGAATCCCATCACATTTGACCTCATTTGCCGAACAATACAACCCACAGTTCCTCAAAATAGGAGCCCTGCGGGTGTTCCACATTAATAGTACATTTATACTGCACCAAATTTGGCGAATTTGAATGACTCATTTCAAACCTGTTTACACAAGTAAATTTGCATTTGGCTTCAATCTTCTACCAGAACACAAAGCCACCTCAAGAAAATGCACCACCGTGATGTTTTAAACACCTGTAGAGTAACAAAAAATGAAGAGTCAAGAAGGCTTCTGAAAAGACCAATTTTCTTAAAAAAACTAGTTGAAATTGTTATTTACAGCTGTTCATAATGTTAAAGTTATCACACGTCAATTAATTAATTAATAAAGGTTCTTGCTGGGCAATTCTAAATGTGGAACACAGACAGGGTTGCTATTTTGAGGAACTGTGGAAAATGAGATTTGTATGCAAAATAGCGCCAAATATGCAATTTTTCGCCAAATTTACCAAATTTGATGCGGCGTAAATGTACTATTAGGATTGCCCAGCAAGAACTTTAATGGATAATTGCCGTGTGATAACTTTTGCACTATGCACAGCTGTAAATAACAATTTCAACTATTTTTTTTGTAAGAAAATGGGCTAGTTTTACCAGGAAAATACGGCGTTTGACCTTTCTTTTATTATTGCTCTAAAGGTGTTTAAATCATGACGGTGATGCATTTTCTTTCAGTGGCTTTTTGTTCTTGCAGTGAAGGTGAAGCCATATGCACATTTGCCAGTGTTAACGGCATCGCACTGGCTCATTTGAATTCACCAAATTTGATGCGGTGTAAATGTACTATTACGCGATTTGAATTTCTGCTTGCGGGCCCACGCTATACGTCAACACGCTCACGCGTCGGTAGGATACTCTGGTAACCCTATTTTTTTTTTTTTGTTGAAGTTTCATTCATCCCCCAACGAAGCAAAAGAAAAGAAATTGAAAAAGACGGCAGTTCACTTTCACGATCATTTCCATTAATTACTTGAATTATTCACGAAATAGGAATTGCTGAATTTCTTTATATTATATTACTGCATAAAAAACGCACAAAAACTGCAAAATAAAGAAAGTTGCGATACTTAAATAGACGTAAAGGTAAATACAAGCATTTCACATACATACATCTGTTAATAACGCAACAAGTCGCTGAGATGGGTAGAAAAAAAGAACGTTTTTACTACGCTGATTCATCCATTGCTGCGTATTGGCTATGAAATGGCTAGCAAATGGTCTTTCTTTTCTACTTATTTGAGCGAGAGCAAGTGTTTTTGTGTGAAGATATCTACAAAGTAATGAATTAAATATTTATTCTCTTTGTTTTAGCTATTGCCGCACAAAGTTCATAGATTGAAAAGCGCTACTACAAATTCGTGAAAATATGGAGAACAACTCAAACGAAATGCCAGCACCATCTGGATTAAATGAGTAAGCCAAAAAAGGCAAACAACGGCCTTTGTTATAAGTATTTTTTCTTTTACTATGTAGTTGTTTCATAGCTGTTCCATTTTGTTAGTTGTTAACTTTCTTGATTTTATTTGTTTCAATGTTAGACAAACATACCTACATACGTTTAACGTTATCAGTTGGCTAAAATTTTGTGCAAATAATGCAATTATGTACCTACTGCTAGGACGCCATTTTGACCAGTAATTAGTGGCTAGAAAATAAGAAAAGGAGAAGACAAATGCCACCCGTATGTATATGAGGCGCTTTCGATAGTTGTTTGGGTATAGAGACTTTGATAGGATGTTAGGTAGTTTTCATTATGGGCGACCTACCAAGATGTATAAACATACAAATTGAGCTATGTTCCATTAGCGATTAGTGTAAACCTGTCAACGACAAAAAAAATATTTTTCAGTAAAGGTAAAAAACCAAAAATTACATGATATTCGCTGGCTATTACCTTGACTTAGACCCAGAAAGTAATACTCTAGAATAGAACAGTGACCGGGCGACAGAAGCTCTATATGTTGGTTTTAGCAGCTTTTCTCATCAACAAATTTTTGATGTTTGTATATTTATTTTGAGGCTTTTCTTTCGTTTGCCAACTGCAGAATCGGCTACTGCTTCGAACCGCATCAAAAAGTCGATTTGGGTTTACACTCTTAGCCGACGATATGTAGGTAGTATAGTACTTCATACTTAAAAGGTATGACAACCCGCAGAACGATACAACCTTGCTAAAACAATATGTCTAAGAATCTATATAGTCAAAGTGCTTCAGAAACTGAATTGAAACTGACTAAATTTATATATCGCACACCTAGATCTAAACAGCGACAAACTCAAAAAATCAAAATGTTCAAAAAACTCAAAAAGCTGGCTTCTTCTCCCATATATCCCAATGGCATTTTAAATCTTTAACAGCCCTTTTCTCTATGAACTCTGCTAACAACAATAACCTGGCTTTTCCCTACCAAAAGCAGTTTATCGAGTATTACCCAGTTTTATCAATCAACGTGGTCGTGTAGGCTAAGCAGAGCAAAGTCGAGCCAATCGTTAGGATTTTAGAAAGCTAAATTTTTTCCTGTAAGGCAGAAGGCTGGCAATGATAGATTATTTATTAATTATGTGGGACTCTTCCACAATTGGGGAAAATGCACGCAACCACATGCTTATGTGGTACAATGGTGGCTCAAAGCTCCCAGAGGGTTACGTTTCTACGTATTTCCGGTTCTTCGAAAAAGGTACCTGTACTTGTTCTGTACCCGGGTTGGTTTTACTCCGGCCCGGCCAAGAGCAATACACCTCGAAGTGGCTCTTTCTAACCCCAGAAGTCATTGTAGCAGAAGTTACTGGCCCCAGAACTAAAATTGCCTTACTACTGGGGAGCTCCCAAACATTTCTCCGGCAGAGATCTACGCGATTTTCGCCTGTATTTAAGGTAATTTATTCAGTATAACTGCACTAGTTCACACAAGGAAACAGTCTAGCCAGAACGGCTTCTGCCAAATGATCATCGGGCCTAAATTTGGCATAGCATTTTGGGAAACCCACCCTAAGAGATATGCTACTACAGAACTAGGTACGTAAAACAAATCAGTACTGGTCTCAAACGACAGTGCTGCCATAAACTCAGTTCACTAGTGAAAAATTGTGTAGAATTGGTATGAATGATGCCGATCTGCAGATCAGGACATTTATGATGAGAAACTTTTTGAACGTGGTGTTCGCTCGCCAAGGAGATCTTTACTTCTCAGTTGTCTTCTCAGTCCAAAGTAGCACTTGGTAGCAATAGTTAGGTTAGGTTCAAGTGGTTGCCGCAAAGGCACACTTAGGCGGGTATTAAAAGGCACACTGTGATACCAGCTGTTAGCAGCAGTAATGCGTTGAATTTCTCGACTGATATAATTTTTGGTGTTAACACTGGTTTTCAAATAGAGAAAGCACCTAGCAGTGCCAAATTTGTAGCTATCAAGAAAAACATGGTGCTTATTGTCAAACAATTCTGCGCCCACCTATCCTCTTTGTGAACGTCCAAGCATATTCGGTTTTGTGAACCTTGAGGCTTCTCGTGTTATTACGGCTCCTACGGCTGTTATTTTTAGATATTGTAAAAATACAATTGAACTAATGAAATATCTTTGTTTTGCTCAATTTTGAAAATACTCCCTGTTTTTACTTATTTGATTTCAACTTCAACCATATAATATTGTATAGTTTTCCTGTTTTACCCCCACCTCCAAATTCCGCCACTTCCAGCAATAACAATCAAGCACAAAAGCGTCTACAACAAACTCAGGCTAAGGTCGATGAAGTGGTCGGGATTATGCGTGTAAATGTTGAAAAGGTTTTGGAACGTGATCAGAAATTATCAGAATTGGGTGAAAGAGCTGATGCATTGGAGGCAGGTGCTTCTCAATTTGAACAACAAGCTGGTAAATTGAAGCGCAAACAATGGTGGGCCAATATGAAAATGATGATTATTATGGGCGTTATCGGTGTGATACTCATAATTATTATAATTGGTGAGTATAACTACAGCTACATATTCTTGAATTGATTATTCATTTTAACACGCTATATGTTTAGTTAGTGTTTGAATTGAATTTTAATTGTTGTTAACTGAAAATACTTTTCTCACTAAAATTACTTTCGTTATAATTTGTGTGAATTTTGATTTATATATTAGCCTATTTATATTTTATTTTTTTTGAGTTGAATGGTTTACGGACATTATTAATTATTCAGTTCTATTTCATATACATGTAATTACGTAGATTTTACTAATCGTCCTGAAGCTAACGTATGTATACATATACATCAAAAATCACTTTTATTCAGTTTTTTGTATTTGTATTTTGTTTTGCTTTTTTATTTAATCTTTAACTGAACCCATTTGTGCCTTATAGCTCAGTTTTATCTATAACTAAATTACAATAGGTTACCATGCACATACTAATATTTAAACCACTTTCACAATTTTCGAAGCAAAAGTTTTTGGCTTCGCCTTACAAAAAATTTTGTTTTATCGGACCACACAAGAACAAATAAAAATTAAATTTCCCAGTTTTGGTGCTTAACTATTCGTTCCACCGGTTTGGACCGTCCAATATATGCACGAGTGTTGGTCCACCTCCCCATGTCCCTCCACTGTCTGCCGAATCGTTTTCATTTGAATAACAGTTTCCAGCTAAAGAACCGGTTAACGCTTAAGAAATAAGTCAAAAAATCTATCGATAAAGTAAAATAATATATGGACAGACTGTTGAGTTGTCATAAGGCAGTAAATATCATATCCAAATTCCAAATAATTGAAGTCCACCCCCAAATCGCACCTCCTTCGGTTCAGATTAAAATAAGCTCATATTGGAAAATATATAAACGTTAAAAGGTTTTTGTTGTCGACAAAGCGACGATGCGTGTGGTATTGTGAAGATCTGTTCGTGATAGACTGAAATTTCTGAATCCACACGGATAAGGTCCAATCAGCTTGTCTACGTTGGGCTTCAGTCTTTCGTCGCACCGTACACTAAGCAGAACTTTGCAGTCAATGTTAAGGATACTGATTCTGTGGTAGTTGGTGCGATTTGCAAGATCGCCTTTTTTGAGCATTGAGCAGATCCCATTAAGTTCCAATCTGGAGGCATGTACTCTGCCTACCAAACTCTGCATTAAAGTTCGTGCAAACTTTTCAACAGCTTTTCGCCTCAGTTTTTGAACAGTTGGGTGGGTGGTCCTTCGCTCTTTACGTCGGATACTATCTCGCCATTATTTTCTCTTCATAAATTTTCTTTTGTCTTAAAATCTCCTGTCATCCGCCGGGTCTTTGTATAGAATTTTCGGGCATTGTTCCTATCAGCCAGCATCTCAAACGCTCACACCCACGCCTTTAGGTCTCATGTTTCTTTTTTCTAAAAATACTCTCTTTTCGCTTCATGATGGCTGTTGTTGTTGTTGTTGTTGTAACGAGGTGTAGCCCTGCCTAAATGTCAGACAGGGTCACCTCGAGTGTATTGCTCTTGGCCGGGTCGATATAAGAAAACGGCCCGGGTCGTTTCGGCACGATGGGTACAGCACAAGTACTGGTACCGTTCTCGTAGATCCGGCAATACAAGAAACTAAACTAGCCGTGCAGGCTATGTAGGTCATTTAGCGTTACCCAGGGTGCACCAACTGTGAGGCGACCTACTTTTACACCCCTACGGCCGACGGCCGTGGTGTAGCGGTAGTGTGCTCGATCTACTAGAAGATGCATTTTCTAAACAGGGTCGGCCCTCGGCAGTGATTTGGCAAACTCTCCATGTGTATTTCTGCCATGAAAAGCTTCTGAGCAAAAATTCATTTGCTTTGCAGATGCCGTTCGGAGTCGCCAAAAACTGTAGGGCCCACCAATTTGTAGGAAAAAGTTGCACGCAGAACACCACAAATTGGAAGAGAAGCTCGGCATCAAAATCACGTTATAGGTTATATGATAACCTGTTGATATATATCGCCGCCATACAATTTTTTTTTTAGCGCATCCATATACTGCGTGTTGCGTCGTACGTAGCTTATCGACGGCAAACTGGCTTTTCGTTACTATGCGCAATTTCTTTGATACACAGGAGGATTGGCATATCCACATCTGCGAACGCTGGTTACCCCGTGGAGAATGATTTTCGTCAAGATTTTGATCCATGCTACAAAATTATTTACATTTTGCCCTGTGCAAAATATTTGATTTTTCTCCTACCTACCACCCACTTCAGCGAGGCATTCCCCTATTCGGATCTTGGGGATTTAAATCGTCCCACAGCTACTTTCATACTGTTCCTATTGTTTTAGTAACCGGAAAGCACTCCCTGAATAGAATAGTTTGGAGTGAGTTCATATTTTTTAAAGCTGTCTGTCATAGTATTTAAGAACCGCCGCAGACAACATCCACAATAATATCTGATACGTTTTCTGGTGGCCGGTATCACTTCCTGGTGTTAGTTGCATTCACACATGGATTGTATTATACAAAATATTTAAAAGTAGTAAAAGTTTTTCTCTATTAAACGACCGAACTTTAACGAGATTGTTTTTTGCTACGTTTTTTGTTCTCTTTTATTTGCAGTTCTACTTTTCAATTAGCTGATATGTTTTATTTTACGAAGTCCTACGTTCAGCATTTTAAGTTTTAAGCGTGTGTAGTATAGTTTGTAAGTGCTTCAGTTTGAGTAAATATATGTCTTATCTTAATCAAAATAAAAATTTACGTAAGAACATGCATGTTTAAGTAGAAAAAATGAGAATGCGTTGGAATTTGAACAAAGTCAACATGTCCGTAAACCTCCGTAAAAGTCAAGTGTAAGTAAAGTAAGGCATGTAAGGTATGAAAATGTAAAATGATTCCAAAACAAGACGAAAGACTTAAAGGAGTGTTGCCTTTGAAAACACCCTATCTCAAAAAATCCATTAAATAAAATGTTTTTCAAAAATTATTTGAAACTGCCGAATCCTCGCTAAAAGCTTTTCCAACGCCTCACACTTCCCGATTTTGGCCAAGAAAATGCCAAAAGTTTCAGAAATTTCGGAGAAGTTCGAGTGTTCCCTATTTCTTGACATTAAAAGGCGTTGAATTTTTTTCCGCATCACTTCACAAATTCCGTCTCAACGGAATATTATTGCGGGGAAAGTTAAAAAAGGCCAGGACCCTTACTCAACAGTTCTATTCGCTTGTTTTCGAGTCATTCGGATTATGTAAGAAATTTTCGATTGGCAGCCATTCGAATTCCCTTCTGTCCCCCTTTCGATTGTAGAAAATTTGGTAGTCTTATGTTTCGTAAACAAGGCCCTTACTTTGTTGCTCTAATCGAAAGAAAATTTCTATGTCCGAATTACAATCTGTTCTTTTCGGATTTGATCTACTCCCCTTTTGATTGCAGACAATTTTTAATCTTTCGAAAAAGGCCCTTACTCCGTATTTGTATTCGAAAGAAAATTTCGATGTTCTAATTTCATTCTGTTTTTTCGGTTTTCATTTATCTTCCTTTCGGTTGTAGAACATTTTGTAAACAACTGCGTAGTTCTATTCGAAATAAAATTTCCTTCGCTTACTCTGTAGGAAGCTTTCGAGTAGCACCCATTCGACGTTCGTATTTACAGTGTGATTCGTAGACAAAGAAATTTTTTAGTACCACCCATTCGATGTTAATTCCATTCTGTTCCCTCCGGACTTAATTTACCCCACTTTCGATTGTCGACAATTTAGTACTCTTTGTTTCAAAAACAAACCCCTTACTCCATAGTTCTATTCGAATGAAAACTTGTTCACTTTCGAGTGATTTCTGCTCTGTAAGAAATTTTCAAGTAGCACACATTTGATGTTCCAATTCCTTTCTGTCCCTTCGGAATTGGTTTAACGCCCTTTTGGTTCGTACAAAATGTATTGGCCTCTGTTTCGAAAGCAAGTCCCGTAGTTCGTAGTTCTATTCGAATTAAAATGTGATCGCTTTCGAGTGATTACTACTCTATAAGAAATTTTTGAGTAGCACCCAATCGATATTCAAATTCCATTACTTTCCTTCCGATTCTATTCACCTCTCTTTCGATTGTAAAAAAGTATGAAACTCGAAGACAAATGTCAAAATGGTCGAGTATTAGAAAACTTTATTCGTCAACAATTTAACCAAGAGAAATCCACAAAAATCTAATTTCTTAAGACTACAATAAAATAAGTACAGTACAGTGTAACTGTTTTCGAATATCATCTGAAGTAAATGCGTATGAACTATAAAGTACCAACCAATATGTATCAGAATCGATTTTTGCTATCGAGTAGAATAAGCTTTCTAATAGAAATCCAAAGTAAGGGTCCTGAAAAATTTCCAAAGTTTCTTGGAGGAGTTTACTATGTGGATTGAGGTCTTTCGGATTTGGGGTTAGCATGCCGGTTGTAAGAGGCGACTAATATGCACAATAGGTAACAAGATCTAAGGATATGGTTCCTCTCACCTCTTATTACACATCTTCTCCTTTCTTATGGATGGAGTGATGACAAGACCTAGAAGGTTCCACTGGTCGTATCAAATCGCTACGACGAAAGTCGGGCAGTACTGCAAGGGAGTACCGTAGCCTATCGGGTTCATATCCGGCCAAGGCCTGTCAATCTCGGCATCACTCTCCAAACAATTCGAGGAAGGGTTTTGCTGCTAACAACAACAACCACATGTCTTGCATCTTGTTTTGAGAGTCGTTTTCCACTAGAGATATCAACCAACGTATATGATTTAGCTTAACAAAAGCTTTGTTGTCATTTAATTATACTAATACTTTTTTCTCCTTTGCAGTTTCTTTCCTGCCGTCAAGCAGTTCAAACAATGCAGTACAAAACACTCCAGCTCCATAAATAAGTTCAGTTAACCACAGTGGCCTTACGGTTCTTTTTTTTTTTTTACTTCAACGCAGAGTCGTAATTTGTCTAAAACACAATGTCCAACAACACAAACAATATTCTTACTATATATATTGAACCGATATAAACTAAAACAGTATAAAAAAAAGCTATTAAAAGAAAAAATTGAAACATAAATATAAAATTAATATACAAAATGTATGCCTTATACAAATACAACTGAAGCTTCCACGAAAATGTAATTAAAATTGTTAAAGAAATGTATTTGTTTAGTTTTTGTGTTTAGTTTGGTATATTTTCTGTCAAAAGGGTTAACGAAAAATTTGTAATACAAGAAAAAAATGAAAAAGTAGTATTTTTATGTACTAGTACCGTTAGTGGAAAAATCTAAACAAAAATGTGGTAAATTAAAGAAAATAAATAACTTTGGTATTTTTGTATGTTTAATATTGTAACGGTTGAACCGCATACACACATATGTTTATACATATACTATGAAATGATTTATGATATACATCTACAAAAGCAAAAACGTTAAATGTTTACAGAAAAAGTTTTATATGGTAGATTTTTGCGTGTTTTGAAGTATTTACATTCTACATATATACTAACAAATGTATTGTATGAAACAATCAACTATTTACACATACATATATACAAACAAACAAACTAAAAAAAATGTAAACTATACACATCCAATTAAATAAATTAAGCAACATTACAATAATTTAAAGCATTTTTTACTTACATAAGTACCCAACATAGGCAGCAAGAACATTTTTTTTATTTATATTTTAGTTTTTCTAGCATACAAAATTCGATTATACTTACAATTTTAAACATACTATTTTTGCAAAAACAATTGTAACACTTAAAACACAAAATTCCTCTGCTCTTAACTTTATAAGTATACATTTCCTTTTTGGGCTAGCTTTTCAACAAATATTTAAACTTGCTTCAATTCCTCGAAAACTAAAAGACACATCGAGAATATAGTTATGTAATTCAAATAAAACAACGATCCATATAAATGTGGACCGTAGTTGTCCATCCAAATGAATTCACTACGACTTATTGTGTTGCCGCATATTAGTATAAACTGCAATTAAAAGAAAAAAAAAACGAAAACTGTCTTATGCAATTAGGGCTAAGAAAGTGACATATTTATGAGGTTTATAAATTTTAGGAGGCACTCCGTGTTTATATTTTCATATCTCAAACCTATTCAATTGAATGATTAAAATTTCAAGACCAAAGTCACAGCCACCATGTCTTTGTTTAAGCACAAATTTGCGCTGCATTTTGACGGCATTCACATAAAGCTAGTCAAGTTTTTTAATACTGCTTAGTATTTTTTTAAAATTCGTATAGTGATCCTGTCCTGAACTATGTATATGCTAAGTTTCAAGTCACAGCTTAGTTAAAAGTCGATCGCAAGATTCCCAAATTCAAACGAATTTTCGAAATACATATGTAGATCGGTTCACGCGCAACGCATTGTCACCGGGTTCTGAAAAATGTATCAAATTTCTAGCGTACCGCGAAGTTACTCAAAAGTCGGTCGCTAAACTCCGCAGGTTTTTGAGCGACTTTCTATTATCTCGATCACGCGCCACCTGTCGGAATTTAGATTTCTACAAATTGTATCGTCATACCATCCTGAACTACATGTTCTTAGTCCCTAGGACACCAGGAAATTAGTTAAAAGTCGATATACAATATTCCACAATATTCAGTTAACTCGACCAGCGCGCTATCTATCGGAATTTTGATTTCTACAAATTGTATTGCCATCGTGTCCACAACTTTGTGTCAAGTTTCAAGTACATAGGTTGCCAGGAACTAAGTTAAAAGTCGATCGAAAGACTACCAATTTCAAACGAATGTTGGAAATAGTTCGATCCGTGCGCCACCTACTGGAACTTTTTTGATAAGGCATTACATTCATTCACCGGGTTCTAAAAAATGTCAAGTTTCAAGGTCTAAGCTTACCGGGAATTTATTTAAAAATTGGTCTCAAGATTACGCCCCATTTTTAAAGAATTTTAAATTATTTCGATCAGCGTATCATCTAGCGAATTACATCCCTGCAAAAACGGCAAAGTACTCTAATCAGTACTCTGTAGAGTATTACAAAACAAGAGTGTCCAATAGTAGTCCATTTCATACATAAAAGGTGGTCCAATTAACATGGCGATGTCCTAGGATTGGGCACATGTATGCAATTAGTACTGCATATAGTACTCCAATGCAGAGCGGCCACACAAATACTAAAACATTTGCATAAGTGTGTGTAAAAATTGAGTAACTCTTGAATACAGTGAGTCCCAAAAAAAGTAGCCTGTGAAATTATGAAAAAAAGGAAAAGAGGATGCTTGTTGATTTATTTTGTTTTTGTTTTTAAAAAAGAGTTCAATTGTTGATTTTTGGTGGATATATTTCGAAATGATATTTTAACGGGAACTGACTTCATAAGAAAATGTATATTGTGGTTTGTAAAAAAGTCAAGGTTCATAAAAAAAATATGACGTTTCTTCAACACACCTCCGATGTTTACTATTCAAATAATAATTTAACTTTTTTTGTATTTTTTTGTTTTTTTGCAAAATAGTTGAATTGTGATTTGAATTTTTTTTGCATTTTATCTTAACCACAAAAAAAAAAACATAATTAAGGAAAAATAAAGCACAACTTCGTGTCTGCATATCGTTAGCGTTGGTGTTTGAGTATAAACTCAAAGTGCACAATGTGTAGCTTTTGGCCGCCGCTATTCCAATGTAAAGCGAGAGATTAAGTAGGTGTTCCTCTCTCGATACGCTTTCTACTCCAACTGAACTAATCTAGTTGGACCTTTTTTGGAAAATAGGTACTCTTGTGTGGGTGTTCCATGGGTCTACCATGGAGGACTCCTAGTTGGATTAGGTGGTACAATCCTAGGACATCGCCATGTTAATTGGAGCACCTTTTTTACATGGAAATGGATTTTTCTTGGAGTAGTATGGGTAGATACAACGTTTTTACAGGGATATGTTATCTTCAATTGTTTATCTATGGGCCAAGTTTAAGCAGTGTAGCTTACCGCGCGCCACCTAGCGGATATTTTCCTTCACATTAGATTATCAAGGAGTTTTGAACTATGTTTCAAGTACTCAGCTCAACGGGAAGTTACCTGAAAAGATTTAGCAAGACTCCGAATTTTCGTAGGTGGCAACCCATGCTTGAATACTTTGATTTGAGAGGTTCACAGTCCTCTGCTGTTCGATATCAATTTTTTTTAATTTGAAATAATGGCGGACTTTTATTCAGGCCACATAAAAATGTCTTAATAAAAAAAATAGGTGGCAACCTAATTTATTTTGCGATTTGTTAGTTATTGAGACAGATTTTTATTCTTTCATCCAAAAATACCTCACTAAGGCCCGTTTTTTCAGTGCAAGTTAAACCACTGATAAAGTTAACTAGAGTTTATCCCATACAAAATGGCAGGAACAAACTCTAGTCAACTTTTAAACTTGCGCTGAAAAACTGGGCGTAAGGATAACTTTTTTTTTGTAACGAGAAAAAATAAAAGTCTTGGTGGAACAAGTTTTTTTATTTTTTTAAAGCAATACAAGTTCCGGTCCCTGGCCCTAATGTCTTCCAAACTTACCATTGCCATAAAAAACGCCATTATCATCGTCACAATCGCAACAAAATACGGATTTTGCACTGATATTGCAGTTATTATACCCACTGAAGCGACTATAAAAAATCGAAATGTCCACGCAATTATATATTGTGGTGCATGCAAATAAAAATCCTGCAAGCATAGAAAGGAAATGATAAACTTAAGGAAAACATGTAGCTTCTGCCCGTTAAACAACGAGAAGAAGTTTGGGCTATTGAAGACCGTCTTTTTTTTTTAATCAATCAATGGTCCACCCTTCTTTACTGTTAGATATTATATACTTACACGGCGATGTGATGCGAACACTATGCTGACAGTTATCACAATTATTGAAATGATACTCGAAAACAGCAGATCAGAGAAGATTGAAGTAGCAATTGGCAACGCAATGGTGACTGTGGAAAGTTGCAGCTTTAAAAGATAGAAACTTGGAATAGTTATAATGAATCCATATTTGAGGTTATACTAGTTTTAAAGTTCTTGTACTAAAATTGAGTTGTAAAACACGAAACTCGGAAATATGGCACTTTATTAGAAGATCATGGAATATCTCTCTTATCATCAGATCTCCGAGAAACCCGTTTTGGGGAAGCGGTAAAAGTTCCAAATCGCGGCCATTTAAGAAATTCGTACTTATTTGAAGCAGACATCGACCACAGGCACAACGCCAAAGCATAGCTAGGAGCTTACATACAGTGATATGTGGCCTGATAGGGTTGTTGCGCCATAAAGTCGAACTGCCCACTAGCCCACAAAGTTAGCGCGTTCCGCCTCGTATTCAAGCCGACAAAACTTGGTCCTCACTCGGATCTTAAGACCAGCGGCCTTGGTTGCTTCAAACAATACTGAGAGGTATCGTCCACGAGAGGTGCCGCTAATTGCAGTAACTTCCCGAATATTTCCATTGTTAGCCTAGGGCTAATAACCTGCATTCACTGCACTTCCAGAGAAATTGACCCTGATGGAAGACCATGCTTTACCAAAAAACCATCGGCAAAGAGGGAGTCAAGTACCTCACAGCCGTTTTAAATCTGTCCATGACCTCTTGCCGTACCCGAAAAATGGAAGCAGGGAATCGTGACCCTACTACTCTGTTGTATGTATTTAAGAATACAAAATAAGATCCCAGTAGGATTAAACAAGATGTCTCACAGGATGGTGACTTTCATCCCCACTACGGGCCTTATCATATTCGAAAGCTGTCAAATCTTATCTCGACTTGCGTCATATATTGACGCAATCTTCGTATCAAAGCACGCCAGTCGCTCCTTTTTAGCGATGACTGACGTCAATTGGAAACACCAAGGGGTTAGGAGTTTCGAATATGCCGAGGTAGATATGCCGTTCGTAAGAGGCGACTAAAATCCACGAAATCGTTCCCAAGACAGTCGGGGGAGTACAGGAACGTACCGGATTCATCCGGCAAAGGACTGTCAACACCCGTACAACCCCTGTCTGGTCTGTCACGTAACTTTTTATAAGTGGATCATCCGACTAGGCAGGGCAAAGTATGGCTACAACAACAACAACAACAACCAAGGGAGTTCAAGCCATCCTCCACTTGTTTTTTTTTTTCCATCTCAGTCGAGGTCTGCCCCTTACTCTGCTGCGTGACATACCACATACCGGTCACAAGCACAATTGCCCTATCACAGTTAGGGTACATTAGAACGACCAGAACTTTAACATGGGGTTGTCATTGTAAATTGAAATTGAAATTGAAAGACTCCTGTTCGTTCTAGTAGCGGGTCCGTTAGTACTAGTTTGCCTGAAGGGATATTACAGACACTCCTCTTCTTTTAGTATACCGCCAAGCTGCACAATATTACTGTCGCGATGATTGCTTTGGATCTTGATGAAATTAACACATCAACCAGCTCATGAAAATAAAATATTTAGAAGATTCAAAGCTTCGTTGCTTTGTGGAAAGATGGACCTTCAAACACCTTCGAGGTTGACAGGAAACTTTAGAGTTGAGAAACGACACTGTCACCTATTAGGTCCTAAGCCACCTGAGATGTCGATATATATGTATACGCGGCATTGGTGTGCCGTGCAGATTATGCAGGAAGAAATATCGCAAATACAGCAAAAATATCTTGATATGATTTACATCTTCTGAGATAGTTCAAAGCTATCGTGTTACCAAGGCCGTCGGCGAAATTGTAACGTGCCATGTATTTACAGTTGGAGAGACTCTCACAAAATATCCGCATTCCATTGCCACATCTCGTATTGCTGTTGTCCATTTTTATAGCAATACCATTTTAGTTTTCATCACATACTTTTAGGCGTATGCGCTTTTTAAATACTCTTATAAGAATTTTGCATTTCTTATTGACTTTGTTTATCCTCAAACCACAAGATCTTTGTTTCCACTTACCATAATTGCATTGTACGAGTAAAAAATTGCCTTTCTTTTAGCTTTGATTAAATTATTGTGGAAGAACAGCAGAAACAACAGCATTATGTAGCCGAGAGCGAACGGGATCAAAGTTAGGTAATAATATACTTTGACCAACACCACCAGAGCTTCACTAAAGACAGACCACACATTACAACCAACAAGAGATTTCATACTCAACTCAACTCACATACAATACAGCAAGGTCCACTGTATCACAGCAAATATGAAATAGGCAAGCGCATGCGAATGCAGAATTAAGAGGAAACTCGCGTGTTCGGATCTCACAACTTGCACTTCTTCGGGTACGTCATCATCTTCGCAACGTCGTGGCGGTCTCCGCCAAAATTGTGTTTTTGTTTGAGATAAAGAAGTTTCTTCTAGGGCTTCCGCTTCTTGCGGCTGCGTTGGTGGTGGCGATGTGGCTGGGGCGGGTTGTGGGTTGGGGTTCTCTTCAGGAAATCCTTTTAGTTCTACCGTTTCTTCTTTTGATGTATTCGACATTGGTCCAATCACTTTAACCAACGGCATTGCGACTCAAACACGATCTTGAATAGGAAATCCCGAAAAAAAACGCATTTTTTTATTTTGTTAGCATTCTCTGTCAACGCAAATTTTGTTTTAATAATTTTTATTATTTTGGCTTTATAATAATCTTAGAGGTTGCCACACTTTAAAGTTATTGAAATGTACCCATGGAATCTACGGATCTAACCGGAGAACATGATCATGTCACACCTTTCTACCGTGCAGTCCCACAAGTAAACGATCTCAACACGGCTTATAGATCGGCACAAATCTGTCGAAGTGACAACATATTTCGTCAGTCGGTTAAGGTTCTTTCGGACCCGAGGAAATGCTATAAAGCTTTCTGCCGATAATACTTCCTTACTGCAACCTTCGACAAATGAAGAGAAACGACGATCCATCATGTTAAGGGGCCAAGCGGTTGGCAGCGGTATATCCAGATGCTGAAGCATCTCTGCTGCGTATGAGTGTTTGGAGTTCAGCACCCCATTTCTATACGAAATCGGTGAAATTATCGATTTTACTGTCGAAACACTCGACTCGATTCAAAACTAAAAAATAAAAATTTGGTCACCTTTGAGGTAGGTGAGAAAATAGTAAATCAACGAAATTTAATATTTTAACGGAAACAAGAAAAGTGAGTGTGACTTCATTAGGACGTCAAATATACTCTTTCAGTTGCGACGATCCATCGAATTGAGTTACGGGAACCTGCTTTTCAGGACAGGGTCGAATGTTGCCACAGTCAGCCTGCTATTTTCATTTATGCTTACCATAACATGCCATCTATCGCTGCTCCTTCGATCGACCGATTAGCACACTGTGTTCCTTATACTTTCCCAAACTCATTTTGAGAAAGGACGTTCCTCAAGCGAATTTTGAAATAGGGTGTGTTTGAAAAAATATCTCAAATAGAGCGTTTTTCGAATCAACTACGAGATGAGGCGTTTTTGAAAATTATTTTGAAACAGGGTGATCTTCCATTCAGCAGACGATACCCCCAATGAAAAGTGATTTAAGTTCTGTGGGAATTACGTGGGATTTTTTATTTAATATGTGGAAACTGAGGGAATTTTTCCCATTATTGTGGGAAATTCAGCGGAGACTAACTGGCATCACTGCTTTAACATAAGAGATTGGAGAATTGGGCTAGTTCTCTAATGTGCCTCTAATCGAAATCTAATTTCATGGTTTGTTGGGAGGTTATAGCATACTGTTGGCATATCGCCGCTATTATATTTTAGATCTACGACGTGTATTTGATGGCTAAACGCAATCGAACGTCAAAAAATCCTTGAGGATGATCAGGTGGATTTTTTCATTCCTCGGTGTAAATAGCAATTCGGTCGACCAAAAACCTTTATTTGATGGTTGAAGGCACAAACACAGGTCGTCGATCGATCGAATTGCTATATACACGGCGGAAAGAAAAAGACCGACCAGGAAATCGACCCGTGTAAATCAAGCTTTAAGCTTCAAATTTAGGGGCGGACTTTTGCAATTTTTTTCGACCCGGTGTAACGTACATATTTTGAATTTCTATTCTGAACTCACATCACCAACTTTGAAGTTTTCCTCTGTTTGTCAAATAATAAACTTCGAATTTGTTTTGAAAAATTATTTGTTTATTTCTTATGCAGAAAAACGCAAAAAATTAACAGTAAAAAATTGAATTAAGCCTCTAATAAAAAAATTTAATACCTTGGCGGTAAACATAAACAAATTACCAAGTACCTCTGCAGTTACCAAATGGCATAATGGAGGATCCCAACAGAATATCACGCCTTTCCCAATATCGAAGAAATCGTAGGAGATTCGCTTGCATTGTTTATAGTTTAGCTGCGATCTTTTACGCCATATCAATTCTGCAATGGTTGCTAATGATTATGATGTATAGCTAGTTTATATATTTGCAGTTTGTTTCTGTGGCTAATTTTATATTTTTCTCTGCCTGCTCACTACAGTGATGGATTGCGAAGTAAAATCATTGATTGGAGTGCTTTAACGATAATAGCTCTCATTATCAGTATGATCATGGTGACAGCTTTTGTGTTTTTCGAAAATCTACGCTTTACACAACCAATCAATTTTTTCATCACGCTAATAATTGTAAGATCCTTCGTGACATTGAGAGACAAGATTGAGTACGGTATCTAACAATGGTATTTCTTAGGTCTTAGGAACGATTTGGGGTATTTCGCGTGCTATCGTCTCTGCGAATAAAGTGTTATTCGGCAGTACTGTTTTATTCGTGATTATAGTGTCTGTGATTTTCATAATGATCGGCGTGCACATTGAGGTAAGTGTGTCGTCTATTGCGGGAATGGAAAGGTCCAGAATAGGTAGAGGATCCTGGACCCACTTTCTCTGGGGAACTTCCATCTCGCTTAAGCTTTAAAGCTGTTATCTTAGGAGCCTATAAATGGAAATCAGTTGATCAGATAGTATTTTATTTATAACATTGTAATTATTTATAGCATGATTTAACCCTGGACGTAATCATTCTTTTTGTGGCCGCTGTTATATTTTTCGTCATATCTGTGTTTCTGGCTATGCTGCAAATTTTGGCTGGCGTAGAATTCGCTTTTTACATCTATTCGGCTTTTGTCACAATAACTGTGCTAATGGTGAGTATGGCATTCCGTTTTTTTAAGCCGTCTACACAGCAATATATCTTAACAGTTCATGATGTATCATGCCCAAACTATAAATGGCTTTCGCTATGCTGAAATGCGGATCAATGACTATTTATTGGCTGCGCTTATCATTTATCACGACATGACTTTATTGTTGATCACAAACTTTTATTGGATTAACAAAATTGTCATCTTGTGTGGGCTTGAAGGAGTCAATTCTTACGGTCAATCATGGTGAGTTTAATTTTAACTTAATAAGCTTCATGTTTCCAAAAGCATCAGGGGGAGAGATTTTATTTTAATATATCGGAATAGGGTGATGTTCTACTCAGCCGGTGACATGTGATTAGTAGTCACCAACCCAGTCCGGCTGTGCGACCTTGCTCAATCACAGTTTTTGTGTCTTCCTTCGCGCATTCTGGGCAACGTGTGCTATTTAGGTTCGTGGCAGAAATCGAGGGAGCCCTGGTGGAACCACTTTGTCATACTTGGTTCAAGGGCTCGGCTGCGAGCGGGTGCCTGTCTTGGAGCAAGGGCTAGCTATGTATGTGAATATTTTTTCCAAGACCCCGTGCACAGGTTGTGCGTGGGTTTGGGACCCGCCACGTAAAACCAATTCCGATGAAAACTAAAAACTCTTTTTACTGTTGATGACGACCCGGCAAAACAAATTAAGAACAAGAATATAAGGGCATGTACCTGGAATGTCTGGACCCTCTTAAGAGAGGGTACCGCTTCCCGACTGGTTCATGTTCTCGTTAGTGCAAAGGTTGGCATAACCGCCGCACAGCAAATGCAATGCCCAGGACAAGGCAAGATGACAATCGGACCTTGTTACGTCTACTACAGTGCCCAGACAAGGAGTAAAGTTCGTGGTGTTGGATTCGTGGTCGAAAAGAGATTGCACAGCCAAGTAGTAGTATTCATTTCCGTGGACGAGCGTCTCTCTGCGATCCGCATCAAGGCGATGTTCTTCACGATAACATTTATCTTCGCCTACGCTCCGATTGAGGAGACGACCGACGCGTCGCGACACATCGAGGTAATCTTTCTTTGAAAAACTCGAACAGACGTTTTCCGTCGTTTCCAACATGATAGCAAAATCGTGCTAGCAAGGAAGGAGTATTTCCTTCTATAGGTGAAAAATTTAGTCCCCACGATATCTCATCGTCCAACGCCACTAGGTTGATTGGTTTCACCGCTGCCCGCAGTTTCCAGTATAAACGAATACACCAGGTCACTTACTGTCGTCATATCAAATAACAAGAAACCAAATTGATCTTGTCGTGATCGACGGGTTATATGGGAGAGGCAGCCAGTTTTTCGAGTTTTTTGAACATTTTGATTTTTTGAGTTTATCGCTGTTGAGACCTACACGCAGTAAAATTTTCATGTGAAATCAAGACTTTTTTAACACTTTTTCAGGTTATTATTTTTCAACCCTATCGATCATGTTATTTTACCATGAAGTTCATGTTGTAAAACTTGACTTCGTGTTAAATTCACATAAATTCCTGTTAAATTAACACGAAATACTGTTAAAGCAATACAATCTGCCTCATTATCTTATGCAGATTTAACAGGATCTTTCTTGTTAATTAGGAGTTTCTTCATAATGAAAAAAGTTTCAACTTGTATTAAAAAAAATGTTCATGGTACCAACAATTCTCGAGTCGTTAACTACTAGTGTAGTTTTCTAAAATTTTTCGAGAAAAAGAGAATTAAACTAATTTCTCACTTCCACAAATTAATACTAAATAAATTTTCTAGTTGTGGAAATAATGAAACCACTACCGTTGCACCCGATACACCCGATGCTTCTCCGAGATCCCTCGAAGATATGAGATTTACTGGCTACGAGGCTGATTATCCAGTGTAACATGTTTACCTGTGAAAAGGGATCTAGAATTATCAAGTTTTGCAGGTTAAAATTCTAGTTTTTGTATATATCTCCTTTCTATGTAAACCTTTGTGAAAGTATGTATATTATGTATGTTTCTTTATATAACATAACATATGCGTCACGAATAAAAGTATTATGTACCTAATAAAAAAAAGTTTCTAATATTTGGCTGAATAGCAAAATAAATAAATAGTTCCCGAATATTCGTAATATCACTAGAATATACTATATATTCAGTGTAGATGTAGATGTAGATTAATAATGGTTTCCCGGCTAACCAGCAGCGGATAAAATCTTGGGAAATTACGGGATCGCGCTAACCGAGAAAGAGGATAAAAAGGGGGCAATTTTGTTCATCGAGGTTCATTTTCTAACTATGGGGTAAAATACTTCAAGCGGACCACCTAAAAATTTCAACGCTTCGATTTAAATGAAATTTAGTGAAAGTGATCTGCTATGTAAAAAAAATATCATTAAGGGTTGCGTATAAATATTGGATGGTTACCAAGATATGTATATAGGTTTGAATTCGCAATTTTTTTTGTGTAAGCGTGGCTGCACACGGAGCGAATCATGACAGCTACTTGCTGCTCAGCGTATGACAATACTGGTCTCCAGGCGTCGTACGCTTAGAAAAGAGGAAGAAGAAGCATTTGTTAACATTTTTCATTTTCGATTTTTGTGTGCCGTGGCTTTGCTTTCTTTTTTTTCAATTAAAATTAATTGTTTCTTTTGAAAGAAAAATTGAAAGTTTTCAAAATTTGCACAATCGGAAGAAAGATGAACGGCCATAACTGTGGAAAATGTGTTAGTTAATTAAAATTGCAATTTTGACAGTTCTTTGTGTGCTTGTTTGAGAGGCAGGGAAATTCGTACGTCTATGACGATGCGCCTCGTCTGCGGACTGCCTTAGCTTTATCTTTAAATTAAAAGTTTTGTTACTGACGTGATAGAAAATAGAAACCGTTTTCCGTTCTTTTCGAATATAAATGAAAAAAAAAAATTATTTAAAAATTTTAGTTGAGTAAAAATTTAAATTTTTATCTTTTCAAACTTTAACATGTTATTTATTTTTTTGTTTAATTTAAAGCTTTTTTATTTTCCTTTAATATAATACCTTTTTTGTAATGGACTTCGAAAATTTCTTTAATGAATTTTTATCTTAAACAAAAAAAATTTACAGTTAAAATTCACCCATTACCCATCATTTCATCTCTACATATAATAACACAATGAAATAAAAAACTTAATTGCATTTATCGTGAATTTTATGTGCTTTTTTGTTTGAGATAAAAATTCATTAAAAAATGTACGAAGTCCATTTCTGATGGTATAATTTTTAGAGAAAAAGATCTAGCTTTAAATTTATATTAACAAAAAAATGTTCAAATTTGAAAAAAAAGTGCGGTATTCTCTCTAAATTTTTTTCATAACATAACACTATCGTCAAAATTATTTTCCAAGCCACATCAACAAGAATAAACAAGTAAGGAAGTCTAAGTTCGGGCGAACCGAACATTAAATACCCATCGGTAATTTTCAGAATTATGTCAATTTATTTGATTTTCGAAATGTTCCATATTTTTGTTCAAGAAACGATTTTTCAGAAATAATTATTCATAATTAGCAGGAATGAAACGAAGCTAATAGCTTCGTCAGCAGGAACAGCTGATCGGTGACATAGCAAAACAACATCAAAAAATGTAAATCCAAATTGTTAGCCAATCAGAAACATAACCGCTGTTTTGTCTGCAAGTTTCTACTGATTCCTGTTCGACGAAAAATTAGCAGAAATGAGATTTTGACAGCTTTTTATAAGACTTTCTACTGCTGACAGTTCTTTTCTGGAATTTTCAAGAAACATACCTAATATAACCATAGTGTATAATGTTGTCAGTTTTTCTTCAAACAAAAACTTAATAATTATATTAATTTTTCAAAAAGGAAAGCTCATAAAATTCTCAAATACTAATAAAATGTTTAACCCCTTTTTTGTGTTTTGATTTTCAGCATTTTAACCTTATAATATAATAAATATTTTATTTATTTTTAAATATTTTAATTAAAATCTTTTTAACTACATATTTTTTTTTAGGATTTTTCTTTTCTTTCTTGAGTATGTTTTTTCTTGTGTTTTGCTTAGCGTACATTTGTATGCAGCATGCAGACATTTATAATAAGATTTTTTTTTTATTTGCGTACATTAAAGATAATCTAAATTGTTAATATTTATGTAATTCAGAGAGTATTTATTTGTATTTTATTTTTAATATAGTAAATATGTTAATTATGTTCTCTTCATATATTCTTTACTAGTCCTCAGTAACTACTTAGCAATGATGTTCCTTGCTTATAATAAAAGAAAAATATAAAATTCCAATTGCTAAATATTTTCATAAACGTTGTTCACTTTTAAGGGGGGAAACGCCCCTATATTGGATAAAGATTAAGATATTTTTTATATAGATTATTATGCACATAGATATACGGTTGAATAAGTTTAGATACATATATGTTTAGATAATATTGTTATATAGTTATACATTGGTAGTATATAATTGTATGCTCGATGCATTTGAGATATAATATTTATTTTATTTTTAATTTAACATTGACACTAAATATTTAACTAAATATCTATACTCCTTTTTTGTCAGAAAAGAAGCAATATTTTTTATGGATAGTAGTAGTATATATGTATTTAGTGTTAAATTGTTTATATTATTATCTAGACGGTTAAGCGTCATTTAGGAAAGAGAAGAAGTTAGGATTTTATGTTTAGGAAATATTTTTAATATGTGTATATTTCTTCAAATTTTTTCCACATTCCTTTTTTTTTTTGGATTTTTGCTACGTTTTTGTAGATTATTCTTTTCACATTTAAAACTATTTATTGCTAGCACAGCAGAACTGTTACTTTCTTCCTATAACTAAGATTTTAATTAATTTTTGGTAAATTTTGTAAGCTTTTAATAAAAATTAAATAAACTGGAAGAAAAAATTTATTAACCTTCATAACGTCTGAAAAAGTATATTTTTTTGCAATATGTGTATGAAAAAAATTGTATGAATATTAATACTTGCATGCAAATTAATACTTGTAAGGAAAATAATAAAAAAGAAAACGTGTAAGGAAAATAATACTTTTATAAAAATATTACTTGTATGAAAATGTATACTTGCATGAGAAATGATACTCGTATGAAATATATGAAATACTTATATAAAGCTTGTTGAAAAAAACTGTTACAAAAAAAAAATTGCTATTGCTTTTGCAATATTTTTTTCTAAATACATACATATGACCCAAACCCCTAAGAATTTTCTTACAGGTCAAATTTTTTCACTTTTTCATGCTGTTATTATTATTTTCCATGATTGCCCGTTAAATTAAAATTACTTGCTGTTAAACTAACATCTTTATCGTTAAGTTAACATAACTTCCTGTTAAATCAACATCAAGTTTGTTAATTTAACATGATTACAATTTGTGATTTGGAATGTAGATTAATATGGTATATATTAGAACGGCGTTATTTGTAATGGTGACTTTTACAATGCTATGAAGGTTAAAAGAAAACTAAAATATGTATACAGTACATAACTTAGCATAATATAACACATCACATAACATGAAAACATAATACAACTAAATTTGATATTAAAAAACTAAGAAACAATATAACGCAATATAAAAAAAAAAAACGGAATAACATTAAAACACAAAAAGTTAAAACATAAGATAACATAAAAAAACAAAGATATCAAAACATCATATCGCACGTTCTATTGTAAACAGATGTAATTCAATATTTAAATTTTTTAGGAAAGACCATTCACAATTTTATTTTTCATACATATGTAGATCTTCATTTTAAAATTTAAATTCAAAGACATCAATGGACGCAATTTTTGTTAATTTAACATTTATTCAGTTTGTAATTTAGAGAACAATTTCATCACTCGGTCATTTACGTTTATCATAAAATGCCGAGAAATAAACATTTCGATTTACATCTCTTTACAATAGAACGTGCGATATGAAAAAAGTCAAATTTTTTAATTGCTTAGGTCATTTCCACGAGGTTCAAATTTGTATACTTCGGTATGCATACGAATTCATATAGTTTCTAAAAAGCTCGCCCAATATGCCTCCTTCTCTGCTAACTCCCTGTCTTCTGCACTCTCCAACTCGATTCTTTTCTATACCGTATCAAACCAAATCTAACGATGAAGAACCTGACTGCGCACCCGACGATGGTAGGGAATAATCTTCCGAACTACCACAACGCGCCACCTGCCATGCATCCGCATCGCCATCATCCTCAGAGAGAGTCCTCGCTGAGCTTAAGGAAATCTTAGATAAGTCTGCAGTGCCCACTGCTACATCCAAAGTCGTCGTCGTCGTCCCCACCGCACGGCCACTAGGTGCGCTATAAAACCTCGCAACACCTGGTCGCTTTGGCAGCAGCTGTGTTGACATACTACACGTGCTGCTATCATTCGTAGATGCCGAAGAAATTGACATACCCTCTGAAGCGCTCTCATCTATGCTCGGTAGCGTTGATGAAGTGGAGCGTGCTGAGGTGCCCTCCATATTTGTTAGACGTACCGGTACAGCAGTACGCAGTGGCGTCGTAGTACCGGGATAAGCATCAAAACTGTGAAATATTGCAGTCCATTGTGATTCAGTGTCTCCTGTTTCGTTGGTGTTGGGTGTAGACGGTGTATTACCACCACTTGGTGTATTTTGATTTATGATGGTGTTAGCAAAATAATCGTTTATGGATCCAATATCTGCACACGTCTCCAAGTATCGTTTCCCATGGTACACATCTTGCATAGTGTTGGCGCGTATGATGGTACGTGAAGTGAGGGCTGTCGCATTACCGCCAGTCGCTTGGGCGAGATGCGTTTGATCTGTGGAGCTATTATTATTGGGCGTGGTGATGCGCGCAGGTGGTGGTGGCGATGGTGTTGTACGCAGTGACGCGGGCGCTGTTGATGAGGCCTTGGTGGCTATTGCAAGTGTTGGTTGCGTATTGGAGAAGAGTAATTTGCAGCTGGCAGCGACGAGCTGTGAATGTGGGCTGTTAAGTAAGCTTTGCGCTGAGGCGTACTCGTCGCACATTTCATCGGATGCTTCATCTAATGTTGGATGTAAAGGTTTGTAATGGTTTTGTGGTGTTTGCGTGGCGGTCGTTTTCCGCATGGACGTACTTAGAGCGGCGGATTTGATGTTCGAATTTCGAGTCAGATATTCAGCAGCATTCTTCGTCGTGGAGTAGGCGGATGGAGTTGCGTTCACTCTAACCGTTGGATAATCTGTAAGAGTATGATTGGTAAGAGATGTTAAGAAATCAGCAAGTAAGTAAACTTGGGAGGGGTATTCACAAAGTGATCCAGGTTTTCTGTAAATTTCTACCCAATTTTTTTTAGCTTTCACACCTTCAACCACTTTATGAATGCCCTCACTGTATAAAAGTCAAAAAATAACAAAAGTTGAGTTCGGATTAAATGCAAAAAAGCACGCCTAAAATTATGTTCTGTAATAGAATAGAGGCGATAGCATTTTTATGAAGATTTAACATTAAAAAAATAAAGCAAAATAAGTAAAATAAAATAAACAAAATAAAATAGACTAGAATGTATGCAATAAAAAAAAAAATTGATAAAAAACTAAAAAAAAAAAAAAAAAAAAATATATATAAAAAACTGTGCGACGATACAACCCCCTTTAAGGTTTTGAGCCAGTACGGCGGAAACCCTCAAAACCCATATATTTTAAGGCGCACGATTTTGCATATAAATCCGATCTCTAACCATTATAAAAGTTTCTACACTCCACTGCGGTTGAAGCTCTAGTTCATGGAAACCAACAATAGCAACAATAAAGATACATTATTCTACATCATTTAGCATTTGCAAAGCGGTTTGTCGTCTACACTACCTTGACTGCATACCTTCCGTCGACTCTTCACTATCTTCGCATATCGAACTAGGGTTTGTCAATTTTATCACCGGAGAAGCAGTACCATTTGCCTCCGTACTTGAGTTATTTGTACCCGAATCGAAAGAACTCTGCACAACCACATCCATGTGAGAGTCCAATGAGAATTGCTTGCCTGTATAATAGAGAAAAGTTAAGTTTGAATGGGAAATATGAGAGGAAAACTTCGCATTACCAGACATTAAAATACCGCGTACACGTCGTCGCATCGATGGTGACTCCTGGTGCTGTGGAAATTCGCGTTAGAATATTTTTTGTTGTAAATAAAAGTAAAATAAATATAGCTTACAGCAATTCGTACACCAGCATAGGTTTTTGCCAAAAACTCATCTGCATCGAATATGGCTGCAAATGAACCGTTAACAATTTTCGGCGAGAGTGGCGAGTTTGAGAGTAGAAGACTGGAACCGAAGGCTTCGCTTTTGTCTTTGGTATCTGTGAAATCAAATTTTTGATATGTGCTACAATAATATTTGAAGAATGTTTGTACGAAAAAAATACGAACACTATTTTAGAGCCCTCTTCGTACTACCAACTATAAAACATTTTTGAAGCACAAAAAATTAACAAGGAAAGGCGGCTCAATTCTCTCGAAACTAGTTAGAATTATCAATTGAAAGTTGTGAGAAGTTCTTAGTTATTGGGTGGGATTCACGAGAAAATGTGACAGGTCTCATGATGCTTTCACGAACGATTTCCGCAAAACAAAATGTGAGGCGCTTAGTGTACACGATTTCTGTGCCTAAGGTGGTGCCATATCCCTTATATTGTTTAATCTTTATATCTATGTATATATTGGTCTTCTTCCAAGTATCATCAACCGCCTGATCTATGAACTCACCTTTCAGATAAACCTTATTTCTGTTCGATATCGTGATATTCATTTCATCAAGTATCATCGAAGCTACTCTCCTTATCTCATTCCAATCCTTCACTATATCATCGACTGTTGTATTTGTAGATGTAACTGTAAATCGTATAACATATTTTCCCTTCAGTGACGAAGGTATACAATGTAGATTGCCACGATGATTGAGACGCTTCAAAAGACGTTCGGTAATTTCGTTGTCACCCTTGATACGAAACACGACCATGCCTGGAAAATTGCGAAAAAATTATATAAAATCACACTATCTATACAGTTTCAAAAGTATTCACCCACCTAAATGTCGTTTGGCTGGTATCTCGAAACGATGATCAGCCAAGACTAATGCTTCGAATTTCTGCGCCAAACGTACGCCTTCACGTATATGTTTCTGCAGACCTTTAATACCGAACGAACGTAAAACGAAGAAGACTTTTAAAGCGCGAAAACGTCTACTTAACGGTATCTGCCAATGCATATAATCTATGGAAACACCTGAGTTCTCATGCTGCAAATAGAGAGGCTCAACATTGAAGGTGCGATGTACGGCAGTGCTGTCTTTGATCCTAAAGTAAGCCGAGAGCAGAAAGTTTAGAGCATTTGAATTGTGGTTGAGTTTGCTTTTCAAGTTTACCATAAAGCTGTTGCATCAAAATGTACCATTAACCACTTGGATGGATTGAAGGCAATGGAATCGGCGCGCTCAATTCCACGTAGCCAAGTGCGAAACTCAGGGCAAATGAAAGCGCTACCGGCGTATGCACTATCTACATGAAGCCAAATATTTAAATCACGACACACAATACCGATCTGTGAGGTAGAGAGAGAGAGAGGATTAATATTTGAAAGTAACACTAATACAATTGATAAAAATTACCTCTTCTAAGTTGTCAAAGGAACATGAACCTGTTGTACCCAAAGTGGCGCAAACCTAGATTGAGAGAGAGTTATTAGGAAGAATATAACCAACAACATCAAGCCTCTCAGCTAAGGTCCCCAAACATTTGACCACAACACACGATCTGCAATGAGAGTAGATACATAATATACCCAGCTCACAAGTCGTAAGGATCAAGAGACCCGCGTTAAAATTGCTAGGGATGTCGTAATGCCTTGGCGCCTCATAATTTTGATCGATGCCAAACAGTCGCTTTATTACCGCTTGACTGTCCTTGTAAAACTCTCTGACAGTTATCGGGGTTTTAAGACGTTTCAGTGGTCGGATAGGGATAGGGATAGGAATATTGATATGGATAGGGATGCAAAAATTACTGTAACTACGCCAGCAACAAGTTCAAAGACTTCACTTGCACCTAACCCACTGAGATAATTTGTCATGACAGGAAGTAGCATTTCGCGCCTAAAATACCCCATTTAACTCCAATCACAATGTTTTTTTGGTAATTCATCCACTTATTTACATAATTTCACTTTCACTAATTTTTGTAAACAAATGGGCATGTCTCATTGCTCATTGTTTATTATTAGTCACTTCCCTTTCATAAAGAGCGCAATGATATGAAAGTAATATTGCTATTACTTTTAGTCGCGAAAAACCAACTTTTAATCCTCTTTGGGCTGATTGTGGCGGCATCTGGCACATGCCACTACTTAACTATAAAAATCATTCCTACAAGTGCTCATAGGTACTAAGTATGTATGTAGCTACTCAGCAGAGCCGCTAATATTAATTGGCCCCAAAGGGACCGCAAAAACAAAAAGGATAGCAATCAAACAAGAGCAGACGCGTCTTCTTTTCGCTCAATACCCCATGCCCGTTGGACATCAAAATAAAGCGAAAGTGACAGCTCGCCACTGACAGCATTTAAGTAAGTACCAGAGCTTGACTAAGCAGTGGAGTCTCGAACGCAATTTAATTGCTAAGCTCTTTCGGTTAATATAAACTATAATAGCAGATACGTACGTTAGTATATAAATTGTTGTTGGAAATACTTTTAAGTTAATGATTTACCCAAAACGGCACAAGCCCTTGCTTAATGTCATCCTCGATAGCTTCACGCAAAGCCTTACCACGCATTGCCAAACTGTCATCAGCCTCAATGAAACGCATACGTACAAGTCCTAAAAAATGAGAGCAGAGAAAGAAAAACAAAAACAAATCATGTCCGTATGTATGTAAGGACTTATGCGGTCAAACTCTTAATCTTATTAAAACTCATCCCAAACCTACCTATTAGGGCAGCCTTCTCCACGCTCGAATGCGCCTGATCTGAACAATAGGCTACAAGTCTTGCATTTATTTCCGCATCTTGAAAGCCAGGATGCCGTTCATGGAATCGTTGTATGGCACGCGTACGCCCCGCTAACAAACATACCAACGTAGCCTCACTAGCAGTCGTTTGTAGGACACCACCGCCAGAACTTTTATTGTGTAAATGTAGAAAATCATCAGGTAAGCCTATCATTTTACCCAACCAATTCATCACAATCACTTCGAGCTCTGTGCAGGCCGGCGAGCTGGCCCACGTGAATCCCAAGCAGTTGATAGCATCAGCCAACATGTCGCCTAGTAGTGATGGGAAGGAATTGAGCGCCGGAAAGTAGGCATGCATATGTGGACTTTGCCAATGTGTAATGCCCGGCATAATCACGCGTTCCACATCGGCGAATATGGCATCCCAGTTTTCACCTTCAATTGGGGCGAATTCGGGGAGTAGACCTTTCATGTAACCTGGTTTGACATCGGGAAATACGCGTCGGTCGCAAATGTTTTCCAAATAGTCGGCTATGTAGTCGACCATCTCCTTGCCTGTGGGGTAGAAAACAAAATAGAAATGAGCTAACCGCTCACTGGTTAAAAAAGTTTTGATTTATAATATTTGTGATAAATTAAAGCTCCTTCCAAAGGGTTTATCGCTCCAACCAGAGAATCACGGACAGTGGAGAACTGAGAGGAAAACTTGTCATGTCCTTCATACGGGGTTGGCGGCGTGCTTAACTAGCGGTATTTATCCTAGCGTCTACCTGCAAATGTGAGGAATGGCAGTATAGCCACATAAACCCCACCCTAACAGCGGTCCGCGGAAAATCCCTTTTGAGAGAACCGGTGACTATGGTTGACCACAAGGAAAGCCTTCATACGAAGGTGCCATTGTAAAAACCCAACGGTTTGTACTATAATGTGTACCCGCGAATGTGCGAAATGGTATATAGCCAAAACATCGCCCTTTTCCAAGTCGTCTGGGCCAGCGTGAGGATATCAAGTTGCTGATCTCGAACGGTTCCCTCCGACGCCCGGAAAACTTGACCAAGACCACGACGAAAAAGACTATATAGAACCCAAGATCTTCACCCTTATAGACAGCTGAGCTCAGGCAAGTCCATAAAACGTGCTTAGAGTAATGCTGTGTATTGCTTAATGGAAAACATTGGTGGAAACAAATTGAAATAATAAAAAATGCGCAAGGCGGTTAGGACTAAAAATTGGCTAAACAAACTAAAAGTAGAAGCAAAACAACAAATAACAGTTTAAAAGGAAGGACACGAGAAAAATCAGAAAAGCTTATTACACGAGCCTAACGATGGAATGCAAAGAGGCCTAAATGTATACATTTTTTTTTAAATAAGGCACAAAGTTGACACATTAGGGCGGGGTTAGTTTTTATATGAAAGAGGCCTCAAAGTGAATTAGGAAAAGCCTTAAATGGTTTTATTCACCATGCGCTACAGAATACTATTTATTAGATTATCACTCACTTATGGAGTAGAATTTCGGGATGAGTGAAAAGAAAGGCAGTATTGGCTGCAGAAAAACAATTCTGACCAAGGGAAGATGTGTTCTGTAACTGAATTTCGCTTGAATTCAGAAAGGAGAAGACAGAAAACACAAAAAACATAGGTACCCTTCCAATCACACTAATGAATCTATAGTAATTTCGTTTGTATTACGTACTGCTGTAGTTCTCAACAAGTTTATAAGATATTCGAAGTACATAGTTTATGAACTTGTAAAAACTTTGGAACTTTAACTTATGCCTTTCTATTATAAATTTGACAATATTTTTAACTAAAATTATCAAAAACGCGTATACATATGTTACGCCTAAACCCATTTCCAAACTGTCCCAATTTTTCTTTGGTTCAATGTATCTAGTTAAAAAAATATTACTTTTGGCCCAGTCTAATATACATTCATATGGGTCTCACTCTTACCTATACCATTATATACATTAGACTGGGCCAAATTAATTTTTTTTTTTTTCAAAAATTATACTGATTTTATTTATTAGAATCTAAATAAATCGACTAGCCGTTTTCTAGTATTCTAGCTTAAAAAATTAGCATGTTTTTTCGATTTCCCATTTTTTCTTTTAAAAATTGTCAAAAGGCACAAAACCATCACAAAATAGTTTTAGTATTTTTGGCGAGGTTGGGACCGAACATCGAAAACGTTGTTGATTTCTGATATCGAATTCGGATTCAGCAGTGGATTTCCCTCAAGAATACAATGTATTTAGCTTTATCGAGTTCTGCATGATTTGCAAATTTTTAAACCATAATCGGGAAATCAAAAAATCATGCCAATGTGTAAGGCTAGATTACTAAGAAAACGACTAATCTGAGAAAATATCAGTCTAGGCAGCTTTTGTAGGGAATACAATTTCCAACAAGAATATGTTTAGGTAAATGGTCTTTTACTACAATGTTTGTCGATTTAAAAAAAAAAAATAAGGGGTAAAGTCATTCAAATCTAAACTAGCGATGATAGACCTCTAGAATTTAAAATTTTTACAGTAATTTTTTTCATCATTCAGAAAAATAAAATCAATATAATTTTTCCAGAAACACAATTTTTTTTTTATTTGGCCCAGTCTAATATACATCATGCAGAAATTTAGTTGGTTTTCACATACACAGTACTTTTTTATTACAGTTATCTACTTTTATTGCGCAAACTATTTCCAAAGGATTGACAAATTAAATTAAGTTGAAATTTATATTCAAATCAAACTGAGAATAAGCCAAATTTGCTTGCTCTTAGCTAAAATGACTTCAAAGTTATGTGGCAAATCCAATTTTCTGCGCGGACACCCACAGAGCAGATTTGCAGTTAACGATGCAAGTGGATTGAAGAAGGGTTAATTTCTCGTACAATAGATGTATTTGTACAAATATATTTACTATCAGCTTATCAATGACGCAGAAAAGAATATTTTTTTTTGTAGGTACTCACCCCTCCGCCGATATTCGTCCACATCCATTCTTTATGCAGGAAGTTTTTTGTACGCCGTCTGATGACTTTTCAATGCTCCTTTAATATGTTCGCCTTGATGTGAAACTAGATTGCTGAAGACGGGATCCGCTTTTTCAAGCCACTAGGCCAGCTTACAAATAATGAATAAATCGATAAATTTTCTTTTCAAATAATTCACACCACATTTGCTTGCATTAGATATCACAAATCAGAATTTTTGAGTTCGCATTTAACACGAAATTCAAAGAAAATTATTTGTGGTTTCTAATGCAACTTCACGTGGACAATTAAAATTTCGAATGAATAAAGAAAAGCTAATTTTCTTTTAACGATAAAACAGAATGCACTTTGGCTTACACGTTTGGCCTATTAGTTGCTATGCAACTCAACACTTTCTTTCATTGGCTGATAGTACTAAAAAAGGAATTCGCTTAAAGAATTCGAACACCCCATTCAATCATATACTAAGTGAGTGTTAGTGAAGATAGGCCCGATATGTGTAGTAAAATAAGTTTGAGCACAGAAATGGACGTGCTAACAAAAATAAAATTATAATTTTATTATTGCTCAACTTTGAAAATTGTGTGCCCTTTTTATCGAAATATTCTTTTGAGTTTTTGGGAAAAAACAAGATGAAAGTGCTACAAACACAAACAGTGCCAACTACGATGATTGCAATTTTGATCTTGTTGAAGGATCTTTTCAAACCGCTTTGTATTGTATTGTTAGAAATTTTTCATCACCTTAACCGGCCAACGAACCAGTTAGAAATTCCTATTCTCCTTAGTCGATGAACCGTAAAGGTTATTAAAAATTTCTAACAATACAATACAAAGCGATTTGACAAGATCCTTCAACAAGATCGATATTGCAATCATCGTAGTTGGTATTGTTTGTGTTTGTATCATTTTAATTTTTTTTAATAAAATTAAGTCAAAATTAATTAAATTAGACTAGCCGCTCGATTATGTGCTCTTGATAAATGATCAGCTCGTCGTTTCTGTAACTTTTTAACGAAATTTCCACTCCGTTTTTTTGTTGTGGCTTAAGTCGTATCTTACTGATAGAATCTCTTTCGTCCAAATTGAGTCTGTGAAGTCTTACAATTTTCTTGCAACCTCAGGTGTGCCACAAGGTAGTATTCTTGGTCCCATCTTATTTATAATTTTCATCAATGATGTTGGCTTGCACCTAAAGCATTCAAACTACCTTTTGTATGCAGATGATTTAAAACTGTTCAGTAGAATCTCTTCTGAATCGGACGCCCTACTTTTGCAGGAAGATCTGAATGCTCTCAACGCCTGGGCCATTCAAAATAAATTGTGCCTTAACGGTAGTAAGTGCTGTCACATAACGTTCTCCAAGTCTATGAATGTGCTTGCGTCTACTTATTTGGTTTCTAATGTAGCTCTTGCATCGGTTCGAGAATTTCGTGATTTAGGAGTAATTTTTGACTCTTCCTTCACTTTTGTCAACTATGTCAACCATATTATACCGAAATCTTATTCTAACTTGGCCTTTCTTCGACGCTATGCGAAGGATTTTGAAGATCCCTATACTAGGAAAATTTTGTTTAATTCTTTAGTGCGATCAAAATTAGAGTATGGTTCAGTTATCTGGAATCCCATGTATAAAACGCACTCTGTTAGAATTGAGAGAGTTCAACGTAAATTCACACGATTTGCTGTTCAACCTCTCAATTTTAATTTTCCTTTGCCACCTTATCCTGTGTATGCTAATTAATGTTCAGTCGCTCGTATGCTAATTAATGTTCAGTCGCTCGATATTAGGCGAGCTATTCAAAATCTAATGTTTATCTTTGACATAATTACCGGTGCCATTGATTGTTCAGCTCTTCTTGGACAGATATGTTTTAATATCCCCAATAGAACTCTACGCTCTACTAATATCTTTTATATTAGTATTCTGAGATCGAATTATCTCAAGTTTGCCCCACTTATAAGAGGGCTCAACGAGTTAAATCGTATCTTTAGAACTATTGATCTCGATTTCGCAATGTCGAGGTCCCATTTCAAGGCAGATATTGAATCTTACTACCGAGATAATCAGCCTTTGACTTAATTTTTATTAGTCTTAAGTTTAAGTTTAAGAAATTTGTAAATCTAGTCAGTAAGGTTTTTTGCCATTGACTTAATAAATGAATTGAATTGAATTTGAATTGAAAAAAAAAAAAATTCGTTATTGTCGTTAACATCGATTTTGACAAATTTTGTACAGAAAATTGTGTCAAATTAACTATTTTTATGTAACGAACTTCGTTAAAAAGTTACAGAAACGACGTGCAGGAAAAAAAAAAATATTTTTATCAAGTGTTTTGAATTCTGCGCCAAAAAATGGTATTCAAAACTAATTTAAATGAAATAATATTTGTTTTTGACGCAAAATTCAAAAACGCTTCATAAAAATATTTTTTGCTTTATTATTTATCAAGATTGACAAATTGATCAAGAACACAGAATCGAGCGGTGAATAATATAATATAAAATAAAATAAAACATAATAAAATAAAATAAAATAAAAGTGGTAAGTTTTTAATATAAAAATATACTCTCCCTATTTGGTTTGAGAAAAGCTGTCAGGGTCGCGTAGGAAATGCAACCCCTGTCAGTTGCAGATAACTTGCATTTTTGCCTGGTCCTGTCCATTGCATTTCTTCCTCGGCACCGACGTCAAGACCAACCATACTCAATGCGCCCTTTTTGTAATCCATGCAGCTATATCGCTCAAAAAACTCGTTTGAAGGTTTTTTTTTTTAAGTAAATTACACATTTAGGGCCCGGTTTTCCAGTGCAAGCTAAAACTACACTGCGACACTAAACGGTCAATTTGTATTGGATAAACTCTAGTCAACTTTGTCTGTGGTTTTAACTTGAACTGAAAAACCGGGGCTTTCGTTATGTTTTCGGGATTCGGATTTCGAATCGAACATTTCTGGTATGTTGATGTTCGTTGTAGTCTTTAGTGCTTTGGAAAACTAGATTTCAGCTCTCATACTTACCAATAAGAATAAATATGTAGATTATTTGTAAGGCTTCTTCATTTGGCTCATGAATGGCAGGTAAGTAAGAAAGAAGACAATAGAAACAGTAAATACATGCTCGTTTACCAAATGCATGTACATAACTAGAAATGTTTTGCCACAATTTGCAATTGTCATCAGGAATACTGAGAGTAATACATTTTCTCTGGAGGGGCTATCGTCTGTGGAGCTAAAAATGGACTCTGAGATGTCATGTAACTTACATGCTTTATTTAAGAGATCCGATTTCCGATATTAAAATAGGGCTAAAACTATTGAAAGCTAAGAAAATGTGCACACAAGAAAATTTTTCCGTTACAAAGCTGAGCGCAAAAGCAAGACTCTGCTAATTTCTGCACTCAGTTCTTCCCCGCTTCTCTCAGGCAGTGTTCTACCAATGTAACTTTGTTACTAACTTAAAATAAAACTGCGTTAAATAAAATAAAGTGAAACAAAACAAAATAATATAAAACCAAATAAAATAAGATGGAATAAAATTAAATAAAATATAATCAAAAATTAAACAAAACAAATTAAAATAAAAAAATAAAATAAATTTAGACAAAAAAACGGTGAAAAAGCAAATAAAATTAAACACAGAGAATCAAATGAACAAAAAAGAAATTATAAAATATAAGGTAAAATAAAATAAAATAAATTTTAATTAAAAAAATAAACAAAATTTTAAATAAAAACAAAATTTCACATATGTATGATTTAGATCAACCCAGTTTTAAACATTGATAGATTTACTTATTTGACTATTGCTTTGACAGGAACTAGTTATTCAGAAAACTGCAACTGCAGAAAACAGATTTTTATAGTCGAAACACAACCCGGGCTCCTTAAATGGTTGTACGTACCACATCATAAGAATGTACCTTCAACATCGCACTCTGAAGCGAGAAAAGCTCTGCTCACTATTTGATTTTCTCATTTTAAATACAACTTATATTTTTCAAAAAAAATTTTCACTAGAAATCATTCAAAGATTGATTATTTTTCTTATACACTTTAGAACTAAATAATATTATTCGAGTATGGCTAATGGCCATTACCGACTGTATGATTTTGTTTCGAGGCTGCGTTTTTATACGCGAGCCCTTTCACAAATAGTATCCTTATATGTATGTAAATAAATTTGTAAATATGTGAAGATTATTTACTTGTTGAGCATTCGGAAAATTCCTTGCAATTGGCTCCAAAGTTAAACATCCATACAACGATATGTAGAAAGTCCTTATGGCAAAGCGCCAAAGCAAAGCTGCTTTGATATTCGTATTGGCTGATTGCGAGCATCGTAAAACAACGATGACGTTGGCATGTGCTCCATTGGCCAATCAGAAAATAGTAATGTGGGTGGTTAACGGTATTGCCAACAGTATCATCAGGGAATAGCAATATTTCACTTTGAATCGTTAGTTTCAGTTACATTTAAGCTGAGATTACAGCTTATGAAGGGAGGAGGAGGAAACATTTTAAAGAAGGAAATGGTCATTAAGATTTATCGGGAGTTCTTTAAGGGCGGTAATGTTGGAAGTATATATAAAATATATTAAACACCGAAGTATTATACAACGTTGGTAATGGAATATTTTAAATACTAAAAAATATCAATTTGATAAATGATGACAAAAGAAAAAAAATCTAAGGACAATGAAATAACATAACTGAATGAAATAAAATATAATAAAAAAAATTAAATATAATAAATGAATTGAATTTAAAAAAATTGAGTTTAACTAAAGCAATAAGATAAAAAACACAAACTAAAGGGAAAAAATAAAAATAAATAAATAAAAGTTATGTATATTAGGTTATATAAAAAAACAATAAAATAAGAAAATATACATAATTCAATAAAATAAAATACAGTACCTACAATAAAACAAAATATTTACACCCAAATTAAATACAAAAGAAATCCAATCAACTATAAACAAGTAAGGGAGTCTAGGTTCGGGTAAACCGAACATTAAATATCCAGCTATAACTTTTATGTGATTTTCGAGATTTTTAATATCGAAAGTGGGCGTGGTCGTGAAGCGATTTTGTCCAATTTCATCAGGTATACTGCCTATAATAGTAAAGGTTACGACCAGTCGAATTTTCAAAAATGCTTCCCTTTAAAAATTGATCAAAAAATTATAATAGAATGACCAGGGAGATTCACCCATAAAATTCTCTATACCATTTTAGCTATTTCATCTAAAGAGATATGTCAATTTATGAGATTTTCGAAATTTTCGATATCGAAAAAGGGGGCGTGGTTATCATCCGATTTCGCCCATTTTCAATAGCAACCTACCTAGGCCAAATAAAAAGTATATACAATTTCATGCAAATATCTAAATTTTTACTCAAGTTATCGTGTACACTTGTACTAGTACTATAGTACGCTGGGTAAAAAAATAAAATAAATTAAATAGCTGTAGTCCTTTGCCAGATATAGACGGTAGTGGATACGGTCGTGTTTTGAGACCCTACCTCGATGTGGTCAAGAACATTTGAAATATTGGTACCGAGTTAGAGTTACTCCCGCGCTACTGCGGAGAAGATACGACACATTTTTTTGCAACGTAGGGCGACCTCTGGTGGCATAAAGACCCCACTGAAAAAATTTGTGTTTTTCTGGTGGATTTTTGTCGTTCCACCGTGTAAATAGCAATTCGATTGATCTACACCTTGCATTTGAAGGTAGAAAGCAGTGGAACTACAAAAACCCAATTCTTTTTAAATTTTTGTTCAATACCATCCAGTGTTGCCGCTGAAAAGTTTCAAAAAGGGTCCCAGCAGAAAAAAAGGGTCCCCTCTTTTTTTAGAAAGGAACACATTTACACAAGCCTTTTCCATTTTTTTTATGTTGAATGACTGAGTTTTGTACTATGACAAGAAACACATACAAAATATAAACATTTTTAAATGGTTGTAGTTAATTTAATAGCAATGATAATCGCATAATGTAAAAAGTTTTTTAAACTTAAAAACCTCCACTTTAAGGATTTGTTTTTGCAAAGGGTTTCAAAAATTATAAGAAAACTCACTTTTAAAAGAATTCCATTTTTTCCCGTAAAAAAGTTATGGGAAAGGGCGAAAAGCGACCCCTAAGGGACGGCCAAAATTGCCTAGGCGGTTAAAGGCTATTTTAAGTAGTTAAGGGGTAAGTTGCAGGCTTATTTTCTCATCATTTACTAACTTTGAAAGGGTAAGACCCAAACAAACTAAAACTTTTTATTGAATCACCCTAATCTATACATACATACATATGACGGAGTTGTCACATGATACAGCGTTGCCAGTAGTAAGACTTCAGTTAGGCAAGACATTTAGAAATCGGCAAGATTTCCCGACATAAACGACAAAAATGCATTCCATTGCAGTTTGAAAGTGAAAAAGGGTCAAAAAGGGTCCCGAATTTAAAAAAGGGTCAAAAATGGTACTTTTTTGAAAATGTAGGGTCCGGGGTCCTGGCTCTAAAAAAGGGTCAAATTGACCCTTTAGGGACCCCAACGGCAACACTGATACCATCTATCCACGTAATTATGTACAAGTTGAGTAGTATGAAAGTTAAAAAAAGCTTAAAAAAATTAAGTGAAAAAAATGCTTAAATAATCGCTTAATTGTAGTTAGCCGACGATCGCTTAGTAAGCACCATATGAACTACCTTGAGGCGTCATGGTTGGGGTCAATGATCTGCGTTCCAATTCGTTCGCAATGTTTTGGCTTATACAAAAGTCCCGTTATATGAACATATTTCGAAGCTTCTGAAATACAAATTGCCAAACCAGCAAGCGAAAGAACGAAAATGAAAATAAATTACAATAAAAAATAAAAATAAATAAAAAGCTGTTCAAAAACTACACATAAATGAAGTGAAAAAAAAAAAACAAGAACAAAAAATATTAAGCAAGAATTTCGGTTTTTAACAAAAGAACAGTTATTGCTGTTGCGTTTGGGTTGGCCTTTTATGACCGCTACGAGCTGCTTTAACATGGAAGTGTTTTCCCCTCAGACCTGCGTACCCACCGTCGATCCACTGTTGTGTCACTATTGCGGAAAGTTTTTTTTATTGTTTTTTTTTTTTGTTGTTTTTGATTTTGCCGTTAGTCAAATTGGCATTTTTATTACACACTCACACACACACAGACACATTGTCAACCAGAAAAAAATTTCGCCAGAAAACGTAAGTAAAAGTTGGTTAAGTTGCCGAAATTTGTAAGCGACAAACGATCTGTTAAACGTGGAAGTTGTGGTCAATGCGGGTATTCCGTGAAGGGGGGAGGGGGAGGGACATTCTGGCGTAAGCTATGGTCACTTTTTATTTGCATGAGCCATCGAAAATAAATTTGTTGTCATACGCGCTATCGCTTTGTTCTTACTTTATTTATTTGCGTATACATATTTGGCCAACTGTTAACTCGATAACACGTCGAGTCAGTGTATTTTGAGGGTGCCATCGGAAAATAAAACCCCTCTACATATACACTGGGGCCTGTGAGACTAGACACGCCGATGTTGATTAAGTTATGATACATTTACACTGCACCAAATGCGTCGCTTTTAGCGAAGTTATTTCAAGAAAGCTTGTCTGCAGAATGAATTCGTTTGCCAAATTAGATGAATTTAATCTAATTTGACCTAATTTGGTGATCAATATCAATCTGCGGATGAACGGTCTCGAGAGAACTTGGCCAAAAGTGACGCATTTGGTGCAGTGTAAATGTAGCTTTAGGCTCCGCACGAGGCATCCAATTTCTGATGAGAGATCTTTTGTTTTTGAAGTAAATATCTACCGTAGTAGTGTGCTCGACATACTCAACCTAGTCCTGGGGTATCGCAACTTCAAAAATGATTTAGAAAACAGTTTTTCTAAACGGAGTCGCGTCTAGCTGGCTAGCTGTTTGGCAAAGCCTCCGAGTGTTTTTCTGCCATGAAAAGCTTCTCAGCAAAAACCCTCCTCCACCTCTGCCTTATTTGGAGCCATCGGTATATAAAGTGGTGCTGCTATTAGTAGCAAGCACCAATCCCTACTTCAAATATTTATTTTAGCAGATTGGGTTTCTCTTCGAATTTTTCAATCAATATTTTCAGCGGGGTTTCGAACCTCCCTTATGTTTTTGTAGTGTAAATGCAATTTTCAATGTTTTCACTTATTTGTCATCATCACTGTAATTAACAATATGTTACCAATCATATTTACTTAAAAATTTAACTGGACGACTCAGCATGTGTGTGTGTGGAAATTTCCGACCTCCGGTTTTAAGTACTCATTACCCGGAAATCCATTCCAATAAGTTTTCAGCTACATTAGTACGTATCACCAGATGGTAAACTCTGCCAATAGGAAGGGATTGATCAACTTCAAATACATCCTCCGAGCTATCTGCCAGTCCGCTGATGGCAAAACTCAATATTAAATACATAGGCAATGTCAATAAACGTTACGACACTAGGTATTCTTGTTGGCTTTATACCTAGGTAAATATCGGTCTCGAATTGGCAATGTGGCACATACCTAACCATATTGTCATCATTACCCAAAACAAATTCAAATTCCAGTAGCATATTTCCAAAAAGAAATTAGGCCACTCAAATGTCAATGATGATGATGATGAACGATTGAGAATTTAATTTATAATAAAAAATCCTGCACGTACGCATAATTTATTAGACTGTGCGAAATGTATTTACATATTTAGTACGCGAGTGGCAACGCCAATCACGCCCTCAGCTTTCCCTACACACGGCAGATACTTTTAAATAAAAGCATGCTTCATCAATTAATTAATCCACGAAAGAGTTTAATGAAAATAAATTTCTCTTAAATTATATTGCTCGCTCTTTGGCTGATAATCAAATATATTCTGGTTCTCTAGCGAAACCAATTACGATTAAATAATTTTTAGTTCAAAGTCACTCTTAAAAAATATTGACTATCTGATCGCGGTTGCCACATTAAATATTTTTGAGCCAAAATCCACTACGTAAAAGTACATAATTTTTGAAATAAGGATTGATTAAAATTATAGGCGATTACAAGACTCCGTCAATATCTGTCCCAAGGTTCAACTTGTATCAAAGGCAATCCTAAAACTTTACTAAGGCTTCACCAATCTTTCATAATGAGAACTGAACCCAAAGGAAGCGAACCAAACTAAAACATAAATTATAATTTTTGGCTTATATGAGTCAAAGTGGCAACTACGTATCTGAAGAATCGCTCTATAGTTTTTATTCCTCGTGTCCGCTTTCTTCGACACACTCTTGGAGAGATAACCAACAGCTAAAGCTAAAAAACATGATGAGAAACACACTGGGCCAGTTTGTTGCTTACCAGATACTCTGCACAGTGGATGGAAAGATTCAAAGCTTTGGTATAAATACACTGAAATAGTGTCCACTTTCAAATTTGCAGTAACTCATGTCAATATGATAGTATATTCGAAGAATGATAGGGGGTCACTTTCAAAATTGATATTCCTCACTGTTGGACGGAAAATGACAGGGTTTACTGTTAATTTGACGGCCGTTTCTTGTAGATTTTTTTTGTACAAAGAATTAGTTTTGCTTTAAACTTGGTTTAATGGTTATTATTTCACAAACTATTATAGAGTGGTTTGATATATGAGTTTATACTCTATAATATAGCTTCTATAGTTTAGGTCTAAGAAAATAAGTGCTGCAACTTAACCCTGAGAGGACATTAGTTTTTTTTTTAGTTTTTAGACAGATTTTTTCAGTAAATTTTGAAATTTTTTTTTCGAAAAACCTTTACATTTCGTTACCTCAATTCACAGAGGCCCCAACTGATACATTTTTCAAAAATATGTTTTTTACACAGTTTGGTATGATATAATAATATTGTCGGGGTTTATGCAAAACAAAGTAACGGATAAAAGCAAAACCACGTAATTGCTGCCACTCAAATTTTACAGGAGAGACAAAAAACTGTTAAACTTCAGCACTAACTATTAGATATTTACTCGGTCAAACTCAAATGTCGTTTTTTGGCATTATATTGCGTCCTCATCTTTTTTTACTGAAAATAATAAAAATTTGATTTTTTATGGAAGAAATTACACAACACCCTTGGCAAAAAAATTTCTTACAAATCGGGGATGATTTTGAGTCACTTCTAACTTAATATGCCCACTAAACTGCGTACTCAAAAGTTGGCTAGAAATTCTAGCGAAAAAGTTGAAAATTTTGATGGCCGTTTTGTGAATTTTGAAAAATTCCCCTGAACTTTTGGGCAATTTTTTAAGGACGTCTTTATATGGTTTTTTTATAGAATGAGATATATGTATTTTAATAAAAAAAGATTTTGAAGAGTAGGTACTTCGCTACTATCTAATGCAGTGGTTCCCAATCGATGGGGCGGTTATAGAGAGTTGTCAAGAATAAACAAAAATCGAAAAGCATCAAAACGCGGAAGTGATTTGCATAGTCGCGCCATCGGGTATTTTGATTTTGTGTGTTTAAAAAGCCATAACTTGATGGGAGCGTCAGGCGTAAAATAGCTCCCAAATGACCATACAATTTGTACAAACCACAACGAAACAACGCGGGGCAATCGAAATTTTCTATTTCTACGATACTATCGAGACATGGATTCAGAACAAGGTTGGGAAATGAGAATTTAGAAATTGTATTGAGGCCACAAAAAAATTGTACTTTTCAGGTTTCAAATGAACTAAATTAGTCTCCTTTTTTAATTTTCTTTACTGTAATAGTTAATCCAAGGTATGAAATTTTTTTATTTATCAACAAAGTTATCGAGTTGTGTACGCAAAAAAGACGGACGAGCCATGATTTTCGATTGAAGTGTTTCTTCGAGACATACATACAGTTATGAAGCTAGAACAAAATCAGTTCCGTCGTTTGTTATTAATTTTCGAAAAGGCAAAGTGGCTGTTACATCCATTTTTTCTTTTGCTCATACGTCTTTCCTACGCACACGGCTCGTTATTTTTCAATCCAATAACAGTTTATGAAGTAAATGAATCAGGTGTTTTTTTGGTTAGTAGTTACAAGTGAAAAAGTATGTGATGAAAAGAGACAGACACGGACGCATATAATTCCCTTAGCACTGCATGAATTCCAGTGTAAGTGTTTTTTTCTCTCTAAAAACATTTTTAGAAATGAAGTGGTCTGACCCACAGTGCACTGCTGAAAATATGGCTTCATACATACACCGCACAGAAAGTATGCACATTTTAGCTATTCTCGTATTACGCAATGATTCTCGTTCACTCTTCTTTTATGCTTTGTGCACATTTTTCACCTTTTTCGTTATTGTTTTGATTACATTATTCTTAGCTGAGGCAAAGTAAGAACGTTCGATGACCTCTTGTTGGAGGAACGTCATCTTCTCTGTTGTCGCTGTTGATTTTTTCCTACTTTACAATGTTGTGTTTTTGTTTCTTTCTTGTTGTTAATGCTGAGTGTGTGTTTGTGCTATTGTGGTTGTTGTTGCTCTTATTGCTGGTGTGGCTGTTTGGCTTTTGGCCATTGTTGTTGGTTCGGTTTCTTGACTAGCGGTACTTCTTAACTCGTTTTTCGACTTGGTAACTGTTGTACAAAAGCGGCAAGACCCGCTTCATAGGAACAACAACAATTGTGGATTTGGCTGGTATGCGAGTGTGAGTGTATCCATGTCTGTTTGTTTGTATCCAGATGTTAGTGTTGGCATTTTATTATTTCCCGCTTGATCGTCGACGAAGCCAGCGTAGCTGCAGTTGCTGACTCTGCTTCTTGTTCTTGGCGCGCATGGATCGACAACAGCTGCTTCTGCTGCTGCAGTGAATTGATCGTGGGCATTGTTGTTGCTTTAGCTGCCGTTGGGGCTTCTGTCAGCGTGTAGTATTACGAAAACCAGCATCCAAACTGAAATGTTCTGAAACACATACATACATACATATATGTACGAGTTTATACACATTAGAGTGGTTACAGGTTTCTTGTTTCAATCACTTCAAGGAATGTCATCAGCAAACGCTAACAAAGACACGCTCTTTTAAACGAATATAGGTGCGATGTTTAGTTCTGCTGCTCCAAAAAGGCCTTTTGTAAGGGTTAAGAAGTGGTACTCTTCCTGAAGATTCGTCTGATTTTGAATGGCTCGAAAAGCTCTTCCCAATTTTTACAGTACGAGTATCATTCCATTACCGAACCTAATATAAATTTGTAAGAATTTTTGATCGTCGACAAAGCCAGCGTAGTTGCAATTGCTGACTCTGCTTCTTGTTCTTGGCGCGCATCGACAACAGCTGCTTCTACTGCTGCTGTGAATTGATCGTTGGCATTGTTGTTGCTTTAGTTGCTGTTGGGACTTCTAGTGTTAGGTGATCTCTAGACGAAGTTTTTTAAAAACGAAAAAATGTATAGCTAACTTTTGAAGAGGGTATTTTTGTAAACCACTCTAATGCACATACAAACGTATGTTGATCCACATATCCGCTTACTTCTTGGGCTTTTTGTTCTTGTGATGGAGCTATGGGAAATAAAATGCTGAATTTAATGTTTCCTCAATGCAATTTGTTTTTCCGATTTTTAACGCATTTTTCGTTGTCCGCATTTTTTTTTTTTATTTTCGAAGCTTTGCAAAGAATATTTTTTAGTGGTCTTCGATATCGCGAAATGCATTTTATAATCGCATTTGAATCATTTTCTTTAAATAATCGCATTAGTACTTATTAACGTATGTATACAGCTTTACAATTTTAGCTTGATCAAATTTATATCGAGCCATGACCGAAAATTTCATAAGACGACGGCTCCGCGCAAGCACTATAATCCGACATCACATTACGTTATCGTTTGTTATGCGGCTCTAACCGACATCCATACTGAGTCGGTAGATACCCTTGTCCGCTCTCGTCCTGTGAACCTCGTTCTAAACTGTCATCCACCCGAAATAGCTGAAGAAGAACACACCTTACCAAGGGAGACTAGAGTTACTCTGGCTCAACTTCAGTCTGGATACTGTAATAGGTTGATTTCTTACTTATCCAGACGAAACAATACCATTTCAAACACATACCCTGCATGTAGAATGCCCCCCATGAGAGTTTACATCTCTTAAACTGGTGAAATGAACCTACTCTTCTAATACCCCTTTCGCTCTGGTCCAACCCTTTTGAAACTGCTCGTTTCCTAGGACTACCGATAGAAGAGCTTGATGAAGATCTTCGGTATGATCATGCACTCTAGGCAGGGGAAGCACTGAGTGCGCCACGTTGAAACTCCGATCGCCATGAAGATATGGATATTTGGGAGTCCTACTAATTCCGATGATCACCTGGCATTAGGAATAACGTGCTAGCTCGATGGTTGATCTACGGATATGATACCTCTCATTACCCATCTTCTCCTTCCTTACAAATTGAGGGATGACATGACCTAGAAGGTTCCACTGGTCATATGAAATCGCTCCCGAACCATTCGGCCAGTACCGCAAGGGAGTACCGGAGCGTACCGGCTTCGTATCCGGCCAAGGACTGCTAGTTTTGACACCATTCCCCAAAACCTTCGTCGTTAACAGCACCAGCACCAGTAGTATCCCCTTTCTGTAAAAAATATACTAAATTCTCGATTTTAATGTCGTCACACTCGACTCTATTTAAAATTGAAAAACAAGCATTTTTGTCACCAACGTGACGTCAAGTCGACTATTTCAGTTGAAACGATCGATCTAATTGAGTTACAGACGCGGGATACTGAGCTTGCAGTTCCTTAGACTCAAACACGTTGGTTTCAAGATAATGGATGACTACTTATGGTAGAATTTGAGTTGGCACTGCTTCCCAAGATCCCTTCATGACTTTATAATAGCCCTACATACATGTAATACAATTGTTAAAATCCATGTCAACCGTTTTTAGAAAATTATTCTTTAAAAGGTGCTTATGACTGCTGCTACAAGTGATATCATTAATTTCAATATCTCAATTGGTTTCGGAAAAAATATCCCAAAATGTGCCGCGTCAGCTATTATTTCTTATAATATAGAGATACTTTGAAATCATACAAGCCACGAATTAATTGCACTGAAAAAAAAATCGACAAGAAACGGCCGTCAAATTAACAGTAAACCCTGTCATTTTTCGTCCAACAGTGGGTAATATCAAATTTGAAAGTGACCCCCTATAATTCTTCGAATATACTCGTACTATCATATTGACAAGAATTACTGTAAATTTGAAAGTGGACTCATATCAATAATTGATATTTTTTAAAAATCACATGTTTTTACTGCCAATTTTACAGTAAATAATCTATTTGAAAGTGGGTTTGATATGTTACTTTCAATGTGCACTTTTAAACGTTTTTATTTCAGTGTGCTTACTATTTAGGTACTTTATAGCCGCATTTGGCTAGTGTCATTTATTTCCTCGGTTATCAAAGCAACTTGTGCCAGCAAATCAGGTAGCTTAGCTTTTGACATTTTATTAATTTTTATGAAGCCTTTGATGCACGCTTTTAATGTTACTTTGTATGTACGCAATTGATTGTCCCGTACCTGGTACAGCAAAGTGTTTGCAGAACAGGAATTTCTTTCCGCACAAACCAAAGATCGATCGGGCTTACGAATTTCTGGTCAAGCAGAGAAATTGGAAAGACAAGCAAAGAAGAAAGCAAATACCAAGAGAAGCAGCAGCTGCTTTCCGCTGTCGACTTCACTTTACTGCGGCTCCTTCATGTCAGAATCAATCGGCCATAAAGGCATTACATGGTTTTCCTGTATGAAGAGAAAAGAAAAAAAAAAAAAACTTGTAAGCGCGCAGGAAGGAGTTTGGGCCTTTCGGCAAATGCGATCACCGCGATCACTAACCAATACGAAGATGCGCGAAGTTGATGATGCCGTTGGTAAATATTACGTGAGCGGCGACAAAGAAAGGTGCTTTGAGTGCACTTTGCTGGTAAAATGTATTGATCTTTGTTGTTTTTGCTGTTTTTTGTTGTTTTTCTGCGGCAATGCAATCCCGTCCAGTTCGCATCAAAACAGTTAGAAAGTACCTTTTTAGTGTACGAAAGTTTGTCCAACAAAGCATTCGGTTATGAAAATCGCGCGAAAAAGCCTAGCCATTCATTCGATTGATAAACAATTTACGCCCACGAAAATAAACAGAAACAAACTATCAAATGTGTGTGCGAGTATTACTGGTTACAGGTGTTAAACTGCAATATTGTCGCTGCGCATGCGTAAATGCATTTTTAATTAGCAGCCTTTCTGTTAGCTAGTGTTTGCGCGTGTTTGTGAGCTCATATACCCAATCTAAAGAGCTTTTGAGCCATCAATTACAACAAAGTGATTTAAATTTCATTTGAATCAAGTATTTCGTTTGAGTTATATTGTACTTTAACCCATTAACGGGCAATCTTGATTACTGTTTCATCACGTCCGCTTGATATAAAGTAGTACTGTTATTTTGGTTATACGGTTTAACATGAAGTTGTAAAATTCATTATATTATATACTGGCATGCATCATTGCGCAGTTCAAAACTAAAAAAAAACGTGTGTAATAGCCCATCAGAAAAAGTGTCACATAAAATGCGCGAAGTTGTACGATGATATTTCTACCATCACTATACTGATAAGCAGCAGTATCAACAAACCAGTTTAAAATGCCCAGTACTATCAGAGGTGAGCAAAATGTTCAAATTGTATAGATATTACTTATGAATAGCCATTATCTTTGGTAAGCGAGTTGCAAAAGAACATCGAGCATGGCATCACAGAGATATCTGCAGCTGCACCGAAGTTATGCTTTCAGGCTCTGGTGCAAAGAGGGAGCGCGGTTGGGTGCAACCAGGATGTCATTATAATGAGCGTCCAAGAGCAGCCTTCCTGCGCATTGCCCAGCTTGCCATCTGCATTTTTCAAATAACCCAAGATAGCAGAATTCCCGAAGAGAACTTTGCTGAGTCTCGCAAACTCATTGCACCTCTCTACTTTTTTTCGCAGAAGTATTTATAGGCGACTCGCTATGCTTCCCTCATCCAAGGTTTGTAAATACCCAACCCAGCTTTCTGGATCTCCTAGCGAGAGGGTAGTTTACTTCTAGTGGCGCTTTGTTCAGCCGTCGCAAGTTTACTCTGCTGCCGAATTCGGGTGTCGATAGGAACACATTTTTGGCTGGCACTTCTTTGTTCATTCGCAAAACATGTCTATGTAAAGCTCGAAAAGCTCATCGATAATTTTCCTTCGCCACTCGCCGTTGGGATCACGTGAAGGACTATACATCTTCCGGAGAACTTTTCTCTCAAATACTCCATCTTCTTTTGACATGGTCCATGAATCTGAGCCATACATCAGAACAGGTATAATGACAGACTTGTAGAGCGAGATCTTTGTGCGTCGAGAGAGGAGTTTTACTTCTCAGTTGCCTACTCAGTCCGAAGTGGCAATTGTTGTCATTCTCTGTGAGATTTCTTTCGATATAATTTACCTCCTTATTAGGTCCTGCTGTTCCCAAACCCGGTAGCTCTATAGCTTAAACCCTCCACAAATTATTACAAATTCATTTATCTTACTTTTTTTTTTTTAATTTCCATTGAATATGCTGCTTATGCAATTCGAAGATAATCATTTCTCACCGTTAACATGTGTAGGTAATTTACGATAAATTTCCAAACACGAAGTAACATAAAAGTAAAAGAAACAGATAAGAACTCGAAGATTTACAGCAAACCAAACGATACGGTTGCCATTTTAAGTATCTACTTCCAACTAAGCGCTTGCGGTGGGAGGAATGGAATTAGTTGTGGTTGAGTAGCTTGCGAGATGACCTGCCGTCAAATGTTTTCATCATCATCATCATTAACGCGAAAAAGGTGAAAAAAAAAACAGAAAAATGCTTTTTGACCCAATCCACACCGTACGTCGATTGATGGCAGTTGCAACTGCTGAATAATGCTTAAAACAATATTATAACGAGAAGATTACAACGAAGGAAAACCCAAAAAAATGAACACAGGACTTGTTAGGCTGCAGTTCCTGTAACAGTCGCGCCACCAATCAAGTGTTAAGTAACCTTATAGCCAAGTTCAAAAATATTAACTTAGTTTCAACCTTCGCATAGGCCGACGGGTCAAAATGGACCCATTGAATGTTGGGAAAAAATTAGTTTGGGAAAATTTTGCTGAATACTACCGGGGAGACCCGCTTTAAAAAAAAACTTTTTTCTGGAGTGTTTTGGAAATTACCTGTATATGGTACTTAACCGTGGTATAATTAATATATGTAGAAAGCAGTACCCTAATCTTGTACGTTGTACGCTGTTTTTTCTTTTAATATATGTACATAAATTACCATACCATTACCATACCACCAAAGGGTTCCAAGTCCGTTCCAATGGCAGAACTAAAGCGTTCAGCAGAATCAGTCCCTCAATACGTTGAAAGAACTGAGTAGACGTACGTCACGTAACTAACGTATTGGCGGACGGATTATGTTTGAGCTATAAAGCAGACGATTGAGGCTGGTGTGTCACAGACACCAACAAATTTCTCAAGGGTTAAACAAATAGCAAATAATCAAGAGCTTGTAAAAGAATAAAAATGCACCTTCAGCTTGTTCTTAGTTAGTTTGTAAAGATACGCAGCTGCAGTTAATGCACAGCCAAACAAGTATACTCCAAGAGATAAATCGCCCATACATAGTTGTACCTACCAACCCGTGTCCATCTCCCCAACCATCCCATATTTGGCTTGAAGTGTAGTCCATTTACGGTGCAGTAGAATTCATCATTTCTGTATTTATAAGTTAGCCAACAGGAGACTAAGTTAGTTGTTTGCTTTTGTTTGTGGTATGTTAGTTGTAATTGAACCGGTCGTCACTAAGTAATCTTGCAACACAGTTGCGCAACACAGAAAAACTCAGAATCAACGGTACTGTGCGCGCCATCATTCCAAATAACGTATTTGCACATCCATTCACACATTCATACATCCAACTAACTGGTTTAGTGTTGCTGTTTTATTATGTGTTTCTTGCTTGAATTGTTGCCTGGCTAGTTGCTGGCTTGTTTGCTGGAAAAAACTGGGACTTTATTACGGGACTTTTACTACGTTTGAGTGAACAGGTTTGAGGAAGACGACAGCAACAACAACAACGCTGCGAAAGAAATTGCTGCAATTGTATTGCTTCTGCACAGAAGTAACGCTAACGTCGCCTGAAGCTGATGTGCAACAAGTTCAGCAGCAGCAGTATGTTGCTAAGAATCAACAACAAGTTTTTGTTCTTGCGTTAGTTCGCAATGTGAAATTGCCATTAAGCAACAGCAGCAAGTCTACAAATGTTATTCTCAACCTCGATTGCAGCATTTGCTTTGAGTTCCTGACGCGCAGTTAGATTACGGCATACAAAGCGTTGCCCATGCGCATAAACCGTCTATTCCAATTTGCTTGCTGGCACAAGTAACATTGCATTATTGCATTTTGTAGGTATGTAGGTACCTGCTCGTAAAATGTATACAAGTTTTTTATTCATCCCCGCTGTATTTACCTGCGCCCCTACAGCGAATTTTTTTCTTTTGTTATCTTTCTTTGTCTGCACTTTGTTTTCTACTCAATGGAAAATCTTGCGTTTCAATACGCAATAAAATGTGTATGAATTAAAAAATTGCATTCGGTATACATAGTGGGTAAGTAACAGATGGTTATTGCTTTCAAAGCGTTTGTTGAAAATTATAGAGTGTGGATTTGAGTGGCGGAAATTTATGTCAAAGGTGAGTGAATACTTGCACGTAAACCTATCTACAGAAAATGCACATGTGTCTGAATATTCTATTGCTAGCTTACGGAAAACACATCCTTTATCTATCACAACAATAGACAATTTTCCTTTCAGCTATTGGGTACATATGCCAAGAATCGGGGCGTCCGAGCATAGTGCATACGTGGCATATACATAATACGTACTACTACTAATGGCGGCGATATACCAACAGGCTATCATTACCTCTAACGAGATTTTTGCCGAGCTTCTATTCCAACTTGTGGTTTGTTTATTTTTAGTTTCTTTCCTACAAGTTGGCGGGACCTACAGTTTTTTGCGAAGCTTCCCATGGCAGAAATACAACCGAAGAGTTTGCCCAACTACTAACGAGAGGCGACCCTGCTTATAAAAATAATTTTTCCCAATAGTTATTGTTGTTGCTTTTGTCGGGTATTGATACCCGACGCCTAGGTGTAGTAGACCAAACGCACTACCGCTACACCACGGCGGCAGCGGCTAATTTCACAAACAAATCACACAAACAAAAAAGTAGAGAATTTCTAGTTCTACAACTTGACTTCGGGTAGTCTTTAGAAAAAAACTTACCGTTTTCGAAAGGAATCCAAAAAAAACTGATATATTGACTTTTGGCCCCGAATATCTTTTTTAGAACACATGGCATCAATGGCGACTTTTGAAGTTTTCTTCCTGAAGGTGAACCTAAGCTACTCTCAAAAATTTAGCTTTGTGGGAATTTCTGTTATTAAACCTATTTTTTATGTCTATTTTGACCGGACTAATGAGAAATATTTCCCTTGAAACACGACTTAAAATTAAATAAAATTATAATTAGCAAGTAAGGAAGTCTAAGTTCGGGTAAACGAAACATTAAATACCCAGCGATTTTTACCACCATGAAACCGAGATATGTCAATTTATGTGATTTCCGAAATTTTTGATATCGAAAAAGGAGACAATTTTAATAGCAACCTACCTTGGCCAGAAAGTAACCTGCATACCATATTTCATGCAAATATCTCAATTTTTACTCAAGTTAGGTCAATTTATGTTATTTTCGAAATTTTCGACATCGAAAAAGGGGGCGTGTTTATCATCCGATTTCGCCCATTTCCATTGACCGATTTGGATGAAATTTTGAATATAGATCATTGAATTGTATTGGATCATTTTGGGAATATTTGAGGGTCTTTTTGGTATTATTTTAGTATTATTTTAGGATTATTTTGGGAACATTATTGGATAATTTTGGGATCATTTTAGGGCACATTTAATGGTCATTTTGGGGTAATTTTGGGATCATTTTAGGATGGTTTTGGCTTCATATTCGTATCATTTTGGGAACATTTTAGGGTATTTTTGGAATCATTTCAGGATTATTTTGGGATTATATTTGGATCATTGTGGGATCATTTTGGTTAAGTAAAGTTAGCGCTAAATTGATAGCACCGAGCAAGTTCGGTCACCCAGGTACTTAAAATAAAATAAAATGGAGTAAAATAGGTAAAATAAAATTAAGTTAAATGAAATAAATCAATTAATTAACAGCATTTAATATAATAAATTTGAATGAGATGCAGAGCGAGAGCTAAGTTAATAAAATGAAAAAGTAACCAGTGTACAAATGTTTGAGCTCCGCACCTGTACTTAAGGGTAGCAATAAAATTCACCATTCCACGATATTTTCAACAGCAACAAAAAGCAACACGAATGTGAAAGCCACCATATAGCCACCACCACCACAATTACTCTGTTACATTTTCCAATTTTTCCTTGCTCGCTGCACTTGGCATTATGCCTACTAACCCTATTTTCCAGCAGCGAGTCCTATTTTCTACACATGGAATTTAGTTCAACATGCTAACGTTCGTGCCCACCACAGCCTGTATCCACACAAATATTCCAGGCGCCACATAAATACAAACGTACATACATTCATACATATGTAGAAGGATATAAGGGTGCAGGATAAACTTTAATGCAAGCAAATGTGTGGCTAAAAGAAAATCAAACAAAATCGTAATCGTATTTAACAAAAAACGGCGAAAGCTCGCTGTTAAAGTAAATGTCGGTTGGTAGGTTAATTTTTTTTCGGAAGCGGTGGCGAAGAAGTGAGGAACTTAAAGTGGGAACAAAAAAAGATATACCGACAGACTTAATGACAGCCGGAAGTTTGAAATGAGAAAATGAATGAATTAGCAAAAGAGAAAATAATTTGGAAATATTCAATGATTAGATTCAATTAAATACCACAATGCCGGGATTCTCGGGGCAAAACAAATAACGGTGTGCAAAGTAGCAGTATCCCTTACATGTTATATCGATATATCTCCTCGCTGAGGAAAGAAAAATGATTTACTACAATCGTGTAGAGGTACGTCCCTTTCATATGCTTTTCTTTTTTCATATTGTTTTTTCTAATTGTCATCCATATCTCTATCCCTTTCTCAATCCCACTCCCAAAATGACTTAAAATGACTCCCCTTTAAAACTTTCATCAACACCTTTAATTTAGACCCATTTGTTACAAAAAACTTCTAGCTCTAGAAACCTTGGTCTTATATGGGAAAAATACTAAAACATCTTAAATCACTTGTCACCACCTTTCATTTAATACTCATATCGCACTAATACCATCGAGAGCCCCTCCTGGTAGACATTTTAATCAATATCTCGAAAACGGGGTCTCGTATAGGACTGAAAACTACACCATTTTAAAACACTTATCAATACCCTAGTCCACGTTTTCAGCGATATCTCCAAAACCTTTTAAAAGGCCTTTATTTTTTTTTATCATATAACCATCTCGAGGTGATACAAAATGTCGCTTCAAAATTTAATTTTATTATGTCCAGCCGTTATCAAAATTAATGCTAGCATAGATGAAGCAAAGTCCAAATGAAATCTGTGGTCTTCCCCATTCGTTTGAAACCAATTTTATGCGAATATTCCGAAGATTACCCGAAACCACATCTTGACCGATCACTCTGTTATTGATAAATATATCAAATTGAATCACAATCCAAATTAAAGCTGTGGTCTTCCCCTTTCGTTTGATACCAATTTTGTGAGAATATTCTAAAGTTTACGTAGGTAACGCCTGTTGCAGACTTTATACTCCTAAGAATTTGTCTGCAAAATTTCGTAAAGATCGGGGCATTGGTTCCAACGTTAACGAACCACAAACATCCGCAGTCAGTCACAAATTTGCGTTTTTATATATTAGTAAGATAAGAAATTATTGGTTTTATATATGTATTGCTTCCGCTTTGGTCTTTAATTTTTCCGAAATAAAATTTAAATTTTAGGTAACAACGCAGATACCTTCTATTTACAAGAACTTGCTAAAATATTCATCATCGAATTCGCATTTTTAAATTTTACCTATAAACCAGCTTAAATTCTACCATTTCTAAATTCAAATCTTAAATATTGTTACAACTTTAATTTTTGCTACAAAAATATGTGCAATGGAATTTCCAACATATCCTTACATTAAAGCTGCTTTAACTTGAAAACTATGGAAAACTTAAAAGCACACTTCCAGGCGCTTTGGAAGCGCTTTTATGTGTACAACACAAACACAACCAACCATTGAGGGCGGGGATGAGTGGTAGTTATGTATAGAAAATTTTCCACGATACGTACACGCTTGTGTGTTCGTGTGTGTGCGTTAAAGTTTCCTTGTTTGAGTGTTGCACTGTGCCATATACGGACGAATATTTTCCTTTTGCTGCAACGCGGCATAACGTTCGTGCGGTCGTGTGCGTTAGCTGGTTCGCAAAACAGCTGCTGCATAACTTAAAGTTTTTCGACATTATTTTAAGATGTGATTTATTTTTAAATAACAATAGAAAGTTGAACGAAATTTCAGTTTTTGCGTGAAAGAAATCGTAGAATTGCGAGAGGAAAAATTTAATTTCATTAAATTTTCATTCGTAAAAAAGCACACAGGCACGGCACACTTCCATTCCTTCGGCAGCAATTCCAAAAACCAAACCGAATAAAAATAACAAAAGAACAACAAAAATGTGTATGTGTAGTGCAAGTGCATGTTTTGCTCGCGTGCTCGTGTGTGAGTGTGTTCGTGTGCGGTGTGACAGTGAACTAAAAATCGATTATCAATACGAATGATGTGCCCATTGTTGTTGCTGTTTTTCGAGCACAACACTACGTACACACCCAAACGAATGACAACTACAACTACAACGTCGATGGGCACGAAGACGCTAGGGTGCATATTGTATTGCAGCAGCGTTTGATCATTGCATACTGCAAGGCGCTTAAGCAGATGTTTCGCATCGTTTCAACATCTTCAACGTTAGAATTCCAGCGTTTCCAATTATATTCATATAACGGTATAAACGAAAGGAAGGAAGCAGCAACATTGCATTGCTAGTTATTGTTGTAGATGAAATATAGTTTTTGTTTAAGGCAACGAAATAACGGTACTAGTTGTTGTTGCACCATGCATTCAACTACGCGATTGTGTTTTTACCTTTCCAGCTGCCGAATGCAAGCGAAACCAGCGAATACAAACTTCCTTTTGCAATAGCAAAGATTCGAAGGAAGTGGCGAAGTGCGAACAACAGCAGCAGGAGCAATGCATAAAGTTTAGATTGCAATACAGTAGCAGCAGCGGCAACATATAAAAAAATTATGCTGAGAATTTTCCAAAAAAAAATTGTTTATTGAAAACTACAAAAACTGTTGAAAACCCCAGCCACGAGTTTGGTTTAGAAAAGGAAAGCATTTAAAGCAGTGAAAGTGCACAAAACGATTTTCGTTGAAGTAAAAGAAAAAAAACGTTGCAACGCAATTAAGAAAGAGGGTAGAGAAGAAAAAAACAAAAAAAAAAAACAAATAAAAAAATTGGAATTGCTTGCAACTAATATGGTTTGAAATCTAAAAGAAACGTACTTAAATATTGTGAAAATAAGGAAAATTCAAGTTCAAAAAAATTTTAAACAAATACTTATTTATTCGTAAATGAAATTTAAAAAAGTTCCGAAAAAACTTAAAATAAATTTTCGCAAAACTATTTAGACTGTAAAAGCATTTTTGTGTCGTAAAAACGCACCAAATATCTCGAAATCCACATCTCACACAATAAGTTGGATGTCGAAAAATTATTATAATTTTCATTCAGCAATTTTGTGTATATCTGCATTTCTTTTTTAAGTTGAAATTAAAAAAAAAAAAATCTCACATCAAAACACAGCAAAAAAAAAACAACAACAATAAACTATCGGTGTCGGTGTAGCGGTATAACGGTTTATCGCTTTATGTATATCGATTGTTTTGCTTGGAAAGCGTTATCGTGTATGTGAACGTTGTTCTTGTTCTTAAGTGCACTTGAAAGGCTGATTTTTGTTTTTACTTATTTTGATGTTGTGCTTCTATACTCGAATTGAATCGTGCGTGAACAAAAAAAAAAAAACAGAAAACACCAACAAAGAAATATAAAAAAGTAGAAAAAAGTTAATAAAAAAGCAAAAAAATACTTTAAATAAGCGCATATAACCGTTAATTTAATAGTGAAAACTCTAAAATTAATCAAGGAATTTTTAAAACTTAAGAGTTGGCGTTTATTTTTTAATTAGATAAAAGTAAGCAACAGTTTTTTTAAATCCCAAATTGTTTCAAAAAGATTTTACCAACCTCTTACATATCACGTTTTGTAAACAAAGCTTCTGACCATCACGTCTAGGTCCTTTTTTTTATTGACACTTCAAGATTTTAAATAATGTCAAGCGACATGAAAACATTTTTGCAAAAAAAGAATAAGAGCTGTGTTGTCAATGCCCAGGAAAATGTGATTCCCATAATATGACAAAAATTTCGTTCTGACACTTTTTTCTACCCTTAATCCTTGTATCACTTTCTTATCACAAAGATTGAAAATATGCTAAGAAACGTAGTAGCAGCAATGGCGGTGTTTTGAAATATAAGCATGAAATATGGCTTCAACCCCTAAGTGATAATAAAGAAGAACCTAAACGTGTTGAACTATACGTTTGTTCGGCAAAAGTGATATACACGAAGTCAAGATTTAGAAAAGTACCCTAGTTACTATTTGGTGAATTCGATATTGTACAGTGTTATAACTAAGTGAAATTTTGAGTTAGACGTACTTAATTGTTTTCATGTTTTTTCTTCGAACAAAGTTGGATATTTTTTTACCGCTCTCTAAGACGGCGTCTATTAGATTACCTGCGGATCGGAAGACATTCCTTCATTAGTCCACTTATGAAATGATCGGTATCATTAACCAATCCACGTATTGAATAATGGTCAGATTTTAGCCATAATTTTTACCAACACTCTAACTCAATGATCCACTATATGCTTTCTGTTATTCTGAAGCACCTGAAAATCATTTGCACACTAGATTGATATTCTTGAGATTCTTTGAAAAAAAGAGGTTTCTAAACAATTTTATTTTACTTCGGTAGTGAACAGAATAATCGCATAGTAAATGATTCAACGTGAAGTTTTCCTTTCCGATTCGTATTGCATAGGTTGCAATAGTCTATTGCTCGATGAGTACAGCAAATACCTACTCTAAATACATACATCCCTCGTGGTCCACAGCTGGAACATCAGGAACCAAGCTACGCTAAGTTAGGTCATCATTATTTCGCTTCTTTGATCGCTAAGTCGTTTAGAACTTTTATAGTAATTTGCTGTTCACTGCCCACGTTGTCGAGTGTTTCTCGCTGTTCCATATTCGCACTATCTTCTACTCTTAGCGCAGTAATTTTGACTAGTGGCAATGCTACTTAGCAAGCTACCGCGATAGGAGAACACGCCCGGGAGAGAGACACCACACATGCCTCTGCTCACAACTTTTTTCATATAATTGCGAGTGTTAGGATCCCTTAAAATAAACTTAGCTACCTTTAGCTGAGGTAGTGGATGGCCATGCTGGCTAATATGTAAAGGTTCTTTTTGGAGCTACAGCCTTAATATCCCAAACTAAGTGTGATATTGGGAGCAATATTATCCCCTGAATAACTCTTTCGAACTAACGCGCAATTGTGTACCACCACTTAAAAATTAGAGAAAATACATCACATTTCATAAAAATCCCGAATAATAATGATCTGAAGCGTAAAAGAACTTGAACAAAGTAGATTTCCAGGTTTTAAGGAAATATAACTCTAATTTAGCTGTTACACGCAGAATAATTTTTTCAACATGAACTATGTTAAACTAACAAGAAATATCGTGTCAAATTTGCATGAGATAATGAGGCGATTTTAACAGGAATTAATGTTAGTATAACAGGAATTCATGTTAATTTAACAGAGAGTCATGTTAATTTAACAGGAAATCAGTTAATTTAACAGGAAATCAGTTAATTTAATACGAGTTCAAGTTTTTCAACATGAGCTTCATGTTAAAATAACATGACAGATGCTGTTGAAAAATAATAACCTGAAAAAGTGTTGATTTTACATGAAAATTTTTCTGTGTGTAAGGCCAAGAGCGCCTACATATATGTATGTAGACTCTGTTTTTTGTTTATTTGATATATTACAGACTCATACTCCGTAATGATAATGGATTTTTTCATATAAACTCTTTCACTCGTTTCGAATTCGGCTCAGATAAAATCATGACTTAATTGCAGGTTTAATTTTGAGAATGGACCCTAATTCATTGAGCAAAGATTTTCATTGTTCGAACCTATAATTTTTAAAGAGACACTAATTTATTGTACCATCAAGGGGAATGAACTTTCAGCAAACTGTTTATTAAAAAAATAGATTTTCTGATAGCAAATAAAAAAACTGATGTGTAAACTTGGACTAACAAAAAGTTCGCTGAAGGAAATTGTAATATACATTTAACTGAAGACAGATTTACAAAAATATATATTAAAACAATAATCTAAAAAAATATTTACATTAAAAAAAAAAAACAAATATTTAAAAATCCAAGCATTGCTACATTTCCAAACTCTTCATGTTGCATAATTACCTAAACTGCCACAAAAAAGTGTAAGTGAAAAACTACAAAAACAAAATAAGAATCTCTACACATATGAGGTTAATTAAAAAATATTGATATATAAATATAAACGTTTAACAAAATTATATAATCCAACAAAAAATATTATAATTATAAAAGTCACTCATCTCTATATAAAGTAGCTCATAGTGAAACGTAAAATAATCCCGTGCGAAATTCTGCTTCTCAACTGAATTAACAGCACAAATGCGCTGCTTCTCTGTACTCCCAAATCTGCTACATCTGTGAACGTACACCTACTTATTTATCTGATACAATATATTAAATATTCACTACTTCGAATCGCTAAATATACATTTTTAATATCGATGAAAAAATTTATGAAAAATAAATTCAAAAATAAAATCAGAAACATCTGCGTTTTTCACGCAACATTCCACCCTCATGAATATGCGCACAAGTGAATGCGTAAGCAGGAATTAAAAATGCATTTATTGCTAAACGTGAAAGAGAAATTACACAAAAAAGTTGCAACACTAACAACTCCCACTAACTATAAGCTGAACCTCCCTGAATGGGGTTTGTGGCTTTTGGAAATAATTAGGTGAATCAAGTTTTTTCCATGAAATTGAAACTATTTGTGCTTTAAATGAAACAGCTGGAGTTTTTGAAAAGCGAAGTCACGAAATAATCACGCATGTTGAAAAACTGTCCTACACTAAGTTTAACTAACTCAAGCGACGAATAATTCAAAATATGACTAGCGCAGTTCTAAGAAACAAGCATAGAACTTTTTAAAAAGCGCTCACGCTCACTCACGAAAACATTGTAACATTTAAACGAGGGCGATCAAAATTTATTGTGAAGTTGCACTGAAAGGAGGTTTATATATGTAAACTCAATAATCGATCACACAAGAACGAAAGCACAAAGCGAATGAGAATAAATTATATTTTCGTGTCACGCAAAGTAAAAAACATACGAAGAATATTTTCGAAAATTGACGAGGAAATGAAAAAACAGCATTGCAAAAGTTAGTAATAGGATTTTATTAAATAAATTAGCAATTAAATTAAGACTTGTATAAGAAGCGTGCAATTTAGCTCACGCATAGCACTGAATCCCAATATTAAGTAGCATAGCAATGCACAAGAAATAGTCTGAAATAGAAAAAGTTGGACTGAAGAAAAAACGCAAAACCACGCACATAAATAACGGCACATAAAATACACGCACTATTCAACGTAAAAGGCGTATAAAAAAGTATAAAATACGAAAGTAAATCACTCACGAACTACAAAGGTCGGCAAAAGTAGCCAAAGAAAATTGAAGCGTAAGATCGCAATTTTGAGGTAAAAAAACACTCAAATAAGCATAACGAATTTCTGGCACAAAAGTTATACACTCACGCAAAACTCACGAATTTCAAAAGTCAGCGAAATCGAAAAATATTTAAAAAAAAGTAAATATAAGAGTGGAATAGTGAAGTAATATAAAATCACTCACGCAAAAATCACGAATTTTTAAGAGCAGAAACAATAGAAAAATTACGCTCACGCTTCATTAAAAGAGAAGAAGAAGAAAACTGCAGTAGTGACGTAAAAAGATCGCTTACGCAAAACTCACGAACATCAAAGAATCCAGTAGAAGAGAAAAAATAAGTAGCCAAAGTAAGTAGGGTAAAAGCGCAATAGTGCCGTAAGAAAATCACTCACGCAACAATCACGAATTTTTAAAGGACAGTAATAGTAAAAAAAAATACAGCCACGCTTCATTGCAAGGGTAAACGTAAAATCTGAAATGATCTCACGAAAAGACCAAAAAATAATCAAAAACGCACATTCGAAAGCTGTGTGCTGAAAAAATGATTTCAAAGCAAACATACCAAGACGGCATCTAGTACGCAACAAGGAAAGCAATAGCAATATAGTTCTAACAGCAACAACCATATTAAAGATATAATTAAAAGACTTATCATTGATTCTCGTCAATTCGACCCATTGTCATCAATCAAAAACAAAAGCATTTTAATGTTGCCCATCGATTCAGCGCACGCGAGCGGCAACACTAAAGTGTCACATAGCACACCACCTTATACGCTACGCTGTCGTCCAGCTCGTGGTGGTGGCGCAACCGAACAACGCGCTATAACGAGCAATCTCGTATTAATTACACAGGATAGCAAAGCAAGTGGTAGACGAACAGAGGACGTCTCGCATATTAGTACCACGCTTGCAAATGCGCACAACAACAATCACAGCTCAAGCACAAGTGTAGCAACAGTGAGCGCTACCAGTAATGACAATCCAGGAGGAGGAGGAGGAGGTGGTGCAAACAATTTTCGCAATAAAATACCATCCATCTCGATTATACCATTACCAGTTGGTGGTGGCGGCAATAACGTAGCCTCAACAAACTCAAGTAGCGCTTCAACCACCAACACAACTGTTGTACGCACAGTGACCACCTCGAATAAGGCCACTTCACCACCACCACCGATCTTCAGTTCACCACCCCGAAGCAATAGCAGCGCCAATGGCGGAGTACGTCCACTGCTCCAGAATCAATATCAGCAGACTGACAAGTGCACAATACTAAAGTTTGATGTCGTGCGTAAGCCAACATTGGCTGCTACTGCCGAACTGTTGCCACGTAATATCATAACAACTGCCGCTGCTAGAGGGCAAACAGCCGCTACAATCACAACCGATCGCCGTCAACAACAACACTTGCAAGCTTTTCAGCAAACGATTTTCGATCAGGAGATGTCCGATGATGCGGAAGCGGATGCTGAAATTGCTGCACTACATCAACAGGTGGTATTGGGCGATGTTAGCGGCGGCAGCGGTGCTGGCAACACCATTACAGCTGTGGGCAGTCAACCGATTATCGTAAAGATCGAACCGGCACAATCGTTTCACATTGTCGATGAATCGGATACGCGCGTACTCAGTTTACCACTCTCCGATGCTGATAAGGTGGGCGCTAGTTGGATTGATTTGAAGGATATTGCTGGACTGCAAACAACATCGGCTACACTTGTAGATGTGTGCTTTGATTCGCCACCGGGCTTGATACCTGTTAGCGCCAATACGTCGTCAAACACATCAACTAATGAAACAGTGGTAGTTGAGTCGGGAAATGCAAGTCAAAAGCCAGTTTCCACTAAAACACGTCAGTTGTTTGTCAAGCAAATACAAGTAGAACAATCAACTGTGGGCGCTACGCCTGCGGCAGCAACTGTAATTGAGACTGTAATCACGCCAGCTACGACTGTCACATCGACAGCAACAGGTACAACTGCAACGGCTACTGTAACGCGTACCGTGAATAATAGTGATCGAAGTCTGCAACAACAGCAGCAACAGCAAACGCAACAGACTAAAATGCAGAGCACCTCAACTGGTACTACAATAACGCCGTCTTCATCGACGGGACTGAATGCTGGTGGAGCTATGACAGGTAAAATATTTCAAGATATTTGAAAGTTTTTGCGTTTCAAGCTGTACATTACTTTGTTCTTCTTTTGTACGGTGTTTTACTCCCTGGGAATGTAAAGGATATCTGAGATATATATAAATTGTTCATATTTCCTTCTTAAAGAAATTCACAATGTAAACGTATGTAGATAGGTAAACGAGCTATTTTGTCCGCAATGTGGTTGAACTTTCTGAAGAGATAGTGTAAAGCGTTTATCTAAAATTCTCCAAGAACCTTAAAGTTTGACTCAACACTGTGCTGGTAAGTAAGGAGTAAGGTTGTGAACGCGGTCTTTCCAGAGGCCCAACTCCCGAACATAAGTGTACCCTTGGATACTGTTTCCCTGATAAAGAGATCGATCGGTGGCATGTTGCATATAACGCTCAGAGCCTCTGTCTGGTATGATCTAACCCAGTAATCTCACCACAGACAGCTCCCTGAACTCTGTCTATCATTTTGTTAATGTTGTTTAGCTCGAGCGCCTTCTACCACACTATTGTCCGGAAGACTAAGATCGGCCGAATATCTGCTTCGTATATCCATGCTGGGAGTCTCGGGCTGAGATCCCACTGTCTGCCTGACTTTTTATAGTACAGAGATTTATATGCCCGCTTGTCTCTGTGCTATATATTAAGCTTAAACTTAAGTGTCAACAGGACGTCTAGATATTTAACACTATCAGAAAGGTTTAGCTTTCGACCATTAAGAGAAGATGGATGGATATTTGGTATTTTCGTCCTATTTTAGTGAGTTTAGCCTTTTAGAGATTCACGCTGAGACCCGCGGTCTCCGACCATCCACTCAGCTTTCTTAGTGATGCCTGCATGATCTCACTGAGCACGTTAGGGCATGTAGGCAAACCTTGGACTCAATGGCTGCGCTGTGACCTCCCAGGCTATTATCACTCTTGAACGTTCAAGAACCTTAAGCACTATCTACCTCCCATTAGATATATAAAAGGAGGAACGACTAAAAACTATTCGATCTGAAGTCTTTGGGTTTTTCATGATCCTTTATGATGAAATATGTATAAAGTCTCATCAAATACTAGTTTTTTTTATACATGGAACCAAAAGTCATCTTTTTGAAGAATCAGATAGAAATTTTGATAGTCCTTTCGGGGCAGCGCTCGTTAATGTACTCTAACTCGTTTCAGCGTAGATAAAAGAAACATCGAAGAATTTCGCTTTGATATTGATGTTGCTCAGACTCTCGTCTACAGCTCGAGACTCACTCCTTTTTATCGGAATACAAGCTACTATTCTCTTTGGAGGGAATTCTGTGGTAGTCTAGCTTGATCCTTGTTCGTAGCGCTTAGTACTTGATTGATAAGTACCGATCTTCTTATTTAATATTTTGTTTTGTAGCTGGGAACAAAATACCGTATTAAACTATTCTAAGATTAGCTTTAAAGCATTACAATGCAAAGTGCTCCTTGAGATGAAAGGTCCTTCGATGAAAACTATCGGAATTTATTTGTAGGGGCCTATTGACAGGAACTTTCATATAAAGAATTTTGAACAAGTTCCTTTCACTAGGCTTTGAAATGAAACATCTCCGTAAGCATTATGACGAGATCCGGCATCATATAATCTTGCCGTTTGATCTGCGGAGTCATAAGCGGGCTTTAACCGAGATCCATACTGAGTCGATTGATTCCTTTGTTCGATCTCGGCTTCTGAACCCCGTTTTAAACAGTCTTCCATCCGATATTATTATTATTATTCCCGGACGGTTTACCCACCATGTCCCTCCCAACCGGTACGAGGGGCGCATCGATATATGTTGCCGCGCATTGATATATGTTGCCGCGCATTGATATATGTTGCCGAGCCATTGAAAGGCATTGGTTTGTTAATCGTCGAGATCTAAAACTGCTCGGCTATAGAGAAAAACTCATCAGCCGAGTAAAGTAGATATAAGCTAAATTAAACATTAATAAATAATTGGTTGACGGAAGAAAAACGCACCTTACCAAGGGAGACTAGAGTCACTATGGCCCAGCTTCGTTCTGAATACTGTAACAGGTTAAACTCTTACTTGTCCAGACTAAATAACACTATATCTGCCACATGTCGTGCATGTGGTATGTCCACCCATGATACTTTACATCTCTTTAACTGTTCAATTGAAGTTACTCTTCCCTGGTCCAACCCTTTTGAAACTGTACGTTTCCTTGGACTCCCGTTAGAAGAGCTGGATCGGAATGATCATACACTCTAGGCAGGGCGAAGCATTGTTAACAACAACAACCAAAGGCTTCGAAATTTCGCTGACGATATGATTGTTGCCATTTCTTTATGTGCGAACATACATACATATATATCTCGACCCATTAGTAAGGGGGCTTAGACCCCTACATAAGTTTAGCCTCATGCCATTCCTATTTGTATAAAAAAACTGGTATTATGATAAATTTGTCTGTTTGACTACAACTAAAGCCGAATATCTATACATCTTGAAGAACAAATTAATAATTTATTTTTCATGTTATATTCGCAATCATGAGTCGATTTGACTATGCAGAATACCAAAATAACCTAGATTATCCCACAACACTCTATAAAAAATTATTTCTATTAGACTTCTTAATGGCCTAGCGGTAAATATAGATTGTAATTGTGTTGGAAACTAACAAAAATACTTATGTAGGTATATCTATTTAGTATACATGACTAATGTACTGTAAAAAATTACTTAACCGTTTTTCTGCAAAACCGTTTTAACCGTTCCGATGCTTGGCGCTAAAATATACGAAGGAAATAAGTTTAATGATTACCGAAAAAATCAGCGTAATTAACTTATAAATCGAAACTGTTCTTTTGATATTAGCTTAAGCTGTTGTTATTGTAATTTAATTGCAAAATCTGCTAAAGCACAACAACAATAGCAAAACAATTAAGATGCCATACACCGCGCAGAGGCCGAACTGGCTGCAACAACAAAAAATTATATCAAGAACCGTAGAAGAACAAGAACATAAAACCGTATGTAATGCTGAGTAATTAACGAGATAGCAAGCAATAAATAAAAAATGAGAAAACAAACGTAAGTTAAGAAGAAAAAAAGTAAAAAAAAAAAAAAACAAATCGCAAATTGCAAATGGCAAACAACAGATGTAGGAAAAAATTTCAGAAGTGCAATTTCAACCTGTAAAATAAAACAAACACGTAATCGTAAAATCCCAAAGAAGATTTCTCCATGACGTTCTGTTGTACGTTTGCCTGTATGTATTTGTTGTAATATTTGCACGTTGGTATGATTGCAAACATATATTGGCTATTCACCTTTGCTTGGTGCGCTTTCAAGTGTCCCACTTTCCACACTGATCCAACAACTAATACGCGAAGAACCGCAAGCAACAACAGCAATCAGCAAAGAATGAACGGCAAAAAAAAGAATAAGCCAATAGAACTGAAAGAACGAACACGTTATTCTGGCCCACACGAACACGAACGCACGCACACACTCAACTAACCATACTCATACGGAAGACATAACTGCGTTAAGAAGCCGCTTCTACGGCTTTAACTGCAATTTCAACTACAGCTTTTGGCTTACGTCTTCCTGCGTCGCCTCTTCAGCTACATCCACTTCCTAGTCTTCGGCTTGAATTCGAGTTTTTTATGGTTCTTCAAGTTTGATTTTGGTGCTTGTGGTCGCTACTTCTTTGGTGTTCTTGTTCTTTTGTCCAAAGAGCATCAGTCTTGGTGCTGGAAGTTCTATCATTTCGCGATTCTTATTCTTACCCAATATGAGATGGCAGCCTACCAGCGGCCGTTTGCTTCACTTCACTAACTTCTGCACATTTTTAACCATATCTTGCTGTTCGCCCATTTGTTGGTTCACTGAATCGGTATGGCCCACAGCTCACCAGCATACAATGAACAGTTTTGTAGCTCGGTTTCAAGCTATAACTCAAGCCGTAGTTATAGTCTCGAATTCGACTTGGTTGAAAATTTGGCATCTTTGAAAGAAGCAGAGATCTAGTATTACGTTTTGTTACGGTACACGCAACGAACTCACACACACGCACACCCCAGTCTGATGTAATGGCGTACTGATTTCTTTAACGACGGTACAGTGGGGAGGAATATTGCTCGCATTTATATACAAATTTAGGCTAGATATAATTCTTACGGGGCGGGGTGGATAACTAACTAAACAAATTTTTTTAAGCTCGAAACTGCATTAGCCTTAAAAGCCTTATGACAGTGCTATCCTTGACAGTCGGACTTTGGAACCAGTATAAAAAAAATATGCTCAGGAAGTATTTACCTAGCGGTATTTGGTTATAGCGACCCCCAAAAAAATAATTCTCATTTATATTAGTTATAGCATATGACACTACGAGAAAATCCGAATTTTATTTTTTTTTGGGGTTTTCAAAAAACGTAAAACTTTGACCTTTGACCCCGAATAACTTTTTTTGTACACATGGGATCGATGAGGACTTTTGAGGTTTTCTATCTGAAGGTACCTAAACCTTAGCTGTATGCAAAAATTTGGCTCTGTGGGAATTAAAAAGCTGAGAAAACTCGATTTGGAAGGCACTTTTATTTTATACGGTAAGCCAAAAGCTATAGCTTTTAAACGTAAATGATTTAGGCTAGATACTGTGAGAGGTGCTATAGCTCTCAAAGTCAAAGAACGATATTTTAATATGCTATAAATCTTTCTCGCCAGTGTACTTTAAATATTTTTGTTTGTATGTATGTATTTCTTAATAACAATTTTACCGTAGCACGAACTTTTAGCGGTAAAATTCTCGACTACAAACTATACAGTTAGCTAGTCAAAGTTGTGAGCCAAAGACACTGAAATTACCAATAGACATATAAAGAAAACGACGACATGAAGAACGCATAAAACCAAACAAGAACGAAGAACAAGCATGAAAGACACATACCAAAGACGATGGCACACAGAATAAAGCCTGTCTTACTAGTATCTACATATGTATGCACGTAAGCTCTAATAACAGTACATTGTTACTTATACAAACTTGTTGTAAAAAAGAAACGTTTGTGTGGAAAAAAAGTTGCATAAAAATTGCTGCCGTGGAAGCCCATTGAATGCCTAACTAGTAGGTACTAGCTGACTTGCCTACTTAACTGACTGACGCACTAAGCCAAGTAACTGAAGTTTGTCTGACATTGTCTGCGTTGGCAAAGAAAAGAAACGCTTGATTTTTATTTGTTGGTTGATTCTTCACCGCCCAAGTAACTATGCGAGTGTGGTGAGCATGGCAATCAGCCAAATGGGTGGGAAGGGAGCCATCGACTGGCTGGCTGAATGCGTACTTGTTTTAGGCAAAGGTATAAATAATGTTTTCTATGTTTGAATTTGTGTTTTGGTGGCATTGCTGGTTGAACTAAGTTTTCGTGTCGCATGAATGGAATCAACTGGCAGTCAGATACATACATATATGCATAAACACATACATATATATGTTGGTGGGTATTTTTGTTTGTATGCTGCTAATCACAGTTACCTAAATACGTATTTATAGATATGCAGGTTCTCGAATAAATTATCATTTTTTTCTTTCTACTGCCAATGCGGCACGTCTATTTTTAATGTCAAACTTTACCACTATGCGTGTCTAGTTCATTCAGTTAACTATTTCGCAATTGTGCGTTGCGCATGCGCAATACGTGTATAAAATTATATTTTTAAAGCTATGCAATATTCTTCTGTCTGTTTGTAGATGGCTTTCGAAATTTATAGATATGTATATGTGGAAATACTTTAGCATGAAATTTGAAGTTAACACGCCTGCATTTAAACAATAATAAATCATATACTGCAGAGAATTCTATTAACCTATGTTAGAAAAACTATCGCACCAGTTCGTGATTCTCTGAATTCTAATGAAAAGAGTAAACATTAACTATGAAAGATGATATTTATCGACCTAGTTGTATTGGCTTATATGAACAACAGTTTGCGCAGACCTGGTCCGGCCCGAATATTGACTTTCCTACGCTTGAACATGTTTATCGTCTCAGCTTATCATATTTCCTTCATACTCTTCTTTTTCTTCCTCACATTCCATTCCATGTTATCCCTCTGCCTTTACCCATTGAGATGTCACTTCTAAGCCTTATTTAAAACCATTGTTTCAAACTTAAATTCCATGCTGATGCTTATTCAGATTATGAGGATGAGTAACGCAAGTCGTCAGGGTAATCTGTTCTAGGATGCTCACACGAAAAATGGAGAAGGAATAGTACAAGGTGATGTCATATCGTTGATCAGAATATCGCGTTGAATGATAACATACCGTAGAAATAACGTAAAGTCAAACCACCTCAGATTACCAGCCAGACTACCAACAGCCGAACAAATAGTGTACTCCACACCCAAGGTCTATCACTATTTCCAATATTTCCCGCAAGCCACATTGCATTATAACGCATCATGAATTGTGCATTTACATCATATTGAGCTCGTACGTCACATTGCATTATCCCTTTTATATCACATCCTTAATTGGTGATTTATATAATGTCGAGGTCACAGAATATTATACCGTAGATTATCTATCCGCATCACTGTATATTTAGCTTGCCACTTCTTAAAGGCGAGCATAATTTTTAAGTAAAATATGACTTCCTTGTTTTTACTACAAAAATTAAATACCTAGCTAAAATTCTAAACACTCGGCTTAAAATCCACCATCTATATCATCTAATTATATCATGTCATGTCGCATGAAGTCACAGATGCATCAAATCAAATCATCATGCATCGCATCACATCAAGTTATATCACATCATTTCGCTTTAGATCACAAATAATACATCACTTAGAGCATTTCACATCGTTTGGTACCACTTTCAATAACATATATATCAAGTCACGTCATATTACAACACATATGTAACATCAATCTATATCACATCATTACGCATTAGATCACTATGTATCAAATCATATCATCACACAACATCAATTTATTTCAAACCAAATCGAATTAGAACTCAAAAAAAACATCACTTACATAATATCACATCGTTTGCTAACAATTTCAACTAAATACATATCTAATCTAATCTATGTTCATCTACTAAATCACATCATATTGCATCACGTAACTTCAAATAATATCACATTATATCGCATTAGATCACAAATAATACATCACTCACATGATTTAACAGTGTTTGTTACCACTTACAGTTACTTGCATATGTTCCAAAATGAAATCACTTCATATCGATTCAGATTACAAATAACACATCACTTACATGATTTCACATCGTTTGTTAACGTTTTCAAATACATGTATAAGACATTATTGCATCACATATTATCAAACAATATCACATCGTACCGCTTCAGATAACATCTGTTTCAAATTAATATCACATCACATTGCTTTAGATAACATCTGTTTAAAGTTAGATCGTACTAGTTCACAAATAATACATCACTAATATGATTTCACATCGTTTTCTTCTACTTTTAATTGCATATGTATCGAATGAGATCATCTCCCGATCCAAATAAATGACACCACCTTGAAAATTTTGAGGACATAGCATTTTGAGGACTTCATTCATCATTTTATGTCTGATTGCCTTATCAAATAAGAAATTATGTTAGATTACGTCGTGTAGCATCAACTCATATCACCCAAAATTTAGATATAAAGGCAGTACATTCAAATCCAAAATTTTTTAGGTACATTTACAAATTGGTTTGGAACAAAATGGGTGATGTGTAAACCGCCGATTCCAAAGTATACAGAAGTATTTCAAAATTTAAATTCTTTTTGAAACAGCATTCAAAATTTCATTTTTACAATGGAGTTCTATGAAAAAAAAAAAAATTTGGAATGCTGTCTTCCCAAAAATTTTAAAAAGTAAATACATCTGTATACTTTGGAACCGGCGACATAATGAGATCATATGATAACCGGTAACGGGAACTAAGCTTAGAAATGGATTATCTTTAGAGCTACCTAGTTATCCTTTTCAGATCTGCAATCAATTGCCTTGACTTAAGGAGTCTGTTTAGTTTTTAAGGATGTGTTTAAATAAAGACAATGATCAGTGCCAGATTAAAAGCAAAGTAGCACTGAAGTTTAAAAGTTACATTACTGCGATTATTAGGTTAATTTTAAAAACATTCGAAAACTATACCAAAAAACTTTACCAAATCTTAATTACAATCATCGCACTATGCACTTCTAAGGCCAAAGAAGTGCACAGCATCACAATCGATGGTTAAAAGAAAAACAAAAAACGAGTTCGAACTGACGAGTTATAATTAGTTGCTATTACTAAAATACACCTTGGCCAGATTAAGCGAAACGCGTGCTGCCTTTACCCTCCAACCGCCAGCATACTCCTGCCCTCTATGGTAACACTCGCACAGATCTTTATTTTTGTTTTTACTTTCCCAAATAATGCAAAATTTCTTGAAGTATATTTCTTTTTGCAATCTCAACTTAAAGATATTTGTAGTAAATTTTTATTTTATTAACTTGCTGTAAATTTGCAAGTGTTTGTATGTATATGTGTGTGTTTCGGCGTTTTTCTGCTGTTTTACTACTTTTTTTGTTGCTTTATTTACAATTCACCTCTGGCGATGTTAGTAAGTTTAGAGGTGGCGTTAAGGTGGCTGGCTAATGGCAGCGTAGAGCATGGGTCGGCAGATTTGTAAATGCAGGTGTATAAGTGAGAACGCTTATACACGCGCTGTGATCGTCCGAACTATATTTTTAACATTCGCTGACGAAACAAGCGACACCCCCTTGTCGCCGCTTGCCCAGCGACGACTAAATCATTTGGTAAACAAAGAGCACAACGTGTCTTTGTAATGAATCCAACTTGTTTGACTGATCTTAAGATCTATAGGGCGCCGATGCTTGGCGTAGAGTTAACTTGCAAATGTTGTTGCTATATCGGTTTCGTGCAATTTTAAATGCATTGTTTTTGTTGCTGTAGCTATAACTAATGCTGTTGTTAGTTTTGGCCCTGAACATGGTCGTTGGACTTGGTTTTTGGATTTTAGTCTTTGAGCGCAACAATACGAATATTTCATAATTTCCAAGTTATTACAAAAATATCTGCACACTATCACTTTTTTGTTAAGTTGTTAGTATTTATTTATTATAAATTAGTTATATTTATAAATATATTCATACATACATTCACATACATATATTAATTCAATGCGCTTTGAAAGCGTTTGATGATCGTTTCGTTTGCCAAATTAACCATCAAAGCTCGCGCCAAATGACGTACCCACATAGCTATTTCACAATATATAGCTTTTATAGTACAAATGCAAAATTTATGCAAAAACTTTTATTTTTTCAAATGATTATTTTATAGTTTATTTTTTATTGATGGGTATGGGTATTTTTTTCTAACAATCGGTTAGCTGGCTACCAAGTATTTCCTCATATTTCAATTAATAATAATATTTATTTTATTTTTTATTTTTATTTTTGAAACCTCACAAATAATGGTTTATTTAACTCGCTTTACATTAAATTTATTGAGCATTTATACATTTTAATAATAAACTAAATCCATAAATATATAAAACACGCATATTATGAAATATATTTTATGATATAAACTGGCTGACCCGGCAGGCGTTGTCCTGCCACAAATTTATTTCCTTGCATGTTTCTCTACCCCGATTCCTATATCTATCTCAATCTGTATCCCAATCTCTACCATCAGGTTCTGAAAGATAATATGAAAATCAAGGACAGAAACCGAAACCGTAACCGATTAAAACCGATTCATTTTTAAAAAACCGAAATCGTAACCGTTATTTTGATTTGAAAAAAAAAAACGAAACCGAAACTGTTCCAAACGCCGGAACCGGTTACAAATGGTTTTGAAGTTTTTCAATACCTTCACGTTGAAAAATTTTCATGTAAAACCAACACTTTTTCAACACTTTTTCAGGTTATTTCAACATCAAGCTCATGTTGAAAAACTTGACTTCGTATTAAATTAACATGAATCCGTCTGTCTGTCCATACGTCCGTCTGTGTACACGATAACTTGAGTAAAAATTTAGATATATGAAATCCGGTATAAAAGTTACTTTCTGGCCAAGGTAGGTTGCTAATAAAAATAGGCGAGATCGGATGAAAATCACGCCCCCTTTTTCGATATCGAAAATTTCGAAAATCACATAAATTGACATATCTGGGTAGCTGAAATGTCTAAAATGATATAATATTATAGGTGAATTTTTGAAAATTCGACTGGTCGTAACTTTTAAACTGATTAGGGTACACATGAAGTTGGATAAAATCGCTCTCCAACCACGCCCACTTTCGATATCGAAAGCTTCGAAAATCACCCAAATTGATATAATTCGGTAACGGAAATTGCTAAAATGGTATAATTTGGTAGGTATGTCCCCCTGGCGTTGGTGACTTTCTATTAAATTTTAAAAGTAGGTGTGGCAGCGATCTTTTTGGATCCGTTCTTAAAAAAGAGCTATTCGAATATGTTGTGTAGTAAGCACAACTGGGTATAAATATCGATATTGTTGCCCAACATTGCAAAATTAGTCGATTGCACTTTTTTTACTTTAAAATGCAAATTACTTGCTAAAAATATATCTTGCAGAGTTTTCAACTTGATATAACTTACATTTTAGTGCGATTGTATGACGCCATTCTCTAAGGAGAGTTAAATAAGTTTAAGTTTCAAGAGCAGACATTCATAAAATTACAAAATTTTATAATACAAACACACATTCAAACAAGATTATTGCGATGCCAATACAAAGCAAATTAATTATCTTGTAACTTCTTTTAATCACTCACTCGCCAATAATGTTTGCAACAAAACTTTCCATATTAATGAAACGCTCGTATTTATTTATTTCGTAATATCGTGAAAGAGTATGTGTACATATGTATATTCATTGGAAAATCATGTATTATTAATTAACAAAAAATATATCTGAGATTGGGATGTTGGTTTTGTGTGCCAAATTCCAGGTAAGCGTGAGATATTTCATGCAGAGCTGCACGCAATTATGGTAGGTATGTTTGTATCTATGCGACAATTACATTCTTTTACGTGAGAATTCTCTATATTTGTAAGTATGCTGTTGCCGTGACACTACAACTCAATTACGCTTAGTTGGTGAAATCTGTCAAAAGCTGTCATCAAGGTCATCTAACGGTAAAACTAGAAAGTTCCATGAAATCTTCTTCTGAAAGATTTGTGCGTTAATCTCGAAAGATGGTTGAAATGCGGTAGAAGATTTTTTATGAAAAACATTTTTAAGCCAAATTTTAGTAGATTCAGATGAGTGATTGGTACAGTCCTTAGTTTCCATGAGGGTTATGCGCCAAATAATATGTCCTCAATGGCCAATAAATTGATTCCAAAATTGGTTTAGTGGAATAACGTTGTATGCAACTCATTCGAATGAATGATGAAACATTATTCCACTTTATCAGCATCATTCTGTTGTTGTTGTTGATGGATACAACGTTATTCCAATGAAACACACTGATTTCTTCTGAACTTGGCATTATATCTGCTTGGAGAGCAAAAAAGTGTTCAAAAAAGCTCTATTTTTTTTCAGAATTATGAAAAACTGCCGTAAGAATAAGAATCCAAAAAAAAAAGCATTTTGAAAAAAATGTCGGTTACAACGTTATTTGAGGCGCGCATTCAATTAATAATATTTTTTATACAAATTTCTAGAAAAGGATTCTTCAAAAATAAGTACCTTACTATCGAGGGGAAAAAATTCAAAAGCAGTTGGTATATCGCCGCCATAAGTTTTTATACCCAGCGTACTAGTACTAGTACAAGGGTAATATAATTTTGTCCACATATCGGTACTACGTAGCGACACAAAATAAGTGTTTAAGTGGCCGAGACACCGCCCACTTTTAAGGGAGGCATTTTTGAAAATTCGACTGGTCGCAACTTTTATACGGATTACATGATGAAATTAGATAAAATCACCCTCCAACCACGCCTTCTTTCGATATCGCAAATTTCGAAAATGATCAAAATTAACATAATTCGAGAACGGATATGGCTAAAATTATATAATTTGGTAGGATAACCCATTCTATTATGATTTTTTGAAAAAATCTTAAAAGTCTCCACTTTTAAGGGAGGCATTTTTGAAAATTCGACTGACTTCATGAAATTTGGCACAAGGCATACTAGAATTATAGGGAGAATACCCGATGAAATTGGAGGAATTCGCTTCCCGCCCACTTTCGATATAGACAGTTTCGAAAATCACATAAATTGACATAATTCGGTAAGGTAAATAACTAAAATAGTTAGTATAAATTGGAAGGTAATTCGTTCTCAGCAAAATCCTCCCCACCATATTCATCACCGCAAGCAAACAGGGAGTAATAAGTCTACGTTGATGGAGCTTTGATCCCGAATTGCCCTCGCCCTTGGGGGTAACTTTCGGCAACATGTATACAAAGACGGAAAAGACCCTGTTGTTGTTATTATATTGTGATTTCCTGTTTAACTTTAAAAGTGGATGTGGCAACGTAAAGTGCATTTTTAAGGGGGGGGGGGGGAGGCATTTTTTGGAAATTCGACTGGTCATAACTTTAAAACTGATTATAGCAGAATGATAAAATTTAGCAGGTTTCGTGGTGGTATAGGAAATATTCCTGCTGAAACTGATAGAAATCGCTGGGTATAAATGTTCGGTTTACCCAAACTTAGACTTTCTTACTAGTTTTTTAAGAACAAAATAACCTTGCTTTAAATGGCATACCCTAATATGTTCATACTTAGGTATATATAAAGTTATGCCATATTTTGTAAAATTGCATTCACCAGCAACAAGTTGACACTTGTCAAAGTTGTACAGCAACATTTGGCTACCGATTGCGGTAGCAAACAAATAAAATAAAACTAGGTAAAGTAGAAGAGTAAAAACCATAAAAAAACAAAATTTATAATGTGTGAAAAGTCATATTACAAGAGTAGGTATGTAGCACCCATTCAAATGTGCGTGCATTGGAAATCTAAGTTAATGCATAAATGAGTAAGTATTGTACATTAGGGTGATTCAAGAAAAAATCGAATAGGTTTTTTTTCAATTTGTTTTTTGAAAAAAAAAAAATAAATAAAAGGATTACTAGATACTTTCATAAAATTCTCCCAAATATGAGCTGTTTTTTTTTTTAATATGAAGGTCCCTCCGCCCTAGATTTTCAGATTTTTTCCTTGGTGCTGGAGAAAATAATTCGTATATCCCTATTAATTTGCTGAAAATTGAACAATATACAGAATTTATTACTCTAGTACCAAGGAAAATTAAGAAAAAAAAAATTAAAAACTCATATTTAGTGAGAATTTCGGAAATGCATATTTTTGGGAATCCATTGTTTGAATTACAAATCCCAAACAATCACAGAATATATTTTTTGAATCACCCTAATATACATGCGTGGATTATGCACAAAAAACCAGTACTTTTGTGTGTTTGATTCAGCATTGTGTCATCATAATTTTTGCAATGCAACTTAAAAGTGTGAAGTCTAAAAGGCGCAAAGACAAATCCAGTAGCAGCTATAAATAGCATAGAAAGCTCGGCCCAAAATTGTTCACAGCTCAACATGCAATGCATTTACATATATGTATACATATGTGTGTATTTTACTGCATCTAACAAGCATATTCCAGCTTAAGCGTCTATGTTGATATCATTCATATGTAAGCCGAGGCATACCTATTTCCCTGCAAACAAATTGCACATCCCAACTTATACAAAAAAGATTATTTATGTTTATAAATAGCAAGTAGACGCACACTAACAACAATGTGTCCGCAAATGTAGGGCAATAGGATGGGTCAGTGCAGATGTGCAGTGTTCACAGCCAAACGTTTGCGATAGTAATCTATTAAAATTGGTTCAAATAGCTTTAAAAGCGCACAATGAATGAAGTGCATAAAGAAAAGTGAGAAACAAAAAAGAAAACCAAAATTGCACAAATTCACTTTCTGCTGCAGGGCATGTCGAAAATACAATAAAGCTTTAGAACGCATCCAGAACGAATAGTATACATATGTATGTATGTATGAATGGCGATGTTAGATTGAAGCTAGACCTGCGAATATGGGAATTGTGCAACCTGTGTTGCACGAAAGAGGCACGATAAAGTTGCACGCCCCAGAGACGAAAATTTAACGGATTGCGGAACTGCTTTGGATCATAATTTAAAGACTATACCGACAGCTGAGTAAAAGATCATCATATTTGATTTTTTTTTGGGTTTCTTTTCTTCGGATTTCCTTTCCTCGGTGTGAGACAAGTTATTGAAAAATCTACTTTAAATGGAGCAAAGGAGTATTCATGAGATGAAAATGAAGACACGCATAACACTGTTCTGCACACATTCTGTCCTATGAGCCAAATAGGCTTTTTCGGAAAGTGGACAAAAAATAAAAATAATTTTTTTTACATACGTACAAACAGATTTTCAACTTTTTTGGAAAAATTTTCAGAAAATTTTTGAGTATGCAGTTTTGTAGCCCATTCAATTTTACTCTAAGAATGTGCAAGTTAGAACTCCCCAAAAATTTTCCCTCAATTATCAGAATTATTTTTTTTTTCAAGGGTGTTGAGTGTTTTCCTCCATACAAAAGTTAATTTAGTTTGTGTGTTTCATAGTGTTTTATGAAAAAATCAGTAAAATGGCTATGTTTTTTTCAAGTTCTTAAGAGAAAAATGAACTCCAAAAGGAAAAAAAGATAAGCCATTTAGCTGATTTTTTCACGTAAAGTGCCAAAAAATGTGTGACCTCACAGGTAGAGTGTTAGGAGGTGTGCACTGGCATAGGTGGATCGGCACTACAAAGTTATTGGGGGTCGGTCATACATTTTAATACGATTGGGGCACTCTAAATGGGTCAACTTAGAATTTTTCAAACTTTGGCGATCAAAGTCAAAAGTACAAAGCCGGGACTTCAGAGTTGGTTTTGGAGGTATGCTTTCTTCGACAAAGTATCTTATTTTGATCCCTAAAACACGATTTTCCTTGTCATTTGGGTGATTTTCAAATCGACCCGCCTTCTTACACATAGTACCCCTGTAGGGCGCTTGAGATCAAAAAATTTGATTTTGGATTATGCTGCATACCTTGAAAATTTGAAGTCCTTTCCAAAAATATAAAACTGGTATAATTAATTAGTGAATGCCTCTTGATAAAGCATGTCCAATATGGTTCATTCATTGTCATTTAGTGGCGTCAAAACCGGAAACACCGAAAAAATTTTGAAAAAATTCAACTTCTCGCGTGAAAAACATGCCTTTAAGTTTTTTCAGTTTCATTAATGCAGTTCCCTTAACATTTAGCTATGCAACTAGTTACCCATAACTCTTGATAAAAAAAAGACCTTTATTGTAAAGTTCTGTCAGTGCAGTGGGATTTTATGGCATTTCAAAAATTCTGTACTTTTCCTCTTTTGGCTGGAATGTCCCTTTTATTATTTTATAATTTTCGTTTTCCAGACATATGTATGGTGGAATAAGTCGAGACTTCGTTTTGTAATTTGGAACTAGGTTTTAAACTAGTGCTTGAATTTTACTTAACTTCTCTCAAATCTATTTAAATTTTTTTTTTTTAATTTGTAGAAATGTGAAATGTTCTACGTCCATATATAGATATGTTCCAATATATGTATATGTACATGTTCCTACATAATTAATGTATGTAAATTTTTTAAAAGCACATTTTGCGCGAGCTCTTTAACCGACTCAACTACTCTTTCATAAAAAAATAAGCGAGCTCTGCAAACAGCTGTTGCAAGCAATTTGCAGCGTAAGCTATTGCTCTTAGATATAACATGTTAAATTAAAGAGCTGAAGATTGTAATCAAAGAGCACGACTGCAATATTTATAAAAGAGAGACCAATTCCAACACTTACATAATGAAGCAAGCTTACAGTACAGTGGGTATAAAGGGAACAAAACCTTCCTCAGCGTTTCTTTCAATAATTTTCAATGAAATGACAATTTTGAACCACTGTGTGCAGCCTCAAAACCAATACTAACATTACTCATACGCACCACCTCTACATAGGTACATACATAAATACATATGAATATCTATTAGCACTGCATATAAATTTCTTTAGTACTGAGCGAATGATCAGCCAAAACAGAATTAAGCAACATTATCAGCGAAGAGACACAAATACCAACTCAGCACTTAACAAAACTACAATATTTCATACCAATATGTATGATTGTATGTTTGTAATGCTTTGGGGGCACAGTTGTTGGGCTTTAGGCCTTTACAATCAGGGCCAGATTAAGCAGATTTGGGGCCCTTAGGCAAAGAACTTTTCGTTACTTCTTTTTACTAGTTAGAAATTTCTCCTTTCATGACTTACGCTTTCAGCAGTATGCTTCATTCTACTATTTTCTATTTGAGTGTTGCCACTTGGGACGGTTTAGAGGGTTGCCTACCTAATTTTTTTTTATCTTTAGAAAGATATGCCAATATGGGTATGAAATGAAAGGTATTTTCTGCCGCATATCAACTAAGATATTTTCAAGTAGAGTTGTCATCTAGGGTTACCACCTAACCATGTAATATAAATAAAATAATAACAAAATAAAAGTAAAAATTTTAATTAAAAAGTAATCCAATTAAAAAATAATATTGATAAAATAAAGGTAAACAAACAACACATTAAAATACTAACAATATTTCTATTTTAAAAAGAGTACTAACAGTGAATTCGGTCCACTTAAATTTTTTTGAATTTCGTTAGATGGGGTACTAAATAGCGAATTTCTGAGTAAGCAGTTTTGTATATCAGTCAATTTCACTAAAGCAATGTGCAAGCTAGAAGTAGCTCAAAATTTCCCTTGATTTGTAAATTTTTTTTTTTTCCTCGAGGGTGTTAATTAATTTTTTCCATACAAAACTATTTTTTTTTTTTTCGACGAAAAAAAAGTTTTAAAAAGCAGGCGAAATTTTGAGGTACTGTTGTTAGAGTGAAATTGACTGGCCCGCAAAACTGAAATTCATTGGAAATTCTGCCAAAAAAGTTGAAAATATTTATGGCCGTTTTGCAAATTTTGAAAAATTCCCCTGAATTTTGTGCAAATTTTTAAGGATTTTTTTTTTACGGTTTTTGTTATATAATTGGCCACATTTGAATTGAAAAATTTTAGAATAACTTTTTTAGTACCCCATCTAACGAAATTAAAAAAAAATTTAAGTGGACCGAATTCACTGTGAGTCACAGTACATAAAACAAAAAATTCTGACGTGTACAAGAAAATCGCGGATACACGTGTATTTTTATTTTTTCTCCCCTTTCCGAAAAAGTATATTCATAGGACAGAACTAAAGCTAGTTTTTGTAACGAAGTGTAATAAAATATAGTTTGAAAAATTCTGATTATGGCTAATTAACAGCAGCCTACTTTAGCTTGGGCCTAATCCGGCCCTGCTTGCAATCGTTGTTGGTGCTTTGCATATTGGTCGCTCAAGCTTTTATATATATGTACATATGTATGTGTGTAAATATGTATGCATGCAAGTCTTTGAGCAAATATTTTGAGAAGCTATTATATATGCTCCCCAAAAACACTTCACGAGTCGCTCGCTATCCCGGTATGCCCGTTGACGACTCGCGCCTTTTCCCGATGCCCTCTAGCCGGCTCGCTATCGCTTAGCTGCCTATACACATTTTCATTCATATATATGTACATACACAAATATATAAATATGAATGTAGCTTTTGTACCGTTCGTTTGTACAGCAGCTAGCTACAGAAATAAAACTTTTTTGTCGATGAGCAACCGCCTGCACACCACCTCCACTGGCTCTATCCTGAACTCTGCCAAGCTATGTAACTCTTCCCGGTTACCAATACATATGCTGCATGATGGTGGAGTGGTGGTGTTTGTTAACGCTGCGCTGCTAGTTCATTAGTTCCTTGTTTTTTGTTGTTGCCGCAGTCACTGTTGCTGCCACATGCGCAGCAGCAGCGCCAACGTTGACTGCGTTTGTGACTTCGCTGTGCTTTGGTTATGCTTTGATTATTTGTTGTTGGGTCTTTTAACTTGCTGCCACTGCTATTGCTGCTGCTGCCACCACACATATTCTGTGTGATGGTTTTTTTTTGTTGTAAAGTCCACGCTCGCGCCCCGCAATGTGGAGCGTTGACGATGATGGAATACAACGAACTCGATAACATTTTGAGGCAGTCTTTGGCTACACTTCGCATTGAACGTATCGCGGATGATGATTGCGTTGCTTCGCGTTGCGTACAACAAAACTCACAATAAAAATTATTACAACAACAAAAAATCATTATCATTAAATTCCACTTGATGTACTCTTTATACAGATATATACTCATCTTAATTCTTCGCATGCAACTCTAATATTTTTTGTCTTTTTTTTGTTTCATAATATTTTGGAATAAAAAAATTGTTCAATAAAAATATTGTACGTGGATTAAGAAAATACGTATTTGTTTTACAATGTGCATATGTGAGTTAATGGGCATTTATTTGTATAGTACAAAGCTTATTAAAGAATAAAAAAGGAAAAAATAAATGTGTAAAATAAACTAAAATTTTTGGGAAGAAATTTTGGAACAAATGAAAAACAAGAAAACTTAAAGTGAACAATGGTGTTTGTGGCCGTAGAACGCAGTAGTGACTTAAATTTTATAGCAAAACAAAAACCATACAAATTTATTACAATTTAAAAAAAAATCTAAAAATTTAAAAAAATAATGAAATTATTTGAACAAACCCCAACAAATACCTACGTTCATCTAAAAGAAAATTCAAAATTTTCGTAAGAACAAAAATTAAAAAAAATCCTAAAATAAAGGCAAAAAAAATTTTACAAATTATGAAAAAAAAATTTACTTAAAAAATATTATTTTACTCTATTTCTGATTCAAAAAAAGTGAAAATATTTCAAAAATTAGAAACAAGTAAATTTAACTTATTTGATTAAAAAATAATATTTTACCACATTTATAATTAAAAAAAAAAATAAAAATTAACGAAAACTGGAAAAATAAGGTTAAAAAAGGTGTAATAAATTATGACTAAAAAATTGTAAAATAAAGTTAAAAATAAACATAATTTAATGAAAAATAATTAAATGAAAAATAATAAAATGAAAAAAAAAAAAAAAAAAATAAAAAGCATTTTACAAATTTTGGTAAAAAAGTAATAAAATTTAAGAAATATAAATAATAAAATAAAAGTAAAAAACATTTTAATAAAAAAGTAATAAAATCTAAAAAATAATTATGATAAAATAAAGATAAAAAATGTAAATAAAAAAGTAGTAAAATTAAATAAAAACAATAAAAATTTTAATTAAAAATGAGTTTTATTTGAGCTCAACCGAAGAGATTTATATACAAAACTATAAAACCCATAAAAATTCACACCAATTCAAATTATTCGAAAATCAAATTAAAAACGGATTTAAAAAATAATAAACCATATTTTTTATTAATTTTTTTTTTTTATTATTTTGAGCTTAAAAAAACATTGAAAGTGAGATAAATATAGATTATAAAAAGCTTTTTAACTCAAGAGATAAAACAAGATATAAAATTAAATAAAATTCCATCAAATTCAAAATTCAAAAACTTAACAAAAAACCTTCAAAAAATCCATAAAATAAAGTCAAATCAGACAAAAAAGTAAAATATAAAATAAAACAAAACAAAAAAGGTAACGAAAAAATAGAGTGAAATAAAATAAATGAAAATAAGATAGAATAAAGTAAAGTAAAATAAAACAAAATAAATATAAAAAAATAAGATACAAAAATTAATAATATTTGGCTGAATAAAGTAAAGTAAAAAGAAAAAAAAAAAAATAAAAAAAAAAAAATAAAAAACGGTTTTTTAGTTAAAAAAAGCTCGATTCAAGAGGTAAAACAAGATATAAAATAAATTATATACGATAAAAGCTTAAATTTGAAAAATTAACAAAAATAAAAAGCAAAAATATTTTTCCAGAATTTAATTTTTTTTTTTTTTCAAAAATTAAATAAAAAAAGCAAAATAATTAAACTGAGACAATAAAAAATGTATGAAAAACATAATTACATACATACATTCATATTTATAAAACAACTGCATATGTTTATTTAAAAAAAAATTTAAATATGTTCTAAAATAAAAAAAAGTATAAAATAAAGTAAAATTTCAATTAAAACTGTAAACTCGCTTGTGTGCTATGTAGCGTGTTATTTTTTATTAAAAAAAATTAACATATGCATTTAAAACATTAAAAATGAAGGAAGTGTTTCATAGCTGCAATCGTTTGCTAACGCAACGGTCGTTTGGTCGGTCAGTCGGTCGTAGGGTCGTTGGACGGTCGTTGGCTTACTACAGACAAAGCAGTTGTTCGTTGGCGGCTGCAAACCGCTCTTTGTGCAGCATTTTACCACCTCTTCGCTTCCACGCCTTTCTTTCACCACCCACTTTTATGTTGTATAGCTGTTAAGCACAACATCTTGCCGGCTGGTGATGCAGTTTATACCGGCCTACTAGGTGCAGGGGCCTTTAAAAATAAAAAATTATGTATGTAATATCTGTTACCCATACGCCTAGCCACGCGAACGCCCGGCGGCCCCCAGCGCTCAACTAGCAGCGAGTAGTTAAGCCATACGTCGTCGCGTCTGCAACCAAAGCTCACGAAGTGGTTGTCGGTAAATGTGTACGCATCCACACACACACACACACACAAAAGCTGCATTGCAGCAGTCAGTGTGGCAACAACAAAAACAGTACAAGCGAACTGTTAGAATAGAAAATCTGCAACGTCGCCGCTTTCGCTGTGCAGTGACGGAAGTGACGTAATTTCCCAAACAGGAAGCAGCAGCATACATTTACATATATGAGTAAGAATGTATTTGTGTAGTTGTTGCAAACAAGCAAGAAAACAAGCGAGCGAGTGAATAGACAAATGTAATGACCAACAACAGTAGTTTAATGCTGCTGCTGTTGGGGAACGTTCAACAAAACAACACAAAAAAAAGCACACGCAGCGGAAAAAACGGAAAACTTTTTAAGCGTGAAAAAATTTTAATTTAAATTTAAATAGTCGAAAAAAAATTCAGACTACCAAAATTTGTGTAACCAATTCTTAAAAAAAACACAAATTTTTTGTACCAGTGAAAAATAAAAAAAAAAAATAAAAAAAAAAAAACAAAAAAAAAAAACATCAAAAAAATCAAAATCAATTTTTTTCTCAAAACAATTTTTGAGTAAAAAATAAAAAATATTAAAACCTTATAATAAAAAAAAAGCATGAATTGTGTAGTGTTTGATTTCAGTGAAAAAGTAAGTGAAAATTTTCAAAACCCAAAAGAGTTGAAAAACAAAGCAATCTCAATAAACCAATGATGCGCCACAAAACCGCTAATGAAGCGCGTTGGTCATCGAGAATTTTGGATAAGTGTTTAATTATTGCAACAACGCCACCGTGGTGGTAACCGAAAACATATACATATACAAGAAATAAAACAACAATCAACAATATAAAATTATAAATGGCTGGGGAGTCAATTAAGCAAGAGGTGCCTAGTTACCCCAAAATCCTAACTTCAAACCCCAACCCAGACTATATAACACTTACGTAAAAAAACTATATTTTTACACTGAAAAAAAAAAAAAAAAAAAAATTCAAAACTAAATACAAAATTTTTATTCATGCAAAATATTTGGCTGAAGCAAAGACACAAAATTCATACAAAATTCAATATTTTGGCCAACGCATTTGAAAGCTATTAGAAAAAGCATTCAAAATAAAACGAGAAGAAACACAAAAAAGCAATTTAGCTTTTGGACATAAAAATAAAAACTCTTTTATACGAATTTATAGCTATTATTACATAATTACAAACCGATTTCTCTTAACTAATCAGAAAAACAAAATTTTATTTTACCGAAGATTAATTGTCTGTTGGCTGTGTAATGATGTGGCGAGCATTGTTACAGTGTTGTGGAAAACAAACTCAAAGTCGAAAGTCACAGAAACGATTTTTTAGGTGTGAAAAGTGTATTTGCTGGTGTACAGTGTGTACAGCAGCCGGCTGGGTATAGGGCCATACCAACTTTTTTGAAGAGATTAAGACATAGGTAAAAAATGGCGTTCTCCGTTTTTCGAAGTTAGCTTCCAAAATTTAGTTACGGTCTTTCGAAGTCCCATGTTCGAAAGCGGTTTTCTAATTATTTTGCTTAAAAAATTGAAAAAAAGGCAACATGTGGGCGTGGTCTGCTGGCTCTCTTGTTGGATTGGTGTCCTTTTTCTATTCAAAAATGTATGTAAGAAGTATAGGGCCAAAGTGAGATCTACGAAAAAATTAAAAGCTGCATATTTTTAACTATACTATATTTCTTCACACAAACACTTTCAAATAAAGAAAGTAAGACCAATCAAGTAAGGCGATAAAGCAGGCCGAGCCCACATTCAAAATAGTTACATTTTTTAAACAAAAATATTAGAAAACTGAATCTTCAAAGGGTCCAGCTTCGAACTTCGAAAGGCAGTAACCAAATTTTGGAGGCCAACTTCGAAAAACGGTGAATGCCATTTTTTACCTATGTCTTAATCTCTTCAAAAAAGTTGGTATGATGGGTATGTACCCAGAAAAAAGTTGATTTTATCGTAAAGTGCTATGAGAAATTAGATCAAAGTTTATTATATATATTACCACAAAAAAAATAAGTATTAATCCATTATGGAAATCCAGAGCCTGAGCACAAATCATTATTTTAGAAAGAAGACTTTCTTTTTAATCTCTTAAAATCACTCCGTATCCGATGAATTTTTAGAACTCTTTTTGAAATGAACTTCGGCGTCTTTTGGGACTATTTTCGAAGCCTTTTATTATTGCTTTTCTGAAATTGTTTTGGAGTCTTTTTAGCTGACTCCTTTAATCACAATTTGTCCACCATTTTAATGGGTTTTGGGCTTTTTGTAGCCTTTATTGATGAGTTTTTTAAGCTTTTTTGGAGTCTCTTTTGACTCTATAAGGAACTCACTTGTTCATTTTGATGGCTTTAGGACTCTTTTCAAATGAACTTCGGAGTCTTTTAGAACTCTTTTGGAAGCTTTTATTGATGTTTTTCGGGCTCTTTTTTGGAGTCTTTCTTGTTTATTATTATCATAATTTTGATGATTTTATGGAGATCTCTTTAAGTTTTTTAGATTTATATCAGTGTCTTACTTATAAGAAAAAAGTTCTAGTTTTGGTGGTACATATACAAAAGTGGTTCACAAGTGTTTTTTATCGTAAACCCGTTTTCAAAAATATTCTGGTTTTGTTGAACACCTCCAGACACATTTCTACCATATCACAGCGGGCCTTCCATAGGCCATATTAAAAAATAATTAAGTTCGATTTTTGCAAATTTTATACCAACTTAAGTCCCCGGAGAGTCGCTCGTGGACCCCACCGTTCTATTAGCTACCTACAATAAAAAGACTCAGAAATTGCTTGAAAACATTCCTATGACTAGAATCTATTACTGCTTAAGTGAAAATGTATGTTTGGAGTTTTTTTGGGACACTGTTGAACTAAAATGGGATTTGACGATTCATGGTTCACTTCGTTCATAAATTTATCTTCAGTTGCAATATATTTTTATAGTAAATGCGACCTATAATTTGCCTTTCTTTCTACCTATTGATAAAGTCCTGAGGGCTATACTCGTATCGCGATACAGAGTGACTCTTCTGCTGAAAAATTTTGAGGCGTATTAAAACACATCATTTCTTTGAAGTAAACTTCGAAAACATACCTTTTTGGAAAATCTAATTTGTTAATTCTTTACCACACAACACTGTTCCCACAAATGTGTGTATGCGTTTTGTGAGTGCATCAAGCCTCATTAAGAAAAAAAGTTGAGTTTGAAAAATATGAAATGGTTAAGCTTTTTCACACATTCTTACGTGTGTGACTAAGTTGATGGAAAAGCTTGAGTAATTATTCAAGTCAACTTCATTTTTACTTGCTAGTTAGGTTTAGTTGAATTATGTAAAACTTTTATTTACGTAATTTCTCTATATATATGTATGTACATTAGACTGGGCCAAAAAAGGAAATTTCGTTTTCTTCAAAAATTATATTGATTATCTTTTTAAGAGAGGTGAACAAAAACTTACTGTAATTTTTTCAGATTTTTAAATTAAAGTCTATAGGTCTATCATCGAAAGTTTAGATGTTACAAACTTAACCTCATATTTGGTATAAAAACGACAAACCATTGTTGTAAAACACCATTTACCTAAACATATTTTTGTAGCAAATTGAATTTCCTACAAAACCTGCGTAGACTGTAATTTTTTCAGATTAGCCGTTTTCTAGTATTCTAGCCTCAAACATTGCCATGTTTTTTGGATTTCCCGATCTTGGTTTGTATATTTGCAAACATGAAAAAATTAATTAATTCATATTCCTAAGGGAAATTGGCTGCTGAATCCGAATTCGATATCAGAATTCATCAACGGCCCGAGGTTCGGCCCTAACCTTGCAAAAAAGACCAATATTATTTTGTGATGGTTTTGTGAGGTTAGAGAAGAACAACGACCTGATAACACTCTGTACATAAATAGACAACAACACCAAGAAACACTAGGAAATTAAGGGTAGCTGACAGATAGGCGTCGCGCTGGTTTCTAAGATCCGACTTTCGACAACTAGATGTCGCTGAGGTAGGTAACCTTCGCTGAGAAAGCATATATTAAGCAAAAATATGTTTGAACTTATATGAATAAAAAGAAAATCAATATTTATTTTTTGAAAAAAAAAAAAACGAAATATATTTTTTTTTTTGGCCCAATCTAATGTACATATATAAAAATATTTTTTCTCTTATCAGCAATTACGACTTCATTAAATTAACAATCTTTTTACCATCAACTAAGAAACTTAGTGCAGTATTTTCCTCCATGGTACTTTTAATTATATTTATATTGAGAAAAATCATGTCATAGATTTTAACTTTGCTACTACCCAATAACCAAAAGAAGGAAAAAGACTCCATTCGGAGCCATAAAATGTATATTTCTCGGAGCTTAACCTTCATAAATTATTTCTTTTCGGAGCCCAAAATAATCTTTCTACCGGGCACTCTAAAATGAGTCTTAATAAAGTAGAGTCCAAAATGACTCCGAATCCAAAAAATTTAGAGCGTTTTATGATTAATTTAAAATTAACTTCAGAGTATTTTTGGACACTTTTTTTAAGTCTTTTTTTATGCTTTACTGAAAATTTTTTCAAATCTTTTTTGACTCTTTGTCGTTATCATAGAAACCCCTTTATTACCCCTTTTCTTTTTTTAAATTAGGTTTTAATTAATTAAATTTTTTTTTAAATTTAATTCCAAGTTAGTCTATCTCATTTTGTTTTATTTTATTTTGTTAAGTTTTTTTTTTTAAAGTATGTTTTGTTTTATTTTATTTTGTTTAGTTTTTTGTATTATGTTTTATTTTGTTATTTAATTTTAATTTTTTATCTTTCTTTACTTCCTTTTATTATTTTATTAATTTTATTTAATTTTTTTTTAATCTATTTAGTTTCATTTTAAACTTAGCTCTTTTTGGTTTTATTTCATTTTATGTTATGTTGTTTTTAATTTTTTAAATGGAATTTTTTTCTTAGTTTTACGTTATTTTATTTTGTTTTATTTTTAGTTATTTTTATTTTACTTGATTTTGCTTTTTTTCTTGTGTATTTTATTTCTTTTTGAATATATATATATATTTTTTTCTTTTTATTTTTTTGTTTCATTTATTTTATTTTTTATTTTTTTTTTTGTTTTTTTTTATTTTTTTTTTTTATTTTTTTTTTTATTTTTTTTTATCTTATTTATTTATTTATTTATTTCAATATTTTTCATTTTTTTGTGTTAGTTGATTTCATTCATTTCATTTAATTTTTTTTTTTATTTTTTATTTTTTTTTTGTTTTTTTTTTTATTTTTTTTATTTTTTATTTTTTTTATCTTATTTATTTATTTATTTTAATATTTTTCATTTTTTTGTGTTAGTTGATTTCATTCATTTCATTTATTTTTTATTTTATTTTTTTTTTTTTTGTTTTTTTTTTTTATTTTTTTGTCTTGTTATTTATTTTTTTATTTTTTTTATTCTATTTTATTTTTTTTTTTCAATTTAATTTAATTTTATTTTTTATTTTATTTTGTTTTATTATATGTATGTATGTATGTATCTTATTTTATAATTTAATTTAATTTTTTTCTTATTTTTAATTTTGTTTTTCATTTCATATTTTATTTTATCTTTTTATTTAATTTTACTTAACTTATATAATTTTATTTAATTATTATAATTTTTTTATTTAAAAAACCAAAACAAGTATAAATCTATATGGTATACATCTATTGAAATTCCAATATACGATCTCAGCGACTCCAAATACGTACCTAAAAAGTTTGATTAAATATTTAAACTTCTTTTTCATACATAGGAAACATATGTATGTATGTATGTAGATATGCACGTACTTCTTTAGCACATCCATGCACATTTTTGCATGCAACATACCCAGATCATACATACAAACGTAAAAACGTATCTACCATCCCCACATTTGTGAATGTGTAACTATTTGGCCTACATTTGCAATGAATTCCTGAACAATTAAAGCGCATCTTTGCTTAGCACACAACCACATAGACTTTGCAATGCATTCGAACAAGTTCACATGCATGAAACATATGCCCATACATACATTCCATATACAAATCTATGCACATGCTCGTATCTATGCATTCTTTTTGTGCCTAAGAATAAGCTACACCAAACAAGCAGGCAGGCAAGTAAAAAAAGCCCAATGTTGATTCTATACAACTATCGATGATTGAGCGAGCAAGCTAGCGGAGATACACATTAAAGGCGCTTTCTTTGCAAGCAAACAATCAAAGTTAAAAAGAAATAAAAAAAAAACCCCAAAAAATAAAAAATCTATTAAAAAACAACCACCAACTGCGAACAGAGATTGCAATGCAACTAAGCAAACTATTAAAAGCGCTCCCTCGTTTATTTTTGTTTCATTTATTTTTTTGGGCATTTGACTTTTGTTAGCTAATACATGTTTCTATGTTTGTTTCTTTAATGTATGTACTTTGTCGGCCTATACATATTAAGATTCATACATATGTATGTATGTATGTGCGTTGGTATGCTCACCAAACACGTATTTTATGCGCCGGGCCATAGCCAAACGACCCAACCCAAATAGCTGCAATATGCTCTCCTTCAACAAAAACAACGCATAGTGCACGCTCATCTTAACCCCACTTTGCTCTTTAGCAACACATATATGTATGTATATAAAGAAAAAAAGTCGAAACTTTACTAATCTTCTGCTAAGGCGACAAACTTTGTTGTTGAAAGGTATTCCCCTTTTTTGTGTTTACGGAGTTTAGTAAGCCCCTGTAGCAATTTAAATTGTGTTAGGAATGTTTGTGAAAGCTTGGTAAAATATCTATTTGATCTAGAATATGTCTATACATTTAAATATGGTCTAAAATGCAGGTATATTTGATTTAAAGTTAGTATTTTAAAATCTATCACTCAATCAAACGAAAATATTTCCAGCTGTAATATTTTCGTTAAGATAACAGTATAGATAGATCTTTCATAGAAAACACTCGAATCATTCCTCCCAAGCTTATGCAAAAATTGGATTGAAAATTTTTAAGAACCTTGCGACTTGGACTTTTTGACACTATATAGAATTTAATGGGCTGCTTTTTGGAATTTTTGTAAAATCTTACATATTTTATCTTATGCTATAAGAAATTTTATATGACTCTTTGTCGTTATCATAGAAACCGCTCTATTACCCCTTTTCTTTTTTTAAATTAGGTTTTAATTAATTTAATTTTTTTTTTTTTAATTTATTTTGTTAAGTTTTTTTGAATTATGTTTTTTTTTTTATTTTGTTTAGTTTTTTTGTATTATGTTTTATTTTGTTATTTTATTTTAATTTTTTTATCTTTCTTTACTTCCTTTTAATATTTTATTAATTTTATTTTATTTTTTTTTAATCTATTTAGTTTCATTTTAAACTTAGCTCTTTTTGGTTTTATTTCATTTTATTTTATGTTGTTTTTAATTTTTTAAATGGAATTTTTTTCTTAGTTTTACGTTATTTTATTTTGTTTTATTTTTAGTTATTTTTATTTTATTTGATTTTGCTTTTTTTCTTGTTTATTTTATTTCTTTTTGAATATATATATATATATATATATATATATATTTTTATTTTTTTGTTTCATTTATTTTATTTTTTATTTTTTTTTTGTTTTATTTTTTATTTTTTTGATATTTTTTTATCTTATTTATTTATTTATTTTAATATTTTTTATTTTTTTATGTTAGTTGATTTCATTCATTTCATTTATTTTTTTTTTTTTTTTATTTTTTTTTATTTTTTTTATCTTATTTATTTATTTATTTTAATATTTTTCATTTTTTTTGTGTTAGTTGATTTCATTCATTTCACTTATTTTTTTTTTATTTTTTTTTTGTTTTTTTTTTTTATTTTTTTGTCTTGTTTATTTATTTTACTTTATTTTGTTTTTTACTTTTTTATTTTTTTTTATTCTATTTTATTTTTTTATTCAATTTAATTTTATTTTATTTTTTATTTTATTTTGTTTTATTATATGTATGTATGTATGTTATTTTATAATTTAATTTATTTTTTTTTATTATTTTTAATTTTGTTTTTCATTTCATATTTTATTTTATCTTGGTAAAATATCTATTTGATCTAGAATATGTCTATACATTTAAATATGGTCTAAAATGCAGGTATATTTGATTTAAAGTTAGTATTTTAAAATCAATCACTCAATCAAACGAAAATATTTCCAGCTGTAATATTTTCGTTAAGATAACTGTATAGATAGATCTTTCATAGAAAACACTCGAATCATTCCTCCCAAGCTTATGCAAAAATTGGATTGAAAATTTTTAAGAACCTTGCGACTTGGACTTTTTGACACTATATAGAATTTAATGGGCTGCTTTTTGGAATTTTTGTAAAATCTTACATATTTTTTCTGAAAATGATATTGATACTATTTAAACATACCAAAAAAAAAAATTCTATAAATAAAATAAAATATTTTTTGGAGGTCTATTTTTTCAATAAATGAAGGATCTTTGGAAATAACGAACTAAGTGACAAACTCATAATATGTCAGGAGAGCAAATAAACGCTAAATTCATAGTTTTTTAATTTACTTCTTTCAACTGTCTCCTTAACTTTTTCTTTATATCTTTCATATTATCAGTTTTACACCTTCCTTCTGATCTTTCAGTGCCCTTACGAATCACTTTCGATGCTTCTATGCAAAATAATGTATGCCACTTTACATTACCCTACTATTTCTTAATGATTTTTACAGTTATGGCGTGCAAAATTTTAGAAAATTTGTTATCTGAAAAATGCAAGATAGCAATAAAAAGGTAATATGCAATAAAACCGGTTTTGAAAAAATTGGCACTTAGAACGTTATTCCCGATGATGCCTCAACTGATCTCAATTTTACTTTAAAACTATTTAAGTAAAACTTTTCACCTGTACATGGTTTTGTAGAATATTAGGTTAGGTTAGGTTCAAGTGGCCTGTTTTGAAAGGCCCGTTGTGACCAACGCTAGGAAAGTCAGTCACGAGACGCGGCCATATGGAAAATCCCTGAGTTGTTCGGATTTTCCACATAGCAGAATCCTGAGGGACTGACTCTCTTAAACCGATACCGTTACTCCTCCTTGTAGGATATTAAGTTAAACACAAAAAAGTTCTAAATAAAAAAAAATGTTAGAGTAGTTCCAGAGTAATCAGGCTTTAAAAATCGGGCCAATCCCTGATTAAAACTGCTATCAAAAAAACAAACATCGGAGAGAGCTAGAGAAAAGTGTTTAAAAGGGAGAAAGCAGCACGAAGTAAAACATTGCTTTCAAGTAAAAAAGTGGTTTCTGTGAATTTCAATATCAATTGTAAAAGCTTTTTTACATTCATAAGTGGGTCTTTTCATGCCAAATTGTCAAATGGGAGTTTTTTCAAGATCGAAAGTTATGTCATAGGAAAAAAGTTTGAAACATTTTTTTTTTTTTTATTTAATTTGCAATTTTTAAAAATCGGAAAAATTATCTAAAGACATCCTCAAGTTTCCAGAAGAGTGTTTTTTCAAAATTATGGATTTTGAACTTATTTGAGAGTACGGGATGGATTTCCGGTAACTTCTGACTATTTCGTACCGGATCACAACTATCGATAGGGTTTTCTGATTTTAGGTTTTAACTTTGGAAATTGGTTAAATACGCAAAAGCCAACCTAGAAAAACAGAACTCTCAAGTTTGACGGTTAGTGTTTTCAAAAAATCGAAATCCGCTGAAAATCTATAATGAAGTTGAAAACACATCATACACATTACATACATATTTGGTACAAAGCGAACCAAAAGACGTTCAGAACACCCACCAGCAAATTTCATTATCATATGTAGTAGTAGACCTACTGCTCAAGTTTTAAGTGTTTCAAGCTGAATGAGCTATTCTATGAAGCAGTAAGCATTTTATTAATTTCATGGGATTATGAAAGCACACAACTATTCCCAAACTCATTTGGTATGATATTACTGTTAGTAGAACAAAAGCTATGTTGCCTACCCAGCTAGAAGTAAGAGAACCACACGTACTCACATAACTATGAGTAGAAATGAGTGTGTTTCTACGCTTATAGAACAAACAGCTTGACGAAGAAGATGATGATAAAGCAAGAGAAATGGAGAAATGAATTGATTGTTGTTGTAATAGTAACAGTATACGAGTACCGTTCATACAAACATACATACATTCATACACAACAAACATACATTTATACAGCCATATAAATTTCTACTTCTAGCATAGGTCATTGGTCTTTTTCGGCGTCAACGACATGACGGCTAGCCAAGCAACTAACGAAACAATCTACAGTTCTATACGATGACGACGTCGTCATCGTCGGTTGTCATAGTCTCATAACCAGCAAGAATGAATGCTCTCATTGCTGTTGCTGCCAACGCAGACGCCCCTATTTGTAGTAGTGGCGGCGAAGCTAGCAGAGGGCAAGCAGCGGAATTGTGAGAAGAAAGAGTGTAGTGCTTTGTTTTTTTACATGAGGGAGTTGGTGGGGTAGTTGAGAGAATCACTGAAAACTGTGAATTGGAATTTGGTAAATGTGTGACTGGTTGGATTGTGGTTTGGTTAGTTGTTTGTTGTTGGTGTTCTTGTTGTTTGATGAACCGAAAGCGGGGCGACACCGGCTTTTAATGGGTGGGCGAATGTTTTGCCAATGTCTGCAAGTTAACTGTCTGGCCCACTAACAGACAATTTTTGCGCGATTCTAGACTGTTCAACTATGTATGTATTGTATACATAGTTATATAGATAACTACATACATATGTACAAAAAATATGTAGATATCTACGTGTGCTTTAATAAATATTAGAAATACAAAAAGGTTAATCAAGAAAAATAAAATCGGAAACCATGGAATCATTTTTTGATATGACAGGCGTGGGAATTTTTGTACTACCTCATATAACACACCCCGCGTCATAATGACTGGTCACCCGGGTTGGACTGTAAACAAAAAATATGATACCTATGTAATTAATCTACTCCTCAGATAATTTCCTTTTGTTCACCTGACGGTAGATCTTAACGGCATAAAGGCATCGATACAGATATGTATAGAGTTTCATATACCTATCAAAGTTCTAAGAATGAAAAGAGACCTCGGCTATGCCATGTCGGTGGGTCCTTATGAAAACATGATAGGTACCTATGTATCTTGAGAAAATTTTGCAATATCTTATTGAAATTTGGACTTCATTATGTAATGCGAACGAAAACCTCAACGAATATATCGTCTAGGCAGATTTGGGTATTTTTTTTTAGTAACTGACACATAGTTTCTCAACTTATGCTTGGGCTATCATATTCTCTAATGTAAAGAGAGTCGTCTTATGGACGTCGAAAAATTACGGAATAGTCGATTGGATGATAATGAGAAACGTTCAGGCTTTCATATTCTACTACTCAAACATACATAAGCGACCGCCGTGGTGTAGCGGTTAAGTGTTCGGCCTTCTACACCAAGTCGTGTCGGTTCGATGCCCGGCAAAAGTAACATCAAAAATTATTTAGAAAAATAATTTTTCTAAACGGGGTCGCCCCTCGGCAGTAGTTTGGCAAACTCTCCGGGTGTATTTATGCCATGAGAAGCTTCTCAGCAAAAAATTCTTTTGCTTTGCAAGTGCCGTTCGGAGTCGGCAAAAAACTGTAGGTCCCGCCAACTTGTAGGAAAACCCCAAAAGCAACACACCACAAGTTGGAAAGAGAAGCTCGGCTAAAAATCTCGTTAGAGGTTATGATGACCTGTTGGTATATCGCCGCCATTAGTTTTTTTTTTTTTTTTAGATATATATTTCTTCAAGTTGCTGAGATATATTGGTTCTGCTCGTGGGAGAACTAAGCTCAATCTAAAAATTCAAAGAGCAGATAAGGACTCTACGAAAATAACTCTAAGAACCCCCATTTAAAACCTTAAACTCAAAACCATATTTTAGCCCACTTATAGATTTTTAGAGAGTTGGCTCGGACTCCCCCTGATAAAACAAAACAAGCTGCCTTCTGACAACATTCGAACCATTTTAAAAACCACGTTTTTCATTTTTTTTTGCCTAACTCGCCACCAAAACTCTAAACCGGATTTTTTATATAATTTTTTTTTTATTAAAATTAAACAGAGTCATCCTAAGGTAAAAATACAGGGTAACTCATAGCTACTTCAATTTTCTACGTTGTTATACCAAAACTAACTGTTCTATACATGAACCGCAAAAATAGTTACTTTTCCATTTTTTTTGTTAAGTATATGGGAAAATAAAAGTTAGTTTTAAATTTTTATATTTCGATCTGAAATATCTTATTGTAAATCAGTAATCTTAATGAGGCGTTCAACTTACCTGAAAAGTGAATATCCACCCTACATACATACTTACATTCTAGTACATAATAACATTCATATTCATGTATCCATTTTGAGAAATTCATTTCATGGCAATGATCTATTTAAGATTTTGACTTTGTACCACTAAACCAAACACCTTAGTATGGTGCGTGTAAGACTTTAAAGTTTCAACAACTGTATTTAAATGCTGATTGCCACTATAAACACACTAATACATTGCGTACATATGTACATACATAAGTATACCTACTGCATCGGTGCATGCAACTGACTTGGCGGCGAATAACGGTAAATTCAATTGCTAACTGGGTCCTGTCTAGGTGAGGTCGTCATTACCCAGCAAACATTTTGGTTTAATAACGACTTGAGACGCTTTTGATATCATATACATATATTTCGAAAATTCCTTAGGTTAGCTCTCTACTACTTCTCATTAATGGGAGTATTCTTAACTCAATTTACATATATTGTGTCAATTTTTTTTTAATAAATGATTTATATTATAAATAAATGCTCAGATATTACTGATTCTGAACTCAGTCTCTTAAAAATATCTTCAAAAGGAATCAAAGAAAGAACGTGCTAGAGATTCTTAAGGGTCAATTACAAAAAGCGTTGTTAACCTCGCCTGACATTTGAAGACATGCATGGATGAAGGGGGTATGTCGCATTCTCACTCAATTTCTGTTTTTGGCATTGGTGAATAGTGTTTATGGAGATCTATATATCTGTCTTATCAGAATCTGCCTATCGTGAAAATTGTAGAAGATAATTCATGGACGAAGGGGGTATGTACACAACTTTTCAATATGAATTGTGGAAGAAGGGGGTATGTTCCGATTTTTTCATATAAAACACTAAATATAAACTTATGCTTTTTATTGCATATTATGCAACGTCTTTTATGGCTATGCATAATTTTTAAGCAAAACTTTAAAGCCGATTTTCTCGTTTCACTCAAAATACGACATACCCTCTTCATCCATGTATGTCTTCATTTGTAACCTCAAAACTTTGCACTCAACTTCAGCGGTATGCTACAATGAACGCTTTGACGCTTCCTTTTTATACATTTTTTGTTTTCCTTATTTTCTTCTTTGCATTCAGAGTGTTTTGGCAAATTTATTAATTTTATAGAGAAAAAATTAATTAACTATTATTTCCTCCAAATTTTAATTCTTAAATTAAAGCAAATTCACCAACATCTGATTGTTAAAGCAAGCAAAATTTGAGAGTTTGCCAAATTTCAACGTTGCTTCAACTTTGAGGTTTCCTATTTGCCATGTTTCGTTTCAACACGTATATTTAATTTATCTTTCAAAGTCAAATTGTTGAGGCTTTATTTTTGAAGGAATATATCAGCAACTCGGTGGAAGTGATCTTCGCATACCATAAAAAATGTGCTATCTTTGATGAATCCCCATCTCAAACAAGTTTTCAAAAAACCCAATGTTAAAAAGAACGACGAACCGATCTTCGTTAAAACTTTATTGAACAGATTTTTTCAGCAATTTTCGAGTTATGATGTTTTTAATGCAAAAAAAAACATTTATTTAATATGATATATATTTTGGTATCATTAGTTAGGTAAGCACATCTATACTTACACGTAGGCATATGCATATGCAAGCTTATGGTGCATTCTTTTATCAACTTTTTTATTATTTATTCTATGCGCATAATAATCATTTCTCATTTGTGCAGTTAGTCGCGCGACGAAGTCAATTTCTCCGGCAATTGCTGTTGGCACAATTTCTGAGCAGCGCTGCTTCTATCGAACGTGCAGCGCAGTCGACTTTGTTGTTAGCTTAGTTACGTGTCGTACATACATACATATTAAAGCAATGTTATGTTATGATTCTGTAGCTGTGTTGTTGCAGCTGTTTGAGTTGATAATATTCTAGCAGCTTACTGTTGTAACTGTAAATTGTTGATGTTGGCGAGGAGGCCATATTTGTACACATCCATACATATAAAAATACATAACAGAATAACTGTAAACCGTTGCTTCTTTGATTATTCAGTTCAGTTGGTTTGCCCCAGAGTTGGTTGAATGGTTGGTTATCTGAGTATGTATTTGCCGTAGCGGCTCAAGTTATAATGATGGTTTTACAGTGACTGAACATTTTTTTGAACAAACCTACCTACAATGTATTTACACGATTTTTATAAAATTAGAATTTCTTTGTTATTTGTTAACAAAATACTTATGCCTTAAAATTAGTAGACCCGTTAGGCCAACGGAACGTCCCATCCTTCTGTTTTTCCGTCTCATATTGTAGAAGATATCTCCGAAACCATATGAAATATTTAAATAGCTACATTGCTTGTAACAACACTCGTCAGCACCCTTCGTTTGATACCCATATTGTATTAACACATTTTTGGTCACCCCGGCATCAGGCCCGTATCCAGAAAATATTTTATGGGGGGTTCAATTTTATCTTTCATAATAACCATTTTGACTCGAAAATGGAAATGGCTTAGCTAAAGTTTAATTTTGTTATTAGTGCAGACGCGAACCAAATTTATCAAAGCCTAGAGAAAAACAACAAAAAATAAATAAATTGTGTTTTGAAAGAACATTTAAAAAATTTTCGAAGTCCATTACAAAAAATATATAATTTTAAAGGAAAAAGATCAAGCTTTAAATTAAAATTAAAAAAAATATTAAAAATGTTCAAATTTGAGAAAAATGTATAATTTTCTTGTTAATCAAATTTTTACTAAATTTTTTCAATCAAATTTTTTTTAAATTTATATTCGAAAAGAACGGGAAAAATACTTTTTAGCATGTCAATTACATTTCTTCTAATTTAAAGAAAAAAGGCTTCCACACAAAAAATTGCGAATTCAAACCCGTATATCTCGGTAACCATACAATATTTTTAACCGACCTTTGGTGATATTTTTTTCTTACATAGCAAATCACTTTCATCAAATTTCATTCAATTCGAGTTTTTAGGTGGTCCGCTTGAGGAATTTTACACCATAGGTAGAAAGCGATAGGGATCGGGATGGAGATACCACGTCTGCCGGATCAGCTCGTAATTTAGAAGAATGCTAGGACGAGTTTTAAAGTGAATTTTCGTATTTACAGCTTGGTCGAAGTTAATTTTTCAAAAAAATTACCATTTTCGAGAAAAATTGTAAAACCCTAAATGTTCACTTTTGACCCCAAATAACTTTTTTATCACACGTGCTATTAATGGGGACTTTTGAAGTTTTCTTTCTTTACAAAAATTTGGCTCTATCGCAATTTTTGTTATTTAAAATATCTAATTTGATCGGAAATCAAAAAATATTATCCCATGAGTTTGGGAATCATATTCCAAATTTTCTTTTTTACAGTCACAGACAAAAAATTACACTAACTTGCGCTGATTTTTTCAAAGTTCTGAGGAAAAGCTTGAAACATTGATTTGAACAGTATTTGTTCTTAAATAGTTACTTTTAAACAAAGATAGGCCCAGTTTAACCCTTAAATGCATACCGTACCATATAAGGTACAGACATTAAATCCTTCATAACTCTTGCCAAATAATATGCATCGGATTTTTTTTTAGCGCATTAAAACTAACAAGTCTGCCTTTCAATAAAATAGCTTCACAGCTTTCTGAGGTTTATATTTAGTCGTTGGCGAGCTAGAGTGTTAGCAGGATGTGAATTTTGCAAGAAAACCGAAGTGGAAATTTTAATAAGTAATAAAATATCATTTGTTCCATTTTGTGCCCAAAATATAAAACAAGTAAGTACACTGAGAAGGGTTTACCTTCAAGCTGGGTAGTGGCCTAAGGTGTTAGACCTTCTAGCATACAAGTCACTACAGTGTTGTGAGTTCGACTCTCACAATGCCGGGAAGAAAAGTCCATGAAGAGATGTAATTCCAGTATCATCGAAACATATGTCGGCTTGTCTGGTTCCTGCAGCGCGTGGGTAAATTTTTTTCAAAAAAACACATTTTCATACAATCCCGAAAATTGCTTCACAATACCGTCGGTATTTACAGCAATAGACTACAAGTCAAAAGCAACAAAGAGTTTAAATGTTTAAATGAAAAAATATTCGTGCATTAAGCATAGAAAATTCTTTCATAGGTTTCACACCAAGTCCTAAAAATTCGCAAATCTTTCATATAAGTTAGCATTGAAATTAAAGAAATGTTCTATATGGAAGTATAAATATATGCATAAATGGACACTGAGAAGGGTTTACCTTCAAGCTGGGTAGTGACCTAAGGTGTTAGACCTTCTAGCATACAAGTCACTACAGTGTTGTGAGTTCGACTCTCACAATGCCGGGAAGAAAAGTCCATGAAGAGATGTAATTCCAGTATCATCGAAACATATGTCGGCTTGTCTGGTTCCTGCAGCGCGTGGGTAAATTTTTTTCAAAAAAACACAAGTACATTGTTGTTTATATGTGGTATGGAAAATCAAGCTTTTTGTGGGTCCAAAATGTTTTGTTCGACGCTGTATGAAAAAGTCATATAAAAATTGATCACATCCAGTATTTCGTCTAAATTTGGGATCTTGAAAACATACAAATATGAAAAGATATTGAGGGAAACAAAAAAAATATTTATTTTATAAGCTGTATAATTATTTGAGTCACTGTATGACATTTTCATTTGTGTTAGTAGGCCTATCTAATGCATAGTAAAATATTTTATATACAGCTGTACATATGTGCATACCTATAGATAAATATGACCATATGCACATATAAAAACATTTCATATACATATACAGCATTTGTTAGATGACTTGTAAACATGTTTATATTCTGCTAACTAGATACCGGTATTCTTGCCACATTTGGTTGCCACACTACGGACACATATTTGAAAAATTTATTAGATACTTATGCACATACCTATACATAAATATATATGTATCAACGTACCTATGAACATAAGTTTATAAACATATATTAACGTAGGTACACTTAGAAAAAATCAATAGTTTTGATAATGAACTACTTCGATATTATTATTGTTTGTTCAAAAACTTCCTACAACAATAAATTCAAATTCTTAAATTCGGTTAAAATGATTTGTGAAAAGGATTTTCTATTTATTAAAAAGTTCTTGATATATATAACAATTTTGTCCACCTATATAATAATATTCGATATTACCGTACTTTCGCGACTATTGATTCCTATTTTTTTTTTCTGTGTGTATGTGTGTATGTATGTACCTATGTATATTAATTTCTTTTTCTCTATGTATTTGTGCTTATGCTTTTGTGAATGTGTTCCTTTATATACTTTTGTTTGCTTGTGCATTTCTGCTTGTTCGGATGTTTTATTCCGCTGTTCGCTGTCACCAACGACAACGCTGAGTGGAGCTTTAGGTCATAGAACTTTTGGATTCCTGCTATTGTGCTATTGGGTTGCTGATTTTTTCCTTTTAATTTTATTATTTTTCTTCTTTTTTTTTTCTTTTCTACCTATACTGTTGCTGTATTTATTGTGTTTGCTTTTTTATTTTTATTTTTTTTATTTTTTTGTTTTTGCTATTTAATACAATGCTGCAAAGCTTCCAGCGTTCAAACGTTTCCTATTTTGGGATTTCTTGTTTAATTTTTTTTATATATACATAAATCTAAATTAATCACATTTAATGCATTTTTGGATCATTTTTGTTATTCGCTTCAACAATTAAACCAATTTATGAAGGCCTATTGAAATCTGAGAGATTTATTTTAAATCAAACAATTTACACTTAGGATAAGTAGGAGCGCATTTAAATTTATTTATTCAACTCCGGAGTTATACCAACATGTTTGGTTTTAAGGAGTTTATGACTATAAATGAGCTTAGAGCCTATAATAATAATTTATATGAAAAATATATATCGTTACCTTAGTTCACAAAGGCCCTAACTGACTACAAAAACTTTTACAGGAGAAGCAAAAAACAATTTTTTTTTTATATTGAACGCATGCAAATATAGCTTTGTCAATTTGGAATATCTCCGTTATTATTGCTAGTAACTCCCTAAAATTTGTTGTGAGTGTGTATTTTACTAAATCATACTTGAATATGTGAAAAAAACGTTTTCCAAAAAATATGTCAATTACCACATTTGTGAATTAAGGCAACGATATTCTTCTTTGTTTTAATAGTTTTTAAAATTATTATAAGTTTTTATTTGAATAGAATAGCGAAATATCTAAAAAAACATAAACGAGCCAAAAATTTAATATTAAAGTCCGACACTTTTACTGCTATTCTGGAAAATAATATCAAAATAGTAGATACTCAACCTACACACATTATAATCATCACGGGGATGCTGTTTCTATTCGCATTTAAACATAATTCACACCCCAACATCGTGTTTCAACCAAATATAGGAGTGAATTTTCGCTCGACGGAGTTGTTGACTGGAGTTCATTAAAGCTTCGTTAAAGAACATGTGCTTATTTATACCGATGGTAGTGCGAACATGTAACATGTTCTATGCGACCTGGAGAAGTAGTATCCCTGCAGCTAAAGCAACTAGTTGAAAACAACTTTACAACTAGTTGGTGCACCGGGCCCAACTAGTCAGTGTTCTGTCTATTTTCTATATAAGCAACTAGTATTTTTTATGTGTTGATGTCCTACGAAATGTCAATTGTCAGATTTTCACCAGAACATACCAGTCGTCTACTAGTCATGATATACTAGAATTATACTAGTTGTAAAATACCAGTTCCATATTAGTTCAACCTGGACTAGAATAATTTCCATATAATGAAGTAGTCCCCATACTATTCCGAAAAGGACTAGTATGAAATATAATAGTCCCATACTAGTCCAAAAAGCATTGAACCTGTACTAGTATGATTTCAAAAAGAATTTTCCTGACTTACCCTTTATTTTATCATTTGCCTTTATTTTCATGTTTATTCTTAAGAAAGCAGCGACTATTTGTAGTTACCCTATCATGAAAAAGCATCCGTGAATTATAAGAGAAAAAAGAAGCAAACGAAACGAATGGATTTTGTATTTTTTAACTGGTATGATTTCATCCAGAAAAATCTAGTTGTATACCAGTATGAAATGGATATTTCCTGACTAGTATGAGTTCTGCCAGAAAATTTGTATACTAATATTTTTCTGACTACTTTGAGATTTCACTGGAGGGATAGTACATATTAGTATGAGCCGTAATCTTTTGTACAGATTTCTAAAAATAAAATTAAAATAAATTAAATTAAAACACGTTAACGAAAATAACTTCTCACCTTAAGAATAATTATAACGAAATATCATCAATATCCATGTAATAAGAAGAGAGTCAGACAATTCTCATTACCATATTCGTTATTCAAAAACAATTTAGATAGGCGGGCACCCAGAAAACTGCCCCAAGTTCAATTGGTTCCCGAGACTTTAGTCGACTACAAACCAAGGTATGAAGCCGATTAAAATAACGTTCCGGTTTCGGTGCCGGTTTCGTTCTTCAACATTTATTTCGGTTTCGGGTCACGGTTTCATTCCGGTTTCGGTTTCCTGTGGCCATGATGAATTCTAAAAATTAACTACTTTTTCTATCAGAAAAATATTAGAATGGAAACCAAGACATGTTTTTTCAGTGCAAGTGTAAACTTCAATGCTAGTTTAAACTTAGTATAAGCAACCAAATTGGCAGGAATAAACTCTAGTCAACTTTATCTGTAATTTAAAATTGTACTGCAAAATCGGACCTAAATGAAATAAATCGTCAAAAACATTAATATGAGGAATTTTGATACTGAATATTATTCAGGGTATCTTTTTGTAATAGAAGATTAGGGCTTACTCAAAAAAGTAAGACATTAAAAAATTCAGAACCGTTCGCCATTAGGTGGCAACCCTGGCTGAAAAAATATTCGTTGGAATTCGGCCAAAAATAGTTTTCGATATACGAAGGAATAAATAAAATAGGGTTACGTGTCAACCCTAGGTGCAACCCTGTCAAAAAGTATCTTAGTGGAAATATGGCCGAAAATAACTCTAATTATTAGAAATCATGGAATGGCATATCTTGCTCAATATTAAACAAACAAAATTGAGATAGGTGGCAACCCTGTAAACATGAATCAAATTTGTTCCGAATCGCTTCAGCCGTTCCCGAGATATAGACACTAAATTTGTTCAAGTCCGTTGCCTCAAGTCCGAACATTGTTGCTATTATTTTTTCATTCAAATTTCACTCACCATAAAAACTTTGCATCGCCGCCTAAGAAGTTTACTTTGAAAAATAATACAATAAATATGTCGATGGCTTGTTAAGTCGCAGTCACGTGTTTTTTAAACTCAGCTACAAAAGATTATGACTTATATTTTATATTTGCTAAAGTGCATAAGCAAATAATGCATATTAATACAAGTATACTCTATCTATAAATAAAATATTATACTCACAAAACATTTATTTGTATTTGCACTGTTAAAGCTGCACTTGGCTCATGGAGCTTCACTGTGTGCCTCCCTCTTCAAAGTTAGGAAAAACTTTGACAAACATTAGACGCTTTTCCGGTATGCGTTGGGCACCTTCCTCACACATACATGTCTTTATATGTAAATACATATGCATATGTATGTCAGTGGTTGTTCTTGGGTGTGTGGGTTGCTTGGCAGCAAAAAAAATCGATAAATAAATGGTTGTGGGGTTGTTCCATATATTCAAACCCACACAAACAATTTCTTATACATATGTTTAAAAGTTGTCCTATCTGCATTTATCCATTTGGGGAAACCCTTTACTAATGCAATTACACTAGAGACTAAATGTGCTTTTCTCACCAAAAATGTTTATGTTTCTCATTCCTTGAAAGAAGGAGATTTAATGAAAGCCATAGCCAAAATCCATATCGATAGAACATTCGCTAAACTAATTATTCCAAAATAAATCAAAAAAATATGTAATCGTATATAGCTTTTAACAAAAATAATTAAACATTCTCATTAAAAGAGCCCATTTAAACAGCTAACAGACAATTTTTGCTTGGTAAAATACCAATAGAAAAACGTTTCGAATTTTTTTATTTTAAACTAATATTCAATTCACCCCTCCAAGACTACTAAAATTTATGCAAAACAAAATTATATAATAAAAAAATTATATCCTCATTAACCAAGAAGCGACCTCAGAACAGAAGATTGAACGCAAATAATCAGGCAATAAAAAATTGAAAAAAAAAATTTAATAAAAATAAAAAAAGAATCTCTCGCAAAGAAAAACCACTCAGTAGCAAGAACAACAAGTGCTTGAAGAAAAAAAAGAACCAACAGCTACATCAACAGACATAAAAGTTGAAATGGACTCATCATTGCCGTCGTTGCCGATTTTTTTGTATTATAAAAAAATAAATTCCAAATGTCTTCCGGAATAAATTGTCGTGAAATTTTCGTATTTTTGGAAATCTTAATTTGGAACCAAAGGGATCATCAAAATAAGAGAAATCAGCATAATCAACAACAACAGCAACAGCAGCAACAAAAACAACAACAAAAGCGACAAAATAACAACAATGATAGTGGCCAACAACACAACAACGCAGTGAAAGTGCTTAAGTGTAAAAATAATATTAAACAGAAAAGTTTTATTAGCAACAATAGCCACAGCAACAACAACAACAACAATAACAATATCAGCGGTAGTCAATGCACCAGCAACAACAAAAGCCAAAAATTCAGCAATTATAAGCAAAGTGCTGGTCATCGTCAGCAACAACAACAACTACAACAACAGCAATATTACAAACAGCAGGCAACAAGCAACAACAAAAATAACAACAACACGCATTTAAATCATTTTAAGTTGATGCAAAATCAAATTTGAGAAAATAAGCAAGCGGCCAACAATAAAAAAAAATTATTTAAAAATTTAACAAATTAAATGCGAAAAATTTTATAAAAATGTATCATAAAGCTTTATGAGTTCGTGTGTTGGTAAGACAGAGAGCGTGTGTGTGAGAAAGAGAGAAACATATAAGTGCTGTCATTATAAAAGCGCGAAGAATAAAATTTTATAAAATTACAAATTTAAATTTTAAACAAATTTAATACTTAAAAAGTTAAAAACTTTTCAAAAATTTAAAAACTTTAAAAAACAAAAAAAAAAATTCAAAAACTGAACACTTTGGGAATACAAATTTAAAACCTTAGAGAAAATATTAATTATAATATTTTGGAAAAAATCTCAGTAAATACAACCGTGCGTCTGGCATATTGTTGCAAATATTTGGTTGAAAAAATATTTGTTTATTGCAAATACAATAATGTATATAAATATTAAACGTTTCGAATGATTTACGTACAGCTTAACACAATTAAGATAATTATTTCATTCATCAAAAAATGCGCTAATTGTTCGAACAAGTGTCTTAGCATAAAAAGAAATAGAAATTAAAAAAAAAAAGAATAATCTACATGCATACATACAAACATATATAAACTATATATACAAACGCAAGCATATATATTATTATATATATACAAACAAAATAAACATATATAAAAAAAAATAAAAATAAACGTTAATAAGATATTAATTAGTTAATAACCAGAAAATAGTACCTTTTCACATAATTATTAATAAATAAAAAATATTAAAAATTATCGGCAAAGCAGTTAAACAATAATAATAGCAACAAAAAACAACAACAAACCCGTTTAACTTATATACAAGCGTAGTTAAAAAAAAAAAAACTCAAACAAAAAATAAACTTTAAACAAAAAATTCAAAAAAATCAGCGGCATCATTTAAAAAACACAACAAAACTGTGATACTAATATTTCACATTTACATACATACATATATACCTAATAGTTAAAAAAGCGTGAATAAAAAATTATTAACATTCGAAAAAAAATTGCAAAAAATTTACCAACAGCAAGCATTTAAAAGCATTCGAAAATTTCTACTAGTATAATTAGAAACAAAGTAGTTTCAAATTAAAAAAAAAAAATTATAATTAAAAAATCAAGTACCACAAATTATTGAAAACAAAACTTTATGAATATACACCCCTTAACAAATCAATAAATAAATACGCACCTTTAAAAGTTAGCAGCAGCAAGGCAGTTTTGTACAGGAAAAAAAAAATGTAAAATAAAAATACTTAAAAATATTATTAATAACTAAAAAAAAAATTAGAAAAAAATAGCAAACTTTGTTTAAAATTTTTCACAACAGCTCTAAAAAAATTTAATTATAGTATAATTAAAAAGCAGCTTGCAGAAAGATATTAAGTTTTCGAAAAAAATTAAATATAAAAAAATATTAAAATTATAAAAAAAGAAATTTTTTTTATTTTCCAAAAAAGGTTTTGTTATAAAATACGTGCGGCATAAGTTCAAAATACGCGCTAAAAATTTATTTAGCAAAAGTTCCGTTTTTTATAAATATATATACACAAAATATAATACACAACTCCGAAGTGCAATGGCCCCCCTGGCAAAAAATTAATATTAAATTTAGATATATTAAAAAAAAAAACGTATAAAATATAAAAATAGTAAAATAGTCATAAAATATATATAAACAAAATTTTTGTATAAAAATGTTATTTAAATAATAACAAAGTAATTAAAAATTATATTTAACTATTAATTGTTAACTACTGGCAAGTTAAGCGTAAAAAACAACATTTTTTTATAAAACAAAACAAAGACAGCAGGAGTTTTGCATTATTTAAAAACAAAAGAATTTTGTGTTAAAAAAATTGTTTAAAAACAAACAAAAAATTTCCACAAAAGAAAAAAACAAAAATTTGTATTGAAAAACAGCAAGTTTTACAAAAAAAAAATATTTTTTACAAAAAAAAAAACGATTTCTAATAAGAAAAAAAATTATCATTTATAATTTACCAAAAAAAAGAAACATAAATTTTTTTCGGCAAAACAAATAATTATGTTTTAAAAAAAACTCAAAAAGTTTTGAAATGTGCGTGTTTAAAATGTCTATCGTGCGTAGACGAGGACGAAAGCTTGTGGCAAACGAAAGTTGTACGAGTGTAAAAATTTCAAAAGTCGTAACAAATTAAACAATTAACAAGCTAGTTAATTAAAAAAGCGCGCTTTAAAAAGAAGGAAAAACACAACAATTAAAAAAAAAATTACAACTCACAAAGATATTAAGTGCTGAAAAATTTAAAGCAAAAGCAAGAAAAACAACAAAAACATTAAATACTAACAATAAATTACAACAAGCAAAAAAAAAAATTGTTTGAAACATTAAATTAATTATAAAAAAATACAAAAAACAATTTACTTTAAACAACTCGCTGGGAAAGAAAACGGAATTCGTAAAAAAAATTTCACATAATAAAAAAAACTTACACACATATTCAAGAAAAAACGCGCGCATAACATAGATTGAAATCACTCATTTGAAGTTTGTATGTACAACGACAAAAGAGCTCTCTGCATACAAAACAAAAAAAAAAAAAAAAATAATAAAGCTTTTTCTCACATACCAAACACCCACAAACAACAATCAACCAACAAAAAAGCGCAAAGTTTCGTAATAATAATAAAACATAATAAAAAACACCAACAATAACAATAACTAATATAAAACTGCATATTCACATAAACTAACACACACACGCGAAAACATACTCAAAGCTAAAAAACAAAAACAAAAAATATTCATAAAAAACATCCAAATATCAAATAAAATCACAACTACAACTAAAACGTGCAACTAAATCAACAATAATAACAATAACAACAAAATTTCTATAATGTATACGCAACGTATGTTTGACATGTGGAGCAGTGTTACATGCAAGCTGGAAGCGCACGCAAACAATTTAGGGCAAAGCAACGTACAATCTCCGGGACACAATAATTCCAGTGGATCAATAAAAGGTAAACAGGAATACATACTCGTACTATATACATATCTTGTATGTATGTATGTATTCACATATAAATATAACAATTCTTATACAAAAATATTTTAGTGGGAAAGTACATAAATGCATATTGCATGTGTTTGAAGGGATACTAAAGTTGGAGGTTAATTGAACACGAAAAAAAAAAAAAATAAAATTAAATTGAAATTGAGAAAATAAATTCACATTAGTTGCGATCTGCTCGGTATTTTTTCGAAATTGTCGCATGATCTAATGGTATGGATACACACACGGAAATTATCTCCAATAAATCATCTTTAATCAGATCCAAATTTTAAACTGACACACACAAAATTGAAGATTAACAATCGGCGCAATCTACTGCTTTGGTTGTATTACTTGCGGTTTAAAACTAAATGTCGCTGAGGATTGTCACCAAAAACTCTAGTGTCCAGTAGCGGTAAAATCATAATTTTGGTAGTTGTCCTTGCTATTTTTGTTTATTTATCGGTGACAGTAGCGGTCAAATCGTTATTTCGTTTCCTGAAATCTGCTCAAATCTTCTTCATTTTTGGGAGTTTGTAATGAAGATTATGCTCAAGTTAACTCCCAAAAGCGGAGTTAATTCGGAATTTGCGCTAATGTATCAGCCCTATAACTTACCAACAGCATAAGATTTCAAAAATATATCGAAGACTAACTGTGAAAAAAACCGATCATTAAATGATTTAAGCCTGTTTTTCTTGGTTAGGGCTCGTTTTAGTTATATAAGAAAAATTCTCCATTTCAAATTTATGCAGACGATGCTATCCATATTCTTTAACACTACAAATTTAAAGCCTAAGCTAATATATCCTTCTTGTTTATCGTTAAAAAAAATAAGATAGGTGTGAACGGCCCCAAGTGCCAACATCCATGTATTATCCCTATACTAATTTCATACAAACCGGCCAAAAGGTGACAAGCCTACTTGAAAATATACTCATTGGTTGTATACGACCCAAGATACCTATACTGGCATACCTTATGTTATAGGATTATATCGCTGGCTTCGTGAGCAAATGTCGTAACTGTACTATTGTTTTGCATTAAAATCTCATTTAAAAAAAAAATGGACTTATGACATTTGCTCACGAAGCCAGCGATATATTGGCCAGGGTCATCATCAAATTTTGCATTTCCCATCAGCTGAATTTGATTCGAAACTTAGTAGTCTATTTTAGTCAAAAATATACTGAAATTTTGCACTAGTATTATAAAAGACTTCCGCAAAGATTGAGTAATATTGCGTTTAACTTAAAAAATTAAATAAAAATTAAATAAGTTTTGAAAATTTTAATAATTGTACAATTTTGATTCAAAATTGAAAAAAAAAAAAAAAAAAAAAAAAAAAATTCAGCACAGAAGCAAAAAAAAAAAATGTGTGTGACGTGTTTATGACGTCAAAGCGCCTATTCCAGTCGAGACGTTCGATTGAATTGTGTTACATAAACGGAGCACTGTATAGTATAGTAATATTAAATTTAAAGATTTTCATATTTTGCACATACCTTTACTTATCCACAATTTTTTTTTTTAATTACATTACCTAGTTCCCGAAAAATTGAAATAATAAATTTTACAAAACCGGAAAAAAGAGCAGATGTTAAATTGTTTAATTTGCGTAACTGTAGAAAATGGCACCTTTTTTTCTAGTAGAATTTTGTTTTGTGATAAAAGCAAACTCCGTACCAAACTTCATTAAAATTGGAAGTTGTGGATTTTAACTATCTGGAGATTTTTCAAGGAAAAACAATTTTAAGTTTAAATTTTTTAAATACCTAATTTGTAGTACTTTTTTAACTTTCACAATTAATTTTCGTTTAATTGCACTTCTCACCTTTTAATTAATTTAACTTCAAAAGCAAATGAAAGTAAAAGTTGCTCATTTAGGGTTTTGTGTACAAACATACTAAAATAAAACAAAATCATATTATGTTTGTAAGTTACTTATTTTTAATTATTAATATATATCTACATAAATGTTTGTATGTATGTACCTTCATATAAAAAAGAAGTACAGTAAAACCCGCTTAAGTAACCAAAATTCTTGGGCACTCTGCTTTTTGCAAGAAATGGGAAGAAAATTCCCCTCTTAAGTAACTCCCCGCTTTACTACCCAAACCGCTCAAGTGACACAATTTTTCGTGCACTAACATCCATTCCTCATATAATTTTCCCCTCTTAAGCTAGGTACTAACTTCGCGTTTCACGTGAAACAACTCTCAAAATCCATACAAAATTTCTTGTGGTGAAATAGCCGTGAAATTTCGCTGGTAGTTCACGGAAAAGTAGTACTAAGTTCACGACCTGAAAATATTGCGCAATATGGCATTAGCAACATTTTTTCACGACTTTTTAATTCTCCATGTCATTTAAAACAGTGCGAAAAGGGACATTTGTTGACATTGATCCTTGAAATTGGAAAAATAACAGAAGGGAGATAAATAAACAAAGAATTAATGAAATAAAAAAATGAAAATTGCTAGCAACATTTCACGACAAGCCAATTGCATGTTGCCAGCGAAATTCCACGGCTTTGATGATAGTACTTGGCTTTAAGTACCTACTTGGTACTTACGTATTTTGGAGCTCAATGGTAGCCCTATAAAATCGATTTTTGATTTGATTTACACCACTTATTAATCGAGAATCGCTAGTTGTCACAGTTGAAATAGGTACATATATGAGTAATCATGTAACTACATCTCATTTTTCACATATTCCCTTAGGTACCCGAATGAAGGTACTTAAGCGGGTTCTTTTAAATGCACAACCCGCTTAAGTACCTCAAAATTCTGAACATTTTGCTCGGGTTACTTAAGCGGGTTTTACTGTACTTGTATTTATATTACACTATTAAAAGTACACGATCATACAAAAAAATCAAAAGTTACAAGCAAGTCATGCCCAAGTCAGTCAGTTAACCAAAATAAAGCAAAGTTAAAGTCAACCAGAAACGATAGCGAAAATATAATTAAATTTTTGATGATTTTGCCAAAAAATAAAAAAAAGCCATAAAATAAAAAAAGAGCAATCAACGAAAAAAGAAGGCAAAGTCGGCAAGTATTTTGTAGGTATTCATTGCTGATACAAATCTAAATAGGCAGATTCGTATCATAGGCAAATATGTATGTATGGCAATGCATTGCATTTCTTTTTACTATAGGAAAGCATTTTTGTAAGTATTTCACATGTGAATATACTTCATATAGGAATTGTATACATATCATACATACATATTTACGTACATGCTCATTAAACAATTGTGTAAGGCATGTATATAGTAACTGTTCGTCAAGCTTTTGGAATCGACCCCTTCCGATTTAAATAAATTTTTGAGGAGAGTTTCCTTTTATAATAAAACATTTTTTTTTTAAAGTTGCTTAAATTCAAAATTTCAAGTTTTTCTTGTTTTGTAAAAATTAAGGGTCTCATTATGTTTGACGGACGATAGCTCAGACGAACTATTCGCCTGCTCATAAAATCGCATTTTCTTTCATATTTGTTTTTATGTCAAAGAAAATTCGAAAATATTAAAAAAAAAGCTATGGAGCGAACGAAAATGATAGATAATGCGAGGGCTACGCGATATTGTGAGCAGACGAATCGTTCGTCTGAGCTATGTATCGTTCGCCATACATAATGAGACCCTAATTTTCAATATTTTAGAAAATACTGTAATCTTTGGCCTTTTAAAGGGAATACTTAGGAGTACTATCAAAGTTTTGAAAATTTAAATTTTTCAAAATCGTAACAATTAAAGTACGAAACTAAATTTTGTGTTCAAATTTTTGTATAGGTATTAAATTGTCAGAATGAAAACTTTTTCACTGAAACATTTTTATATTTTTTTTCACACTTCACTAGCATGAATAAAATGTTTTAGGCCTTAAAATTTAGTAATTTAACTTATTAAGCTCGACTAGTTTAAAAAATATAATAAACAGTTTTATAAAAGGTTCAAAAATGTAGACATATTTTTGAAAAAAAAGAACCAAAAAAATTTTGAGTCGAAAATTAATTGGAAAAATTAGTAGGAACTATTAAGAATTTTTAAATTTAATTAGGAATTCAAAAAAAAATTTAATGTTTTTTTGTTATATCATTATATAAGCGTTTTCTTTTAAAGTAAAATATTTTCACACTTGAATTACATAAAAAAAAAAATCAGCCTTATATAAGGTGCAAATTTTTCTTCTTGGTTATTTTATACAAAATGTTTAGCTGTCTCTTTACATTCGTACGCAGCTATCACAGCATATTAAATGAGAGTGAAAGTCGGCGCACTTCCACACCACCCCACCGCAACCATTCCCAACCGTACTTTACCGGATGGTTTGTTATTGTTGTTATATTTTTTGTAAATTTTTGCTTTGATTTCTAGTTTTGTTTAGGTACCCAGTGCCACTGGGCCAGTGATGTTAATAATTTTTAGTCCCGGTGCCAAAATATTCAAAACACATATCTGTTATAATTCATAATTTTTTCCAACTTTGTGATATGGAAGTACTCCAAATTCAGCTTCTGGAAAGCTAGGTTTCTTCAGACTACCTGGAAATTGGTATGGAGATATATATATGTACGGTATCAATACCACTCTCACAAAAAAAGTTCGCGTTATGGGAAAATGGGATGTGGCACCTTCCATAGATATAAAATTCAGTTTTTCGAAAATAAAAAAAATGCGGGTGAAGTGTGAAGTTTGGAAATGAATTCAACAAAAATCAATTTTGTGCAGAACGAAATCTGCAGGGTCAGCTGGTATAACATAAAATTACCTTCTTCGCCTATCCCACTACTGGGTATATAATCTTCGCATTTTCACATTTCTCTCTGTTTCCTCGCTATTGCTGTTGTCTGCTTTTTAAAGGGAAACCCATGAAATTGTAAATAGCATTACGACACAACTTCGTAGCAAACGCTCTCCGCATCTACCGCTTCAATCAAAAAAACGATTTTGCTTTCTTTACGTCCGTCCGTCCTTCCTTTAGTGAATTTTCAGCCGCATTGGGATTGTGGTCGGTCGTTGGACGCATTACTTATACACACACACTCAAACCACATACCACCAGCATGCTTATACCAAAGTATGAAGTAATATCATCAGATGACTAACTAAACAAAATAAATAGCTTGCCAACATAATGCCGCAATGCTGTTGCCGCTGCTGTTGCTGGTGCTGTGTTGCTGGTGCACTAGTTCAACGGCTCACTGACTTACTTACACTTTGAAGGCAAAGAGGCAAGAAGCGGCCAACTGACTGACTGAATGACTTACATACTGTCACGCTTGCGTTTATGTATAAACATAGATAGGTCTGGTTTTGGTTAACATACATACATGCATACATATGTAGTATATGATATGCCAGTATGTAAATAGCAGTTAAAATATGGATTTGGCGAGTTAGCCAAATGATTGACTAACTGATGCCTGGTTTGACTCTTTTGTTGTTATGTTTAGGCGGATTTGTCAGTTGAATAACTCGTTTATTACTTCATAAGTCGATATTGAAAAACACTTCAACACACACACATTTAAAATTATTGCATCGTCAAGATTTGAGCGATCGAAACGTAAATTTAATCTCTGATTAACTTAACTGCATTTAACATTTGTTGTTTGCAATTTTTTATTTTTATTTTTTAATTTTGGCTTGCTGACCTCTTTAAATAAGCGAAGCGTACTTTTACTTAATTTGGGCAGATTTAATGATGCATAAAAATATAAGTTTTTGAATGTCATAACTCTCTTTTTCGCAGAATAGGATCAGTGCTGGATTAATGCTTTGAAGTCATCAGGCAATTTTCAGGGCCGAATTTTTTTTATAAGAAAATGAAACTTCTATAAGAGAGAGCTGACTCCGCAGCCCTGCAAACCCAGTGTCCATCATTTGATGCATCATTTGAGATTCAAAATTGAGGTTAACGTTCCTCACGATCCTCCATTACGTTTTTAAGGGCAATGTGAAAAACTTGAGGTACTCCATCTCCTTCCCACTTACGTATTTCTGCGTTCAATAACTAATATAGCTGTCTTCTTCTGTTTTCTTCATCCTATTTGATGTTTGCATGTGTCAAACTTGATCCACTGCCTCATCAATGAGTGTAAAGTGATACCTCAAATATTGGTCACGGCAATGTGAAAAGATACATTTTATTATATCTATCTCATGTTGCATTAAAAAAATTCGTTTTGGTGTATTGCTGTCCCTCACTCGATTTTTGCAGGGAGACTTCGTTCTGCACAAAATAGCTTTTAGTTGTATTCATTTCCAAAATTCACGATTACTTACACCCGTATTTTCTTTATTCGAGAAAACTAATTTTGAAAGGAAGGTGCTACCTCTCCTTTCCCCATAACTTGAACTCTTTTGTGAGAGTATAATTAATATCGTATATCTCCATACCAGTTCCCAGGGGTAGCTGCGATGAACATTTTTACAGATATTCAGTCTTGTAAATTAAGTATGTTTAGGAGTTGCCACGGGTTTTCCCATAGTATTGATGTCGTTCACCTAAAAAAAACTCAATTTTTTTTTTGAGAATTGTGTATATCCATACCAATTTTAAGGTCCCTGCCCTGAACACTTTTGGAGGAATTCAGCCTTGAGGTGCCCCTTTTTCCCATTACTCGACTTTTTTCGTAAGTTTAGTAGTGATATCGTATATCTCCTTACAATTTTTTTAGTTTTTCTCTTACACATTTTTCGAGTTCGTGAACAGTTTGGCAGAAAAAGAACTCGTAACTTTCAGTAATAATTTTTTGTTACTGAACAGTCCTACTATTGTATATCGTCGCTCGCTTGCCAGAGACATGAATGTGCAAAATTTTCCTGATTTGAGTTAATAGGCTCACGTGATTAATCCTATGTTTCCTAAGCACAAGGAAACCTCGGAAATTCGGAATGTCATTTCCTTGAATGTGTAGATAAATCTCTGAAAATTGTTGTTAAATCTCTAAAAATAGGGAGATTCGCTAAGTCTTACAAAGTGCACGGATTGCACGAAACGTATTTAACCTACGCCAAAATATGGAAGAGAACGAGAGCACCTCTTTACTGAGTTACTGTAACATCGTTAACAAACGTCAAATAATTTTAATTGAAACAAAACAAAGTTTTTTTTTCTGCACAAAGTTGGCGCTGACAATTACTTTTACTTTTTTCGTTGCGACAGAAGTGTGAATGTGTTGCACTCGACAACAGGCACCATGGCGTATACGTTATAATTTTCCTACACATTTGTGTTTCTAGCATAATGAAAATTTTAGCAAATTCAGAAATTCAATTTTTACACATTTTCGTTGCGCCAAAAACATGAATGTGCTACAGATGAATGTGCCTTAACTCGAGGAATAAAAGGAATATATTAACGTAAAAACTATATCAGGGGAAAGAGTATAATAAGAAAATAACTTGCAAAAACATATTTATGTCAAAACCTGTAATGGTAAATTTTGCGAGAGCAATAAGCTTTCAAATACGATTTCCAAAAATTAAAATTTTGGCACATTCATGCTTCTGGCAAGCGAGCGACGATATCATATTTTGCGAAATACTTGTAGTTTCTGACGTCAAAACTGACATGTCTATGCTTTCGATTTCGGTTTCGTTTTAGTTTCACTTTCTTTCAACTTGAATAGTTTTATTATTGTTATTTTGCAATTTTCAACTTAAATTTCAACAAAAAAAGTTGTAGTTAAAATAATGTATGGTTGCTTTTGTCTACATTGTATTTTAAATTTAAACAGAAAATTACAAAAATAAAAATCAAATCTTCATAAATTTGCGTTTCACGGACGCAGCTGGTGGCGGATTTTTAATTGGGCAACAAGATTGCTTTGCAAAATTAGTGACAAGAGAGAAACTGTCGAAATGATTAAGTAATAATTAAACAAATGTATTTTGGACTTGTGAATTCATTAAGTCCTAATGATAATTTTGTTAGATGTGGACTGTTGCCAGATTGTAAGACTTAGCTAATTATGAAGTAAAATATTGCAAAGCTTGAACTTTGGACTAATAGATTGGGTGAAGTCGGTTCATTTATCTAGAAGAATGAGTGCTGGGGGTAAATTCGTGTTCTAGGAAGTGATAAAATTAAAAAAATTAAAAAAAAAATTTCAATCGTTTTACCGCCTAAAAAAAACTTTAACTGTAATAATCAATATTGTGCTCAAATTTGCTCAACTCACGATAATGTTTAAAATTTGCCGGAATATTTTGGCGCAAAAATATTTAAATTGGGGATGAGAAAAAGAAATGTTTCTGATGGAGAGACATCTAAATAAGATACATACACACATTTGTACACTTAATAATAATAACCACTCTTTCAACAATCTCGCAAAGTATAAAAGATTTTCTCGCTGATAATCGACATACAATGAATTAAAGAACAAAAAACACATGAACAGAGCAAAAAAACCATAGAGCCTCCAAACGCCATGTGAAGCAAAAGTAGAAAGCAATTGAAGCGCATAACATTAATCTGGTAATTAGATACTTCAGAACCAATTATTGCATTACCATTTCGCAAACAACCAACAAATCCGAAACACAATTCAAACCATTTCACTAACTGTTATATGAACTATCGAGTGTATAGCTATGTTGTAACAGTTATATCTCGTTGTACAAGTATATTATGTAAAATTTTCTCATTAAAAGGTTAATAACCATTTCTTTCACGATGCTTTTTTTCCTGTTTTCTGGTATAATGAAAAGGGGAAATCGAAAATACCGCTACAGCTAAAAGGGGGGCTGGGTAAAAATTATTACGGTCCTGCTACAAGAAAGCAATAAATAAACATATTTAAATGCTAGTAATTAGACAAAAAAAAGTAACTGTATTTAATGGCAATAACCTTTGTCTAATCGATGGCAACAGCTTACCACAGCTTGCTTTTTTGTATATACCTACATATCCCCTTACTCATAGATAGATTGAGCCTAGAGCCCAAACACGAGCGTTATCAGCGCAGCCAGCGCAATAGTAAGAACCACCTTCTCCAAAGCTTGGATGCCTAGCGGTTTCTGTTGCCATATGCTAACTTCAACTCACATATAGTTAGTGCAGTGGTGTGCATAGAAATAGAGTCAATTGTACACTTGGCCGATATTTTTAAAGAGAACGATTTACTTCTGTGGCTAATTAGTATTTTTTTTTTTTAATGTAGGTCAGGCAATGAGGAAACAGTTAAAAGGCATTTTAGAAGTATTGAGAATAAATACTCTGCAATGTGCTGCCCCCGATTCACTAAAAGCTCGTTTTTAATATCTCGAAACCAAAATTGTGAACTTTTCGATTTATTTGTATACCCATCGTACTATTTGTATAAAATTTGGTATACAGGTTACTTTCCGGCCAAGGTAGGTTGCAATTGAAAATTGGCGAAATCGGATGATAACCACGCCCCCTTTTTCGATATCGAAATTTTCAAAAATCATCTAAATCGACATAATTCGGTAACGGAAATGGCTAAAATGATATAATTTGGTAGGATGAACCCCCTAGTCATTCTATACCTAATGATTTTTTTGATACATTTTTAAAATGTGGGCGATGCCAGGGAGGTAATTTTGAAAATTCGACTGGTCATAACTTTTAAACTGATTACGGTAGAATCATGAAATTTGGCACAAGGTATACTAGCATTATAGGGAGCATACCTAATGAAATTGCACGAAATTGCTTTCCGACCACGCCCACTTTCGATATGGAAAATTTCGAAAATCTCACAAATTGACATAATTCGGTGAGGTAAATAGCTTAAATAGTACCGCTGGGTATTTAATGTTCGGTTTACCCGAACTAAGACTTCCTTACTTGTTGCTCTTAAATTTTAAGATATTTAGGCTATTCGTAAGGTCTCCTAACACGTTCTTAAAATAAATTTGAAAAAAATCTGAGATAGGGCGTTCTTCAAACGAATTCTAATATATACAGGGCAATTCTAAATAAAATTCCGCCCGGATTTTGTTCCCACTCCCAAAAATTATTTACTAATTAAATTAAATTTAAAATTCGCAATACCATGTCAATTGCCACAACAAATGATTTCCAATACTTGAAATTTTTCATTGAGAAAGGAATTAAAGGAATTTTTGCAAAATAATACAAAATTCCTAGGGAGAAAAGTTCCGGGAGAATATTTATAATTTCCCTGACAGTGTTTTTGGAAAATATTTTAAAACTCGTAGACGCCGCAGATGTTATCCCGCCCAAAGGTATCAATAGCTTCGGCCGAGTTATCGAAATAAGAGATACCTTAAATTTTAAGTAGACGTCTGATAATGCAAAACGAAAAGTTTCAGTCAATTCCATTAAGTAGTTTTTGAAAGATACCTCCACAAACATACAGACAAACAGAAAAATACAATTTTATTATACAATAAAAAAAATATGTAGAGATATAGGGTGATCTTGCACTCAGCCGTCGCAATGATTTTCTTTTCGTGAATAATCTTGTTGCTTTTCAGCGTATAATGCTAAGCATTTTTGGTAAAAACGAGTCAATTTAGTTGATAAAGCAGATTGTAAAAGACGGACCATAAGCAAGCATTACAGCAGAAACAAGTTATCAGATCTCTAAAAAGTTAATTAAATGAGCTTAATTTAACGTCTATCACTGTGTAGATTCTATTCTTATTTACACAGCGAAACAAAATGTAAATGAATATGTAGATATGCAGTTTGTATATTCGGGAATCATTATTATTTCGTGATTATTATTGTTGGCGTTGTTTTCTCTGGCAACTCACGCATTATTATTTTCTCTACCTTCTCAAACATCGGCTGGCCTTTCTTTGACTTGTATTTCACTTCCTTATCGCTTTCGAATCAACGCAGCGAAAGCAGAAAAAAAAAAATATAAAAACAATAGAAAGAGCTGTACACGCAAGCTCTGCAGTTAACAGCTATAACCTTTCGTGACCGCCCACCGGCTTCCCCCGTCACCCCCTCTACGATCCGGCAGCTCTACTTTACTCAGACTTTGCAGTGCGTGTTTTGGGTAGCGATTTGTGCTCAAAAGCAGTGAAATGGTAAAAAAGCGCTGCACACGCAACCATAAACTCAACTGCACTTGTAGTTGTATTGGTAAAGAAAAAAGAAAGCCCGAAATATGTCCATAAATGTATTTTTAGGAAAATTTCTCCAAATTATTGTGAGTCTATTTTGCCAATGCTGTCGCACGCTGGTGTCAACGTTGAAGAAGAGAGAAATAAAACAGAACTGTGGCTAAACAAATTTTGCGTTCGCCCTCAGAAACATACGAGATACATATGTTTATCAGGGACTGAGAAAAATAATTATTTGACAATTTAAAAAAAAAAAAAAAAAAAAAAACAATAAAAAATTTTTTATGCGGAAAGGGAAGATCCTCCTACTTTAGAATTTTTTTCCAATAACGCTCTTTTTCAGAATGAGCTTGAAAAGCGCCCTAAAATTCAATACATTTTCAGTTAAGATATGTTTCTCTTTGAGTCAAAATTTGAAATAAAAAAAATTTTGATGTAGCCGCCAACTATTTACACTCAAAGTATGCATTTTTAAAGCGTTTTTAAATTTTCAACTTTGACTAAGAATATCGTTTTGATAGTTAGATAAACTAAAATAAAAAAAAATATTTTTTGTAAAGCTTTCAATTTCAAATAAATATTTCGGAAGAAACTGCCTATCTGCTCTTAAAAAAAACTTAAGTATGATGCACTCTGGGCTATATGCGTATGTATTTGTACCTATATGAAAGCAAAACAAAACAAATTGTCCAAACAAAAACTTAAAAAAAATAAAACAAAAAAATTTACTCGGGGTAAGGAAAAAAAATGCTAGCAAGAGCGATTACAACAGACATTGCGACATACGCACAATTCGGCAGTTTTAAATAAAATAAATATACCTAAATATATATCAGTGTTGGTACGTGAATATAACATGCAAATAATCGTGTGACTTATCTCTAAAGCGAGTGAGTAGCTACTAGTACCTTTCGGCTAATTGGTCGCATCTACTTTCGCATGGACATATCGACGGCAGTGTGAAAGATGCCTCTATTTTCAAATTATTTTATTTCTTTAAATTTGAAAATTTAAATTTTAAATTTAAAATACGAGTCTTCTCTACAAATTTTTTTGATTGAAAAACGTCTGATTTTTGAAAAACATTAGGGGTATTTTTCATAAAAAACACCAAAGAATTAACACACCAGTGTCAAGATTGGAAATTTTTTCAAAATTTTTTCCAGCCAAAACAAAAATCACACGTATTTTGATCTTGCGTGAAAAAATTTTTTAACAAAATTTTTGCAATTTTCACACTAGTGTGGTAATTCTTTTGGGGGTTTTTATGAAAAAAACTTAGATAGAATGCCCCTAATGTTTTTCAAACAATGCAGATGTTTTTTCAATACAGCCCCATTTCAGAATTGGATTCATTAACACCATATCTCAACTGAGAAGGTATTCAGTTTTTGCTCATATAAGATGTTTTTGAAACTCTTTATGAGATGGAACGTTCTTGTATCAAATTTGAACAGGGCGTCCTTTCAACAAGTTGTAAGATTTGAATTGTGGTTGTCTTCAACTCAGCTGTCGATAAGTCTATTATAAATTGTGCAGCATACTTATAGGTGCATGCTTATAAAACCGTAGCCGTTATGGGGATAGAGTATTAAGCGGGAAACAGGATCAGTACGCCAATACGTCAGTTGCATGACGTACGTCAATTTTAGAGCAAATTCTATTTTGACGTATCCGTCGTATCTGGCGTTACGCATACAAACACCCACAGTTTACTTTGCTGTCATTTCTTTCAACGTATTGACGGACTGATCCTGCTGAACGCTTTAGTCCTATTCGAGCGCAAATGGGTACAATTGGTCTTTTAATGGGACATACTCAACCAAGATAACATTTTTTTAGCCCAAATAAAGATATAGGGGCTGGCATTCGTCGCATGCTCCTTTTCGAGTCATACCAGATTCGTCCAAGACTAATCGCATTTTTTGCAAGGTATACATATATAAATATAACACATGTACAAAAGCTGATAGGGAAGTGAAATTAAAAATGCTCTCACTTAACCATTGGGCATACAAAAGAAGAAAAAAAGTTCAACTCACTGGATTGTAGGTGGAGAGGGATAGGCTTTTGCAGAGACAGTGGGCTCAATAGTGTATACTCAATGCAAATATGTATTTGGTACTAGTACCCCCCGCAGATCTTATCTCGCACAAGGTAGATCCGTGCAAACTTGAACGCATCTGCCCATTACTCTTCTTTGGCAATAACATTTTAGGAGATAAATCCGAAATCAGCTGAGATATTGAAATAAATCATATCGCTTATCGTATCACCTTTCATTTGATATGCATATTGTACCAACACATTTGGGTCACCCCGGGCCCATATAGAGACTCCGGAAACCGGGAGAGTTATCGAAATAAGGGATCTCTTCAATTCTAAGTTAGAATTCAATTCCACTGAGCAGATTTTCGAGTGAAACGTCCTCAAATATACAGACAAACAAATAGACAAGAATTCTCAAAACTGTTGCTATAGACACCAGCCTTTTAAAATTGTTTATAACTAGAGATGGATACCTTCATTTAACAATTCAGTTAAATTAAATGGGATTTCTGGCTCTTCATTTGCTTTACCCTACATCCTTTGCTAACAACTGTTTGAAGATACCTAGTAGGTATTATCTAGGACTTATGGTTTTGTTAATCACCCAACAAACGCTGAAGTTAGATGTCGATTCGAGGTAGATGAGATAACTAGCCTCATTCTCCAAACTCTAACGTAAGAGGACGACTCGAGAAACGCTTGAGAACTATAGTGGTCTCCAACAAAATATGACAACACAATTCTCAAATAAAGAAAATCATAGTACTCCAATCGAGTTCTAATGTCATTATCTCGTCCCTATAAAACCTTCAAAAAAGCTTGCCTAATTTTTCAACAGTAAAAATTAAATTTTCGCCACTGTGCAATCTCCAATGCGTTGGCAGTGGAATCACGAGAGAAGTGGGTAGAGTGAGCGACTGCCAAAATATCACAGACCCCAAAACAATTTGCGGTGCGTGCACTGTTTCGTAAGCTCACTTTCTCACTTACCCAAATAAACACATACGCTTAAACAAATTTTGGGCTGATAAGTATGCTTATTCCCCATTGTGTGCTTTCACGCGAGTGCGTGAATATCTTGCTCTCACAATGTCTGTCTGTGAATATGTTAGGTGTAAGCAATGCATGTACAAATGTTTGGATGTGTATTAGGGTAGGCTTAATTTTTTTTTTTTCACTTTATACTAAAAATTAAATTTTTGTGTTTTTGGCCTGCAGATTTTTTAAAGTAATAATTTTCATTTTATAACAATTTTTTTTAATTAACCCCATAAATATTCATAAAAAATAATATATTCTTGAATATTTTTAAACTTTTCGACAAGATCTAATTTTATGGGAAAATTTTATATTCCTGACTTCCACAATTAGTCGGGATTGCAGTGCGATTGAAAAAATAAATATATATGCAGGGTGCACCCTAATGTGTATCTTTGCATTTGTATGTCTGGCTCAACAGAAAAAAGCAGACGCAGTACAAAAGCCAAACGAAAAAAACTGTCAAGTTACCGATACGACAATTAAACGAGGAAGAAGGCAAGCAAATGAGTGAGAATGCTTACGTGCGACTATTATGAGGTAGCGAGCTGAGAGGAGCCAGTATACAATGTGTACGCGCAAGACGCCACAATCGTCAACGTCAACATAGTAAAAGTCTAAAATCGACAAAAATTTAATTTCGGCGGTCATTCACCCCAAAAGCGTGTGATCACACACACTCAAACAAGTGTGTTTTTGTTTTTGTGTGCATGCGTCTGTTTTTATATACATATGTATGTATCTATATGTATTCTGAATTGTCTGTAGGTGACGGCGTCAGCGCCGACTGTTGCTGCGTTCTCCACGGTAGTGCGCCTAGAAGTCGACACTCTGCTAGTCCAGCTGTTTCTCAGTCGCTGTTAAGTTCACACGTATAGGTAGGTGTATCTTTATTTTTACTATGTGCCGTTCTTTCTTTAATGGCTACCAAAATTTACAGTTATCAGCCGCTTACGCTGACTGCGGGATAGCGCGCAGCGTAGATCAAAATCAGCTGGAAGACGCGTAGATAATTTTTTTTTTATATGTCTATAGGTACATCGCCAAATAACTTAAGCTCTGCGTATTGTATAATTATAGAAATGATTAGAAGAGAACATGGCAGCAGATGAGAATCGTGAATCGGAGTCGAGTGTATGAAAGCTGACGTGACGTGAGGCCAATACCCGATAATTCAAAACAAAACAAAAAAATTATAAAATACAGTGAGATCGAAAAGAAAAGGGAACAACGTTTTAGTGGTGTTTTTAATTTAATTTGTGTATTAATACAAGAATAAACAAGTAAGGAAGTCCAAGTTCAGGTAAACCGAATATTTTTTCGAAATTTTCGATATCGAAAAAGGGGGCGTGGTTATCTGCCGATTCCGCCCATTTTTTAACGATAACCTACCTTGACCAGATAGTAATCCAAATTTCATGCAAATATCTCAATTTTTACTCAAGTTATCGTATACACGAACAGACTGACGGACATGCCTTAATCAACTCCTCTTTTTTGCCAAGAAACTTTCGTGTAGGGAACTCTAGAGCTATAGCTATATCTCATCATCATTTATTGGCGCTTAACCGCCTAAGCGATTTTGGCCGTTGCCTATCAAAGCAGGCCAGTCATTCCCTTTAAGCGATAATTGACGCCAATGGGAACCCCCAAGGGAGTTAAAGTCATCCTCCACCTGTTGTTTCCATCTCAGTCGAGGCCTCCCCTAGAAAAACCTTCTGATCTGGAGCTTCTTTGTCCATTCGCATGACATGACCCAGCCAGCGGAGCTGTTGGGCTTTAATTCGCTGGGCTATGGTCAGATCGGCTTAAAGCTCGTACATCTCATCGTTAAATCTCCTTCGATACTCGCCATTGGCATCACGGGAAGGACTATAAATCTTCCGGAGAACTTGTCTCTCAAATACTCGAAGGGGCATCTCATCTTCTTTTGACATTGTCCCTGAATCTGAGCCACACATCAAGACAGGTATGATTAGAGACTTAAAGAACGTGATCTTTGTTCTTCGAGAGAGGACTTTACTTCTCAATTGCCTACTAAGTCCAAAGTAGCACTTGTTGGCAAGAGTGATTCTACGTTGGATTTCTAGACTGATATTATTTTCAGTGTTAATGCTGGTTCCCAGGCTGCCAAGGCGCAGGTGCGCCGATTCTTTCTTTACAGCAAAAACTTCGTCCTGTACTAGTGTGCTGGGTATAAAGATAAATAAAATGAACAAAAAAATAAATGAAATAAAATAAAATTTAATTTAATTTAATAAAGTTAAACAAAATTAAATAAAATAAAAAAAAAAAAAATGAAATAGAATAAAATTCAATTCAAATGAATTAAAAGAAGTTTAAAAAAATAAAAAAGAATTTATGTACATAATACTAAAATTAATAATAAAATAAAATAAATGAAACGAAATTAAATTAGTTTAATAAAATAAAATCAAATAAAATGGAGCAAAATGTAATAAAATTAAATTAAATTTAGTTAAAAAATGAAATAAAATATAAAAAATAAAACAAAATACACCTGCAAAGTAGATGAATTTTTGCTGAGAAGTTTTTCATGGCAGAAATCACTCGCAGAGTTTGGCAAACCATTGACAAGGGGTGAGCACGTCCAGAAAAACCTTTTTTTTTAAAGAATTTTTGAAGTTGATTTCACAATTTATCGACCGACTGTAACTACCTACGTTTTCCAAATAACGGTCGAAAGCCGCAAATGGATATTAAGCGTACAACAGATTTTGTGGGAGGTTTCGAAACTAACACGTACAATGCGAAAATTTGTCCACTCAGCGTACATAGAAACGTTTATACTGCCATGTGACGTATGTAGTTACCTTAAGTACCATGCCTAAATAAATACAAAATGTATTTCCATTTTCGATTAGCAACAACGGTACACTGATTTTTACCTGCTTCACCTAACACGCCCAGGTCTAAGCGTCAGCTATGTGATGATGATTTGAGCGTGTGATGTTGCCCGTCTGCGGTTTTACTTAACTTTCTTTGTTGGCGTAGTGGTGAAATAACGTTAGGATGACTCGCACAGCATAAAAAAAAAAAACATTTGAAAAGTGTAAATGCCCTCTGGGCGTCCAATCAACAGATCACTTTTATTACATCACCGATCACAAGCGGTTTTGATGAGCAGGCGCGCCTTTTTCATTTGTTTTTATTGGGCTTAGCAAATGATTTTTTTTGTTCTTTGGTTTTCTATCGATGAACAATTTTAGATATTTCAGAATATATTCAGAATGTTCTAAGCTATTTAACTCACACAAAGGATCGTTTTCAAGCAATATTTTTGGGATTACGTTTTGGCAGTCAATTAGTTTTTAATAAATATTTTGTTATGAGTTCCAAAATAGTTTGCCATAAAATTTATAAGCAATCGAGAAGGCGGCACACAAAATGTTTTCACACTACCAAAAAAAAATTGTATTTGCATATCACACGAGTCGCATGTTTAAAAAAATAAAAATAAATAACATATTTTTATTTTTATTTCACATTTGCAGTATGAGTAATTTTGCTAAAGTTCACTGTACTCGTCGTCGAACACATTAAAATTTAATAGTCAAACAAATGAATGTAGGTTTGTGTGTATATGCATAAAAAGTCGCATATGTATATTGTTGTGATTCTCAGCAGTCTTTATTGATTTATGGATGATTTATTGGAATGCTGTGCTTTATTAATCACACTATAATGAATTTTCCTCAAATTTACAATCACATTTACACATTCATTTTGTACCGCTGTTAGAGTTGCACGTAGCAATAAGTTTTGTAAGAATCGAATAATAACCTATTATTGTTGGTCAATGCCCTTTCCGAAATTTCGTAGTTGTTGAATATTTGAGTATTTCCGTTAGGTTGCCTGTTGAAAGTATTTGTATGAAATTTGAGCTTTTTTATAATTCTTACTACACCTTTTTCAGTTTATATTCAGAAAGTTACAATTTATATTCAGAAAATTCATTTGATATTCAGAAAATTACAATTGATATTCAGAAATCCAAATTTATATGAAAAAATTTTAAATGCGGAGTACAAAGAGATATTCTGAATATGAATTGTAACTTTCTGAATATCAATTGTAATTTTCTGATTGTTAATTTTAATTTTCTGAGTATGAAATGGAACTTTCTGAATATTAATTGTATTTTTCTGAATATGAAATGGAACTTTCTGAATATTAATTGGAATTTTCTGAATATAAACTTAAAAAGGTGTAGTGCTATGCGAATGCTTAAATTTTCCATCAATATCTTTCTTTTTTTCTTGACTATTTAGTTAAACGATTTGTCAATTTTTTTATTACAACAAGAGGTAACCAACTTAATGGGAATCTTAAATCTACTTTGCAATTAGTTAGTCATTATATTTTCCTTTTAATTAATCGATCATAGCAATTAATAATAAGTTCAATTGATTATTAATTATTTTAGCCTATTAGTTCTTATTTTCGATTAATGAAATGAAAATTAATCGATAATTATTTTATTTAATCGATTAATTAATTAATAATAAATAAAGTCGCTTAATTCTTATTTTTGCCAAATCAGAATGAAAATATATTGACTAATTGACTAATAACTAATTTAATCGAATAATTTAATAATTTAGTCGATTAATTATTATTTATTATTATTTAAAAGGAAATTTTGAATGACTTTACAACAAGTCAAATGCAATTAAACAACACATTTAAATTTTCACCAGGCAACAAAAATTATTAAAATCGATTAATAATTAGTGTATTATTTAATGAAAGTGAAAATTAATTGATTAATATTTAATTTAATCGCTTAATTAATTATTGATTAATTTAGTCAATTAAAACTTTTTTTGATTTACTAATTGGACTAACTAATTCCATCGAATAATTATATAATTTAATCGATTAGTTCTTATTTTTGATTATTCATAAATAAAATGTGTAGATTGATTGCAATTAAGTTATTGGAAACTCAAATAATTTAATGAAAATTTTTAATGACTTTACAGTAAGTTATATGCAATTAGTCCATACATTTTTATTTTCACTAATCAACAAAAACCTTAATCGATTAATAAATAATTTATTCGATTAATTAATTAATCTAATATTTTAATTCTTATTTTTGATTTATGGAAAGGACGATTAATAGAACAAAATCTAATTTAATCGATTTATTACTTAATAACTAATTTAATCGGGTGAAACTTACTTTTGATTAATCAAAATTACAATATATTGACTAAATTTGCTAATGGATAATTTTATCTTAGTCTTATTTATGACTATTTAAATTAACCGATAAAATGAGCAATCTATCATTCAGCTAGGTTACTCGAATAAATACATAGATACATACATATATAGTGAAAGAGTACCCTTGAACGATTAAACAAATCTTTCATCAATAATTTTTCTAATTAATCAAACTTGTTGAGTAAGCAGTTTCTGATTAACCAGTTTGTGATTACTAAATTGTCTGATTAATCGAAATTATTATGAAAAAACTAATTGGAATGCGATTAATAGAGAAAAGTAGTGTTTTGTTCAATTTGATTGATTTATAAACTATTAAAGTTTCGGCTTATTGCGCGAAAAAAATAAAACTTATTTCTATTTATTATTCAAAAAAATTCGAGTGACTAGTGAAATATTATTGCTCATTCAAAAAATTTTAAATAAAGAATCAAATTCAATTCTTATTCAATCATTTGAAGTAAAAAAAAAAACATACCGAAATTATATGTGCAGTTCTAATATTTGTTTGTTAAGTTTTCGAGGACTAGTTCGTAACCATTGCCGGAAAAAGGGCTTTTCTCGGAACTACTTGGTTATATTTCTGTCCACGTAAGTACCTTTGTAGGATCACCTCAGGACCATTTTGCGATCACTTCGGGCTCTTTTGAGATCATTTGGAGACTTTTTCGGCATAATTTCGTGATTTTTTTCGAAGTCAATTCAGGAATGTTTTATAGATCATTTTGGGACTTTTTAGGTACTTTCGGCATTGATTTGCAACTTCTTCGGGATAATTGTGTGGCGTAAACTATGGGGTTCTATGGTGATCTCGTCGGTAGGGACCGATCATTAAAAACTTTTTCGCTATAAGTTCTTGACTTTTTCGGTTTATTTCTTAGTTGTTTTCGAGAGCGGCTTTGCAGATGGCGTTCGGAGTCGACCAAAGCTGTAGTTCCCGCCAATTTGTGGAAAAAACTCAAAATCAGCATACCACAAGTTATAAGAGAAGCTCGGCAGTTCCAGCCTGGTTAAGTGCCATGTTCGTTTAACAAAATTCAATCAAAGAATAAAATGAAAACAGTGGACTACTAATGAGAAGTGCGAGCTGCGAAATTTCAATGAAGTTTCTGAATAACTATTTAACAGAGCAGAATCCCAGTATTACAACTTCAAAAATCTGTTTAGCACTTACATGCAATTGTTTTTTTTTTATCTTTTCTCAGCCATTGATTCAAACTTCTCAGCTCATATATGTAGTAGGTACACCTGCTTCTAATTAGGATAATTAACGTGCTTGATACAAGCAACAAATACAAATTCAAAGAATTTTTGTAAGCAGTTTTTTGTTACTTAAATGCATCTACGAGTTTATTGATATCGATGGGAAAAATCTTAGTTATTGCAAAATTTCACACGACATGCTTACAAAGATACAACTAAAAGGAACTTACAAGAATAGCAGAATGTTCTCAAAGCCTCTCATAACGAAGTTGTTTTAAACTTTTAAATATACATCATTTTTCCTGTGCGAAATAGGTTTATAGTTGTGCTCAAACTACGAGCAACAACTGCAACAAACTGGCTCAGATAGATATTTTTTAATTCCATTTCCGTTACCGAATTATGTCAATTTTGGTGATTTTCGAAAGTTTCGATATCGAAAGTATACACCCAACGATACTAGTTTAAAAGTTATGACCAGTCGAATTTTCAAAAATGCCTCCCAAAAAATTCGGCGGTGTTACGCCAACTGACTGGAAAGGGATGCGCGCTGTCGTGACATGCAAAAAATCAAATATTTACGAAGTTAAGTGCGACCAAAAAAATTTTTTTCACAATCTGAATTAAATATATATAGGCAATAAAATTTGTAAGGAAACATGTTTTTACACTATTGAGAAGACTGAAAAAAAATGGTTTAAAATAAATATTAATAAAAATCAGTAAAAACAATTTTAGTTTTCATGAAAATGTTATTTCTATAAAGTGAAAATTCATCTTAATATACCCTTAAAATTTATTTTGATTTGACCCACCAGTTTTTGAGATATTCATTTAGAAAGAAAAACTTATGGTTTTTTAAATAGCAAAAAAAAAATTTAAAACTTTTTTTTGCAAAAACGACTTACCAACTTTTTTTGGGGATGCTTAGTGCTACTAATTGCAAAAAAAAATGGTTTTCTTGTCATTGTGAAAAATCGAGTGCTCACTTCACGAATTTCCAGTCACCTTAAAAAAATTTATCAAAAAATCATAATAAAATGACCAAGGGGGTTTACCTATAAAATTAGAACCTTTTACTCATTACTCGATATAAAAAAAAGGGGGTGATAACCACCATCCGATTTCGCCAAGTTTCTATAGCAACCTACCTTGGCCAAAAAGTAACCTGTATACCAAATTTCAGGCAAATATCTCAATTTTTACTCACGTTATCGCGTACACGGACAGGCGGACGGACGGACAAAATAAACTCCTCTTTTCAACCTAAGAACTTTCATATATGGAATTCTGTATCTATCTCAATTATTTTGTGCCGTTACTTAGTACCGTTATGTGGGCAAAATTATATTACCCTTGTACTACAACTAGTACCCTGGGTATAAAAATCACAATTCAAAATCGGTTAGAGTTTGGGAGTTTCGAAATCAGAATCAAAGCTCCATTGCACTGCATTGCTTCTCGCATATCTTTTTATGTAAGTATTGTTGTTGATTGTACATTCATAGATATACATTTGTATATTGTGCGTGCAAGAAAAATATTTGCGTCCAAATTGCAATTAATAAACACACACACTCTCATACTCATCGCACGCACAAATAATACTTCTCATACGCCCGGGTGGCCATGCAAGCGATAAGCGATGAACTGGCAATTTGCTTTATATCTTAGCTAACATTGTTGTTTTGTTTAGCGAATAGATTTTTTACTCGAATTGCAAGTGCAATAGAAGATAAATATCATATATTTTAAATGCTTGTTGTGTTATTGTAGAATGTTTGTGTACATGTCTGTCTGTCTGTATGTTCGTGGACGTGTCACTCTAAAACTGATGTATGTATGAAACTGATTGCAACTATCACCTTTACTAGACAGGTTACGAAGTTATCGCGGACCAGAGGTGACCAATAAAGGTTATCAACCAAAAGGTGCTAAAGAGCGTTTTATCGGGAAGAACCTGCTTGGCCGCTTGGATATTGCTGAAAGTAAAGATATCCTATCCAATAGCAGGTTTTCCTATCTATGATTGCTAAGACTTCAGCTTGGAAGACGATATAACGACCAGGTAGTCTGAAAATTTACACTGGGATATGTCCTGTCCATCTCCTGTGCATCCTTAAATATTTGTTTACACATTTTCAGAACATTTAGTCCGAATTGCATAAAACTTTGTCAGGATAGTTTTTGATGCATAATGGTCAAAATTAGGGGATATGCATTTAAATAAAACAACTTTGAAATTTTGGGACAGTTTAATGTTAGAGTTCTTTTTTTCTTACATGAAATAATCTTATAATATTTTTGTTGCTTTTATCGCAGCGTACCATCGTTCTTACACAGATAAATATATACATACATATGTACATATATACACAAATCCATATCTGCGTATCTTATCTGCGCTAACAACTCAAATGCCCAAGTTTTGTGATCACCATTTGTTCGTTTGGGTGATGGGTCGACTGGTTTGTTGGTCGATCAGTCGCTGGGTCGTACTTTAGCTACACACATACCTAAAAAATAAAATGTTAGAAAACCCATGAATGTGCGTATGGATATGCGTGCAGGCTGATGAGCGTCCCATTGCCCCACCAGCCTATCAAGCAGCCAGTCAAACAGCCGCACACAAAGCACTCACTAACAAATGTAGGTTTGCATCGCCATCGAGTGCTTTTGCATTTCGCATTTGCTCTCATGCCGCTTCACTATTTGCATTTACGTCTGCTACTCCTGACGCTTTTTCGCTTTGTGTCTGTGTTTGCTTAGCTGAGTGTGTGCGTATGTGTTTGTGGTTATCGGTTGATGTCTGCGTATTTGTGTTGCATTTTCCACTGTTGTCGCATTCTCGCCAATTCGCCCATTTGCCTGCATGCAACTGTGTCATCGGGCCACCGCCCGCCACCCACCAAAAGCCCGACGTCGCCGTACCACAAAAGCATTAACAACAATGCAAAAAGCCAGCCAGGCGATGAGTGCTGCAAATGAATGTAATTGTTTGTGTGTCTGTGAATATGTGTGTGTCTGGTTGTATGTGTGGGTGTGTGTGTGCTGTGTACGCTTATTGGTTTTAGTATCTTTATTCGTTCGTTTACATGAAAATCTATTGGTGTTGTTGCTATTGCTCTTTTTCTATAGCTATTATTATTGTTGTTGATGTTATTGGTTGTTGTAGTTGTTGTTGTCATTGTGCGCGCATGCAACTATGAGGCACCGAGTTTAGAGCCAACTGAAATGAAAATAAGTAGGACAAAGTTGAACACACCAGCCAAGGACGGATATTAGTTAGAAGCGAAAAACAAACTCAAAAGCAAAATGCGCGAACGCAAAAAAAGTCGAATAAAACTGCAAATTTACAAAAACAACGCCAATGTAGTGGAGAAAAAACTCTATTTTGTGTGTGGTTGTTAAGCGGTTTGTGTATTTTTTGCAAATATCTATGTACTTACGTTTTTTTGTATGTTGTTTCTCTAATGGTTATGTGTAGCTCTTCAAGTTGTTGTTTTTTTTTAGTTTGTTGCGTTTTTTGTTGTTTTGCCGTTGTTGTCGTCTGTCTGAGTGACTGACTAACTTAGTGAGTGCAACTGCAATATGGCGGCAATTTTCCACCCGGCATGCCGTACAATGGGCAAATTCGAAGGAGCTTAGCTTAGAATCCAAAATATTTCTTTAAGGTGTGTAAGGAGTATTATGGTTTTAGAAAAAATTTACCCTAATTCGTGAATTTGCAAACGATATTAAAGACAATTTTTACGACTACTAGAAACCGAGATATACATTTTAGCATATAATTTCATTCACTTAAAAAATTGTATTACATATATCACTCAAAGAATAACTTGGGTAAACTAAACATTTCCAAGAAAAAATTATTTTTTATTTATTTAAAAACTAAAAGAAATAATATTTTATTATCTCAAAAACTAACGGTAGAATATTCAATTTTTTCACTCGAAAAATAACGGGAGTATACTCAAAGTTTCAACCCATACAATTATTTTATTCACTCAAATAATAACGAAAGTATACTCGAACCTTTCACTTAAAAACAGCGGTAAAGTCGATGAAAGAATAATCACTTCATTAACTCAAAAAGTAACGAGAGTAAACTAGAAGTTTTTTGATCTTGAACCGGAAAAGTTTCTAATTTGTTTGAAAGATACCAAGTTTCGTCCCAAATAAAATTGCGTACTAGTTAGCGGAGATTTTTTTCTTATTTTCGTTGAATTCACACTGGTTCTAACTATAGTCCAAATTTCAAGACTCAAGCTGAATAGGAATTTACTTACTTAAAATCGATCAAAGGATTGTTTAATAGGGAAACTATAGTTTTCTAAACTTTCATTGCTGGGTCGGTTAAATGCCAAATCAGCCCGTTTCGTAGTTAGAACCAGCTTTGGTAGGAATATCTACAAAGTTCTAATAGAGCTTAGTTTCATCCAAAATAGCAATTCTTAGGAACTAATCTAGCTTAAGCAAAACATGGTGAAAAAATTTATGAAGCAATGATAAAATTAGCGTCCTTCATTGTTTAAAAATTTTATGGATTTTGTGAAAAATTTCTTCGAAATTAGAAACCGTGCACTGTATTTTGATTCTATTTTTATATTACATTTTTTTTGTTATTTTCTTTAGCTTGATGATGCATTTTTGAATTCGCTATTTTGTTTTTGTTTTGTTATTGTCGCGATTATTATTATATGTATTTATATTGCGTTGTTGTATTTGGTTGTTGTAGTTTCTAATGTTGTTGCCTTTTTACCCGCAGCAATGCACTTCCAGTGTGATTTAATCGCTGTAGTCGTCGCCGCTAAAGGCTGCAGTATATTGTTTTTGAAGTTTTTTCTTTAGTGTTCTTCTGGCTGTTTCAGTTATGCATTTCGATGCATATGTATACAGTTACAACAACAACTACAATAACTGCTTTAGTGAGTGATTTTTTTGGTTTTTCTGGCTGTATATATACTACTTCCATCTATTCACCATTTAATTGACAATATACATATGAACATAATAACAAATGTAAAACGGCAAAACCTCGTAAAAAATTTTACATAAACGAGATTTATTCGTGGGTTCATTTCTTTTCTTCTAGTATTTAAGAACATCGGACTAACGTTAATATACCATAACTATCGAGCCTAAGGTAAAGATCACCCAATTTCGAAATATTTGTAAATAACTCCCTATCTCAGGACCTTTGAAAAAGCCCTATTTCAGAATTGTGTTGAAAAAGCAGTATCTCAGTATTTTTTAACAACGCCCTCTTTTAGAATTTGATTCAATAAGGGCCTTCCTTGGCTGACAATATATATTTAACCGATAAAGCGGCTTAGAAACTCATTCCCAGACAGGTTATTTTTAAACGTAAGTTTTGAAAAAGGGCCTCATTGAAAAACCTACGATAGGCCTTTCTTCAAACCAAATATGAAATATAGCGTTTTGAAAACTATTTTGAAATAGGGTCATCATCCATTCAAGCGTCGATATGGTATATAAACTGTGGTCCGATAAAAGATATACTTAGAAATAATTTAAAAAACTTGACTTTAAGAGTCATGGACAATGTTTGCCACAAACTACGAATCTATTTTCGTTTTATATTTGTTTGTTAGGCTGTTTCGTGCTCCCGTCTATAATATTTTTGTGTGTATGTTATGCGCTTGCATGTATTTGGAAATTGTTTTGAATGTTATGGCGCATTTTTTATGATATTTTTGTTTTTTATTGGTTAAATATAAACCAGTTTTCGGCTTATTCAAGCTACTGCTCTTGCTGTGCTTTTTGTTTTCTCAAAATCCTTTTTGCATTGAAGCGCTTATATTTAGTTCTGTTTGTGATTTTTGTAAGGTAGAATTTTTGTTTGTTTCGTTGTTTTTTTCTTTTGGTACTGGTCATATTTTGTGTTGTATGTTTCTCGATTTCCATGTGCATTTTGCGGTTCTTGTTGCGTGCATATTTAATTCATTTTTTATTTCTGATTGTTGCTGCAATTTTCCATTCAAATACATTTTTTTTTTTCGGTTTTTATTTCTCACAGTTCTTTTATTGTTTGTTGTTTTTGTTCATTTTATGGCGTTGCAACAATGCGTAACCGCTTGTGGGCATGTTGCAACACACAGCCTCAAGGCTTTGTCTAAAGTTTTGTTCTTACACAAAAGCCGGCGCAAGAGATACTGAGTAAAAAAACCAAAAAAATTTAAGAACAGCAACTAAAAAAAGCAGTATAGTTCCAAAACAATAAGTGAAACACTAAACCAAATCTGTTGCTTGAAAAAAAAACTCCGAAACCAAAACCGCATAGGTATTCACCATTCGAAAACAACCAAAATTTAGCTCACAAAAAACCGGCAACAACAAAAAACAGTATCAACAAAATAAAATAGCAATTCGTCAGGGCTATAATTTTCATTTGTGGCGATTATCTTTTGGTGATATCTTCGTTTCGATTTCGTTTGCATAATTTTTCGCTATAAATTTAGATTTCTAATCGCAGTGCAAAAGACCTATTGAAATCGTATGGAAAATTCTATTTTTAGCGAAGGTTAATTAATTCAAAACACAAATATTAATTTCGAATTAGCAAATGTTTGTTTTATGTGTGTTTTTTATTATATTTTTTGTAAGTAAATAATAACTTTATTTAAATAAATTTTTCGGGTTATTAGAAACCAAGGCAGTTTTAATATGTTGCGGTCAAGGACCACCCCTCGTCATTTGCGCAATATACAAAAATTTCAATTTTCAAAATCGGCATTCAATTATTTTAGTAGCGAATCAGAGATCGGGTTCATAATGAATTATAGGATAAGGGAATGGTTTGGTAAATGAAGGTAAGGAAAAAGAAGGTAGATCAGAAAAAGAAGAAGTTGATGTAATCATATGCATTATGATAACTATGTTGAAGAAAAACATAAGAGTAGCTCAACTTGCCTCCAGTTGGCCGCTCAAAAAACTGAGTTGATACTTCTTTAAAAAAACCTTACTATACGAAATTTTTTCGAAACTCGCTTCGACACCATAACATAAAAAAAAAGTAGTTATATCCTTAGAAGTAAAATTAGACTCCCGACGAACACACTGGGTACAAATGCAGCATGCCATGTGGCAAACTTATAACAAAAGTACAGGAAACTGGAGCCGCTGCTTATTGAACCGTCTTAGTTCTAGTCGACATCATAAGTGTCTTTCGCCAATAAATCGGAGAGGAAACGTTTAGACTCTGGCAGGTGGATAGCAGAGCTGAAAGCATACATTAAGGTATGGAACACTAGACTATTGGGAGAGGTCAACTACTTACTACCATGCAGTAAAAATGGGAGACAATCAGTGCCCCATACATAGGACTCAGGGCCATACTTGTACCAACAGAGCTTGGGTTGCGTTATCACCATCCGTTCACGTAAAAATTCACTCTTGAGTTTACAGAGCGTGGTTATGTTATGGAGGATTTGCTCATTTCTGAATATCGAGAGACATTGAACCAAAACCCCGAATCCTGAAGATGCAAAATTGACCCGGGTGGTGGGAAGTTCAAAGCTTAGACTATCTTATGGAGAATAAATATTTTTTAAATTCTTTTGATCAAATTCTCAAAATCACAGGATTTTAGTAGAAGGTATCAAAAAAATGTGTCCCTTTCGGAGACCATTTAGCAATCTGAACTTTGGCCCCTGAACGGTCTCCAATCGGTATAAAAGTTCATATGCGATATAACTTTCCGTTGCGGAACCGATTTTAAGGTGAGACTAAAACTCGATTGCCGGGGTTTTCCGTGTCGCTCAAAAACTAATGAAAAGATTTGTGATAAATTTTAACGGTTCATTACTTGGATAAGTCCTCTCGACAAAGACTTTATTTTTTCCCGCAAGATGGCACTGATTTTTTGAAATTTATTCAAAAACTCGATTACAAAAAAGAAACCCGCGAGGTGCCGAGGGCAATTGTTGTTCTAGACTAAGGAACTAGAGGAAAGGGAGGCTCTCCTTGAGACTTCCAGTTCGCGCCACTATTATGCATCTCTTACGTGACTTATGAATTATGATTATGGCTGCCTACCACACTATACATTTAGATGGCAAAAGCGTTCCAGATATATATCGCTATTTCTTTATCCCGTTCATCATAATTATCTCTGTGTAAAAATGAATAATTTTTGTTTTAAAGCTAAAACTTGTAACGGAGTTCTCCGGAGCTAAATCAAACCGAACCAAACCAGACACAAAAGTCACACACCAAAATAGTTGATAGAAATCCACATCCATACATACTACATTTGTTCTTATATATGGAATAGAAAAAAAAAACAACAAACTCATGAATGTATAGAATTGGAATAGAAATTGTATAGAAATTAGTTGAGTATGGAATAGAAAAGAACACAGCTCAATGCAACAGCAGAAGCGGCAACATCAACAGCAACAGTGGATAGGACAAATGTCTGCATTTGTTTTGACGAGGTGCTGGTGAGCATACAAGTGAGTTGCTTTGAGTAAAGAGCGAGCAAGTATTCCATTTTAAGGGAGCACAACAGCAACACAATCACAAAACGAGCACGTAACATGTGGCGCTCGCAAAGTTCTGCCGCGTGGCTGTTGGCGCTGACGGAACAGCTAGCGTCGCCGTCAACGTACAGACGACGCCAACACAGCAAGCAAGCAGTCTCCAATGTAAACTCGCATAGCACAGAATTGTGTATGCTTTGGAGGCAAATTTGCTCGCTATTGACGACGCGATGACTGCAACGTCGTCGTCGCCGACTGCGTTATTTGTATGAGTAAAAGCCGCTAATGGCATGCAAGCCTTTTCTGGTTGTTTTCATATGCATGTGAGTGTGTTTGGTTGTGTTGTTGATTCTGTTGCCGCCACTTTTGTATTGGAGCCTCATGCAAGCATTTCGTGCTGTGTATGCGAGCGGGCGTACATATGTATGATGTGGTGTGTATGAGTGTTAGTATACTGCGCCAGCGACGTGCTAACTGCAAAGTGTTTTCTGCAGTGCAATGAACCCACATCGCGTTGACCCACTTACGAAGCTGCTTTGCGAATACGAATATGCACCGAAGTGTTGACTGGCTGACTGACGAGTCAAACGATTGAGTAGCAGCATTGCTTGCTGTGACTGTGGCTGCTTGTTTGGTTGGCAGGCATTTGGTTGATTGTTCAGCGGAGGCGCGCTGTATGTTGAGCTGAGGTGCGATGCGGTGCGACTATTCATGGCGGCTGGCTGGTTGCTTTGAGTTGTGCCTTCTTGGGTTTGTTGTTATTATTGCTGTTGCAGTTGTTGTTGTTATTATCGTACTGTTGTTGTTGCTGCTGATGCTTATGTCGGGTCGCTTGTGCAATCATTCCTTGTGCTTATCGTCGCGCGTCCTCCTCCAGCTCCACGAAACATTCATCAACAGCTTTTTCATTTGTCTTTTGCCTTTGAGTTGACTTTTTTTGTTGTTTTAGGTTGTTCTTTTTTTCTTTTTGTTAAATTTCGCATTTTGTCGAAACTGCATTGCACCGGCCCACAGACCCGCTTTATAATGTAAAATGCTATCAAAACAAAAACAACGAAAACATACAAACTACCTATTGGCATGTATGTCTTCAAAAAGAACAACAATGCAGTTTGGCATGTACTCGTTGCACCTTCCTAGCGACATCACATCGCTTGCGTGCCGCTGCATATAAACGTACCTACTGATGTATGTATGTTTGTTTGCATTGATGTGACACCGTATGTGCGTGTCATTTTTGTTGTTTACATTACGTTTTTTATTGCCTCGCTTGTTGTCGCATACAAATTTGTGTTGGCATATTTTGCCATTGGAATGCAGTTGCAACAACAACAACAACGAGAACAAGTGGAGCAACAACAATAAAAACAAAAACTGCCAAAAATACTTTAACTGTCCATTGCCCACAAAAATTTGTAAAAATCATCAAAGCAATAACAATAAAAATATCAATTATGCATGATAATAAACGATGATACTTAAAACAAATAAAGTATTTTTTGGCAATTTGAATGTTTAACCACTTCTTGGAAGTTTCCATGTTGGCCTGCGTTTAATATTTTTCAAATATGAAAAAATTACAAAGCAAAAATATAAGAACGTATAGCTAATACACACATATCGTCGGTGATTATGAAAAACCACGTAAAGGACACTTCGGTCAATATTGAGATTTTCTTACCATTGACTCTGGATACCCGGCTCCATTCTTTAGTAACACGAAATAAGGATTTTGTGCAATGAAATGTCAAATAACAGAAAAATGCTTAGCTACACCTGGGGAGCGTAGCCAAATTTGACTGCAAAATCACGCATGTGTCAGATGGTCTGTAACAGTACATTTACACCGCACCAAATTTAACGCTTTTTTCCATACAAATCTCATTTTCCAAATTTGGAATTCCATCACATTTGACCTCATTTGCCGAACAATGCAATCCACAGCTCCTCAAAATAGCAACCCTGCCTGTGTTCCACAATTAGAATCGCCCAGCAAGAACCTTAATGAGGAATTGACGTGTGATAACTTTGCACAGCTGTAAATAAAAATTTCAACTAGTTTTTTTTAAGAAAATGGGCCAATTCTACCAGGAAAAGATAGAAGCCTTCTTGATTACTCTACAGGTGTTTAAATCATCAGGCTTTTTGTCCTGGTAGAAGCTTCTTGCAGGGAAGTTGAAGTTAAATGCAAATTTGCCAATGTAAACGGTATCGAACTGACTCATTTGAATTCGCCAAATTTGGTGCAGTGTAAATGTACTATAAGGGCTTAACCTGCAGTCGGCATATAACTATTCTTGTGCTTTTCTCACCAAAATTTTTTGTTGGGGTAAAAATATTTACAAATGGCTGTAGCTAAAGTTAAACAGTTTTTTGTCTCTCCCAAAAAATTTGGGTGGCAGCATTTACGTGATTTTGCTTTTGTCCCTCATCTACCTCATTTTTAAGCAAATTGTGTTTAAAAAGTGGGCGTGGTCGACATTAATCGTATAGTACTGGATGTACTCACCATAACATTATACATAATATTGCAAATGGGTCTGAAGTTATTGACAGTAGAAATTTTAAAAGTTGTCCACAATTTTACAAGAACCTTTAATAAAATGACCTTGGGACCAAAATAAAACATTTCATCTTCTCCATCGGTTAGTGAGATATGACAACACACAGAAAACCAACACTTTTTTGAAACTTTTTCATGTTATTATTTTTCAACACTATGATGACTTCGTGTTAAAACAACACTATCTGCCTCATTATCTCACGCAATATCTCATGCAAATTTAACAGGATCTTTCTTGTTAGTTTAACACTGTTCATGCACAGAACAAGTTTCAAGTAAAATCAACACCTTTTTAACACTTTTTCAGGTTATTATTGTTCAACACTATCGATCATGTTATTTTAACATGAAGCTCATGTTGAATAACTTCAGTTGGTGTTATATTAACATGAATTCCAGTTAAATCAACATGACTTCCTGTTAAATTAACATGAATTTCTGTTAAATTAACATCAATTCCTGTTAAATTAACATGACTTCCTGTTAAAGCAACACTATCTGCCTCATCATGCAATATCTCATGCAAATTTAACAGGATCTTTCTTGTTAGTTGACAAAATTTATTCTGTGTGAAGTTTATTCTCAGTACGGGTTTTCTATAACACACTATGACTTAGCAAGTTTTCCTTTAACAACAGCTGACTTAGCACTTTTGCATATCATTGCCAAAAAAATGTGATAAAAATACTTTTTAAGCTATTGCATAGATTTTATCGCAGGCCTTGGCGGTGGGAGTGAAATGAACAAAAAATGTTAATGTAAAAAAAGTTCGTAACGGACTTTTTTCACTGATCACAACAAATATACAAATCTTTAACTTAATTCACAAGGCCTTAACAGACATAAACAAATTTTTACAGGAGAAACAAAAAACAAAAATGTGTTTACATTGAACGCATGTAGATATAGCTTTGTAAATTTGGAATATCTCCGCTATTACTACTAGTAACTCCTTTCTAGTGAGTGTGTATTTTACTATATCATACTTAAATATGTGAAAAAGTCATTTGGAAACCCTTACCTGATTTTTCAATGATACTGTAAAAATGTTGCTCATACGCGCTGGTACACTTCACATAGATCGATGTTAAGATCAATCAATCACGTTTAAATAAAAAATTATTCGCCAAAATCCAGTTTTTTAGTCAAAAGGAACTCCAACGAAATCGTAAAAAACAGTTACATTAAATTATGTATCTACAATAGGGTGGCCCATATTATATAGGCGAAAAATCAAAACAGGTTTAAAGATCTAGGCACCCCCTACATTTTTAACTTTCGCCAAAACAAATATTCTGGGAAAGTTACAACTTAATATTCCAACGACAAAACAGTGCTAAAAAAATTATAACATTAGGAAAAAAATGTAAAAACCCGTAATTTTGGTCAGTTTGTTAAACAACTATAACTGCGTAGGAAGTAAGAAATGTATTAATTTCAAAGGAAACCAAGTTTAGGCTGCCTTGTTGCAGGAAAATTGGACGCCATGGTTTCCATAAGGGATATTAATGAAATTTTGCAAAACTATTTTAAAACAGATATAACTTTGGGTATTGCTATGAGAAGTTTTTTTGTATAATATTAAGTTTTGTCAATCTAGTACTTATTGATGATATTTTTTAGCATCTGGTTTACATATTTAAAACCACCACATACAATTTGTATATCAACATCGGATTGGTGGAATATTCATAATTAAAATTGAATGCCAAAACAGTCTATTATTAGCAGCTATTGTGAAGCATTATTGCATAAAGCCATAGCTACTAAAAACAGCACTACCAACAAACTGTCTTACAAAAATGCTGAGCTTCTTCTCTTTAGAATGATTATTATTATCTTTTTGCAATAATATTTTTTTTCTATTATTCTGTTATCGCTATTGGTTTCATGTTGTAATTTTCCTATTGTTTGTATGTGTTGTAATAAATATTCGGCATTTGTTTTGCTTGACCATCACAGCTGCATAACACACAGAAATTGCGTGTTTTAAAATGTTTAAAATGACAAAAATAGAAAAACCCACAGAAATAGCATAAAAAATGAGTCTATTAAATTCGTTTTTTGTTTGTCTTTTTTTTATGTATTTGTGTTTTTGGACGACAAGTTGTCACAGGTGGGAAGCGCTTAAATTTTGTCAAATGCATTGAATTAATTTGTACACGCATACCAAATCAAGCGCGCATACACAAAGATATATAGATACCATGTAGGTATGTATGTGCATTTGGAAGTGCATAAATTTACGCACTCGTGTATTGCACATCGTCACTTTTTTTATTCTTTTTTTTTGCATTTGTAATTGGGAGAAGGTGACTCGTAGTCCATTCTGCTGACAGCTCAGCATGCATGTTGTTGCTTGCCTCCTCAATTCCACCTACGTTGCCAACTGCACGCGACGACAACACAAGATAAGCATTTCAACCAAAATATATGCACACATTTATACACACCGCATATGCTTACTTATATAAATAATATGTGAATTTTGTTTACAGAATGACTTATAACTCTACATATATGCATAAAATATTCATTATACATAGCATGCATACGTATTCCTATGTATGTTCTTATAAATGGTGTAAATATGCCTGCATTGCATTCTACTAATATGCAAATAAATGTAAAAGCTGCAAAATGTGTAATAAGACATTTTTTGGAAATTTTAATATTTGTTTTTATTCGCATACTGTTTTATGTAAGTACATATGCAAGTATATGTTTAATTACTATTTTTTTAGTGAAAATTTGGAAGATTTCTTTATAAATTTTTCCATCTTGACCCATCTAAGTAAAACAAGTAAGGACGTCTAAGTTCGGGTAAACCGTACATTAAATACTCATCGATTGCTGCCAGTTTTATCAGGAATATTTCCTATACCACCATGAAACCTGGCAAATTTCATCATTCTGCTATACTCAGTTTTAAAGTTATGACCAGTCGAATTTTCAAAAATGCTCCCCTTAAAAATAAATTTTTAAAGTTTAACAGAAAATCACAATAGAATGACCAGCAGAGTTTAACTACCAAATTATACTATTTTACCTATTTACTTTACCGAATTATGTCAATTTATGGGATTTTCAAAATTTTCCAATCTCATCTGGTATACTCCCTATAATGCTAATATACCTTCGATAGGTTTGTTTATTTTTTATTTAATTTTTTTTTTTTTAAGCTGGTAAGAAATTAAAAATTATCAACCGTGGCCCTGAGCTTATAGGAACTTGTCCAAAGACATTCATTTAAGATGATATTCTTTTATTTTAATTGAATTTTTTAACTTTTTTAAATTTTTTGATTTTAATTTATTTTATTTTCATTTATTTTAATTCCCTTTTTTATTTTTTGTTTTGTTATATTATATTATTTATTTATTTTATTTTTCTTTTGTTTTTCTTTAAAAAATTTTAATTAAACTCGTTCTTATTTTTTTTTTTTTACTATATTTTATCTTACCTATTTCTTTTTATTTTATTTTATTTTATTTTTTTTTTTTTCGTTTTTTGTTTTGGTTCATTCAATGCATTGTAATTTAATTGCGAGCTTGAGGCAGAGCAATAATTTTATTATTGCTTTTTTTTTAAATTTTAATAATTTATATTAATAATTGATTATTATTAATAATTAAAATTTTTATATTAATAATTAAAATTTTTGGTTAGAATAGAAAAGGTAAATTTTATTGGGTCACACGCCATAGTTTAAAAGATCGATTTCGGGAGTTGCTGGTCTACTCGTCAGTTTGATTTAGGCAACACGTTGCTAGCCAATCGGCCAACGACGTATTATTTTTGTGAACATCAAATTCACCCTTTTCTATTCTTTTCACTTGCCAACTATTTGCTTGGCAGCAGCGACATCACTATGTCACATTTTGCGTAAGTGTGGGGCTTTTTGATTTTTATGTCAAGTCTGACATTTGCGAAATGCGTGCTCTTCGTTGTCACATACAACAATTCCATTGTTGTAAACAAATATATGTATTTTGGTTTTTTTTAAATTTTTTTTTTTTATCTTTTTTATTTTACTATATTTCATTTTATTTTATTGCTTATATTCCTTTTTTATTTTTTGTTTTATTATATTATTTTATTTATATATTTTGTTTTTCTATTGTTTTTCTTCTTATTTTTTTTTTGTTAAATTATTTTTTTTTATTTTTTTTATTTTATTTCATTTAACTTTTATTTTTTTTTATTTTTTTTTTTTTTTTTTGTTTTTAATTTTGGTTTTTTTTTTCTCTCTTTTCATTTTACTTTATTTTATTTTTTTTTTTTTTACTTTTCTTTTTTGTTTTATTTTAGTTTACTTTGGTTTCCTTTATTTTTTATTTTATTTTATTTTATTTAATATAGCGTTATTATACTTTAATTTATTCAGTTTTTTTTTTTATTTTAGTTTAGAGTTGACACATCTGTCCACTACGTTATCCGTTTCTGGTGTTCCATCCTTTACAGCCTTCCTATAGACTAATACACTGCCGACCCACAGTAGGCTACTGAACCCATATATGACCTACGTCTGTTATGAAGTCATAAATATTTTATTGTTTCTACTTGTTTCACTTTTAAACGGACAAGTAGACGTTATTAAAATTAATGACACCATAAATTAATCAAGTTGTCTGTGTTAATGCTAACAATATAATTCTACTTAAAACTATGCCAACTATTAGATTAGAGCTTCGCGTTGAAACTTAAATTCTAGCAAATCCTAATTACAAATTTTATCTTTAAACAAACAAACAGCTTTAATATGCGCTTGTAAGCGTATGTAAACGCATAAAAAAATTAAATAAAACACAAACAAAAAGTAATATTGAGTATGAAAAATGTTGCCGACGCAAGTCGCGCTCATCAGTCTAACAACTTGTGCAGCAGCAACACAAAAAAAAAAAACAAAATAACAACAATAAATACAAAAGCTTTTTTATTGCAATGCAACTATGAATGAAATGCATAAGGCATATGTACAGATGGATGTGTGTAAGAAATAATGTCAAGTAATACATTCAAAATAAAAATATGCCTGTTTACATGTGTACATACAAACCAACATAAAAAGCTTTAAAATTATGTTAAAAAATCATTAATTTAAAAAAAGAGTGTTATAAAGAGAAACCCCTGCTTAACATAAGAGCACAAAAACAAGCTTTTAAGAGTATTTTGGCAAACTTTAAAAGAGAAAATTTATGGTTGAGAAAGCTTGCAAGAGCTTTCATTTCTCAATGTACAGATATTTGATTCTATTTAGTAGTTTTTCATTCATTTCTATTCATATTGTTTCGAAACAGCGTTGGAGCACAGAACGTCTTTTACTTTGCACTGTTTACTACAACAACAATAACAATCTAAACACTATGCCATACAAAACAATACAATACATTTGTTGTATTCTACATAAATCGAAAGAAAGTTCATTGACACTTTTGTATACTTGTCATTTCACAAATAAACACTAAACACATATTTGCATATGTAAATATGTATATTTGTTTGCTTTGTTTTATTAACATACATATATGTATACACTTTTTTGCATAGTTATAAGAACACTTGGAAATGTTTAAGTGCTTTCATGAGATTTTATTTAAATTTAAACAAATTATATATATGTATAAAGCTATTTATGCATGTACTAAACTTTCTACGAATTTTGTAAAAAATAGACAAAATTTCAAAATTTCCTATTATTAATACTATTTTCTTTTATATTGTTAACTTTTATTTTATTTTAATTACTTTCACTTTATTTTTTTTTATGGTGTTTTATTTTATTTAACTTGATTTTATTTTATGATATTAAATTGCATTTTATTGTATTACCTTTGACTTAATTCAATTTGATTTTTTTATTCTAACTTAGTTTACTTTTATTTGCCTTTTATATTTAATATTATTTTGTCTTAATTCTTTCTAGTTAATTTTTTTGTTTTCTTTATTGATACTTCATTTTTTTATTTTATTTTATATTATTTTTTTTCACTTTACTTTTATTATTTTATTTTTATTTATTTTATTTTATTTGATTTTATAAAATTTTACGTTATATTATTTTAATTTATTTTTTTTTTATTTAATTTTATTTGGTTTTCTATTTTATTGATTTTTTTTTTTCATTTTATCCAATATTCGTTTATTATATTTTATTTCATTTTTGCTTTATTTTTTATTTTATGTTAGTTTATTTTATTTATTTTTATTTTTACCTTACTTTATTTTATTTTATTTCACTATACTTTTATTTTTTTATCTCACTTTACTTTTATTATTTAATTTTTATTTTTTTTTTTGTTTTATAAAATTTTACTTAATTTTATTTTACTTTATTTTATTTGGTTTTCTATTTTATGAATTTTTTTTTTCCTTTTATCCAATATTCGATTATTTTATTTAATTTTTTTTTGTTATTTTATTTTATTTGAATTATTTTACTTCATTTTATTTTATTTTTTTTTTATTTTTTAATTTTTTAATTTATTTTATTTTATTTTATTTTATTTCATTTTTTTTATTTTATTTTATTTTTTATTTTATTTTTTATTTTATTTTTTATTTTATTTTATTTTATTTTATTTTTTATTTTTTTTTATTTTTTTTTTTTGTTATTTTATTTTATTTTATTTTATTTTATTTTATTTTATTTTACTTAATTTTATAATATTTATTTGTTATCCTATTTTATTTTTTTTTTTATTTTTTTTTTGTTTTATTTTCTTTTATTTTATTTTTTTTTATTTTACTTTTGGTCAGGTATTTAATTTTTTTATTTTTTTATTTTTTTTTTTCTTTATTTTATTTAATGTTTCTTATTATTTATCTCAGTGCACTTTTAACAGGGCAACTCAGTGTATACATATATGCTATATACATACTACATACTTACTAATAGTATATATTTACATAGGTTAATAAATAGTTAAACGTTAGGTTCTGAGTATATGTTCTATGCGTGACAAGTCGTCTATTGATGAAGTGAGTAATTCTTGTATTTACATATTCATTACATATGTATGTAGATATTGCAATGGAAAATAGGCAGAGGGGTTTGTTTTCCGGGTTCGAGTAAAGTTCAAAATTAGAACAAAAAAAAGTTAGAGAGATTTATAAAAAAAAAAAAATTATACTCACCAATGAACAAAACTATTTTATGATTTAAAGAAACATTTTATATATAATTTAGCACTTTTATGTAAAAAAAGTTAGGTGTAAAAAAGTTTTCTAGTCAGTCAAGAAAAAAGAAGAAATCTTAAAATTGCCAATATGTTTAACTATGACGAAACTTCTACGAAAAATTACATACAAGAATGTTTACATACAAGCTTACGTACAATTGTAAAACATTACTTTCGTAATCTATTATCTAATTATTTAATTTGCGAAAGCACAAATATTTATCTACCTGTCCATGTTTATCTTCTATTTTGTTCGTATTCTAAAATCGCCGGCAACCTATTTATTCGCCGCTTATTTGTGTGTTTACCTTTTATTTTAATGTTGTTGTTGCAAGAAAAAAGTATTAAGTATTTTTTTAAAGCTTTGACACAGTTTTTGAGGAAATAAAACCGAAACGAACCGGCTTATAGAGGAAGTAGTGTGGCTTCATTTTTAGTTGACTTTACCACAAACAAGTCACCATAAGCTCCTAAATACACGTTGTTGTTGTTGGTGTGCCTAGTTTCATTCTATTTCACTCAGTCTGTACAAACATTCGATGACAATTGTTTTTTGAGTATTATTACTTGTCTCGTATAAAATAACAATAAACTAACAGTCATACTTGCATACAACTACTTATGTACAAATTTATGTGTCGACGTGCCTAAAATTTATTTAGAGTAAAGTAGGTTTATGGATTTTGGTTTAGACTAGAGCTGCACAAGGTATTTTTCTGGGTAGGCTTGTACTAAGCTAATTAATTTCCTCACCTCCATTACCATTTCTATTTTTATCTCAATATCGATAGTCTCCATCACCAGCAGTATCTTAATCTTCTTACCCACTTCTTGATTAGATTTTGAACACAATCTCCATCTCCTTCTATATCTTTATCTCCAAATCCATTTATATCTCATTTTCAACATTGATCGCTATATGCGTCTCCACCTTTATCTCCATCTTCATCCCCAACCATATCTTCATTTAAAAACCCATTTCTATCCCAATTTGAATGTTGATCACTATCTCCATCTATACCTAGTCATATCTGTATATACATATCCGTTTCTAACTAATTTTCAATATTGATCGCTATCTGCGTCTCCACATTTATCCCAATCTTCATCTCCAATCATATCTTCATTAAATATCCATTTCTATCCCAATTTGAATGTTGATCACTATCTCTATATATCTATATCTTCATCTCGGTACCTATTTCTATCTCAATTCGAATCTTGATCACTATTTCCATTGCCATCTGTACCTATTCATTGAACTACTCTTCCTATCTCAATTTGAATCTTGGTCAGTATCCCCGTCTCAATCTATACCTATGTATATCTCTATCTCCGTATCCATTAATTAATTGTCATTGTCGATCAATATATTCATCTTCATCTTCATTCCCTTCTAATAAGGAGAAGATATTCATTTCTATCTCCCTTTGAATCTTTATTACGATCTCCATCTCTTTCTGCACATTTTTTTCGTAACCATTTCTATCTACTTTTTCATCTTGGTCGTCAAGCCTATCTCCATTTCTATTTCCATCTACATATATATCTTCATCCCATTTTCGCTCTCAATTCAATTAATTTATCACCATTTTTATCTTTATCTCAATTTTTTATTCCCAACTTCCTGTTCTATCAGCCTCCCTTTTCTTCCATATCTCTATTTATATCTCCATCTATATCTTACCTATATTTATGTTCTGCTCTCGTTTTCTAATCCATATCTCATCCTGCTTTGGGGACTAATTTGGCTGCTCTGTTACACGTCGGATTAGCCGAAACAAAATCGGTACATGAATATACCTAGGCATTCATAACGATTGAATTTAAATTAATTACTGTAATAATTAATTAACCAACCCCAGATAACGGTGGCATCTCATGAAAGATAACACAATAATCGCAGGGCATATGATTGCCAAAATAATTATTATCATACGGGTCTGCTATTCATAATATTTTTAGCCAAAATTTCAATACCTACTCGTACTTTTCAAAATGTTAACCATTTTTATCTTTTCATTCTCATTTTAGCTCAAATTGAAATAATTCCATGCAAAGTTTGTGGTGACAAATCGTCTGGTGTACATTATGGCGTTATAACATGTGAGGGATGTAAAGGTTTTTTTCGTCGTTCACAAAGTTCAGTGGTAAATTATCAATGTCCACGCAATAAACAATGTGTTGTCGACCGTGTTAATCGTAATCGGTGTCAATATTGTAGACTGCAAAAGTGCCTAAAATTGGGAATGAGTCGTGATGGTGAGTATTGAAAGCGAATAAATTGAAGCTATAGAATACAAAAAACTTACCAACAAATTGTAATACAAATTTGCAGCTGTAAAATTCGGTAGAATGTCGAAGAAACAGCGTGAAAAAGTTGAGGAAGAGGTGGAGTTTCATAAGGCGCAACTGAGAGCACAAACTGATGCGGCGCCGGATAGTTCAGTGTTCGATACACAAACACCATCGAGTAGTGATCAACTGCATCATAACTATAATGGGTATGATTGTCGACCGTATATTGAAGCTGGGTGGTAATACAATAACGAAAATATTATTAAATATAATATAACAGTGATATACAATTTTAAATTGCATTATAATTATATTGCAATTATATTACAGCTACATGACATTACAATTATATCACAACTTCTTTATAATTACATTACATCACAACTTCATTTTAATTACATTACATTTACATTACATTTACTTTACATTTACGTTACACTTACATTACATTTACATTACATTTACATTACATTTACATTGCATTTACATTACATTTACATTACATTTACATCACATTTACATTACATTTACAATACATTTACAATACATTTACATTACATTTACATTACATTTACATTACATTTACATTACATTTACGTTACATTTACGTTACATTTACATTACATTTACATTACATTTACATTACATTTACATTACATTTACATTACATTTACATTACATTAACATTACATTTACATTACATTTACATTACATTTACATTACATTTACATTACATTTACATTACATTTACATTACATTTACATTACATTTACATTACATTTACATTACATTTACATTACATTTACATTACATTTACATTACATTTACATTACATTTACATTACATTTACATTACATTTACATTACATTTACATTACATTTACATTACATTTACATTACATTTACATTACATTTACATTACATTTACATTACATTTACATTACATTTACATTACATTTACATTACATTTACATTACATTTACATTACATTTACATTACATTTACATTACATTTACATTACATTTACATTACATTTACATTACATTTACATTACATTTACATTACATTTACATTACATTTACATTACATTTACATTACATTTACATTACATTTACATTACATTTACATTACATTTACATTACATTTACATTACAATTACATTACATTTACATTACATTCATATTAAGTTCATTTACATTGCACTTATCATAAATACAATTGCATTTTAATTACAATTTAATTACTTCATTACCTTCTTCAAGCAGGAAAAATGTAACAAAATTCACACTTCCTTGTAGCTTGTAATTAAAGTAATTTAGTCGCTTAATTAGTAATTACCACCCAGCTGTGAATGATGGTAATCACCATATATTTAAGTTTATGTATATTTAAAATATTTTTTTTATTTTCAGTTATGGCTACTCGAGCAACGAAGTGAGTTTTGGCAGCCCCTATGGCTACTCGGCATCGGTGACGCCACAACAGACAATGCCCTACGATATATCAGCGAATTATGTAGACAGCACCACGTATGAACCGCGTGGCACGATGATGGATCCGGATTTCGTTAGTCATGGTAGGAGACAAATACCACAAAAACTCGTGCCTATACGCACATTCATAGACGTATCAGCATTTAATGCTCGTATAATCATACAAAAAATGCATTACCATTACTACTATTACCATTACCACCACTACTTACTACCAATATTGCTACTACTTCTACTACTACTCATCTTAGACATCACTGAAGTTATCCAGTACAGTTTAACAAGATCATACCGTGAGCCCATCACGTTTTCAAGTTTCAGCAATTTTCTGTCCATTATATTTACATTTAATCAAATCAAATCTTATTTTGCTATAATTTCTTTTTTGATCAGCGCCTTGGTTTAGAAGTGAGTGTGTGTGGGATGTAAGTAATTGAGTTGCGGTTAGACTACATCCATGGACTGTAACTACTGGATTTAATACTTTTGATATTTTCAACTTCCAAAATGTTTATTGAGTTGTAAAGCTTTTGTGAGCGTGTAATTAGTTTGGATATTCCAAAATACTTTTTCTAAATTATTTGACATTCATTTTAGTAATCATTACTCATTGGCATAAACATTCATAACTAGTTAGTAATTAATTGGGTCACGTATTTGGTTTTATATGAAAAAAAAAATGATATTAATATTATTCAAAATTGTGGTAATTGTTTTTATTGTATATTCCTTTATACATTACTTCTCCTTCCCCATACCAACCAGCTGATGGCGACATCAATGATGTTCTCATAAAAACCTTAGCCGAGGCACATGCAAATACAAGCACTAAACTCGAAGCCGTGCACGAAATGTTTCGAAAGCCTCAGGTAAAACCGTTAATATATGTATTTAGAAATTGTTCGGATTCGAACTGCAACTAATTGACATTCCTTATTTTCTTCCTCTATTTTTGTTTGTTTTTATTATACATATTTATAATACCGTCTTCGGCTTATGCTAACAAGGATATTTCGAGAATATTGTACTACAAGAATCTGGGTCAAGAGGAACTGTGGTTAGACTGCGCTGAAAAGCTTACACAAATGATACAAAATATAATCGAATTTGCGAAGCTGATACCAGGATTTATGCGATTAAGTCAGGATGATCAGGTGAGAACATTAAATACGTGTCGTATGTGACATGGTGCAATGCAATATGCTGGAATATGATGTGGTGATATGCATGATTTGATATGATGTAATGAGATATGACAGGCATATGATATCAGTTAATTTTTATGAATGGTGATGTGACATATGAGCTTCGATTTGATATATTCTGACTTGATGGAATGTGAGAAGGCAAGGATTTCAATTGTTGTGTTTGATTTGATATCATGTCAAATGTTTAAATAATTGTCATGTGATATGTTTGAATTGATACGATATTAAATGTTTTATTTGTTGTGCTGTGATTTGTATGATTTGATATTCTGAAGAATTTTATGTTATCATTTGAGGTAATGTGATATGCATGATTTGATATGCTGTAGAATTACAGCTTATGATGTAGGGTTGTAATATTAGGTATGTCTTATGATATTTTGAGATATGATGAGGGTATGACCTTATTTTACTCATCTGTAAAGTTAGATATGATGTAATATGCTAGGTTATATTTGGTGTGTTTTGGCTTGATGTGAGCCATTTGAATTGATGTGTTTGATTAGATATTATATTTTGAAGTGTTGAAATTGATATCATGTGATATGTTTGGATTGATAAGATGAGGTGATATGTATGATTTGATATCCTTTAGAATCAAAAGTTATGATTTGATGTAATGTGGAAAGCATGTTTGAAATACTGTATTATTAAACGATGTGATTTGATTATATGTGTTGTTATATTAGATATTTGTTATTATGCTGTGTAAGTGAGATACTTCGGTATGTTTTCGATGATATCAATGGGCATTTGTGATAGGCAATTATCTGATGTAATGTGAAATTGCGATGGGAATTGCTGTGATGTCATATGCGAACTATACTTGATCCGATATAACTTGTCATGTAGAGCAACTGATAGTGATGTGATGTTGAGTATCACGAAATGAAGTGATGTAATCCAAAATAGGCCTTTTAATTTGATATATAAAAGGAAAAGATAATGGACAAAGGTGTGAATCACGAAGCCGTCTTAATAATGCAATATTTTATTATTTTATTTTTCTTTAGTTCTTATCAAGAGCACTTTCGCTAAAATACAAACTGTATCTTTTCCCCACAGATTCTGCTATTGAAAACTGGATCATTCGAATTGGCTATCGTGCGTATGTCACGATTGCTCGATCTCTCACAGAATGCGGTACTCTATGGTGACGTAATGCTGCCGCAGGAAGCATTCTATACATCCGATTCCGACGAAATGCGTCTGGTATCGCGAGTATTTCAAACGGCTAAATCGATAGCTGAACTGAAACTGACTGAAACAGAGTTGGCGCTTTATCAAAGTTTAGTGCTGCTCTGGCCAGGTAAAAAAATAATAATCCTTTTAGCATTTCATACGAATTAATGTAAATTGTTTTTTGTTGTATTTGGTTACACAGAACGAAATGGCGTACGCGGCAATACAGAAATCCAGAGGCTTTTCAATTTAAGCATGAATGCAATAAGACAGGAGCTTGAAGCGAATCATGCGCCCTTAAAGGGTGATGTGACTGTTTTAGATACATTGTTAAACAATATACCGAATTTCCGGTAAGTACTCGCATAAACTCTAAGCGAAATTCCTTCGTAGCGAGTGTGAAAATAATACTCTCAAATTACCTTAAAAGCAAACACACAAACTCGTTTATTTCATCCATATTTGTGAAGCCGGTAATTAAATATGTGATCTGAAATGTAGTGAAGTATCGCAACTCATGATTATTTTGACAGCTGAAATGTTTCCAATGATGTAAAATACACGCAGCCTATTATTTTCACTCTGGCTACGAAGGAAATTCGCCTTATGTAAGTTTAAAATATAGACATTAACATATACCTAGACATAGACGTAGGCGTAGACGCTGACATAGACTTAGACAAAAACGTCGACGTAGTCGTAAATTTTAGACTTCAATTGTAAATGTGCATATTTTTCTTAAGCAAATTTCCAATCCAATATCCAATCTCTCATTCTTGCAGCGATATCTCCATAATGCATATGGAAGCACTGAGCAAGTTTAAGCAACAACATCCGAATGTCGTCTTTCCGGCGTTATATAAAGAACTGTTCTCAATAGATTCGCCACAAGATCTCACATAACATCAAGAAAATTTTGTGGAAACTACGAACGTAATCGATGCGCCGGACACGTTGGATGCGTTGACGTAGAAAAAATCAGGCGTTTGGCTGCGATGACGGCAATAAATGAGAAAGCTGTATCATAACAACAACAATCATACATACATACATGAACAAGAACAAATATGCAATTTGATTTTTATTTTCGAAAACATCATAAATGCAGAAGCTCCTAAAGCAACCAGTCAAATAATGCAGTAAATAATTTTTGTTTTGGAATTTAAAGTAAAAACAACAACAACAAAATTTCCCTCATTTATACTACACTGTTAAACAACAAAGTAGGGTACTGAATAAGCAAACAGAAAATAGCAAATCATGAAATAGAACAAAAACAATAAAGTTTATAAGAAAATAATTTCAATTCACTTTATAAAGAACAATTAAAGCAGCAAATTAAGTTTAAGAATATTTATACAGAATTTAAATAGAAGCAGAAAGAAAAAAAACAATATTTATAAAAATATAGAAAACAACCAAACTAAATGCACACACAAAAATACAAAACGCAAAACACATCAAAACATACATTTTACACCTACATACATACACAAAGCGGCTAAACATACAAAAAACTTGATAAAAACAGAGAAAATTGTCAAATCACAGTACATTATACCACATTGTTACAACAAAAAAACAGCAAATATTACAAAATTCATACTAAATATAAAAACGCGATTAAAACGTACCCCATAAACAGGAATATAAAAGCAGCATTTAAGCCTTAGCAATAAGGCAACAACAAAAATTAATAAACAAATTAAGCAAGTAAGTCAACAACATACAACAACCGCATACGCATACGCCTACATTAAACATACAGTTAAAATCATACACCCTAACCAACAACATAAGCATTCTGAGAAAAAAAATAAAAAATAAAGAAATAGATAAAACTAAAAACAAACCTTCAACTTTCTAAATCGTTGCCAATCAAATCACGCTAACTCATCCTCTAAATAAAACAAAATTTTTAAAACATTTACTAGAATCCTGGCGCAACCGATGAGCAGACGAAGTACATCAAATTTGTTCAACTCGAACCAGCACAAATTTTTTTTCTGAAACAAAAATTTAAAATTAAAGCAAAAAAAAAAGAAATCTTACGAATTAAAACTGAAAATCCTGCGAATATTATTGAAAAGACTTTTGCAAACACAAACACATACATACATAGTAAATGCATAAGGACACACACACACACAAACGAAAACACACATACTCTCGATTCAATTTGGAAAAGTCCCCATTGACTTTGTGGTTGTAAAACGGAAATAGATATGAGCTAGTTGTTGTGCAAGTGCTTTAAGTACTTAAGTTTTTTTGGAAAGTCAAATATTATCATACAAAAATGACTTTGTATAAATTATTATTATTTTTTTCATAAGTTAACTCATACCACTTTCAAAAACAACTGCTCATATAAGTACATTGAGAGAAAAGATCGTGCAAAAGTATACAAAGAGAGTTTTCATGATAGTTATTTATGTAGGCCCACTGTGAGTACGAATTGGGTGACATTTTTGTTGTTTCAGTGTAAAATGGCTTCAATTGCGTAATCTACTTTTAGGCGCATTTGTGGTTCGCAAGCATTTGTCTGTGGCAACAGCTAAAGGAGCTAAAGGCGAGTTATTACAGGCATTTATGGATGACAACATCCATCAGCTTTGAAATAATTGACATTTTCTAGAGGTCCTTCCCAAGCATTAGCTCCTCAATCAAAAAAAAAAAAATACAAAATCTAAAATAATCGACAGAGCTGTAAAAATATATAACTATTTTGTTTTATTATCAGTGATTGTGCTACTTATTTTATTGTAATCAAACTGGATTGCTTTTATCGTAATTGAAAAGTTTACAATTTGCAAATCAATTTATACTCATTTATTGCTATCAAATTTTTATCATTAATCCATTATTATTAATCCATTATTGTAAAAATTACAATCTACAATCATCGATTGCAATCACTACAGTGTGAAATTGATAATGATTTCAATCAATTCTGAGACCCAAACAAACTCTGTGAGGGCAATCACAAAATATCCAATCATTTTTGTTCAATGACTGTTCAAGCAATGATAGTAAGCAAAATATGATTGCAATCAAAACTAAAGATCAATATAAATGCTATCACCTGTGATTGTAATTAAATTTGAAACCATTTTTTGGTAGCTGCAAAAAGTCATTAAATGTTTGTTTTTTTTTGGATTGATTGCAATCACAATTTTTTTAGAATTAATTGTTACAACCAAAATTTTGTTGTAATCAGCGATGGTAAATGAAATAATAACAATAATAATAATTTTTGGACAATCAGTGAATGTAAACACAAAACTATTGCAATAAACTCTTTTGAAATGATTTTAGATTGTAAAATTTTTTAACACTACAAAAGTCATCCCCTCAAAGAAGATTGCAACACTTTACGGCTCTTATTTGGTTAATTTCATGCTATGAGGAGAAAATTATATTCTACCAAAAGTGCTATTCAATCAATTGATAACTAAAAGTCAAGTTTTGAATAAAACATCTATTTGATTGCTTTTTATTTTGCTGCTTTTAGTGACTTTCTAATTTTGAACTTTTATTTGATTGCTGCTTATTGCACACATTTGGACTTGGATTTTTTTGTGCTTTTTGGTTAATTGTTTGAGATATACTATATTAGGGAGGTCGTCCTATCGTGCCCAGTTCAAACTTTCAGACAACTTAATATGCTGATATTAGCCTAGGAGGGGATTGACAACCTGGGAAAATATGGAAATGGTACCCAGCGCGGATTGATACATTCGACTTAACAGGCAATTGAAAAGTTATGGAACCTGTCAAAAGCAAGCGGGATTGCCTGGGAAGTTTTCGAGAGAAAAATTACAAAGCACCACTGGGTTGATTTTTCTAATTCTATACCTAATATAGACAAAAGTCATTTATGCAAAGCTAAAAAAAAACTGGCATTGCCCAATTGTGTTCATATGTAAGTAGAGAACTTTATGAAAGTTTTTTTCTATTAATTTTTATTTTTACTGTAGGTTGTTTTATTTTCTTTAACAATAAAAAAAGCTGAGATATTAAACCAGCTTATAGTGTTCAAGTAATACATAAGTATTACAAAAAAAAAAAAAGATTATTAGGAAAATTTTTATTAGTAAATGTGTTTTAATAGTTACTTTAATAATTACTATTGTTTTGTTTTTATATACATATCGCTGGCTTCGTGAGCATTTTTTTTTTTTTTTTTTGAATGAGATTTTAATGCAAAACGATAGTACAGTTATAAATACATCGTTTTGCATTAAAATCTCATTTAAAAAAAAATGGACTAACGACATTTGCTCACGAAGCCAGCGATACATACATATATATATATATTATATATGTATTTTTAAATCTAAGCTGCTTACATTCAATTTGTAGGACAAAAATGAGAAGCAGCACACTACAAATTGGTAGAGAAACTCGGTCTTAATTTCCTCGAAAGTTTACTCGACTATAATATTATTACTACCATTATGATACTTAAAAAGTTGTGTATACGTTCGTCTATTTGTATACAGTTTTGTTATTCAGTGAAAAAATTGCACTATTAATTTTAAAAAAGGAAAAAAAAAATAAAAGCGATGAGCTATACGATTTCCACCACATTTGTGTTCAGCCCTTTAAGAGCTTTGCAGAATGACTTTTGTCTTTAAAACTTATAAAGTTGAAGCATACTATGTTAAAGGGGAGAAAAAAGTAAGCCCAAAAATATGTTTTAGCGGGCAGAGGATTTTACACTTGGCGCCTGATTGACGACATTGCAAAAGTCTTGTTTCAAAATCTTGAAAAACTTAATTTCCTCAAATTGTTTCGAAAGTAAACAACCGTCAGAACTTAACAAGCAGCCATAGCAAAGTTGTTTAGAAATTTGAATACATGATTTCAGCCGAACTTTTCCGCATATAATCGGAGTTCAACGTCAAGGTTGTTTTGAAGAAAATATATGTACATTACGAAGCATGTAATAAAATTTTTGTTAAAGTAAGAAGAGGAGCCTATATATTTTAGTTGTTGCGAGAGATCGGATTTATTTGCAAAATTGTGAGCCTAAAACATGCAATTTTTGTAAGTTTGTACAGTGGAATTTTTTAAATTTTACTACTGGGTCGAATCATCCCTTTTTTAGTTGCTTATGTGCAAAAAATTACGTAATCCGAAAAGAGGTGTTTTCGAAAAATTTAGGTGCTGTTAAAAAGTACAGGATGACTGAGGAATATACAATTTCAAAAGCTATATCATTACATCACAAAAGGAAAAGTTTTTGAAAATATTACCTGAAACCGCGATACTCCACACGTATTTATTCTAAAAAATAAGATTCCATCAGATTTGGGAACAAAGAAATCGATCAAAGTGGGAACATTCTTGAGGATTTTAAATCGCTGAAGATACGAGCTAGTATGGCTATACGAGAATTTTCGTTTTTATATAAAAACAAACATATTTGAAAAAAGTAGAGATTTTGAAGTTAACTTCTTAGGCGACGATGCAAAGTTTTTATGGGAAGGGAAATTTGAATGAAAAAAAATAGTGGCAACACAGTGTTCGGACTTGAGCCAAAGAATAGTGGCAACGGACTTGTATATTTTATACATCAATATCTCAGGAACTGCTGAAGCGATTTGGATCAAATTTGGCATATAAATAGTATGCTGCATTGTGAGACTTTCTACTTCTATGTTAATATTTTTATAATATTGAGAAATATATGAAAATGACATTTTCGGCCATATTCCAACTAAGATATTTTCAGGCAGGGTTACCACCTTACCTCATTTTATTTATTCCTTCGTATTTCAAAAAATATCTCGGATGTAGATCAAATTTGGCATATAGATAGCATGCTTCATTCTAAGACTTTTTACTTGGGTGCAATTCACAGGGTTGCCAGACATCTGCTTTTATTTTACATATTGACCAAAATATGGCAATATGGGCATCAAACGAAAGGTACTTTCGGCCGCATACTAACGAAGATATTTTCATGAATAGTTGCCACCTAACGGTAACTGGTTTATTCCTTCGTTTGCATATCGACCAAAATCTCCCGACCACATTGGACTTGGGGCAGTTATTTCTAATTATTTTTTTATGTTTTATTATTAATATTTCTTTAAGTAGAAAGCATTACTATTTTTTTTATCACTCAACTTGCATATCTACAAAAGCACATAACTTTAACTTATAAAATTTCAATACAAAAACAAAAAAAAAAAAAAAACGGACAAGCACGCATTTAAAATTGATGGCAAATGACTGATTTACCAATTGAAACATAAATGTATACAAGTTTTAATAATTTTGCAATTTTCCACATACGTTTTGCATAAACATTTTCACATAAACAAAATTGAAGTCTGAACTTTACATATACATAAGTAACTTAATGAAAAATATTAAACTCGCACACAACACAATCATTTAGCTCAACTTTCGATTACACACATTCAGGCACTTTTCTTGTTGTATGTCAGGCTCTGAAGTCGGTAATGGCCAAATGTATGCAACGAGCGCTTGGTGTTTCTTACTTTAAAGTAAAGCTCAAAATGTGTTTACATGCTTTTGGCTATCACTGATTTATTTTTTTTAGAAATTTTCATGCCCTATCCTCACCTTTATACAAACAACAACAACCACAAGCAATTAATTTAAAAAGAGTATGAGTATAAAAAATTCGTGTGAAAAAAGTTTAAAATTAATAAAAATTAATTTAAACAAAAACAAAACAAAAAAACACTCGGAGGATGGTGATAATTAGTGTGTCTTAAAAATATAAAAAAAATAAAAATTATACATGCGTTTTTTTTCAATTTTTTATTAACTATTCTTAATGTTATTCTAATTACTATAACGATTATGATGACTTTTTTATGACGAATAATTTTTGAGCCGGTTCCGAGAAACGTTTAAAAAATTAAATCTAAATTAAATTAAAAAATATAAACTAATATTGTAACTGTTACAAAAAATAGAAATTTATAGGTTACAACAAAAAACTGCATTAAAAAAAAAAAAAAACAAGAGAACAAAAAAAGAAAAAGAAAATAAAATTTCGTTTAATATTTTTGCCTTAAATTAGTTGAAAACAAAGATATACATGATACATATATAGTACATATATATCTATATAAGTACATATATACATATATAGAGAGAGATATAGTATAAATGCATTATGAGTACACATTCAAGCAACACACATAGATACATACATACACGCATATACAATACATAAATAGATAAAAGGACTAAAGTGGAAAATTAAAAACAAAAAAGGATTAGTACTAGAAAAATTTAATTATAAAAAAATAAATCAAATTAAATATAAAAAAAAAAAAATATTTACATGTGTATAATATGAAAACAAAAAAAAAACTCCAACGTTATACATACATACATAAATTATATTAATGTTAAAGTTAATGTTATATTTTAAGTTTATATTGCAACTAGTGAAATGGTTATTTTTTTTTTTATAATTATAAATATTATTATTATTATTATTATTAGTAATTATTATTACTTATATTATTATTGTAACATCTATTATCAACATTATGATTAATTAAAATTAGTTAATATTTATATACACACACATATACATAACTACATACATATACATGAATATATAATCTAATGAAAGTAATATAAAGAAAAAAAGGAAGTATGTTGTTTTAAGTAGCGGAACTACGGTACACATGTGGAAAATAATTAATATACATACTTACATATTACGGTAAAAAGTAGTTAAAAAAAATTATGAAAATAAATTAATAAAAAACACATTTAATTAAATACATATTTTTGACTTTTTATTATCAAAAAAGTAGTTACAGAAAACAACGTGAAATACGTAAAGCTAAATCTCCAGTTTTTTTTACTTTTTTAACAACAACATTATTTATTAAATATATACATATCGAGCGGTGTGCGCTAAAAGACGTAATAGCCACTTTACCTTTCTTAAAAAGTGTGAACAAAAAAAAAATGTACTTACGACAAAATTAATTTTCCTTTAACTTCTTAACTGTACATTTCGCATCAATTAGACTTTCGAATATGATGCGTGTGTTAAAAAATTATCGACTCTCTTAAGGGTCGAATACATAAAGCTTTGTTAACCTCGCCTGACATTTGCTACCTCAAAACTTTGCGTCCAACTTCAGAGGTATGCTACAATGAACGCCTTGACGCTTCTCTTTTATACATTTGTTTTCGTTATTTTTTTCTTTGCATTCGTAGTGTTTTAGTTAATTTAATAATTTAATAGAGAAAAAATGAGTTAATTATTATTTTCTCCAACATTTTATTCCTTAATTGAAGCAAAGTCATCAACATCTGATTGTCAAAGCAAGCAAAGCAAGCAAAATTTGAGAGTTTGCCAAATTTTAACCTTGCTTCAACTTTGAGGTCTCCAATTTGCCATGCTTGGTTTAAATACGTATACTGAACTTTTCTGTCAAAGTCAAAGTTTGAGGTAAAGCCAAAATAAAGCTTTATGTAACTGACCCATTACAGCCCTATGCTGCGCGTTACCGGTAAAATTGCCATCGGCAAACAATTTTCCCTAAAATACGTTACCAAATATAGTGGCTGCGATTCTGAGCAGATGGTAACGCGCTAATAGCAAAAAAACTCACCAGTGTGTATGGTGAATTGAAAAGCAAACCACAACTCTTCTATGAGCATTTTACAGGCTTCTTTTGGCAAACGAAAATGTTGCTTGAAAATATTGGAAGGAAGTTGCAACGGATCATGACTGTCCCGAAGGCTTTTCAAGTTGTGTCTCCGCTCCAAAATTTCATCATTTTCATCTTCTTCAGCCAGCAGCAATAGTATTAACGCTGACATTTTTACTATATTAAAGGAATTACTGGCGTTAGAAACGTTATACACAGTTTTTATTGTGATTTATTAATACTATATACCTGTTTATTTGTTTGATTTTCACTTTTTGTTTAATTTTCACTTTATTTTGTTCAATTGCACTTTCGCTTTTTTATTTTTCAAAGTAAACATCAGCTGTTTTATATTGATGTTACCACATGTTACCACCTATTTTGGTGGTAACGGTGTTACCAGAAAACTTTTGCCCTCAGAATACCAAAAAGGAGTAAAAGTTGCCGAGTGAATTTGTTTGCCGGTAATAATAAAGTTATTACCACAGTAGAATTGACCTGTTAGAAAAAAAGTTGAGAAGAAAATCATGGCTCATACGTCTTTCTTGCGCACACGAGTCGATATATACTCGCACATGCAAATCATTTAACATTTTTTGGTTTCTTCTTAACAGCTAAATGTTCGAATGCATTGAATTTCATTAATAATTGTTTTTTTTTTTAGTTTCTACTCCCTGCAAATTCGAGATAGCCAATAACAGACTTTGGCTGTTTGATTTTAGCCATGCAACTTCCAATTTTTAAACAGGAGCATGAAAATTCGACTAATAGTTTAAAAACTCAACCCACAAATGATACACAATTCAGATCAATTCTGACTTTTTAACTAAATATTGTAAAAGGGGACACATTCGCCTCTTTTTTTTTAATTTACACATTTTATCTCTCGTTTTTATCTGTATATTTATAATTTTTTATGAACTTACCCATTTGCTGAGCTGCTCCATTTATGAGGCACATACGCCGAGGGGATAGTGTACAACTTAAAAATTATTTTGAAAAAGGTTACAATAACAGTTTTGGTAATCATCCGTTCATAAGTAAATAATATATCGTGGCTCGCTTGCCAGAGGTATGAATGTGCCAATTTTCTATATTTGAGTTAATAGGCTCGCGTGATTTGCAATGCCATTTTCATGAATATGTAGTTCAATCTGTGAAAACTGTGCCAGAAAAACGAATGTGCTACACTTTTATGTTTCTGGCGCAACAAATATGTTTTAAAACTGAATTTTTTAATTTTAAAAATTTTCGGTTTGCCAGAAACATGAATGTGTAACAAAATTGTTACGTATACGCTATGGTTTCTGCTTTTAGAGAGCAACACATTCATGTTTCTGGCAAAACATAAATTTCTTAAAATTTAAAAACTCAGTTTTTAACAGAAACATAAATGTGCTCCGACTGTTGCTTGCTACTCACTCATGTTTCTGGCATAACGAAAATTTAAAAAAAATTTCTTTGGAAATTTTTAAAACATGAATGTGTCGAATCTCGAGGAATTGAAGGAATATTAACGTAAAAACTAAAGAGTATAATGAGAATATAACCTGCAAAAACGTATTTATGTCAAAAGCTGAAATTTAGAATTTTGCGAGAGGAATAAACTTTCAAATACGAGTTCCTAAAATTTAAATTTTTTTTGTTTAAAGATTTTCTCTCTCTCTCCTCACGATAACCGGTTTATCAGGTACGCTGACTGCAAAAACAAGCCTATGCACTCGTGGGTTAGAACTTACATTTGGGGCATCACTGCTTTTCAGGATTCGGTACATGAAGTCAATAAGCAGCTAGTGGACTACCTATATCTGTGGCAATAAGGGCAAACGATCAATGTTATTTTTTTAAGAAAATGTGTTTTTTAAGAAAAATTTACCTGCGTTCTGCAGGAACCAGACAAGCCGACATATGTTTCGATGATACTGGAGTTACATCTCTTCAAGAACTTTTAAGTTTTTCAAAGTGCGTTTCGAAATTCCAATTTGTAGTGTTATAAAGTTCACAATTTTTGAGCAAATGCGTATATTTGTGTCATTATAGATCTTGTTACGAAAAATTTGATGGTGGTAATAACTCAATTCTGACCAAACTCAACTTTGGCCGTTTGCCCTTATTGCCACAAGTGTATAAGTTTGTTTGACAATAATGTTCTATACAAATAGAACTAAAAAAAATACCATGGTTACTGGTTAAAAATATAATAGAGTTGTTTCATAGAAAGAACTTCGCACAATACCTTCATTTTATTTTCCGATTGTAGATCTACTCGGTCAATGATGAATCTTTTTGCACATTCAGGACTAGGGAGAATGAAGTACAAGTAAATGAGACTCTCAGAATTCAGTTTTGTTCGTACTTTCAAGGAGTAATAATAAGTATTGTACGTTGAGAAATAACACCATCAATGCCGTACGCCTCCCATCAAAAGCATGATTCATTAGTTACAGACTGCTTAGTTAGCTTTTTTTCAGTAGCGCCATTTTTATCTGCGTAAATAGCTCACCTACATCACCAGATGCCTGCAATATAAGAACATAGTTATCATAAATAAACTCGAAAACGAAATTTTTTTCTTCACAAACACAAATTTTACACAAATTACCCTGCAAAATCATTGGATCATGTAACAAGGAGTACCAACGTTGGAGTGCATTGCAAAGTAGTCTGACTGTAAGTACTCCTTGGAATACCAGAAAAAAGCGAAAGTTGGAGTCCTAGGACATCGTAATGTTAATTGGAGTAATATTTTTACATAAAACAAAGATTACAAAAATATAATTTGGTTAGGATTAATTGATTAATAAATTACGAGTTTTCGCATTAATCACATTTTGATAAATAGCAGCCTGATTTATTTGATTATGCTGAAAATTAGTAAACACAACATTAATAATTTTTTTAATTAACTTGTTGAACAAAATCATCAACAAATTTACTCAGTTTTCAGAGAACTTATTTTAGTAAAAACAATTTATCCCGGATCAGAATCATCAACAGTTTTGAATAATTGACTGAAAATTTGTTAAATCGATTAATCGCATATCCTCTATTTTTATGTTTTCTTTCTTTTAAAATATTTTTTTTTTTTTTAAGTTTTTAAATATTTTTGTTTTATAAATCAGTTTTATTCGTAGTTGTGTTTTTATTTTTTAAACGATAGCAATAATGTTTAAGCAGTTAAAAGCAAAGGAAGAAAACAAAAGCAAATGAAGCGAGCATTTAACAAATAAAGTTAAGGTGTTGATACATTGGAGCTGTATGAGTATTTGGTATTTATATGTATATACTTTTACAAATACAAATACAAAATATACAAATAAAGTATATAAATAACAAAAGAAATTAAAAATAAAAATTATTAACAAGCGAACGCAATAAAAAAAATATATATACATCTATACATATTATACAATTTTGTTGGACTTTGATAAATTAACTTAAAAAAAAAATTATAAAAAAATTAAACCGAATAATCATAGGAGAAAGAACAAACAAATCGATGCATTAAAGCTAATTTTATTCATAACTTAAATATACAAGAAGAACACAACTTATGTAATAAGTGTGAGAGTGGATTATTTACACCTACCTGTGAAATTAAATGAATTAAAATGCCCCAAAATACATAGAGACCTAGATACTCGCCCTACAAGAAAAAAAAAAAAATACAAAAATTAAACAACTTAACAAACGAGCATAAACACATTTACTGATATTCTAGTAACTCATGCATAAAAAACGCCCTCACACACACACACACGCATACATAGATGCAACTGCATTAAGTTTCAACTAGATCAATTCATTTATGTTTGTAAATTGTTTTTTAATTTTTAATTAGATAAATCGATTTATATATATAATATATATATATACATTAATATATATTATACTCCATAGGCATAATAACAATTAACATAAAAATAAATCAATTCAATCTTAATAAATATATCTGAATTATAAAGAATGTATGTGATGGTTTTTTTCTTTTTTTCGATTAACTAGTTTGGTAAGTATATATTCAGGTGAGTTGTTTTTCTTGTTCCTCTCTGTATTGGGGCCAAAAATCCAAGCTATTTGGTAGCTCATTAAAAAGCAAATAAAGTTGCTCATACGACATGGCGAACCAATGAACTGCAATTTCTTTAGATGTTTTAAATTAAATTATTTTGAAATCTCTGTACAAGACACGATGAAGAAAAATGTGTATCCTAGATATAGTCCGGTAAATATAGACATTTGAAACAACAAAAATTTCCAAATTTTTGCATACAGCTTAGGTTCAGTTAGAAAACCTCAAAAGTCCCAATCGATCCCATGTGTGCGAAAGTAGTTTTTGGGATCAAAGGTCAAAACTTTAGGTTTAGGTGAGATTAAATAAAACCTGATTACGTTTTACAGAGCCAATTTTTTTTGTCAAGAACTTAGGTTCATCCCCAGGAAGAAAACTGCAAATGTCCCAAACGATCCCATTTGTGCTAAAAAGTTATTCGGGGACAAAAATCGAGAAAAATCCAAATATGAGGGCTTTTTTTATTTTTCTCGACTTTTGACCCCGAATAACTTCTTTAGCACAAATTGGATCGATGGGGATTTTTGCAGGTTTCTTGCTTGGAGTAAACCTAAGCTCTCCAAAAAAATTTTCCCGTTTGGAATTTTTGGTTTACAAGATGAACTAAATTTACCGGACTAGTATTTTTTGATACTATGCATGGAAAAAAGGTGACTCTAGCTCGAGAACTAGAGGCTTTACAAAAGTAACAAGTTTCATTGTTCATGGGGAACTTCATGGCAAATAAACGGTAAACGAAAATGTTTCTATGCGTATTAAAGTTTTCGACAAAAATCCTGAAAACCCACACGTGGCATATATTTTCTTATAACTTTCAGAGTGATATCTCAGAAGTTGTAAATCTTAGAGAAAAAATGCTAGGATCATATTTGTAGATAATTACCAGTTCTTCGTATAAACAAATTTTTCTAAAAATCTTACCGTTTTCGAAAAAAGTCTAAAAAACGTAAAATTTTGACTGTTGACCCCGAATAAAAAGGCACACATGGGATCGATGAGGACTTTTGAGGTTTTCTATCTGAAGGTAAACCTAAGCTGTATGCAAAAATTTTGCTCTGTGGGAATTATTGCTGTTTCAAAAGTCTATATTGACCGGACTAATTGTCGATGGGGAACTTCGTGATAAATAAACGGTAGAAGAAAATGTTATCACGCATACTAAAGCATTCGAGAAAAATTCTTAAAAGTCCATACGTGGCATATATGTATTTTGATTAAGTTTCCAGAGCCAATTATACAATCGCGATATCTCAGAACTGGTTA